>JARWLC010000001.1:70179491-70779491 GCA_033318265.1 Phyllotis vaccarum | reverse complement strand
ATATGTATGCCATTTACTGAGAAATAATAACTTATGAAAACCTATTACTAAGGGAGTATATGTTGAGAGTGGCATTTGTTCTTTGTTCCTTGATAGATGGTTATTTACCAAATAAATTTTATTTCATGTTAGTGGAACTAAGCAGTCCAGTCACCCCTCTTTGAGCAGGGTCTTAAAAAGTTATGTTTTATAGTTAACTATTATAGCATTTCATATAGAAAATGCTTACAAAGCACGTATGCATTCCTCCTTTTTTTTTTAATAAAACTAGTGTGAGGCTGAGAATGAAGTCAAATTCTTTATTTTGAAATTAAACCTCAGGAATGAAGGAGTATTTAAAAAAATGTCTTTATTAGAGTTTTTAGAATGTGAAATATTGTGACATGATAAATGTAGATTAAATGTTTTGTAGAGAATCTAGAGGATTGGGGATATTGCTCACTTGATAGAGTGCTATGCAAGAGCTCTGGCTTTTGTCTTTAGTACAAGATAAACTAGATATTGCACCTGTCTTCCCAATATTCTCTGGACCAGAGGGTTAAGGTTTCCCTTAGCTACCTACATAGGAGGTACAAGGCCAGCCTAAGCTGTATATATGTTTTTCTTTTGAGATAAAACTACATAGTTTTAGCATATGGTAGTTGAATATTTTTAAGATTTTATTTTTATGTATACACTGTTCTGCCTGCATATATGCCTGTATTGCAGAACAGGGTGCCAGATCTCATAGATGGTTGTGAGCTGGGTGCTGGGAATTGAACTCAGGACCTCAGAAAGAACAGCCAGTGCTCTTAATCTCTAAGCCATCTCTCTAGCCTCCAGAAATTCTTGTTTGAAGTAACATTAATTAGATATTTTAAAAATAGAGTGAAGGTTAGAGGAAAATCTGAATGAAGGTGTTCAAATGGTTGAGAATATACAAATAAAAGCTTATAAATCACTAAAAACATTCTGGATATTTAACTTTAGGGTAAAAAATTTGTATAATTTTGAAGCTCATACATAGAAAGTACTTAATACTTGTTTATAGTCAAGTTTAATTTAAAGTTTTGAAAGTTTAATGGCAAATAGGTAAGATTTTCTTCCTTCCTTCCTTCCTTCCTTCCTTCCTTCCTTCCCTTCCTTCCTTCCTTCCCTTCCTTCCCTTCCTTCCCTTCCTTCCCTTCCTTCCCTTCCTTCCCTTCCTTCCCTTCCTTCCCTTCCTTCCCTTCCTTCCCTTCCTTCCCTTCCTTCCTTCCTTCCCTTCCTTCCCTTCCTTTCCTTCCTTTCCTTCCTTTCCTTCCTTCCTTCCTGTTGCCCAGGCTGGCCTCAAACTTGCCATGTAGTAAGTATGCCAAGTATGACCTTGAGCTTCTGATCGCCCTGCCTCAGTCTTATGAGAACCTTATGTGCCCCAACATGGTTCATATGGTTCTGGAGACTGAACTTAGAGCTTCATGAATGCTAGGCTGGCACTCTACTAAGTGAGCCTGTCCTTAACCTAGTGAGATCTTCCCCTCTCCTCCACCTTCTCTTCCCCTCTCCCCTCCTCTCTAATGTCTGTGTGTCTGTGTGTGAGTATAATCACATGAATACAGGTGCCCAAGGAGGCCAGAAGAAGGTGTCAGATTCTCTGGAGATGGAGTTATAGGCAGTTATTAGCTGCAGAACATGTGTGCTGAGAATTGAACTTGGGTTTTCTGTAAGATCAGTACTGGGCCATCTCTGCAGTCCGGAGTAATGAGACCAGTTTCTACCCACTAGGATGTTATAATAAGTGTTGGCAAGGATGTATAAACCATTGCACAGTACAGATGGGTGTATTAAGTGGTAGAGCATGTTAGTGTTTCTTTAATGAATATATATTCATACAGTGGAGTATTTTAAGAGTCAAGTACTGGTGCATGGTACAACTAATGAACTTTGCAAACATGCTACATAAAAGCAAGACCAAAAAGAGAGACTTACTAACTCTGTTTACATCAAATATTCAGAGTACAGAGAGGAAATGAGTAGTTACTAACATCTTAGACTTGAGGAAGTGGATAGTGACTGTTCAGTGGCTACAGTTACTCTTTGGAGTGATGAAAGTATTCTGGAGCTAGATAATGGATCTGGTGACACAGTATGGGAATGATGTTCCTGTTACCGAGTTCAACACGTCCACATATGGCTTGAATTGGAAGTTTTGTGTTTTGTCTAGTTATCCTAGAATAAATTAAAAAGAATATTGCTTTTCTTTTGGAGTTCTATAGATACACATTTGAAGAAAATTTGGGGCCACGCCCACAAATATACATGTGAAGGGTTTTTTTGGTTTTTGTCTTTTTAATTGTCCCCCCAGGCTTATATGCTGTTAGAATTGGAGTTTTATCTGGATTAGGCTCCTTCAGTGTTAATTAAAGTATGAGAGGTATTCAAGATGAGTTTTAGACTCTATGGATACTATCCATTTTGGTAAAGATAAGCAAAAATGAGCAAATTCAAACAAAAATATGTAGCAAAAATCACATAAGAATGAAGCAGATAAAGAATGTCACAATGTATTAAAATGAAGGTTTCCCCCCTTAATATCTTAGCAAAAACTGATCCTAAAAATGAAGAAGAAGAAAAGCGGAGAATTGAGGCTCGACGAGAGAAGCAAAGACGTCGACGAGAGAAAAACAGTGAGAAATACGGAGATGGATACAGGTTTGTGTTCACAGAATAAAAAATGAGGTTTCTTAAAAGACAATCCTAAGCTGGGTGCCTTTCCTAAGTATGGTGCCGCATCTTGTAATCTCTACTGCTGAGGCTATGGCAGGAGGATTGTTAATTTAGTAGGCTACACACTAAACCCTGTTTCAAAAGAAAAGCTTCTTAGAAGTGGCAAATGTATGAAGTAGAACATGAAAAAGTTCTAGTCAACAGAAAAGATTTGACTTCAGAAAGGAATGGGATTAAGAGTGTTTGCCTGAGTAAGTACTCCGCAGGGCTGCATAAACCAAGTATGCGGATACATACCTACAGTTCTAGCTCTTGGGCAGTAGAGGCCAAAGACTGTAGTCTTGAGCTTTGACTGTACAGAAACATGGTGATATTCTTGGCTGGGAAAGCTTCAGTATTATCAGTGTGTAAGATATTAAAGAGATGCCAGAGAAAATTCTGAAAAAGAATAATATATTAATAGGTACTGGCATTTTTAGATTCTGAAATATAAAAGGTCATAATGTAGGGAAATGGGTCATTGAGTAAGAGTGCACACTGCACAGGCATGAGGACCCTGTTAGAATTGCCATCATCCATTGGAGTGGAGAGAGCAGACTGGCTGAGGCTGGCTGTCAGCTTAGTTGAGGACCCAGTGAGAAATCCTGTCTCAGGGAGATAGGACACAGATACACACGTGTAAGATCCTAATGTAACTCATTTATAAGTGCTAAACATGATGCCCAGGGCTGAAAAAAAATGGTAATAGGCAAATGATAATTACTAGCCTGTGACCAGACTGCATCTATATAAGAGTGTAATATAATGGTGCGTTAATAAAAGATTTGGTGGAACGAGTAGATTTGAGTCAGTTGCGATCCTCCTGTCCTGTCTAGAAAGCAATGGGAACAAGAGGAGACCATAAAGGATTTTCTCTGTAGGACACCGCCCCCTCTGGGGGGGACTTCACATCAGTTTCCTATAGGTACAAACGAAATGATGGGGGCGGGACAGTTAAAGAGTGTATTGTTCTTCTGGAGAACCCAAGTTCAGATGCTAGCACACAAGTCTAGAAGCACACAACTACCTGTAACTTCAGCTTCAAGGGATCCAGTGGCCTCTTCTGGCCTCCTTGGATACCACACACATACCCAGAAATAAAACTTAAAATGAATTTTAAAAAATGAACACATTTTACCCAGGACCCCAAATTAAAAAAAAAATTGTGTATATTTTATGAATATCTACAGTGTGTGCAGAGGTCAGAGAGGGCATGGAGCCACCGTGTGAGTGCTGAGAACTAAATGGGGTCCTTTGTGAGAACCAGATGACCTTACTCACTGGGTTGATTCCAGTGTAGGACTCAAAACGTGAAAACAAATGGTCTTAGAAAATAGAATTATAAGAAGTGGCTGGTAGCTAATTTAAACATTAACTTTGATTGAAAGTTGCCCACTTTTTTTTTTTTAAAGAAAGAAAACTAAGGCATCTGATGTAATTTAATAATATAGCTAGTTAATTAATATCTTTAGGGAAAATGTTGAGACTTTTAGTGATTTAAGTAAAATGAAAAATAAACAGCATGCCTCAGGTTTGACCAAATTAACTCAAAATTTAGTATGGAACTGTATAATATTATAACTCCTAGAAACAACTTTGTATTTATTGATATTACTAAGGAAATAATGTAAAACACAGAAGAGTTTAATCTACAAAAATTCTCATTACAACATGGTTTATTCTAAGTATTAATGGGAACTAAAAAAATCATTTTTAGAGAGTGAAGTTGATACAAGTTTTGACTCATTACCTTATGGGCTCATTGTTAAAAATGAAGATTTAGAATTTACAGAAACATGGAGAAAAGGGTAAAAGTAGGAAAATACATATTTAAAATTAAATTATTTACAGGGAAAAAGACAGGAGCAGGGTTTCTCTATATGCTGGCTTTGAATTTATGAGCCCCCTTTCTCAGCCTCCCACTATTGACATTGCAGGGTGTGCTTTTCTGTCCATCAGGAATTTTTGTGTTGTTTTTTGAGGAAGGTTTCTCGAAAAAGGTGCAACAGCTCTGGCTATCCCAGAACTTAACCTACAGACTAGGCTGGTCTTGAACTTACAGGGATTTGCTTGCCTCTGCCTCCTGAGTGCTGAAATTAAAGGTGTTCATATCATCATGAACATTTTTAAAGACTCCTTATATTAGGAAAACAAAGAATATAAAATTTCTAAGGCATAAATACAGAAAAATTCTTCCTAAGTATTTTGGTGGTTTAAAGTTTTAGTTTATGTAGCAGGAAAAGGATGAAATGATACATATTAAGTCAGTGTTCTATGTAGCTCATATTTTTCTTTAATACATAGTGTCTGAAATCTTTTGAGGGAAGCTTTATTTACAGTGTGAATTTCCATCATGTTAAATATAAAACTACTGTTACTGGCTATGAATGTATATAAACTATAGAAAAGATTTGCAGATCCTTATTTGTTTCTCTTTGATTTTTAGACTCTTGGGTATACATTTATGTATGCATTTATAATCTTGTATCCAGTTTAACAAACAGTTTTTTGGTTTATTGCTCCTAATTTACTGGTATTTGAGAAACAATAGACTTTAACATACTATGAATTACTCCATAAAGAGTATTTACATTTTTTTTCATAGAAAACTTTGAGATGATAATATATTATTTCCTTCCTTTTCTTCCCTCTAACCTCCCCCATATTCTCCTTGTTCTCTTGGAAATTCATGGTCTCTCTGTTAATTTTTACTTGCATGTATATATATGTACCTACATATATGTTGGTAACTGTAAGAGTTCATATAATGTCACTGGTGTGTATTTTTAGGGCTGACGGTTTGGCTGGCTTTGGACAACCAGTTAGTTGGTGTGCTCTTCCCTGAGGAGGACCGCTCCTCCCACTCTGAGCCTCCTCAGCTGTCTGTAGTCCTTTGTGTAGGACTGGGGCCTCCACTTTGGCATGCCCTTGGTAGCTCATGTTTAGGTAGTCATGTTGGTGAGATTTTGTGGATGCAGCCTCTGACGTTACTAGGAGACACAGTTTCACAACAAATTCCCTGATCCTCCTTCTACAAAGTTTACCAAGCTTTAGGTGTGGGAGTTGTTTTTGGGACTGGGCTCCACAACTCTACATTTTGATTGGTTGTGGTTTTTCTGTAATTTTATGTCTGTTGCGAAGAGAACTTTCCTTGATGAGGGGTAGAGACTACACTTATCTGTGGGCGTAAGGACAAATATTTAGAATGTACTTGGGGATTGTCCTGGTTTGATAAAGTGGGTGTGGTAAAGGTTCTCCTTCAAGATCCATGACTTCTGGCCCTGGGTAATTTGCTAGGTTTCTAGGATTGGGCATGATTTTTCTCTAGTTGAGCAGCTTTTAGTTACTCAGAGAGCTGTTGGCTACTGCCAAGGTGTGTGTGCCACTGCTGCACCCAGAGAGAACACACAGTGTCTTTTCGAGTCTGGGGATAACTTACTTAATATGATTTTTTTTCTTATAACTTTAATCCATTTACTTGGACAATTCAATATTTCATTTTTTCAGCTGAATAGTATTCTGTCGTGCGTATGCACCATATTTTTATTATTCATTTGTTAGTCGAAGGATATTTAGGTTGATTCTATTTTTCAGCTATTGTGAATAGAGCAGTAACAAACATGGCTGAGCCAGTATCTGTGGAGTAGGATAGTAAGTCCTTTGGGCTTACGTCAGGGAGTTGGTGTAGCTGAGTTATGGTAGATTTACTTTAGCTTTTTGATAATTCTCCACAATGATTTCCATAGTGGCTATGCCAGGGCACAAGCACATCCGCAGTGAATGGGGGCTTTCTTCTCCCGTCATCTCCTCCAGTATTTGTTGTTGGCTATTATGTTAGTCTCTGCCATCTGACTGAAGTAAGAAGAAATTTTAAAGTTGTTTAGTGTTCGCTTCTTGCTAGGGACCATGAACAGTTTTTGAGGTACTTCTTAGCCCTTCCCTCTCGCCCTTTTTTCTTTCAAGACCACCCTGGATTTTAATCTTCTATTAGATATGTAGCTGGCAAAGGTTTTCTCCCCTTCTGTGGGCTTCCTCCTCACTGGTTGATTACTCTTTTAGCTGTGAAGAAATTTTTCATTTATAAAGTCCCACTGTCCCTTGTTGGCTTTAATTCTTGAGCAAACGGAGTCTGAGTCAAGAAGTCCTTTCCTGCACCTATATCATGCAAGCACAGCCTATATTTCTTCTGGCAGGTTCAGGTTTCATCTTTAGGTCTCTGACCTATTTGGAATTAGTTTTTGTGAAAGGTGATAGATGAGAGTCTAGTGTCATCATTCTGCTTATGGTTTTTGAGTGTTAAGGACACAATTATGCCTACTGTAGGAAGTAGTTGAGTGACTGTGACAGGCTTAAGGGCTCCTTGTGACAACTCTGTGAAGACCGCATTAACGTAAGAAGACAGGCCAGAGAAGTTAAGTGACTTGCCCAAGATCACAACTGATATAAACTGAACAGTTACCTCCTAAATTAACTAAGCAACTAAGTCTAATAGTGTGAAAAGATCGTTGGGAAATGGAAACTGAGTCAGAACCCATTTAGGAGATGTCATAATTTAAGAAAAAAGAAATAACATCATGCATAGAAAGTAGGGAAGTTATGGAGAAATTCATTCTGGGTCAATTTTTGTCTTCTAAATAGTGTGTCTTTGCCCTGTCTAGGCCTGTCAGTCATCCTGGCAGCTGTTGGGAGACAGTACACCCCCTAGCTCTGTAGGACTGAATGATTGTTTTGTGTCTACCTGGCTTTGTTGATGGTTTAGAAACGTAAGGATGAATCAGAGTGTAAAATTAGTTGTGGGATTTTGGAACTTGATGCCTTTTTATATTAACTTTAGCTTTTGAATGGCCAAGGCTTGAGGTCATCACCTTAATGGTGCTTTTTATACCCAGAGGCTTAAAACACAAAGTATGTTAATGGCTATGCTGTTCATAGGTACTTAAAGAAATACTATTTTTTTCCTCTTCCTTAATTTTAGAGTTCTAAAAATAGAAAATTACTTCAGCTTTAGACACTCTAAATAAATGGGTAAGGTAATATTTAAAGAAAATTTCTTTTCTTTGTAGAATGGCATTCACATGTTCATTTTGTAAATTTCGAACCTTTGAAGAAAAAGATATTGAACTGCATCTGGAAAGTTCTTCACACCAGAAAACATTAGATCATATTCAGAAACAAACCAAATTTGATAAAGTAGTTATGGAGTTTTTACATGTAAGTAGGTGTTTTTAAATGAGAGCATTTTATTTGATCTGAATTTATTTCACTTTTTACAGTTTCTCTCTCACCTCTTCTATTTATCTAAAAATTTAATAATTACTCATTTAAGGAACGTTAAAATTAATTAGATGTGAATTCTATATTAGAATTTGGATTCATACTATGAGGAATCATTTTTCATAGTCATTTCTGAGAGTTGTTAGAAAAAGAGTTTAGTCACTGAACGTTGATTCAGATTCATCTATCGTTCCTAGAGAATCCACTGTGTACCTGCAAGTATGACCGACACACTAATTCTTCATTTTAGATGACCTTCCATGATTCTTCTTTTTTTTTCAAGTAATGATTGAAAGATCGTGTCAGAGATGCTAAATGACCTTGTCACTAGATAGCAGAGTCAGAATTCTGAGCCAGGGAGACAGGCACCTGTCTGCTGTCTTTGTATTTTCCTTGTGTGGTTGTCAATTTAATACATTATTTTGAAGACCACAAGCATTACTTCTAATGAGTCAACTATAATTGAAAATCAAAAACGTTCACAGGTACACAGATAGTCTTTTTAGGTGGAAATGTCAATAATACAGATATTCTGGGGCCCTGACAAGAACAAAGAGAAGTGCTGTAAGAGGCTGGAGCTGGGCCACTCACTGACAGAACTAATCTGTCCAGTGTCCACTCACACCTCTGTATCTGCAGAGTTGTGTCCTTTATTACACTCTGTTCCTCTGTGTCATTTATGATTCACCCACTTACCTGAGAAGGTCACTGCATCTTCTAATCCCTTTTTCCAAATGCCCAGAAGACATTTTGCAAGTCCAGCAGTTTTCTAGTGTTTTGTGATAGCCTCTTCAAGTAAATTGTCGGTTTCTTGTGAAAGGATCCTAGTTCTTACAGAGCAAAATTACCTGTCAGCGATAATGTTTCCCATAGGATGAATGTGGTGCTGACCATATTCTAGGTGCTCCTTGAAACATTTGTATTCTTTCTATTTATTTTCTAGGAATGTATGGTGAATAAATTTAAAAAAGCATCTATTCGTAAGCAACAGACACTTAATCACCCAGAAGCTTATAAAATAATTGAAAAAGATGTTATGGAAGGTGAGTATTTAGTCAAGTTGTTTTACAAATTTGCATTTGTATTTTATGTATCATAACCTGAGACCTTGGAGATTAATGCTGTTCACAGTTATACCTCCTGTATCTCTGACTGGTTTATCAGAACAGACTTCCTAACTTCTTATTTCTGTGCTTACAAGTTTAGTATTGCTTAGAGTTACCTTCTTCTTCAGTGTAGAGGAGCAGTTCTCAACTGTTTGGTAAACCTCTGTCTCCAAAAATACTTACATTATGATTTATAACAGCAGCAAAATTATACTCATGGTTGGGAGTCACCACACATGAGGAACTGTACTAAGGGGTTGAAGTGTTAGAAAGTTTGAGGACCACTGGTCTAGAGGAGAATTCTTTCCTCATGTTGTAGAGACCCCCAACCATAAAACCATGTCATTGATACTTCATAACTGTAACTGTGCTACTGTTATGAATTATAATTCAAATATCTGATATGCAGTGTAGTATGAGGTTTTGGCTTGTCTAGTTTTAAGATTTGGGCTTGTCTGTAGCTGTTTAGTTCTTTAAAAATGACTTAGACGCTGATTAATTATATGTTGTTTGGCTTATGGCTAGGGCTTATTGTTAGCTAGTTTTTTTTATCTTAACTTATTTTTATTAATTTGTTCTGTCATGTGGCTCATGGCTTATTTATTTTTTTATATCTTGTGTTTTGAGTGGCTGGATCTCGTCTCTTCTGACTCTGCCCTCCTTCCTCTCTATCTATGCTCTGATTTCCTGCCTGCTTCTAAGATGCCCTGCCATAAGCCAAAACAGTCCCCTTATTAAACAGTGCTATTCACAGCATTTAGAAAAGACATCCCACATCAATGGAGGATATCTGATGGGTGATCCCAAAGGGCTCAGGACCCACAGGTTGAGAGCTGCTGCTTTAGGTGAAGGATACTTCTTCAGTTTGCCCTCTGTGTTTCTTAACTCCCTTTATTTACTTTTATTTTTTAAAATAATATGGTCAGGGGGAGTTGGGTTCATGACTATGGTGTTCACAGAGATCAGAAGAGGCCTCAGATTCCCTGGAGCTGGAGTTACTTAGAACCCTGATAGGGGTGTTGAACCCAACTCAGGTCTCCTGCAAGAGCAGCACCGATTCTTAGCCCCTGGGCCTTCTCTCCAGCTGTTGTTTCTCTCAAGTTCATATGCTCAACTCTTCTCTTTTTCAGTATTTCCTTCTGTTCTGATTCCGTCACTGGAGCCTAGAAGCCTGCTCTTATTTTAAAAAATAAAAGCCAAAGAACAAAAGGCATGGTAATTCTACCATAACTTGCCTTTTCTTTTTATCCTAAACAAGTATTTTTTAGGCATCTGCTCCAGTGCTGAGCTATATATATCCTTAACCCAACAACCTTGTTTCTTCAAGCACCATCCACATGGATACTTTCTTCAGTGTCATTAATCACACAAAATAAACAGCTTTCTACTCATCATATGATCCCCTAATTCATTTTAAGAGATGGTCTTATGACATAGCTTCTGGCCTAGAATTTACTAGTAGAACAGCCTGGCCTTGAACTCACAGCAGGCAGTTATTCTGTATTTTGAATACTAGGATTGTAGGTGTGAGCTACCATGCCCAACCCAAAATGATGTTTTTCTTAAGTCACCTTGATGGCATTTCTCATCTACTCCATTGCTTCTGAATCTTTTTTCCCCCACCCCTCAGCACCTTACTGGCCTAATGTTCTCTTAGTCTTTGTACTTAATCAGCCACTATCTTCATTATTGTGTCCTTTTATATTTTTTTCGGTGAACTCATTTACATACATACACCTAAATTAACATGTATATGTGAATTATATCTGTAGATCTAGCACAGATCTGTTTTCTCAAATGTCGTTTCATTAATTCAGTTGCCTGCTAACATCTTTTCAGTTAGTCAATATAAAACCAACATTCTGAGGTTGGAGAGATGGATCAGGTTAAGAGCATGAACTATTGCAGAGGCCTCTCATCCCAAGTACCTATAACTAACTCCAGCTCCAGAAGGACCTAACATTTATGGCTTCCTTGGGCACAAGCACTACCCACTAGACACATAGATGCTCATAATTAAAAATGTAAAGATAAGTCTAAATTTGAAACCCCCAGCTATCTCAAATCTGTCATTTCCTTTACCACTTTTTAATTCACAGGGAAACAAACTGTTACCCTTTCTTGAAAAGTAACCCTGCTGTGACCACCAGAGCAGAACTGAGGGTAACCAGGTGCTCTCCTTCATCTGCAGCATTGTGTCCTCCAGTTAATTTTTACAGGTTAAACAAGTCTGTTTCTTTACCTTGCTTTAAATGTTGCATCTGGGGCTGGGGTGATGACTCTGTGTTAAGAGTGCTTGTTAACCTTGCAGAGGACTCAGACTTGGTTCCAAGCACCAACGTGGTTACTCACGACGTTTATAACTTCTCAAGGATTCAATGCCCTCTAATGACTTCCCCTGTCACTAAGCACCTGTGTGTTTTTTTTGAACATAGTTAGGAGCAGATCATTCAAATATGTAAAATAAATATAAAACATACTGCATTTGTTAAGTCCTCACATGTTCTCTGAATACTTGATAGTATTGTTTATGGCTAGTTTCATTTTATTATTATTATTATTTTGGATTCTGCTTTGTGATCACATAATTTAATTGTACAGTATAAGGCTAAAATTCCTAGGCATGGCAACAATTGGCAGGCATCGTGGCAGGAACAGGAGGCTGAGAGCTCACATCTTGTACCTTAAGCAGAAAGCAAATGGAAAATAGGGCAAGGCTTTAAGCCCCCAAAAGCTGCCCTCAGAGACATACTTGTTTAACAAAGCTAAACTTCCTCAAACAGCCCCAGCAAGGGTACCCGTTGTTCACACCCCAGAACCTGTATGGGGCATCCTCACTCAAGTCACTGCACTTTGTAAGAAGAGCTAGGCAATTGCTCTACCCTTGAGCTGAATTTCCAACCCAGGGTTCATTTACAGTAATAGTTTTGAAGATGGAGAATGGATGTTTTTGTTCCTTACAACATTTTTTTTTTTTTTTTTGTTTTTCTTGCCCATCTATGTCCATAATAATGGAAACTCTTATTTTGCTGAAAGGAACATCTGTTTAGCTTTGTGGTTTTTGAGGAGATGAGCTAAAAGGACTCTAAACATGCATGAATAATGTGGGAGAATGGGATATGGGGCTGGAGAATCTGTTTGACAGTTTGGAAACTACTGCTCTTGCAGAGGACCAGAGTTTGGTTTACAGCATCCACATTAGGTAGTGTACAGCCACCTGTAACTTCACTTCCAGGAGGACCATCCCCCATCTACATATGGAGATATGAGATAGATGGAAGAACCTGATGTAAGCCTACGTATTCCTATTCTTTTGTTTAAGGGACACAGATGATGACGAAAACTAGTAAGAACTTGATTTGTCAAAAATAAGAACGTGAGGGCGTTTCTTCCCAGAATGAACTTGTTTTGTAGGTGTTACTGCAGATGATCACATGATGAAAGTGGCGACTGTTCACTGTAGTGCTTGCAGCATGTATATCCCAGCTTTTCATAGTTCAGTTCAACAGCACCTAAAGTCTCCTGATCATGTCAAAGGGAAGCAGGTAAGTCTGTAATCTTTACACACGTACAGTCCTACTAATCTGAAGTGTGAACAGTTAGATGTCTTCTGGGAGGCAGCTCTAGAGCAAGGCTTTCTGGGTTTGAATCCTGCTGTTAAAGAAGTTCCTTATCTAATTTTTCTTACCTGTAAGAGGAGACTGGCACATTCTTTTGTGCTTGTTTAAGGATTCAGTTAACATGATATCTGATAAAATGGTGGCTGGTAAAAGTAAGCATTCAGTAAATCATAATTGTTAAGCTGCTACAAAATGCTACATAATTTTAGGTTGCTACAAAATGATTTTATGAGGATGTGTGTGCTAGAACAAATAGGAGAGAGAATTTTTATTATTAGACAATTTTTCTGGTATTTGGAGAAAATACATTTAAAGTTAGCATTTATTAAAACTGGCTTATTTTTCTCATGGTTTGGGAAAATGCATTTAGAACTAGTATTAGTATTTAGTATCTGTTGTGAGTCTGGGATAGCATACCCTGAACAGCTTACTGCCTGCCTGCTCGTTCTTTGGTGCACAGTTGTGCTCTGCATGCTGGTCTTTATTGGCTTTACTTCAAAAAACATGAGTGCTTATATTGTGGGAAATGTGCTCATCTGTGAAATGTATTTGAAGACTTAAAAATTAATGGTTTAAGCTTAAATTTAAATAGAGGAAGCTTGAGTTTTAAATTTCTGTTTCATAATGAAGTGAGTTTCACATACCCCCAGGCTCTTTGACACATGGTGAGTCTTGCTGTCTTGTTGGTATACACTCTATATTACCTTTGTCCTCTGTATAGTACTACTTAAATTTGGAAACCTTGAAGAAGACTGATTATTCTGTTTTGATAGTATGAAGTGTAGAGTTAAAAGGATAGGAATCAATTGTCTAGTACACCTAAACTTGCACTTGGGAGTGCTATTTTTTTTTATTGGCTTATGAAAGTTCATAATTTTCATTAATGATTTTTGACACAATAGCTGTAGTTATTCATAGCTTGATTTATTTAAAAAGTCATTTAAATATAGGAACTTGAGTATAAAATGCCACTTCACACTTTTCATGCCATGGCTTTTTAGTATCTCACTGTGTCCTTCCTGTTTTTCATAGGCTTTTAAGGAACAGATAAAAAGAGAAAGTGTGCTGACTGCTACAAGCATCTTAAATAATCCAATTGTGAAGGCGCGGTATGAGCGCTTTGTTAAGGTAAGACTTTGGACAAAAGCCTTTTAGGAAATACTGTGTATAAAGTAAGTGCAGTACCACATACCGGGAAGAATTTTACTCATTAGCTTATAGGTAGCTCGTTGTTTCTCTTAATTATTGGGATCATAGAACAGGGAGAAGTAATTACTTGTTCATCCCTCCCCTTAAATCAGCGAGAAGTGAGCAAGAGATGAAGATGTTAGCTTTATTCTCATGTGTGTCCATGAAATTGTAAATGCTTCCTGTGATGGTGTTTGTGTATATGGATGCCAGAGGACAGGCATTCTTGAGTGTCACCTCAGGACCAATCCACCTTGTCTGGAATTGGTCTGGGGTGCATAGTGATTGAGGCTGCTGCTTCTGCCTTCTCAACTCTGGGATAACAAGCTTGTATCACGAGGCCTGCCTTTTACATTGGGTTCTGAGGCTCAAATGAGGAGGTCCCTCTGTTTGTATGGCACACGCTCTGTGACTAAGCTGTTTCCCAGCCCTAGTTGTGTTTGGTCAACAGGGTTTGCTCTGCTCTTTATTGTCAACTGTGTCTTCTATAGTTACTGCTTCACACAGCCCAGGTTCATCCTTGTTCTCCCTACTTCCATATTCTCTGCACTAGGGAGATAGAGGGCGGCCTCAGCTTCTTCCCGGATTTGGGTATGTTCCCTCCGATTTGTTATTGCTTTTCCTCCTTAATATCGTCTTCTGCAGACAGACAGTGCTCGTGACTCCTGGACTCCGGCACCCCCATTTTTCACTGCCTTTTCTCACCATATTTCAAAAGATAGCTTGTCCTGCATATGATTTGCTATAACTGAATAGTTTTAACCTGGAATAATAAAAAGACTTTCTGGATTCATTTCCCACTTTTCAGATCCGTATATCCTGAAGTGTTTCGTTTCCTTTCTCTCCCCTCCCCTTCTTCCTTCCTTTGTGTATGTGTCTGTGTTTTCCCAACACAATATTTCTCTGTGTGGACCAGGCTGGCCTTGAACTCAGAGAAAACCTAGCTTTGCCTCCTGAATGCTGGGATTATAGGTGTGATCCACCACCACCCAGCTCCTGGAGTTTTTCTTATTAGGCTTCTACCTGGCAATTTTGATTGATAAGGAAGAAAGAACTTCCATACCTGACAGCTTTCAGTGTGTACTTTTTGTCTACTTGATAGGAAATTGATTGTAGAGACATACTCTTGGACAGCTGCTATTGTTCCACCTCTCACTTACATCATCCTTCTAAAACTTCTCAAAGATTATCAGCGATCAGTCATCACAGCCAGTGCTTTAAAATTAGCATCCTGGGATTGAGAGCTCCTTAGTTGAATCACTTGCTGTGCAAATGCAGGGACCTGAGTTTGGGCTCCAAAACGCATTTAAGAAAGCTGAGCATGGGGATGGGATGTATGTTTGTTATCTCAGTGCTGGGGAGATGGAGAGAGGAGCATCCCTGGGGTTCTCTGGTGAGCTAGCCTAGCATAATTGGCAAGCCCCAGGTTAGGAGAGACCCTGCTTCAAAAATCATGGTGCACAGATAGGGCTGAGGAGTGACACAGAGTTGTCTTCTGACTTGGACATACACGCGTGCACTCATGTATGCAGACATACAAAAGTTAAAGTCTTATTTAAAACATATAAAACTAAATCCTGAGCAGCCTTTTTCATTCATCATCAATAACGCTGGACAACAAACTCTAATGATATTCTGCTTCTCTCACTCCTGCCCTGCCTATGCTGCTTCTAGAGTTTACTTCTGTGGTCCACCTTAGGCTGTCCCATATGGATTCACTATCAGCTCAAAGCAAGTAATCTATCAATGTAAATACTTTACTTTGGGCACTCTTTTATGTGAGCTGAAAGTTTATAGGTGTTTATTAAACATTTAGACATCTCAGATTCTAATTGTACTCAGCATGTACCCTCTCTCTTCCTCCCATTCTAATGTACCCTATTCAGTTGATGTTGAGCCACATCTTCCATATTGTTCTTAGCTGTGGTCATTAGAATTGTCTTCATTAGTGTTCCCCCTTTCTTATTGAGATTGAATACTGGGCCTTCTAAGACCATTCTGTATCACTAAACTGCCCCACCCAGGTATGTATTATTACACTGCATTTTACACCTTCCTGTCTGATTCATCTTAAAATGTAGCACCAGCCTTAATAGATTTTGCTTAATAAGCTTTACTACCTCTTCATTTCCCTTATTAATATAGTCTTCAGTTTGACCAGTTTATATGAGACTTAATCTAGATAAATTATTATTAAGATAAAATTGTAGACCTGCTACTGAGGTGACTCAGCTTGATAAAGGTATTTTCCATCAAGCCTGTGATCAGACTTTAAACTTTGGGCTCTAGAGGGAGAAACCAATTGCTGCTGGTTATCTGACCTCAAGCATATGCATGTGCATGTGTGCACACACACAGGAGTTAAAAGTAATAAAAATAATAAAATTGTACCTGTGAGTGTTTGCCAGTTAAATGTTTGACTAGTTTTTGAAATTAAGTATAAAGCCTGGTGTCTAGTTACTAAGTCAAGATACTTGGTTTTTATCGAGTTCTCAAGAGATCTCAGAATCGAAGCACATTGAGTGGTACTTCTGTTATTAAACAGGTTATCTGCATCAGCTATTTTGTTTGTGTTAACACACATTTCTACTTTTGTGTATGATTTCAGCAATTCAGTTAAAATTTTGGCCTCTTGAGTGCTCTAATTTATGGTATGTAAAATACCTAATAAATTATATACTTATATTGGAATGAAATAATACTTAAACTGTTTAGTAGGTTTGTCATTAAGTAAAAAGAACTTCAAATAGTAATTTTTTATGATATAGCAACTGTCAGTGATAGAAACACAAATGTATTGACTGTGAATGTCAATTTCTCTTGTTTAGGGAGAGAATCCTTTTGAAATTCAAGATCATTCTCAGGATCAGCAAATAGAAGGAGATGAAGAGGATGAAGAGAAGATCGATGGACCTGTTGAAGAGGAGGATGAGGAAGAGGAGGAAGAGGAGGAGGGGGAGGAAGATGAAGAAGTAGAGGAAGGGGGAGAAACAGAAGAGGTGGAGGAGGAGGAAGGGAGGGAAGCTGGAGTAGTGGAGGGAGAAGGAGATGGAGAAGAAGGGGAGGGAACAGCAGAGTCAGGGAACGAGGAGACCCTGGAAGAAGCAGAGGTAGAGGAGGAGGAGGCGGGGAAGCAGTAATCTCCCACCTGTCCTGCTGAGCAGCCCAGTGTAGTCAGGTGTGGGGCATTAGAGCAGTGTCGCTGTACACTCTGTCCTACTGTAGAAAAGGAGACATTCAGTAGCTAATGATATGAATTGATACCATGTTGCATGCATTCCACATATAAAATTTGTTTTATATAATTTCTAAATGTTTGGCACTTGTTTAATAAAATGAAGTTAAGATGATTTCAGTTTAGTTTTTATAGATATCAAACTTAGATATGATAAATTGTTTGTATGATTTTTAAGCTTAATTTTTATTACCTTATTGGTGTTCAGGATACTAGATGTGTATTGTTCCTCTATTGTAATCATTTGAACTTCAATGCTGCTCTTGGGAGTGAACCTTTTCAGTGTGCATTCAGTGTTTGAATACTTACTCTAGAAGAGATGGATTGGGCAAGTATTTTGTCCTGATTGTAGAGATTTTTGTTGATGGTTTTTTTTTTAACATTGAATAGCAGTTAGCATTAAAATGGCTTAATGGCTTTTGTGTACAGTTACCTTTGTAGCAATAAGATATTTTCTTTTTCTTTTTTTTAAACAAAACTTTCTTCTTTGATTGCAAGTTAAGCATTTCACTAATTAAATGAGTATTTAAAAATCAATATCTGCCTTAATGTATGAGTTTAGCTCACAAGTATTTCAAGTGATTGAGAAGACTTGAATTAAGACATTTTCCTCAATCATATTTTTAAGAAGTGTGAGTACTGTGTATTTTCTCACATATTTGGGAGGTCAGTCTGTAGCTGACTTTGTTTATATTAGCTCCACTTTGTTCTTTTCTCTGTAACTATGTCAGACCTTTGAATCTTCCTGGAAATACAATTTAATACTTATAATTTGTGTTCTTCTGTTGTGTCTGTTTTTCCTGGAGAACCAAACATCAAGCTGTTTTTGTTTGTTTTTTTAAATAATTGCTTTCCTTCACTCTTTCTAGTACTATCCTTTAAAAAAAAATAAACTTGTATTTACATATTCATCAAGAGGACAGGAGACTCGCCTACTTTTAAGTCATTAGCTTCATATGGCAAAGCAATGACATCAGTCTCTCTACCTGAAAGGCAGTGACGTCAGTCTGTACAGCTGAAAGGCAGTGACATCAGTCTCTATACCTGAAAGGCAGTGACGTCAGTCTGTACAGCTGAAAGGCAGTGACATCAGTCTCTATACCTGAAAGACAGTGACGTCAGTCTGTACAGCTGAAAGGCAGTGATGACAATCTGTGTAACTGAAAAGCAGTGTTCCTATAATCATGAACCTCGTGATTATCAAGAGCTGTATTCTTAAATCATTAATCTAGCCTTTTCTTGTGATGGGGATGCCAGCTTTTTTCAGTTTGGAAATTTTATTCATTGGATTTATTCCTTTATTTTACATCCTGACCACATTTCCTTCTGCACTCCCCGTCCCCAATCTACTCTCTTTCTGTTCAAAAAGGGGCAGGCCTCCCGTGGGTATTCACAAAGAATGGCAGAACAAGTTGTAGGACCAGCTCCTTGTATTAAGGCTGGGCAAGGCAATCCAATGAGAAATAGGTTCCCCAAAGCTAGACAGAGTGTTAGGGACAGCCCTGCTCCCACTGCTGGGAGTCCCTTTTAATGAAATTCACTTCTCAAAAATTTGAGGCGTTGAATGAGTGACTTACATGAGAAGACACTTAAATTGGTGTGTATGAGTATTATATGTTCGTGCACACGTGTGAGTGCATATGCCTGTACTCAGACTTGAGAATGCTGGGTGCCCTGCTTTGTCTTATTCCCTTGAGAAGCTGGAGCTAGGTTGGAAGCCAGCAAGCCCCGGAACTCCTCCTGTCTTTATCCCAAGTGTTGGGAGTTAAACACTGTGTGGTCATGTCTAGATTTTGATGTATGTTCTAGGGATTTGAACTCAGCTCTCCATTCTTAGCTACTGAGCTACTTCCTAGACAAAAAAAAGGCCCTTGAAACTAGATTTTCTGGTGCTGGAAATGGCTCAGTATATGTTGTGGAAATTTGTTCTGATCAGCCAGTGACCTTGGGATATTTGGCCTGATGGGTGTGGCCTTTTCTGGGTACATGACTGGTTAAAACTAAGGAGGGAGCACAGGCTGGCTGTCTTTGGTGTGGAGCACCACGTCAGGTGGCATGGAGCAACCTGTGGTTGACCACCTCATCCCTGAGCAGAATGGCAGGACTCTGAGACGGGTAGCTACTTTGTCCTGGATCCATGAGTTTGTTTCTCCATAGCACCCTTTATGTGTATATCTTTGTGAGTTCTCGCCTCAAGTGTGTAAAGTGTTTGTTGACTAAGAAGGACCAGAGCTCATGTTCCCAGCAGCTGTGTAGATTGTATGGCAGCCTCCTATAATTTCAGCACTCTGAAGAAGGTGCTGATGGGATCCCAGGAGCTAGTTGGTGAGCCCAGACTACTGTATTGACAAAGGAGAGACCCTGCTCCAAAGAATAAGGTGGAGAGTGACAGGGAGGGGCCTCCACATGTCGTGTGTCCCCTCTTCCTCGTACCTGAATACCCACACATGCAAAAGTGTGGTAACAAGTATAATTTTCTGGACCATTTTGTTTGCTTTAATAATGAACTTTAGCTTACATTTAAGATGGAAAAATCTGATATGCATTTAGATCTAATTGTACTGATTTAGAGCCAAATACAAGAAGGTTAATTGAAGATTAGAAATTTTGGATCCTATAGTCTGTTTACTACTTAGAAAACTTGTTAAAGGTACTAGGACTTGATCAGTAATTTTTACTCTTATTTAAGAATATTTGTGGGAAACCTAAGGTAAAAAAATAATAGTTTAGTAATTTGGTTTTATTGGCACTAAGTTTAAAAATGTATGTGTGTATGCGTGTGTAAATATGTATGTTGTCTGCATGTGTGAGCATGTACACTCATGACACTCTTCAGTACATGTGGAGGTGAAAGGACACTGTCCAGAAACTGTTCTTCTCCTTCTATTATGTGGTTGTTGATTTTAGAAGCAGGTGCCTTTGCCACTGAGCCATCGTGCTTTTCCTGAGATGGAGGTTTTTAAATAGAGTGTTTCTGGAGCTGTGCATACATACATATAAAATCTTGCAATAATTTTTATATATTTTAGAATGAGAAGGATCTAAGTAGTCAAGAGTGTTTGTGTAGACCACCTGATTTGCAAGGTGGCATTTAAGTATATTTTTAGACATTTAAATATATGTATTTCCTTTTGATGATTTGTAGGCTTATAGTGTAACTTATATGCAAATTAATGTTTTGCCATCCTTACTGTCTCTGTCTTCTTTACTGTTAAGAGGACAATTTAGCCTCTGTTTTTCAAGTTGTCCATGTCCCTACCAATGAGATAATGTAAGAGTGATCACCAGCACTGTTGTCTAAGCAGCTATGCAGGGCTGTCTGTATTCTTGTCACCTTTTCCTTGAGTGCATTAGACAGTCTGCATCTGTACTGTTCCTAAATTTTACAGGCTCTCTTCCACCTGAGCTGCTGTCAGCATAGTTCACGTCATCACCATTTTTGCTGGCATACCATGCTGTACCAAACCCCCTCATAGTTGTCTTTCAGTTAAAGTATTCCTTGTCATCTGTATATGGCTGTCAGTTTCTTGGCTTGCTTATTACACCAAAACCTGATTCCTTGTTTTTAAATTTCCTGGAAACATCTCACGACACCCTGTTTTCTTGTGTAACTATATGCTTATGACTGTTTAATCAGTATATTTCTTCCAAAATTGTGATAGAACTTCAGAAAGTTGCTAGAACCTGTATGCCATTTTGATCTGAAACTCTCTCAACAGACTCATCTGATAACAAGCCCTATGTGGTGGTTTTTGTTTTTGTTTTTTAAACTCTCCATGCTGTCCTTACATCTGTTATCATGAAGGCCTTTGTCATTCATTATCAACACTGTTGGCAATATATTTGATTCTAGTAATTACACTGTACAGAGTTGGAATCTTATTGATATGCAAATAAAACCTGCAAAGAAAGGCAGGGGCAGAGGTGAATGCATTAGCCCTGCCATCCCAGGAGCTCCATAGAAACAACTGTACTCATCTCTTCACACTTTCCTCTTTTCTTGAATTCTGTAGTTTTTGTTTTTAATGGCAAATTAGGTTTTTTTCAGTGAATTCAATGTAATCCATTAACTCAGCCTGAACAGTTCCTGAAGCATTAAGTAGAGAACAGGCACAGGACAGTCTTTACAGAACAGGAGATACCTCTTTAGACTAACGCACTTGTTAGTATTATCAGGCTAAAAACAGAAATGTTCACAATTTTTCAAAAGTTTCTTTTTTACTTTTTTGTGTATGGATGTTTTGTCTGCATTTATGTCTGTGGACCATATACATGTAATGGCCTTGAAGGCCAGAAAAGGCCATTGGATTCCTTAGAACTGGAGTTAGCAACGGTTCTGAGCCTTCAGACAGTTGTTGGGATTTGAACCCAGGTCCTCTCCAGCCCAAGAAAGCCTTTTTATTATGGCCAAGGACTGCTGTTACCAGACAGCTTCTGCAAACATTCAGGCTCAAGATAGAATTCTGACAATGCTGCTGAGATTCACTTAACCTGAGGATGTTAGTGAATGACACTGTAGACTGATGTTTAGGATGTCTTTTTGTATGCTGTGAATATCATTGGTTAATAAAGGAACTGTTTTGGCCCATGGCAAGACATCCTAGAAGCAGGTGGGAAATCGGAGCCTGGAGAAAGAGAACTATCGCACGAATGAATGAGACTCAGGGATAGATCTCTGAAGAAGTTGGAGATATTAGAGAGAATAAACACCACAGTCAGATCTTACCCAGCTGTCTTCCAGCTTCCTCAGCCTTGCTTCCCTTGGAATGGCTTCTCTCTCTGTGTTTCTATCCTGTCTTAAGTACCCTTTCAGTAATTAAGGCGTGGCCCCACCACTGCCTGCTTGGGAGCCTGGAATTCCTTCTATAATCTGAAGTGACCTTGACTCAGTTGGGATTAAGGGTGTAGGTCACCACTCCCATGATATTCCCTGTGCTGGGATTAAAGGTTTGAATCACCACTCTCTGATTCTCCTAGACTGACTGTGGTTAGAGCTCTGGGACTTCTGGAGCTTTTACTAACCCCCCACATAGACTGTGGGTAGATTCCCTCTGATATCTCCAAAACTTCTGAAACTTTTATTGAATCCTCACAGAGAACAGAGTCAAAGACACCATCCAGCCACCCAAGAAGCTAGTATAATGGAGCACAGGTAAGCCATGGGCCACATGGCAAGACAGATGAATAGAAATTTGTTATGATGCTGGAGCTAGCTAGCAATAAGCCTGAGCCATAGGCCAAATAGCATGTAATTACTATAAGCCATTGTGTGATTATTTGGAACCAAGTGGGTCTTTGAGTCTGAGCCTTGGGGTAGGCCAGGCTGCTTGCTGAGAGCAGGAGAGATTCATTTGGATTGCAAGGCTAAGCTGGGCCAGAAACGTCTTGCTACAGTAGACATTTCAGGCAGGGTGATTATGGAGGCAACACTCCAAATACCAGTTGAAAAGCTATTACTGATAGACATCATAGGTAGTTTGAGTAGTTCCCTCATGGAAATCTGTAACTTCTTACTAGTGGTGGCCAGTGGAAAATCTAAAATTACATTTACAATAGAAATCTGAACTATGTGCTACAGAAATAAACTGGAAGGAAGGATGAGTCATATGAAAGAAGCTACATTTTTAATGAAGAGTATAAGATATTCGAACAGACAACACAACCTATATGCCTGTCTATTATGTTTTGTTTGTTTTTTTGAGACAGGGTTTCCTCTGGGTAGCCCCGACTGTCTTGGAACTAACTAGGTAGACAAGGCTGGCCCGGAACTCAGAGATCCACTTGCCTCTGACTTCTGAGTGCTGGAATTAAAAGTGTGTGTCGTCATGCCTGCTTTATATTCCTGTCTATTAAAAAATGATTGTTTGCAGTAGATTAATCAGTTTATATCCCAACTGTTTTAATATTGACTATGGGTAAAAGTTAAAAATAACAGTGTCTTATGGAAGGTTTAAGTGTTTCAGGGATTAAGAGCACTTGCTCTTCTTGAAGAGGACCTGCAGTTAGTTGCCAGCACCCACAATGTGGCTCACAACCATCTAACTGCAGTACAAAGGATGGATCCATTCCTGGCTTCTGGCACCACATATATGAATGGCAGACACACATGGAGGCAAATTCATACAGAAAAGTTGGTTTTTGAAGTCTGAACAGATAATGCAGGGCCACAGGGCACATCAGCATGCCAGAGACTGAGCCTCCTTTTAACTTGTTCTATATCCTAAAACCTTGGCCCTGGCCATCCAGTGAAGGGGGAAAAGGAACAAGACTACTCAGCTCTGCCTTAACAGCAGCCCTGGAGCTGCTCTATCAGCTCAATTGTTCAAAGCAGCATATTTCCTTCCGGTTAGCTTCCAGGAAAGCTAGGGTTGCAGATAGAAAGCCAGGGCTTCTGTTTTGTGACTACCTAGGGAGATGTGAATAAATGCCACATAGGGCAGTGAAGACAGATCAAAGAAATTTCACCCAAGTCTAGCTTAGTGAACCCATGCATTTATTGGAGTCACTTCCCGGAGCACAACTCAAAGGCAGCTGCATCAGCAGAAAACCCTGCACCCAGCTTGGGTGACTACTCTATCAGTCTGTATCCTGCACAACCTGTTGGCAACTTGGTACAGCAAGAGTTTCCTTCCCATGAACTGCTTATCTTGTAAGAGCCTGAGTTTCCTAAGGAGGGATCCTCAGTGTGGCTACACTAGGGGAGGATGGGACCACTTAGGTTAATGTCGTTGCAACTGGCTCACAGTTTACAAAGCAGTGAGTGGGACGAGGTAGTTTCTATCCCACACTAGGAAACAGTACAGTAAGAGACAAGACATCAGTTGTATGTTAGGGTCATTTGTGGAAAATAGGAGCCAGAGACATTGGGAAAAGACTACACATACATTTCAAGTAGATTGAGGGGCTCACAACAGTGCTAAAATAAGCAAGAAAACCACTTCCAGTTTTGGAATAGAGAATCTTCTGGGCAAGATACACATCCCAGAAGTCCTAAGGAAAAAGAGACAGATTTGTTACATAAAAAGTCAAAAGCTGAGCAAGATGATCTACAACTGTAAACCCAGAATTTGGGAGGCCAAGGCAGGAAGATCATGAAGATAAAGCCTAGCCTGTGAGTGTAAGTTTAGCCCAAGGGTGGCAGGGCTGGGAGTACTGGAGGGTGAAAGATTATCCTAATAAAATGGAAGAGTAACAGAAGAAATGTTTGTGAATACATGTAAGTGACAAGCACATATTACACAAATTACCAGTTAATTCAGAGACTTGTAGTGGTCTTGGTAAAGAAATGTCTCTTCCAAGATGTAGTGGGCAGTTTGGATTTATGCAGTGAAATCTAATGAGTATCCTCATCAGTCCGGCAGCTGTATCTTTAAAGAGCCACACATTTGCTGAAATTGTAAGCCCTGAAGTGCTCATAATGAGAGGTCATTGTTAACTTTGGATCTAGACGGCAATTAGGCTGTATGTATTGAAGCAAATTCTCTTTCTGTTCTTATGAGGTGTCACAAAGATTTTCATGAAAGAAATCCACCTCTTTATCAACGGTAGGATGCATTCCAGCATGAGAAATGATCAAATGGGGGAAACTTCTGGTTTAAGAACTCCTGAAGTCTCTGTGAGGCTGGTCTTCATAGCATTCCTGGTCGTGACAAGAAACTGGAAATAACCTATGTAGGAATAATGGTTAAATTATGGGACAGGTATCACATATGCATGCTCTGTATCATAAAGAAAGAGCCTGCATGTGCTGACTTGGGAAAGAAAGAGCAAGTTATATATTAGAATTCTATTTGGGAAACTATACATGTACAGATACATAAAGTCCAAGTTCCTTGTATAATAGCTTGTCAAGGTATTTCATGGGGAAAATGGAGAGATGAACAGATAGTGCTCACCCGAGACAAGGATACGTGTGGATGGGGAGAATTTTGTTCCTCCAAATCTATGATTTCAATTGATATAATAGTATTACAGTGTATTGAAAACAGAAAAAATATAATTAATAAGGTAGAAACAATGCACAGACTTAATCATGGCATTTTAACAGTTTCTGTGTGTTTTGTCACGACTCCTTATTTCTAGACACAGATAGATGTCAGGACTGTTCCCTGAGATAAGAGACAGAATCCCAGGCTTAGGAGATGGGAATCTGTTTGGAATGGTGTACCAATCACACACCGGTGGGTGTGGCCATGGTGCCTGAGTGCCTTTAATGCTTCTCTTTGAAGTAATGACTTGATACCCCATGATGATGTCATGCAGCAGTATGTTGGCCTTGGGATTCAGCAGATCTTCCATTCTTACCAGACACTGCATTTTCTTTTTATAGTTTGGTGTCAGGAAAGGCGTTTGAAGAAATGGCTTAATTTCTCATCTGTGGAATGAAGGCAACATTGGCTTCCACGCGGGATTCCTCTAAAGAAGAGATGAGTGAGGAAGCACCTCGTTGTATCAAGTGCTAAAGGTTCCTACTAGTTCACTTTTCCTACGGTTATCTGATGTGGGATGTCTGTCTGTACACTGTAAATATATTTTGATACCATTAGTTAATAAAGAAATTTGCAAGGCAGCTTAGAGCCAGGCGGGAAATGCAAGCATAGATAAAGGAGGAGGGTAGAGTCAGGGAGATGCTGCTGGCTAATGCCCAGAAAGTAGGATGTAATGAACACAGGTAAAGCCACAGAGCCAAGTGGCAATACATATATTACTAAAAATTCATTAAATTGTAAAAACTAGTTGCTAATAAGCCTAAGCCATAGAACAAACAGTTTGTAATTAATATTAGCCTCTGAATTAGTAATCACTTTATAAGCAGCTGGGGGGGTTAAAATTCCTCTGGATCTTGGGCTGGATGGACAAGAAAAACTGCTGACTACAGTTACCGAAAACTAGAACTTTTTTTTTTTTTTTTTAAATCAGAGGTAGAAATAAATCAGCTGGTAAATCTGTGTGTAGAATTAATGTAGACATTTGGATTTAAAGATTTTCTACTCTGAATTAGTTTCAAAATGTTTTATAGCAAATATGCATAAGGGTTGGTTTCATTATGACACTTTATACATGTACATAATGTATTTTGACCATGTTCATCCTCCGTTACTGTCTTGTTTTTTTCCTGTTTTCCAGACAGTCCTTCAACCTCTGCTTTCATGTCTCTATGTATGGCCCACGTAGCTTCTTTAGGTTGTTTATGGGGTCATGGGAATCTTATGTGTGGCTGTAGTACTGAAGAGAGTCGACTTAGTCTGGAGTTCTCATAATCTACTTTGATGAATACGTTGTATGCACTCATCTCTTCTCAAGGTTTGTCCAAACTAACAATATCAGGACTGGGAAGAAATGTCTCCTAGTTACTAATGATTTTTTTCCTTTGGCATCAGAGATCTTCAGGGAACAAGAATATCAGCAACTGCTCATGGTAATTCTCCCAGCCTGGCTGCCCACAAAGGGTTAAATCCTTCTTCTCAGCTGAGACTTGAACTGCTTGTCAGTGCTGAGGTCACTGCCACTATTAAATGACAGATGTTTTTCTGCAAATCCCAGTATCCCTTCTGGTGGCATAAAGTTCAGTGTTTGCAACATTGGGGTGGTGTTCTTTAATAAGTGCTAAATCTATTCTTTGGAGATTTTGCCAAGATGCCCCATTGCTGCTGGAGGACTCCCTTGACATCCCACTCTGCACTTTCTTTTTGCATAATGCCTATAATTTAGTCACCAGGCTCCCTGCTGTGTAGCTTCTGCATACTTGGTTCAGTATAACCCAAATACTCATAAATCTCCCTTTCTTCCTGTAGCTTTCTGCAGCAGCTGGGGTACGGCAGTGATGTCCCTGTTCCATAATTCTAGTCAGCCCTGGGGCAAACAGACAGACCAATCCAAAGCTGATACGTCAGACAAAGCGATGCTGTTGGCATAGCTCATTGTCCTCAGGAGGTAGTCATGTAATACTCCCAATTTGTATTCTGCATAAAACTCTTCTTACAAGTTATAAACTTCCTATAGGGAGCACGCATATCCAGCTGAAGGCCACTGAACATACGATTGGTGTAATTGTAGACTCAGAAGGGATAGGCTAAGCCTTTTCCATGCTACAAGCTGGAAGCAATAAAAGAGAGTTAAGTTTGATGCTTTTCAATTTGGAATGCTAGTTGAGCAGTGTTTTCCTGAGACCTTGGACTTCATATGTAATATTTAGGAATATGGCTGATTAATATATTTGAACTCATGGTTAATACAGGTTGCATTTGTGCTTCATTGATCTACAGTTGAGGCAGTTATTTAAATGATTACTGTGATCATATTGTCAGCTAGACCTTAAGTAAACACTGTGTAGTAGTACTTTCTGGTTAAAAAAAGTGTGCGTGTTCACATGCATGCACACATATGTGTGTTTGAGACACAGGTGCCCACAGGAGCCAGAAGAGGGCAGGGGGTTGTGAACTTAGGCCCTGGAAATTGAATCTGGGTCCTCTTCAGGAGCAGTGTGCATTCCTAACCACTGAGCCTCCTCTTCATTCTGGGTCATGGGTTTTAGTCTTGGCACTACTGACGTTTTAGACTGGGTAATTCTTTCTTGTGTGAACTTCATTGTAGGCTCTTTGACAGCAATCGTGGCTTCTACACCTACCCAAGTCCAAGAATAGGAAGTCAGTTAGAACAATCAAACATGTCCAGACATCGCCAAGGTAATAAAAGGAAGGGTATGTAATTTGAACTTTAAGTGTTCTGTTAAAGATGTTAGGGTTACCTAATGCAGAGTCAAAGCTAGAAGAAGCCTCTCCGACTCATTGCTCATGGCAAACATCTCAGGGCTCCCCTAACCCCCCACCAAGAACTTCTGAGGCTTCTGCTGCTGTTTACCTTGTCAGAGCACTTGCAGGCATGCACTAGACATTTTTCAGTGACTTTTGCTTCCCCCAAAGGTCCCACTCTGTCTTCATCTTGTAACGCAGGAATGCTGCATACTGACATTCAGATGAGCTTGTTACACATAGTTTTCTTACATGTACACACCTGTTTTTCCATTGAATGCTCACTGTATGCATGGTAGGAGTTCAGTAGCTATGGACAAAGCCTGCAACAGTTAGTGCTGAGTCAGGAGGGACCCAGGTGTGTCTGGCAGCACTGGATTCTGTACCAAGACACAAAAAGCCATGTCCCATGGTTCTTTGGGTTTCCCTTCCCTTCCAGACATCCTAGTTTCTTCCAGCCTTTCTTAGGTTCAGTGTTACTGGTGTCATCATTAGCAATGAGGGGACAACACCCTCCCCCTACAAGGCTTCAGAGGAATCTAAGAACTCACAATGCAGGGAGGTAGAAAGCACAGTACCCCCTCAGTTACAAATAGTCCCTGTTCCATTAGGAACCAGCCAATGATGGTCCTGGTAACAAAGATAGGAAAAATTCTCTAGTAGCCCATTCACTGATGCTAGCTTCTTTCTGATAAGTTCTCATCTCCTTTTTCTATCTGTTTAGGATGGATATGGTGTGTCTCTGTGTGTGTGTGTATGTGTGTGCGCTTGTGTGTGCATGCATGTGTGTGTGCACATGTGTGTGCATGAGTGCTTGCATGTACGTGTGTGTGTGTGTGCCTGTGAATATTTGCTCACACTGAATGCGGTTGAACAGAGTCAGGCCTCCTGTGTGCCCTTCTTTGGAACCACATTTGTTGGTAGCTTATAAGTGTGCTACTGCCCCTCTGTCCTGCCTTCTGCCATGCTTTGTCTTGTTCATGGTATCACAGCATTGCAGTCCAGCTTTGTGCTCCCCTGCTCTGCCTAGCCCTGGTGTGATGGACAAACTCTCCTCAGGGCACTCCTGACCTCTGCTCTGCTTCAATTGCCATCTAGAATTATTTGACATTGTTTATTACATGTCTCTTTCAGCCAAAAGTCAGCTCAGGAGAGCAGGGATCCTGGCTTCACTCAGCCCTGGCTTTTCAGCATCTGAAGCGATGCACTAAGGTTTGTAGTGGATCTTTCTGGCTGCTCAGGGTCAGCATGTTTCGGGATGATGGGATGATTCTTAGCTTAGTTGGAATCCCTTGTACACTTCTGGGCCCTCCCCACCTACCACTCTCAGCTTTGCAGAGGTGCTCATTGTCCACCCCAGTCATTCCTCCACTCTTTGGACCTTTCCCTTCCCATCCTGCTGCAGCTTCCCATGGGATACCTGCTGGTGCGGTAGGAAGGAGGGACAAAGGGGACGCTGATCCCAAGGGCATAGATCTCTGTTACACCTATTTGCACAGCACTTGGTCACATGGCCATCCCTTGATGCCTGAAGGGAAATGGGGGGGGGGGGTCTGGGACCGACTGCTCAGTTGACCTGTCAACACAGGCTATCTCAGGATCTGAGGAAGCACACATATCCCGGAATAGAATCAAATCAGAACAATATCGATGTACTATATCAGTACATGACTTGGGTCTGTAAGACGCTGACATCCTAGGTGGAGTATCTGCATATAACTCATGGCCAGCATTCTGTGTGCTGTAAACCAGAGCTTCAATATTTAGAATACTGGATTAAATGAGAACAGTTGTTAAGATAAGAAAAAGAAATCTACCTGGTCAGTATAGGTGCAGTCTTTTCCCAAAGGTTTTCATCTATGGTAGGTTGAATCCATGATGCAGGACATAGTTGTGAACCATACAAGTTAGAACATGATAAATTTCAGACTGTATTCAAGGACAGAGATTGTGTGTTCTTTGCCCTGCTGTGTCCAGACTAAGCATATTTGTGGACACCATGAAAAATCTCTTTGCTCATTTGAGTCAAGGAGTGATTACAGAGAAAATATGAATTAGGGAAGGCTGTGTGGGAAATATTTTCTTTGAGCACCTGAAGATGTATGGCTTTTGGACATCAAGGACCAAGGATGAACCCTGGGCCTGGTGACAAAGGCCCATGATCCTAGTTAATTGAGAGTTTGAAAGGACATGGGTTACAAGTTTGGGTTGTCCATTTGACCTTAGAAGGAAGCTCAGCTGAGGACTCACCTCTATCTGATGAGTCTATTGGTGTCTGTGGAGCATTTTATTAATGATTAATGTGTGAAGACCCATCCCACTGTGATGGTGCCATCCTGGGCAGGTGGGCAAGGTTATATAATCTATCATCTATGCTTCAGTTCCTGCCTCCAGGTCCTATCTGCCCTGGCTTTCTCAATGATTGAAAGCGATTGGGGCTTTTAAGGCAAGTATGGTGATTTTTGTTATGATATTTATTATAGCTTTGCAACAGAAGAAAATGCAGACAGTGCCCTTCAGAGAGGGTGTGTGTGTGTGTGTGTGTGTGTGTGTGTGTGTGTGTGTGTTTTGGGGGGCAAGTGTAGTAATTTCCTTCTGCCCTATGCAGTATTTTATAGTGACCAGCAGAGGTCAGTAGAACCCTACTTTTCAAAGGGCCTCAGGCCCTCTGTAGATTTTTGTTGAAGTGATGTCTTCTTTTTAAAGTTGGAGAGAATAATTTTGTACCCGAGATTCCATCTTGGAGAATGTGGATCCTAAACATGACTTTGGAGAATGTGTCTCTGAGCTGTTTACTGTGACCTCTTTTAAGAAAAAGTTAAAAATGTGTCTATTAATCAGATGTGATTACTGTGAAGCCTGGAGTTAGAAACTTTTAGCCTGAGGGCTAACTCCATCCTGAAGATTGGTGTTTATATGAAGAAAAGAAATACGTGGGTCCATGGGTATAACTCCATGACAAAACATGTCTTGGATTCTCGAGACTCTGCCTCCATCCCCCTGCACTGGAAAAGTAACGCCTGTCACATGTCCCTTGGAAGATGGTCTGAGAACGTGTCACAGTTCCTGCTGCTGCCATTCCTGAGTTTCTTCAGTCACATTGAACTAGAGGAAAAGTGGGAAGTGAAGCTACTTTTATAGTTTATAATAACTTAGATTTCTTGGAGGTTTTACCCATCATTGTAAGACCTCCAGTTTTTTCCAGCTGTTCTTTATTGCGCTTGAGGAGACAGGAGGCCTCTGGGGAAGGAGGTGACAACGTGAGATGCAGTTCTCTGTGAAAAATCTAATATTTCTAGTTTGTGGTGGCGCGGAGATGCTGAAGAACCAAGGGCATTGTTAGCCTGAGCTTTAAAGATCCACCAGGCCCCAAAAGAAGAAAACTGGTCAAAATAGAGACTTGTGAGGCCATTTTCTCTCTCACCCTGCGTTCTCTATTTCCGACAGGGTCAGAAACCTGGCCAGAAGTTAGAGAGGGAAGCTGAGGGTCGCTAAGGGACTCACCTGGCTGAGGACACCTCACTTTCCTATGCCACAACCCTCCCCAGACACAGCGTAAGCTGAAACCTGTTAGAAGTTAAATTTCTGAATTAAGACACTTTTTATGCCCTCTGTTACTGTTTGACAGAAGGAGACTGTCCTGTTTGGTAGATACTCTTATCCCGTTTGCGCATAAAACAGCTAACTCAGAAAGACACAGTGTTTTCTGGATTTCTATGCCAGTTAGGAGTAGCATTATTTGAACACACGTGGTTTTACTTCTGTCTTCAGCAGGGCTCACTCTCCTGAAGAATAGGCCTTGTTAGGGTTCACGCCTGGCAGTTCACAGTCCAGCCCAGTGTGTGTGTGTGTGTGTGTGTGTGTGTGTGTGTGTGTGTGTGTGTGTGTATGTGTATATGTGTGTGTCTGCATGTGTGTATGTGTATATGTGTGTGTCTGCATGTGTGTATGTGTATATGTGTATGTATGTGCATGTATGTATTTGTGTGTGTATGTGTGTGTCTGTGTGTGTGAGAGTGTGTTTGCACATGTTCATGTGTGTGTTTGTGTGTGTATGTGTGTATATATGTATGTGTGTGAGTGACTGTGTTTGTGCATGTGCATGTATGCCTGAGAGCACACTGTGGCATGCCAACTGATGCTTCTCTTCCATCATGTAGGAACTGAACTCAGGTCACCAAGTGCCTTTACCCATTGAGTCTCAGGCTCCTGACTTTTGTTCTTTTGCGTTCAACCTCCACATGCACAAATACTTACCATGAATGCTGTGCTAGTTTGAATATAACAGAACTAAATGTTTGGTGAGAACAGCTTGCTGACTTGCCTCATAGTGACTGAGAATCGCAGTGGAGTAACAGGAAAGGTCAAGCTGTCCCCCAGATGCCCTGCCCCTAGTCACATTTACACACTAGACCCCTGTCCCTGTGGCGTTCAGCATCTTCCAATGTAGCACCACCAGCTGAGGCTAAGCCACTAATAATGAATCTTTTGGGGGGACACTTCCCAGCCAAACTGAAACATACATTTCGCCTAATTAGTCTGTCAGAACATGTTTTTGTTTATCTTTGCCAACTCCCCTGGCAAGTGTTTGTGGAATAACAACCTGATTGAACTCTGTGTTTCTGCTATAGTTTCTCTTTAAAGCAGAGTCCAGATCATGGTACACTTCGAATCATACCGTTACAGGGAGATAGTCCTGGTGCTTTCAGATCCACCATGCTGCTTTATCTTTTAGAGAGGTGATTTCCCCAAAGTTTCAAAAGAAAGAATTCCAGAGATCCGTGTAAAAACTCAGGCTTCAATTCATGTTTAGGATTCCTTTGCTGTTCTGGCTCTCATAATGAAGTGTACGTTAGTAACAGCTGTCAGGTGTGATGACTGTGACCTTCCTGGTTACTATGAATAACCCTTTCACACTCATCAACTTCTTTAAACCTCATAACAACACTAGTTGGGTAGAGCCTAATAGTGGAGTGTTGGTCTAGGATGAAAATGGCATCATATCAAAAGGAAATGAAGAAGCTGTTGGCTAGATGTATGGGTCAGGGGTATTTGTGTAAGCCCTGGACATCAAAACCACCCCAGACACAGCCACGTATAACAGCCAAAAGAGCAGAGTAATAATTTACTGTTATTGTCTATTCTGTAGCTGCAGAGCCCAAGGCATAGAGAGCCAAACAGTTAAATTACCTGAATCAAATGGTTATGGTCAGATCTCAAAACTAGGAATTTTGGAAGAAGGTGCTGCACACAAACAGTTTTTGATTTTCTCGTCTACATCCTTTGTACATTTGAGAATTGACTCAGTATCTCCTTTGAATATAGAAAGCAATGTCTTGGCTATCATACTTAATCCTGAACCGCCTCAGAGGGAGGCAACACTTTGGCCCTCAGGTGTGTATCTGAACAAGCCTACCTTTTATGTAGACGCTGCCTTTTCCTTCTCAGAAGATTATATTTTATAACCAAGAGAAAGCATTTCTGAAGTGTCTTCTGCTCTCTTGCACTCAACATGGAAGCAGTGAAAAATTCTTAAAGAGGGTTCCTGAGGGCTGGAGGGGTATCTGCATGGTGGAGCACCTGCTTAGAATGCACTACATATTCTCTGAGTTGTGGGGAAAGAAGGGAGAGTATTCATTCAGTCTTTGAGAAGGCTGTAAGGATTGTGGCAAATCTGAAAGAGGGGGAGAGAGAGACAGAGAAACAGAGAGCTGGTGATGAACCCCCAGGGGAAAGCAGTGGTGGCCAGAGCAGGAGAGTCTGTGTGGGGAGCAGCAGAGAAGCCTTATTTAATTGCGTCACTTTTCTCTTCCATCTGCCTTGACTGGTGCTGTCTGCCAGTAACTGAGGGGAGCTAAGATAGTGACTGCAAGTTGTGCCCGAGATAGGTGGGGATGAGGCAGGAGCAGATAAACGCCAGATGTTTTCACACCACCCCACACCACAAAAGCTCTTAATACAAAAGGGTGGTGTTACCCGGTGCTCGAGATGCTGGTGCAGGTGGAAGCAATCACATCTGGACTGTCATGCTAAACATTGTCTGCTAGATGGCAGTTTCCACACTTAAAGTCCCTAAACTAAGGGACAACATTAGTCTAGGCTTTTGCTCCTCTTCTTGAGGTACACAGTGTTCTCCAGGGTGTAGATTTCCTATGGGAAGAAAACACTAGAGAACAGAAAGGTCACACTGCTGTAGAAGAAAAAGAAAGCTAACAGTGCACAGCAGATAGAGAGGACTGATACATTAGGGAACTGAGTATTCACCAGAAGAACCCTCAAGACGATAAGAGCATATAGGAGCCACAGATATTCCAAAGAAGCAGAAGAGCTTGCTGCAGATGCACAAAACTAAACTGCAAACTTAAGGACGGAATAGAGTGAGTGCCTGACTGAAGATACCCAAAGAGTGGATCAGTGAAATTTAAGACTAGGACTGAAATCTGACAGCCCATAGGCATGTGTAACTCCAGCTCCAGGGAGGTCTGCTACCTCTAGCCGTGGTGAGCACCTGCGTTCACATGTACACAAACGTACACATACAAATCAAGGTTGAAGAGATGGCTCTGGTTAAGAGCATGTACAGCTCTTACAGAAGCCACATTTGGGCCCCAGTACCCACATGGCATCTTACAACTGCCTGTAACTACAGTTCCAGGGAGTCTGGCACCCTCCATGGGTACCAGTATTTACAAGTCCTCAGGTACACATAGATCTGTACAATTAAAAAATAAATCTTTATATGTAGTCAGAAATTTCTACGTCCTGCCTAGCCTTGAAGTCCAGATCCACAGTCACACAGATGCTTCTCCCAAAGAATCACACAGAGCCTTATATTAATTACAAGCTGATTGGTCTGTGGCTCAGGCTTATTACTTGCTGACTTTTATACTTTAAGTTAATCCGTATTTCTATTTGTGTTTAGCCATGTGACTTGGTGTAGGGATATAATGGAACATTCAGAGATATCAGAGGGATCTACCCACAGTCAGTCTAGGAGGATCAGAGTGGTAACTCACACCTTTAATCCCAGCACAGGGAGTATCCTGGGAGTGGTGACCTACTCCCTTAATCCAAACTGAGTTGAGGTCATCTTTGTTTACAGGAGTTCAGGCTCCCAGGCAGGCAGTGGTGGGGCCACACCTTAACTGAGTGAAGAGAGTATTTAAGGCAAGTATAGAAAGATGGAGCAGGAAAAAGAAGCCAGGAGGAGCCAGGCTGATATCCCAGGTAAAACAGAGTGCAAGATGGTTTGAGTGTATAGGATCAGAAGGACAGAGAGGAATATTGAAGCTATATGTGGCTGACATTGCTCTAAATTTATGGGGAAGAGATTTACTACAACAGTGGAACACACAGATTAATATTTCTCCAAACACAGAAGTAAGCCATAAACTAGCACGTGGTTCTAGAAAAAAAACATTAGAAAGTATGAGAAACAGTCACAGACCATTCAGGTTATAGAGAAACAAGGCAAAAGAGCTGCTGATCTTTCAAAAACACCCACAGCACTACCTCTAAAATGGCTTACAGAGAAGCCTAAATGGGTTCATCAATGGCCTCTAACAAAAGAGAAATTACAGGCCTTAGAGCATCTGGTACAGGAACAATTAAATGTTCAGCATATAGAAGAATCAACCAGCCCATGGAATTCTCCTGTAATTATTATTAAGAAGAAATCTGGAAAATGGAGAATGGTAACAGACCTATGGGCGATAAACAAGGTGATCCAGCCAATGGGCTCTCTATAATCTGGGATTCCTTTGCCTTCTCTATTACCTAAGGAATGGCCTATTATAGTTATTGATTTAAAAGACTGTTTCTTTACAATACCTTTACAAGAACACGACAAAGAAAAATTTGCCTTTACAGTGCCCACTTAATAATTCTCAGCCTGTAAAGAGATACCAGTGGAGGGTCCTTCCTCAAGGAACTCTGAATAGCACTACTCTGTGCCAGTATTTTGGTCAAAAGCCAGTAGAACAATATGTACCAAATTCCCACAGTCTATAATTTATCATTACATGGACGATATCTTGTTGGCCGATTCAAATATCGATACCTTAGAAAAAAGTTTTGAAGAAGTGAAAAGAATTTTGCCTGCTTGGGGATTACAGATCGCTCCAGAAAAAAATACAAAGAGGGGATTCCATTAATTATTTAGGCTACAAAATAAGCCAACAAAAAATTAGACCCCAAAAGGTACAAATCAGGAGAGATAGATTAAAGACACTTAATGATTTTCAAAGTATACTAGGAGACATTGCCAACTTATGACCCACTATTGGAATTAAAAATGATGAACTAGATAATTTGTTTAAAACCTTAGATGGTGACAAGGACTTAAATAGTCCAAGAGAATTGTCACCTGAAGCTGAGAAAGAATTGGCTTTGATGGAAAAGAAATTACAGGAGGCACATGTGGATCATGTAGATCCAGACCTTAATTGCATTCTAGTTATCTTGCCCTCTAAGCTTTCTCCTACAGGAATTTTAATGCAAAGGGAAAATGTTATATTGGAATGGATATTTCTTCCACATAAACCGAGGAAGAAATTAAAGACACGTGGCAAAGATTTCTGAACTTATTTTTGAAGGAAAATTAAGACTTTGTCAATTGACAGGAATGGACCCAGCAGAAATTGTTGTACCTTTAACTAATGAAGAAATTGACCAGTTATGGGTAGAAATTACTGGCAAAGAGCCTGCAGTAATTTATTGGGAGATATTAACAACAAATATCCTCAAAGCAAAGGAATTGAATTTCAAAAGAAATCTAATTTGATTCTTCCTTGTATTGTATGATATAAACCAATTTCTGGAGCCCGTACATTTTATACTGATGCAAACAAATCAGGAAAGGTAGGTTACAAATCAGAACATATATGCAAAGTGGCTCAGAGCCCTTATAATTCTGTTCAAAAGTCAGAATTATATGGTATCGTGATGGTATTAATGGACTTTACCAAACCTCTTAACATAGTCACTGACTCTTAGTATGCAGAAAGAGTTGTTCTACACATGGGAACTGCTGATTTTATTAATGGTGAATTAGAATTAACTTCATTATTCAGTTACAAGAAATAATTAGGACTAGAAATCAACCCTTATATATAACACACATTTGATTCCATATGGGTCTGCTAGGTCCTTTAGCACAATGTAATGATGAAATTGATAAATTATTAATAGGAAATGTACTAGAGGCCTCAGAATTTTATAAAAAGCATCACGTCAATAGCAAAGGATTAAAAAAGATTTCTCTATCACCTGGCAATAAGTCAAAGAAATTGTAAAAAGGTGTCCCACCTGTTCTTTCTATAACCAAACTCCATTGGCAGCAGGAAGTAATCCTAAAGGTATACATAGAAATGAAATCTGGAAGATGGATGTATTTCATTTTACAGAATTTGGGAAATTAAGATATGTACATCATACAATAGATACATTTTCAAGATTTCAATGAGCTACTGCTTTGAGTTCAGAAAAGGCTGATTCTGTAATCACACATTTGCTAGAAGTTATGGCCATCATGGGAATATCTGCACAAATAAAGACTGACAATGCTCCAGCATATGTCTCTAGTAGAATGAAACAATTTTTTTGCTTATTATAATATAAAGCATATTACAGGAATACCACACAATCCTACAAGGCAAGCAGTCATAGAGAGATCAAATAGAACTCTAAAGGATATGCTAAATAAAAATAAAGGAATAACAAAGACCCCCAGAGATAGACTACATAATGCTTTATTAACTTTGAATTTTCTCAATGCTAATGAGAAAGGAACAACAGCTGCTGAAAGGCATTGGACCATAGAAAAAACAGCTGAACTAAATCAGCCTGTTTACTTCAAAGATGTACTAACTTCTGAATGGAAGCCAAGGGTATGTGCTACGTTGGGGAAGGGGTTTTGCTTTTGTTTCCACAGGTGAAGAAAAGTTATGGATATTATCAAAATTAATAAAAACTCGATCTGAACCAGAGAAATTTCATGAAAATAAGAATTGATAGCTCATCTACCCATATTATAATTCTTTAAGTTGTAAGAAAAAACAAAAGGTTTGGGCAGGTTTCTGTTTTTGTTTACAGAAAACTGGAAATACTCATCTTCAAGAAGTGAAAAGACCTTGGACATCTAGACATCTAAGGCAAAAGGGAGGCTATCCAGGAAAATTTGCAAGCAAAAGAATTATAGTAGGAGGTTTCTGGCCCGGACTTTTGGGCCTAGCCTCAAGGTTTAGGCCTGCAGACCCACAGACTGGCAGATGCACAGACCCGCAGAGACACACAGATGCATAGGATAGTTTTAGGCTGATCGGCCTCAGGTTCACGCATATCACTTGCTAACTCTTTACCCTTAATCTAACCCATGACTCTTATCCTGTTCAGCCATGCAGCTCGGTACCTTTCCTTAGAGCAGCATAGTTGTCCTCTGCTTCTTCCGGCTTCTCTCTGGCATTCTGCTCTGTTTCTTCCTGTTCTCAGAGTTTTCTTAGTCTGGTAGCCCCGCCCACACTTTCTGCCTGCCTTTGGCCAATCAGTGCTTTTTATCAAACCAGTGGGTGGGACAATTATTTACAATGTAACAACATAATCTCCTACCAATATCGTAATTATTGGTACCAGTATACTCTATAGGGTAAAATCTCATTGCTTAACCTCTACAATTTTTTTTTGTAAGTTTAAGTCCTAGTTTAATTATAATTTAAAGCTGGGTTTACAGTTGGAGTATGGCTCTCTCCTTCTTCAAAGTCAAGCATACTTATTAAAGGAAAATACAAAATCTCTGTATCATATCAGAAGAGCCACCTGATATGGGACAGAAGAATAACAAAAAATAAGGGACTATTCTATTGTTACTAATCTTATGCTGAATAAATAGTTATATATTTAATTTCCTGTACATTGTGTTGGGTTTTAGTCTCTTATCAGTTTTCTGCAGTGATCCATGACAATGCCTAATTGCGAACTTTAAGTATCCAAAATGAAGATGGGCCCCACAATGATGATTTCACATGGACTCTGACAAAGCCACTAGGCTGACAAACACCAACCAAAGATCAGCTTTGAACTACAAACTGCTCAGGACAATTTCGAGGCAGCTTGCTGAGATGAACCAGCTTCATAGACTACTATAGCCAGGACTTGAGACAAACTGTGTGCTTTCCTGTTATGCAAGATTGGACAACAAATGACACAGCTACTTATTTCAGGACTTGACATTTAACAAAACTTTTCTTTTCAGGATCCCCAAAAGATGCCATCACCCCAGTCAGCAGGAAGGAAATTTAAGAACATGGCACCCACATTCCCAAGTGGTGGGGTGGGTTGGTTTTGGTTGTTCAATGTGTTATGGATGATAGTCATTGTTTAGGTTAATTGGTTAAAGATTGTTAATAGTTATGGTTAGAAAAAAAGTTAAGCAAGAGAGATTAGATTCAAGATTTGTATTAAAAAATAAAAAGAAAAAGGGGATACAGATATAGGATATAAGGATAGATTATTGAATCTTCTTTGAAAAGGATTTACTAGCTTTAAATATTTTACATTGCATTGGATTTTTGTATATTGTATACAAATTGTATATATTGAGATTAATTGTGTTACTGTACAAATATCTCTGTGCTTGTTCAAGGTAGTATGCTTATTCAGTTCATCTAACAATGTAATACAAGTTGCTAGTCCATGAAAGTTTTTATTACCAACTAATTAGAATATAAAGTAATGCAAGTTAGTAGTTAGACATTATATTCAGACATAGTCAGATATGTCTTCAAGATCAAACAAATATATTTTAAACAGGTCTTCATACACTTCAGAGATCTATAGAATATGGCATTTAAAATATTTTTAGAACTTAGACTTCTCTGGACAGTGAGACACATCTGCTCCTGGCGGCACCAATCTACTTCAAGAGAAAAAAATGGTCATCAAAGAAACTCCATATGGAGTCTTCTTTCTTTGTGGCAACAGTTAGCCATTGGACTTGAATCTGTTCTTGTATTGACTGCTTGACAGTATGCTGTTTAAACTGGACATGCAGGTTTCATAGGAAAGTGACCTCTGAACTTTGGCAGAACAAGCTGAGATGATCCTTTAGGTTCCTGCTTTTCAGAGAAAACTGTTAGACATTCTTCAGGACACAAGGAGAAGCAACTGATGAACTATACCAGAATGGGCAGAGCAGATTTCCTGCTTCACTGAAATGAAAAGAGACCTTGGACCTGTAGGCTGAAGATGGATGCCCTAACTTTATAAAGGAACTTTGGGTGACTTTCCAGGCAGATAGGTGTCATCTCTGCCATTTCTAGTTTTTGGAAGTTGCTTGCACTTCCTGGTTATTTGTATTTCCTTTTTGGGTCTCTGAGGTAGTTGAAGATGAGATAGTTATAGTTTTCTAGTGACAGTTTTAGAAAAGAAACTTTGAAGTTAAAGTTTATAAGTTTAAGAGACATCAAAATAATAGTTTTTAGTTAGTAATACAAGTTAGAAAGAAAGTAAATTAGGTATCCTTTGGACTCATCAAAATAGGATAATTAATGAAATATTTCCTTTGAATTGTCAATGTTAATAGACTGGATATTACTCATTTATTGTTTGTATATATTGTATATAATTATTGTACCAATTGTATATGGTTTTCCTTATGTTAGTTATAACCTTTTTTAAAAAAATTTGACACAAAAAGGGATATGTAGGGATATAATAAAACATTCAGAGATATCAGAGGGATCTACCCACAGTCAGTCTAGGAGAATCAGACAGTGGTAACTCACACCTTTAATCCCAGTAAATCTGAGTTCGAGGTCGTCTTAGTTTACAGAAGGAGTTCCAGGCTCCCAGGCAGGCAGTGGTGGGGCCACACCTTAACTGAATGAAGAGAGTATTTAAGGCAGGCATAGAATGACAGAAGGCAGCAGAAGCCAGGGGGAGCCAGGCTGAGGAAGCTAGAAGACAGATGAGTAAGATCTGACTGTGGTGTTTACTCTCTCTAATATCTCTGACTTTCCCAGAGATCTAGCCCTGAGTTTCCTTTATTTGTGCAACAAGTTGGTACCTTTTTTGCTCAGTGCAGCTTTCTCATCCTGCTTTCTCTGCGTTTTGCTGACATCTGCTGCTTTGCTCTTCCTCTTCCCAGAATTCTCTTAGTTTGCTACCCCCACCTCTACTTTCCGTCTATCTCCTTGGCCAGTCAGCATTTTGCTAAACCAATAGGAATGGCAAATATTTACAACATACAAGAGCATAGTCCCCTAGCATATTTAAAAAGACAATCAGCAAACTATGGAGAAAATGGATATGTTAAAAGTAGTAATGAGGGGCAGGTGTGGTTGCTCATACCTTTAATCCCACTTCTCAAGAGGCAGATCTTTGAGTTTGAAGCTAGTCTGATTTACATAGTGAGATCTTATCTCAAACAAAGGAAAGCAAACAAACGAACCCTCCCCCCTCCAAAACAAACCCAAATCACCAAAACCAAAGTAATGTGGTTTTACCTGTGTCCCATTACATCTTGCTCTCTGCATGGCCCATGACTCTGCCTCCTTTTCCTTTATCTTTGTTTGGATTTTTCCACTTGCCTCTAAGCTATCTTACCAAAAGTTTCTTTATTAACCAATGATAAGGCATATTCACAGTGTACAGAAAGACATCCCAAACCACAGGACAAATGGAAAAAAAAAAACTGAAAAAATGGCACGTATAGATCTGTGGGTATGCGGTGGCATCATGTTGGGTGGAAGGATAGTTGTTTACGTAATGTTGGGAGCATTAATGACAATTGTTACCCAATAGAATTGGACTTGCAGTTTTGTATCATATACTGAATGTAAGATGTGTTGAAGATCAAATGTGACCTGTGGAAAAAAAAATCAAGTGAGAGATAATTTGTTGTAAATATTGGTTAGCAAGTCACAGAGTAGCATTTATTGCACATGTGGATTTTATTAATAAAAATATCAGACATTGTCATTCCACACACAGTATGTGGCACATTCACAACTTTGAAATTATGGTAGATATTGGATGCACAGGGCACCTTCTCACTTGACTTCAACAAAGTAGTACATCACTGTATTGCACATAGAAAAGTCCAATAATTTCACAATTGGGCAAAGTGACTTTCTCTGTAATTCTAAGCCTTGTATGCGCTTAAGGATATTTTGAGTAGTGTAGAACATCCAAAGTCCGAGTTACTCCAGAGACAGGGAAAGAAAGATTGCTGGAGTTCACCAGCTGGAGACCAGCTCTTGTAGCGTGTAGTAGACCATTCCCTGGGTGGTAACTGACAAGAAGAACAAAGCCTGGCTGATGCTGGACATACACTGTGTGAACAGGGGATGGGAAGGGCCATTAATCCTCCAGTTGAAGAGGGTGTTGACTAGGAGCTAGAAAGGCTCACAGTGCACATTTAGGGGACCTAATGGCCTGGCCTGAGTTATTTGGGTGTCATGGACTTAAGACATCCAAAACAATGGACCTGAGAGGGAACAGCTCAGTGTGGCTGTGAGTAGAGTTCAGGCAGGTGGTTACAGACTGACCTTGGAATTTTTTTTTGAAGCTACACATTTCATTTTATGTGGTAATGAAAATCATTTACTTGGACTGGTGAGATGGTCAGTGGTTAAGAGTGTGTACTGCTCTTACAGAGGACCTGAGTTTGTGTCTCAGCACCCACGCTGGGTAGGTCACGGCTGCCTAAACTCCTGGGGGAATTCCATCCAAATGTTTCTGGTCTCTGTGGGCACTGAACTCATGATCAAATTCCCCTTTATCCCCCATACACACATAATTAAAAACAACTTTAAAAATTGCTTTCAGTAGTGACATTGTTCTTTTACATTGTTTTTTTAAAGCATTTGCTTAATAGAACTTCACAGAACTTTTATGCCCTCGGCTCCCTCTTAGTTGCTTGTTTTACTGAAGTTCTCAGCTGCCTAGGGTTCAGTAAGAAAGGCTATAGAGAAGAGGGGTCAGGTGGGGGGAGGGGAGAGGGCGAGAGTACTGGGAGATAGAACTGCAACCAGGGGCATCTCTGGGATGAGCTAGAAGCCTAGTACAATGGAAACTCTCAGGAGTCTATGAGGGTGACCCTAACTAGCACTCTTAGCAGTAGGGGATACGGAGCCTGAACTGGCATCTCCTGTAACCAGGCAAGACTTTCAGTGGATGGATTGGGACACCAACCCAGCCACAAACCCTTTAACCTCCAATTTACTGGGGTAAAGTTGGTGCTGAAGCTGTGGGAGCAGCCAACTAATGACTTGCCCAGCTGGAGATCACGAGAGGGAGCTCACCTCTGAGGACTAGGACTCAGAGACCTAGGATAGAACCAAACATGACTGGCAAAAAAGACAAAGAAGTCAATGAAATGATTCCTAATGGTATTTTATGGTATTTTCTATACTCATAGATTGATGCTTAGCCCAACCACCATCAGAGAGGCTTCATCTAGCAACTGATGGAAACAGATGCAGAGACTCACAGCCAAACATTGGATGGAACTTGAGAAATCCTGAGAAGGAGGGATAGGAAGGATTGTATGAGCTAGAGGGGTCCAGGACACCCCAACAAGATATTCCACAGAACCAACTAACCTGGCTGATAGGGGCTCACAGACCAAAAAGACAACCAGAGAACCTGCATGGGACCAGCCTAGGCCCTCTGCACATAGCTGTGTAGCTTGGTCTTCTGTGGGACCTAACAGTGGGAACAGTACTGTCTCTGGCTCTGTTACCTGCTTTTGGGACCCTTTTTTTTTGGGACCCTTTTCTCCTATGAGGTTGCCTCATCCAGCCTTAATAGAAGAAGAGGTGCCTAGTTTCTCTGCAACTTGATTCAAGAGAAGAGGAGATGAAGTGAGGGAGAGGAGGTAGAGCGGAGGGACTGGGAAGAGAGGAGGGAGTGAAAACTTAGATTGAGATGCAAAAACAAAAATGAATCCCCCTCCCCCAAAAAAGAAAGGAAGGAAAGGCTACAGGAGCTGGCTACATTATTTTTTTCTGTAAAAGAATAGAATTTTTAACATACAGCAAAACCTCCTGTGTCTATAATTTACTTAAGAATGTTTCTTTTGCTTGGAAATTTTTCTTTTGATTAAGAGTAATAAAATATGTAACTTCAGGAATGCTTAACTTTGGAAAACATTCAACAAAGATGCCAGTGGACTAAAACAATTAGCTTATGACTATATTATTGAAAAGAACTGTAGGCTGTGCTTGGGGGTGCATGCCTGAGATCTCAGCACTTGGGAGCTGAAGGAAAGAGGGTCAAGAGTTCAGGGTTACCCTTGGATACCAAATGAATTTGAGGGCAGCTTGGGCTACCTAGGACTAATTCTAGGTTCACTTAGCTAAAGAGCTTTCCTAACTTTAAGTTCTTAAAACTTACATTTTTTTTCACAAAAGAAGGACGTTTAATAACTTGCTCAGTGATAATTATTTAATAATAGTCTTTATTTTAATCTTAACGAAAAATACCCTACAACAACACAGATTCCCATTCTAATTCATTCATTCTTAGAGAACACACACATTAAAATATTTTGCTTAATCTATAGATATTGTTTGTGTTTTTACTATCTGAAAAGTGCCTTAAATGATGTAGTAATTCATAATCAGGGAGTAAAGAAGGATACAGAATACACTGCATTGGAAGCAACTGTCTATTTAATATAAAGTTTTGCATAAAAAGAACAAAGGTGTGGAGTCTAACTGGATGTAGCAGGTTTTCTGAACTGCCAGCTCCGAATTTATATCATGGACACTTATTAATTATGAGTGTTTGGCTTTAGCCTAGATTTCTTTCTAGCTAGTTTTTTTTTCAACTTATTGTAACTCATTTCTATTCATCTATGTGCTGCCCCAAGGCTTGTTTACCTCATCTACATAGTGTCCATCCTTCTTTCCTGCTTCTTATGTGTCTGTCTTTCTGGACCCTGGCAGACTGGCTAACATCTTTTCTCTCTGCCCACCAGCCCTGCCCATCCCTCCTCTGCCTAGCTATTGGCTGATTAGCTTTTTATTAGACCAATAATGTGCCTTAGGCAGTCAAGGTAAAATAGCAGCACATCTTTACATAGTTAAAAAATATCCTATTCCACAACATTTCCCCTTTTTGTCCAAATAAAAGGAAAGGTTTTAACTTTAGCATAGTAAAACTATCCAATAAGAACATTTATCGAGTAAGAATTACATTTACAATATCCAGTTCATTTACGTTTGGAAAATTCAGAGAAAATACTTCATTATTTATCCTGTCTTGGTGAGTCCAAGGTTTTATACTTAATTATCTTTTCTTATTAGAAAGAAAAACTGTAACTTTAACTATATAGTCTCTGACTCCATCAAAGATCCCAGAAGGATATAATATTACCCAAGTAAACAAAACATGCAGTGCAAGCCACCTTCAAGATTATAAAAACGACAGAGACTACTGGCTGCTTGGACATTCACTTAAGGTTTCTCTCACTGGGGCATCCATCTTTAGCCTGAAGGCTTAGAATATCTGTCAAAGTTTTCTGTGAAACAGGACTTTTGAAGGACTGAATAGTCTTGTCTTGGCCAAGTTTGGCAGTCATTTTACCTTGTGTCTTGCATGTCCAGTTTGGTAAGCAGTTGAAGTAAGGATAGTTTTCTGCCCCAATGGCTAGCTTTACCATAATGAAAACAAACTCCATGTGGAGGTTTCTTGACATACATCATTTTTTTATGAAGTAGGTTGGTGCTGTCAGGAGCAAACATGTCTCATTGTCATGAAAAGCCTTAGGTTATTAAACATCTTAAATGCCATATTCTGTAGGTCTTTGAAGCATTTTAAGATCACTTATCTATCTAAAATATATCTGTTTAACCTTGAAAACATACCTAATATGACTACAAGTTTGATTATTATAGGTAACTACTAACCTGTATTTCTCAATTATACATCCCATTTTAAATGAAATTCATAAGCACAAAACCCCAAACAAGAGTAGAAACATAATACAGTATAACAAAAATAACTTCAAATTTGTATCAATATTTCAAAATCCATATCAATGTAAAATATTTGAGGTTAATAATTGTCTTTTTATCCTATGTTCCTATATCCCCAATAAATGATGATACATATCCATACTGACTGAATGAGGGTGATAGAATCCCCAGGGGACCCTGAGAAAATTGAGATAGTGGTAAAGTCCTGGGGAAACTAGTAGTAACATTTGTTACTCAGTCTCAGAACTGTTCCCAGGCAGGGGGATCAGTATTTACATCACCTGTCTTGTTTTTTCTAGGTTTATTTATTAATTTTGTGGCTAAGATCCTCAGGAGGTCTCCCCCATCAAGCATGATCTCTATTAATCTTAAAGGAATCCACAGCCTTTCATTTCCTGTGGACACAAAAGCATAACCTCTTCCTCAGTGCAGTACATTTTATGAATTCCATTTTAAAGTTAAGACATCCCTAAAGTATCTAGGCTGATTTAATTCAGAAGTTCCTTTTACAGTCCAATGTCTCTTAGCAGCTGTCATTTGCTCATCAGCATTCAAAAAATTCAATACCATAAAGGAGCCAGACTTCCTGTGTATTTCCTATTTTTATGCAGCTTTTTTCTTTTATATTACTTTGCACTTCTTTAAAGACTTTATTTTTTTAAGCTATTTTTTTCTATGATGGTCTATAACCATTTTCTTTTCTTTCTTAAGGCTACACACATTTTAAAACTATTTAGACGTTTTTTGTTTGTTTGTTTTTCTGGTCTGGACCTGCTTCACTGTGCACCAGTAGCATTCTCTGTCCGTGTGAGCCAAAACTTAAAGTCACATGGCTTTGTGCTGGTGGCTGGCTCCACCTCACGTGGGTCTGTGGGAGCTGAGCTTTATGCCCTATGGGCCCGACAGATAGCTGAGTTTAATGGGGAAGTTGGTGCCCTAAGAGTAGCACGTGTTTTTACTTAGCCTGTTTCTATTTAATGTGCCAGCTGCTCAGGTGCTCATGGCAGAGCTGCACCTCTGTATGCTATGAACATCCACCTACTAGGAAGCCATGTCATTTTCTCTTGTAGGTTCTATGTAGAAATGGATGGCTGTCAAATGCAGAATTTCTTGAACTGCCACCTCCCAAATTATGGCACACAGACATTTATTATTAATTATGAATGCTTGGCCTTAGCTTAGTCTAATTTCTAGCTAGCTTATTTTTTTTAACTTAAATCAACCAATTTCTATTAATCTATGTTCTGTCTCTAGACTCATTTACCTCATGTATGCACTGTCCATCCTGCTTTCCTGCTTCTTCTGTGGCTGTCTGGATGGCTCCTCTTTTTTCTTTGCATGCCAGCCCTGCCTATCCCTTCTCTGCCTGGATACTGGCTGTTAAGTTTTTTATTAGACCAACAGGTGCCTAAGGCAGTCAAGGTAAAATAGCAGCATATTTTTACAGAGTTAAGCAAACAAATTATAAACAAAAGCAACACATCTTTACATAGTTAAACAAACATTTAATTCTACAACACCTAGAAACTAAAGATATGAAGCTAATGCTTGTGCAGCTGTCTGCATCTTTGCTTCATAGTGGTCTCTCCAAAGTGGTCAGTAGGGACAGGAGGATCGCTGTGGTGACCACACTGTCTTCAGGCAGTTTAGTTGTCTTTGACTGTTGATGTTGTCACTAACAGAAACTTTCTGTTCAATGCAATGAGTTTGTTGTTGTTGTTTAAAGAGCAAAAGTTCTTCACAGAGAGATCTGGGGAAATAGACAAGTGCAGCAGGCTACAGTGGGTCTTTCTCCCCTTCCTGGGGAGACTGGCTGTGATGGTGACTTGGTTTGTGTGTACAGCAGCTCCAGAATGGGGGATGGGATTGGCGAGGCAGAGGCTGGGTGGCAAAGCAGCTGTCTTCAGTGGGGTTTTCAGTGAATGAGGGGGTCCAGAGTAGTGAAACCACAGCACAGCAAAACCGGGTGCAGAGGAAGCAGATAATACTTGGACTCTGATTGTCAACTAAGGTACAGACATTACAATTTCTTTTTAGGAAAATTGAATGAGTGATTTGATGCAATTTATTAGCAAATCAGTATTCTGTTCTTTAAAGTGAAAATTCTTTTTGGTAGATGTAACGGAGTGGAAAGAAGATATGAAAAAGAAGGATTGGCTATGATCACTGTGATACTGAGTCATTGATTAAACTGATTAAAAAATTCAGTAAATTATATTTTAAAAATTCTTTGAAAATACTGCACATACCATTTAAAGGGGTCACAGTTATCTTATTTGCATAATCTGCATCTTTTCTATGCCCAGCACTTAGAAATAATATTTTATTTGTAAATAGCTCTTTTTCTATTTAGAACAAAAACTCTTTTGGTCAAATTAGAAATTAGTCCTTAGTTACTTGAAAGCACTTAGCTTTTCTGTACCATCTATGAAATATGTAATTTTTATCTTTTGTTTCTGCTCTGTTCTCTCCTCCTCCTCGTTCCTTCCTCCTCCCTTCCTCTCCCCTTCCCTCTCTTCCCCTTCTTACTTCTCCCCCCCCCCTTTTTCCTCTTCTCCCTTTAACAGGTTTCACAATGGAAGGTGGGCTCCTCTCAAACTTACCTCTCAGTAATCAAGTCTTACTTTGTGACAATACAAGTACCTTATGTAGGTCACCAAGAACTTTCTGGAAACAGCAATGCGTTCCTAATGGATCTCTTAAATTTCAGTCTCAACCTTCCCCAATATTGACCTGTTTATTCATTTCACCTTGTATATAATTATCAAGTGGTTTCCATAACTGACCCTCTACCATGCCATAATAAAAAGCAAAGGAGAAGAGATCTCTCCTTTCACATACTTGGGACAATGGGCATAGACTGTGCCAACTGGTCTAAAGGCAACTTGCTACACAAAAAGAGTTAGCTGAAAGGAGGGATCTCAGTTGAGAATGTCTCTGTACGAGCAGGCTATAGGCAAGCCTGTAGGCATTTTCTTAATTAGGGATTGATGGGAGAGGGCCCAGCCCATTGTGGGTGGTGTCATCTGTGGATTGGTGGTGCTGGATTTTATAAGAAAGCAGGCTGAGTAAGCCAGTGAACGGCACCCCTCCATGGCTTCTGCATCAGCTCCTGTCTCCAGGTTCCTGCCCTGCTTGAGCTTCTGTCCTCACTACTTCTGGTTATGCAATTGTGAGTGAAATAATCCTTTTTATCTTGAAGTTGCTTTTGGTCATGGTGTTTCATCACAGTAATAGTGACTCTGACTGAAACAAATTGGTCCCCGGGTAGTGGGGTATTCCTGTGACAGACGGAGCATATTTGGGGGAGGATTGCACAAAACTTCAGAGCTTCAGGCCATTGAATGTTGAGAGCTCAGTGGACTGCTCTGTAGGAGCTTGGGAGATAAGAATGTTGAAAGCAGAGCAGATGATGGAGGCTTGGCATGTGAAGGTTCGGAGGGAATTTTGAGAGTCACTTAAGGACTCTTTCTCTTGTTATTTTAAGTTGAGAATCCATGGTTTTGGTTATCTGGGGCTGGAGTCAACTGTGATTAATTAGAAACCTTTGTGTTGCTGGGTCAATGGATTCTGGTCAGCTGGGGCTGAGAAATTAGTAGTGATTAAGAAGAGGCTAGCATCATTGAGGTGAAATGTTCTGAGAAGTGTTTCCAGAATCAGAGCACAGAAGCTGTGTTCCAGACTTCATGTTGGCAGCTGTATTTGATGTGTAAGAGTCACTCAGGTGGTACTGGTTTTGAAGACATAAAGGGGTCATAAAAGGCAGCTAAGGCTTAGTACTGTCCAGAGGCCAGGAGAGGTAATCAGAGAAGGTGCTGTCTCAGTATCATGGCAGCTTTAGGACTGAAGGGGTCATGGGGAGAAGTTGAGGCTTGGCGCCATGAAGAGAGCCCAGGAGAAACTATGGTGAAAGCAGCCCCATTGCAGCAGAGACACAGTGTTTTGGAGATGCCAGTACCATGGGAAGACCACCAAGAATAGTAGCAGCAGTGTAGAACAAGCTCTCTGTGCAACAGAAAACGGAGCCTGAGAAGTGAGCCAAGCCCTTTGGAGGAACCCAGATGTTGGGCGTTAGTTATTTACATTGTTGGAGTTTTGTCATGCTTTGTTCAGATTCTGAATCTGCCCTTGGAGCACATTTTCTTCCCTCCTGAAGTAAGAAAATATTTAACTTAGTTTTGATTTTTACAGGAGCCCACAGCTGAAGGACTTTGAACTTTTAAAAGAGATTTTGGATTTTTAGAGACTGCATATTTTGTAGAGCTTGAACACTTAATGTATTTGAATTTGTAAAGACTTAGACATTTAAAGTTATTTATGTTTTATACTGTGATATTAATATTAGCATATCACCTTGGGGGTAAATGAGAAAGAATTTGAAAATTAAAGTGATGATGTAAAATTAAAGTTGACAAGGGTAGTTGTGTAGTTGTGCTGTGTACTATATGATCTGGCTGTATGCAAGCCTGTAGGGTAGTTTCTCAATTAGTGATTAGAAGGCCCAGCCTATTGTGGGTGGGGCTATGTCTGGGCTGGTGGTGTTAGCTTCTATAAGAAAGTGGGTTGAGCAAACCAGTAAACAGTGTTCCTTGGTGTCGTCTGCATCAGCTCCTGCCTCCAGCTTCCTGCTCTGTCTGAGTTCCTGTCTTGACTTCCTGTGACAATGAACAGTGAGTGATGTGTAAGCTTGAATAGACTCTTTCCTTCCCAGCTTGCCTTGGCCATGGTGTTTCATAACCACACTAGTAGCTCTGACCAAGACACAGACCTATACGTGACTGTGAATTGCTCACTGCAAAGGCGAAACACAGAAGAGCAGGAGGGAGCAGATAATGCTGCAGCCAAAGCCAAGTTGTTGTTATTGTTGGAATTTTTATTCTGAAAGTCTCACTATGTAGCCCGTGCAAGCCTCAAGTTTACCATGCTTCTGCCTCATCGTCTTAAGAGATGAGATCACACTTCCTCATCTAAAAATTAATCATTGTAAAAACCAAATCTGATCATGCTTAAAATTTTTCACTCACCTTCAGCGTCTGAAGAATTAATGTCCACCCTCCTTAAAGCTGTTTCTAAGAAGCCAATTCTCTACCTTAGTCTCTCACACATCATTAAAGTCAGAGCTTGCTCTACAAGCAGTAGCTGAATGGATACTACTTCATTCAATACAATTTTTAAAAAAGTGGTTTAAAGACAACTGTAGTGATATGTTTCATATTTAATAAAAAACAGTCTGAAATATCAGAGAGATCTACCCACAATCAAACCAGGAGATTGATTTACGTCTTTAATCCCAGCACAAGGAATGTCTGGGAGTGGTGACCTCGCCCTTAATCCCAGCAGATCTGAGTTAGAGGTCATCTTACTTTACAGAGGGAGTTCCAGGCTCCCAGGCAGGCAGTGGTGGTGCCACGCCTTTAATCTTCACCTTGATGTGAAACAACTGGGGGAAGAGGGTATTTAAGGCAGGCATAGAAAGACAGAGCGGGCAGTAGAAGCCACAAGGAGCAAGGCTGAGGAAGCCGCAAGACAGCTGGGTGAGATCTGACTGTGGTGTTTCCTCTCTTTGATATCTCAGCCTTTCCCTGAGATCTGGCTCTGAGTTTCCTTTAACACAACCAGAATTCATGCAACAGACAACACTGAACTTTCTTGTGTTGATAATTTTTGTTTTTTTTAGTTTTAAAGTGGATTTCCAAACATTTTATTAAAAGGAAAAAAAATGATTTCAATCAAGTTTTGAGCTCAGGTGGCAGGCATTAGAATTATTTTTAATCATTGAGAACACTGCTAGAATTTTGATGGAAATATCAGAAATGTCTTATTTCTAGAGAGAGAAAATGTTGCCTTTTTGTGTGGTAGAAGTCTGTACTAAGGGTAGGGAAAAAAAGATTGACATTTGGTCATTATTTCTTATCAAGGATGTTTCACTTGTAATGCTATTTGACAGCTATATTCTGGGTCTGACAGCATTGAACCAGCTTAATTCCCACTGAACAGCTCTAAATAGGCAGAGCTGCAATCAGTTTAACAACCCCTGGAGGCAGTGAAATCTCTCCTTTGAAGGAATACTCAAGGGGAAGAAATCTAAGATTTATAAAGGGCAGCAAGCATTCAAGAAAGGGGCAAAGTTTATGTGTGAGCCTATAATTGATGTTTCCTTTGTTGGAGAAGAAAGCTTGAGGACGCTTTAAGAATGAATCTTTAACAAGTTCTAATTTGCACTAACAAGTGTTCAAGATGTGAAGGAGACCCTTGATTCTGTGGGTTCCATCTCTTCCAGCCAGCTAAGAACACGCGGAGGAGTCATCAAAGTATGAGAAAGAAACTTTTAAAATTAAACTGGAAGGCTTGAGCTGGGTCTCTTTGATGCTGATGCCAGAGGGTCACCGTCACTACAGACAGTGTTGATTAGGGTTTACGGTTGTGGTGTGCACTTGTTTAATATGTATGTACTTGTATGAAGAAAAATTCCATCCTGAGTAGTATCATCCTCCTTCTAAATGAGCTTGGCAGTCCACTTCTCTTGGTAGCTATTGAGCTAAGCATGGCCACAGTGGAGTTCATGCTGAGAGAGCCCTAGTTTGATTACTCAGTGTTACTAGCTGTTTTTCATTTAAGGGACATCACGGTATTGTCCATGGTTTTCTCATTTGGAAAATAGGGATGATGCTTCTAACTGGGGCAGTTTGTTATTGTAAAGTTAAGAGTGTTTAATTAGCTGTGAGTCCAGGAGAAGGAGCTGGACTTGGAGTCTTACTATGTGCTGAATAACACGAGTTTCACTCTGCTTGACGCTCACAGTTACCATAACGTAGGCTCAGTAGTGAGGCAGAGAGAGTGCATGATTGGGATACAGAATCAACTTGTTGCTTCTTTGTCTTGGACTCAGTTCCTAGGGAAGTAACTTTGTCCTTGTAGATGGACTCCAGGCGTTTGATCCTGAGACCCCATAATTCCCAAGCATATTAATAATGTTCTTGTTCCTTAAGCAGTGAGGGTCAAGCCATCCAGTGACAACTATCCCCCTTCCTCTGTCTGTCCGTCTGTCTGTCTGTCTGTCTATCTACCTACCTACCTATCTATCATCTACCTACCTACCTGTCATCTATCTATCTATCTATCTATCTATCTATCTATCCATCTATGAATCTATCTTTCTATCTCTGCATCAGCTCTCTATCTATGATTTATTTAATCTATCAATATATCTATTTATAATCTATCATTTATCATTATGTATTTATCTATTTACCATTTATGTATCTATCATTAATCTCTATCATCTATTATTTATCTATCTGTTTATCATCTATTTTATATCTATTTGTCATCTATCTATCATCTATTTTCTATCATTTACTATCTATATATCACCTATCATCTATACCTATTATCTATCTATCATTATTTATATCTATCATTTAGCTATTTCATCTATTTATATCTTTCTGTCTGCCTGCTTATCAGCTATTTGTGTCTATCATCTATCTGTCACTTATCCATTTTGCCTTGCTGGAGATCGAACCAAAGACCCTGGGCTTTCTGGCCAGCTAATTCTGTGTATGTATATGTACACTTTCACATTTACGTGTATAAATGTGCAAAGCTGATCACTGATCCTTACAGTTTTGACTCTATTTTCTGTTACTTTCTTGAGTTTAGTTAGGTTTTGTTCATCTCCTAACAGTTGTCCATTTGGGTGTGTTCTCTCATAGCTCACAGGCTGCAGTGTCTGGAGCAGGACGGAATAGATGGGAGGGAAAGCCCCGAGCTTTCTCTGGATAAACTGTGGCTTCCCATGAGGACTTACTTGAAGCATCTCATTAATTACCAAATTCTCTTACATTTTCAGTCTCAGATAACATATTTCTTTCAACAAGCTTTCCTTGACACCTTAGGAGCCCCTCCAGTGGTCCTCAGGAAGGGTTCTTAGACACTACAGTTCCCATGTAGACTGGTCTTCTCTTGTTCCTGATCTATTGCTTTGAACCTATGGTAGGACTGTACCTTATTCTCTGCTGAGAGTGGGTGTAGTCATATGGGGCGATGTGCCTGGCCATTTGTCAGTAGAATTGAAGTCCTTGCATTCAACCCCAGGATGTTCCCATGCCTGGCAATGCCAGAAGGCTGTGTCAGTGCAGAGTTGTGAGATGGTGATGCAGAGGGAAACTGTTGGATTACTGAGGCTAGCCATGCATGGTCCAAATGAGAAACAGACTTCTGCCTTGTAGCCCCTCAGAGCTGGAGCTTGTCCATCAGTTTAATTAGTTACATTGTGTGTGTTTGCTTTTATTGGAGACAGGGTCTCACTTAATGACCCCAACTGGCCTGGGATTCAGCAGGTAGCCCTGGCTGACTTGAACTTATGGTAGTCCCATATCCACCTCAGTACCTGGTACGGCAGTGCATCCTGACTAATTCAACTTTTGCTGAACCCCTTGTCTTCTTTGTCATTTTGTCCCCAGAGCCTTGTTACAGGACTACCTGGTATAGGAGCTGTAACTAATGAATCATTCATGGAATAAAATGATTATCAAGGCGGGAGATAACTCAAGCTTTAGCTTCTACAGCAGTCAGACCCGTGGTGGGTACACGTGTTGAGGAAAAGTGACAGAAATAGAGTATCTGGCAGGAGAAGCAATGATTATGCTCCCATATCTACATTTTAAAAAGTGTTTTCTTTAGGAAAAAAAAAAGCCAATGAAAAAATAGGAAGAAAAAGCTTTCCCCACCGGAAGAGAATTATGGAGAGATACAGAGTTAACTGCACATTGCTATTTATGGACGAGTAACAATAGTGACTCCAGGAGACCAAGGCAGAGCTTATGAGTCACAGGCTATGAGACCTTTATTCTCTTATTGCTGCGTGCTCAGTGTCCACACAGGCTTCGGTGTAAAGGCTGGAATATGACACCCTTCCCTGACTGCTCACATTTAAGTGAGATAAACAGAGGCCAGGCTAATGGGAATGCAGCAGAGCAAGGTGGAGATGGAAGTGCTCTTGGGAAAGAGCACGGGGTTGTATTACTTCTTCTGGGGATGAGGAATTTGCAGAAGTGACACTTTAATTGGGCCCCCTCCATTATATGAACTCACTTTATTTCCACAGTCTGTGCCTATATTCAGTTTTCTACCACGCTATCTGTGACCTTTGTCATCACCTAGAGTGTACCGTGTGACTAGACAGCCCGTGAGCCCCTTAATGGTGACCCCCAGCCCTTCCCGTTCACTGAGTCATAGCTGCCACAGGATTCCTTTGAGATTCCCAGGCTTTCTCTCCTATCTAGACCTTTCCTGCTGAAGACTTAAAAACACAGGGCCATTATCCTCAACTTTCCTATCTCTTTATTGACCTTTTGAAGGTTTATTTGAAAAATCACACTTTGGAACAAGCTATTTATGCCTTTTCCATGTTTGCATTTGGAATGTTAGAAACAAAAGAATAACAAGAAAATTGGCCACATTTAACACGACCATTCCCAAGCGGAACTGACACTTCTTAGTAACATTGCATGTCTCTGCACTTGGTGTTCTCTCCAGTGCTCTGTGCCGACTATTTCAGAACCCCTCTTCCCAAGACATTAAATTCGACACCTTCTACAACATGGCTCAGCAGATGGCTAAGAAGCCAAGGACAGTGTAGGGCAGTGCTTCTCAACTTGTGGGTGGAGACCCCTTCAGGGGTCAGATGGCCCTTTCACAGGGGTCACCTAAGACCACTGGAAGACAGATATTTACATTATGATTCATAACAGTAGCAAAATCACAGTTACGAAGTAGCAATGTGAGGAACCGTATTAAAGGGTTGCAGCATTAGGCAGGTTGAGAAGCTCTGCTGGAGAGGAGGTATAAACCATCAGATTGGCACTTCACTAACTTCCTGCAATCAGTCTAGAGGACACTGAGAGCTACTATCATACATTTCTTCATCTACCCAATTTAATGAAACATTGGGCTTCTGTCTATCCTAAGTTAATGACTTCAGTGGGCTTGGAAGATGGAGAAATAATAGATCTGGGTAATAAAGCAGGGCCTAGGAAAGGATATTTAGAACTTCTGTTTTGAGATGACCTTAAACTTATCTCCTTGCTTCTACTACAAAGTATTGGGTTAGAGGTAGGCAGGGGCCACCACACTGGGCTTCCTAACAATTCTGAAGCATAGAAATCCTGTCCAACAAGACGGCTCCATGGTTAAAAGCTCTTACTGGAACTCAACTTCTGGAACCCACACAGTGGAAGAAAGCTGTCTCATGCATGTTGTCCCCTGACCTCCACCTGCGTGCCATGTGCTCCCAGCTCACACACATACACCACAGTGTGCACAGTCAACCAACAATAATGTTTAAAAAAGTTAATAATGATTACATCCCAAATAGACAAAGAGACTGCCAGAGCTGAGGGGAGCAGTCAGAGTGGGCTAGTGGAGAAAAGTGGAGTCAAGGAAGGCAAGGGAAGAACACACCTCAAGCAAGGGACACCTGTCCATTCCAGTCCCTGGAACCCAGAGAAGTTAGGTTAAAGCAGCAAATAAGGTCGCAAGTCCGTTGATGAGAGAGCTTCAATGGAGACACAGGAGCAGTCAAGGAAGCAAGTAAGGATCAGCTCTACATTTCCATTTTATAAGGCTCAGCTGTGGAGAGGCAGGAGGGGCAGAGTAACCAGCCTGCTGGAGTGTAGGGGGCTGTCGAAAGCTCTGATCATGTTTTTATAATAGAGACACACATTTCAATGCCTATAGGGAAGAATAAGTAGGATTGAAGAAGTAAGGCACCGAGGTTGGGTATTTGAGAGATTAAGGTCTAGGTAAAAGCAGGAAGGGATAAAATCCGAAAGCTTTTGTAGCCTCTTTTTAATACCTGCAACAAAGTCTTCTTTTTGCTCTATATAATGTTTTCAAGTATTATCTACAAGATAATGACTTCCAAACCTAAGGCTGCATGTACAATCAATCTCCTGAGCTCCAGGAGCCTCTCTATCCACCCAGAAACTTAGCCTTGCAGCGCTAAGAGTGGAGTTTATTATTATTTATTCATACATTATTTCCAAGTTTCTTATATCAGGAAAAGGAATTGTTATTCAACCCAAGCTTAAGGGACATCTTTGGCTCCCTTTACCTTGTCTTCTGTTTTCACTGTTGAAATTCCAGGGATTGGCTTATACCGTCTCTTCTCTAGGAAGCTCTCTGTGGTCTCCTTTCCTTGGTACATTATGGAAATCCTGTTTTTGCATTTGCCACTTATTTTATAATCAGCTTTTTATGAGACTCTAAACCTACACTAGCAAACACAGGCTTTATCTACTTTGTTGTCATGGTCCAGTACCCTGAATGCAATGGGTGCTGGATAAAGTTAATGGAATGAATAATTATAGTTGATAATATGTGTGTACCACCATGGCAGTTAATCTTCATCATCAACTTGGCTGGATTAAGAATCACAGATTAACTGAGAGGGGAATGACTCGCCTTGAGTCTGAGTGACACTGCCCCACAGGCTGGGAGCCTGGATAGAATACCACTCAGGCTCTGCCATTGGGTTGTCTTTGTTTCTTGGTTACTCTGCTACTGTAGAGCATGGGTGTGGTTCTGTGCGGACCAGCTGTGCAGGATATGAACCTGAAAGCAAATTCTACACCAGAATCTGGGTGCTCAGATTTGGAGGAGTACAGGGGTGAGCAGCTGTGGGGGTTTACAGAGGGGATTAGACAGCTGAATTAAAAACAGATCAGATAGGTAAGCTGTCAACGGTTTGAGCTGTGCTAGGTGTTAAGTTAGATTGTTCTTATAACACCCTAGACAGTGAGGTGGTGTTCAGAAGTGTACATAACTTACTGAAGTCTGCGCAGATGGAACTAAAGGGTGAGCACAGTAGGACTACACAGTCCGCACTGAGCCAGAGAGAAGAGAGTGGGAGCATGGTGCTTGAGAACACCCCAAGCAAGACACTGTTGTTTCTACAGGCTGCAAGTAAGTTTGCTTTGCTGGCTCCCATTCAAGTCATCCTCTAAGAACTGACACATCTAGCTGTACATTGTATCCCACTCAGAGCTTTTAAATAATAGAGTCCTGGTCCACTCTCCCTGAGGTGCTCAGTCAGTGGGGTAGCTTCAGTAAATGCGTGTTTTTAATCACATACCACCTTAACAACCTTCCTCTGCAGCTGGGGCAGCATCCAGGCCTTATGAAGCCACGTGTTCTCTAAGAGGTTCACGAGTCTACATTGGTTGCCCAGCCCTGGCTGAGGAAGTATGGGAAGTATACCAAATGTTCCTTTGGCTTCTCAAATTCCACATTGCAACAGAACCTGAATTCGCACACCTCACACATAGAGTGCAGCGGCAGAATTTGCACACTTGGCACAGAAAATGCAGTGTGGTGGAAAGCCGCTCTGAGAACGCATTCCTGTTGAACTACGTTCTTCATAGAAAGCCTCTGGTCTGTTAGGTTAGCTTAGAAGCCTGAATATTAGGTTTGTGTTCTACATGAGTAAAGGAAAAAAGGATTTTTTTTCTGCAGCAAGCTAAATCATCCCGGGGGAGCAGTCTATGTCACTGGAACATAATGAAGTAAGTTGTCATAGCAGCTGCCAATGCTGTTTCTGGTGACGTAGGAAAAGGCTCTCCTGAGCAGACACCTTCCCAGTCATGTTCACTTTTGTGCAGGGATGGAGGCCAATTAAGCAGTAGAGTGATTTTTCTTTGTGATGTCCTGTCCTTTTTTCCTCTGATGGTATTTTTAAAATGTTATTTTTGAGATTGTAATTTAGTTAGAACATTTCTATCTTCTCTCTCTCCCCTCTCATACATCCCTGGCCTCTGTTTTTATTGTTATTGCAAATGTGCATGTACATATGTATTCCTAAGTATAATCTGCTCAGTGTATATAATACTACTGCATGTATGTTTCCAGGGCTGTTTGGTACAAGACAACCAACTGGTGGTACTCTTCCCTGGGGAAGACCACCGCTCCTATGCCAGCTTTCCTCAGTTGCCTGTCGTTCTTTGTGTAGGGTTGAGGCCTCATGGGCTTTTCCCCACCCACTTTGACATGCCCATTCTTTTTCAGCTCACATTTGGGATTCTGTACTTTGTTTTGTTTGATTCTATGTTGCATCTTTTAAATGGTAGATTTATTGTGAGATCCCTGTACTTTTAACAGTGGTCTGTGCAGGAGAGCAGGGCGAGATACCACAGCACTGGGTGAATTTCTCCATGTCTGAGCAGCCATCTGATGGCCCCCACCAGACGCTTTCCAGAGCCTGTGTTCCCCAGAGGTGAAGCATGAATTGTGCTAAATGCTTTGTACCATCTAGTCCCCCTACCCTGACCTGGTTATGCACCTCAATGTTTTTTAAAGTCTGCCAGGTTTTTCCATCTCTAAGGTCACCACCCTGTCCCACACTACTCTCCTTGCCAGGATTTCAGCAACGCCCACCTAACAGTCTCCTTGCTCACTTTCATATTTTTATATCACTTTCCACTTGATGCTCATATGCAATGGTGCTATGATGCACACCTGGCCATTCTGGCTGCCATTTCTCTAGCATTTAGACTGGTCTTTGGCACATGGTCAGGGACTCTCAGTCATGATTTGTTTAAATACATGACTAACTGTATATGAGTAACGGCAGTACTCTCCTGCTAAAACTGTTCACACCTGCTGCCTTCAGAATACATGCCAGATTTCTGAAGAGAGACTCAAAGGCCTCTTATTTTCTCCAATAGGACATCTATATCATTGAGGTCTCATACCTGCTAATCTCTCTGTCAAGAAATCATCTCTGCCTGTATCCTGCATATTCTATTCTCTCAGTGCCCCACTGTGTATGTGTGCATATGTATGTGTGTGAATGTGTGTGTGCGCACATGCAGGTATGCATGCAAGTTCAAGGAGAATTTGGTGGAAGAAATGAGGCTGACAGCCAGTGAGCCCCAGGAGCTGCCTGTTTTTGCCCCTGCACTGGAATTATAAGAGTGTACCACTATGCTTGACCTTTCTCATGAGTTCTGGGGATAAAACTCAGGCCCTCATGTTTCCAAGAAAAGAATAATGTGACTTTACCACTCAAGACACTCAGTCTGTCTTTGAGTGAAGGCAGCAGGTTACAGGGGAATCATACTGTGCAGTTCTGTGGAAAACCAGCTAAGAAAACCACCTCAGAGCTTCTTCCCGGGAGGGTTTCCTTTATTTTATTTTAAATTTTGAAGTAATTTCAGAGCTTAAAATATTGAAAATTATACATTTTTAGAGGTCCTTCATATATATTATCCTAATGTGTTTTATATACATATACATATTATCATATAGGGCTCATTCTCCCTCTAAATATATGCACAACATCCACATATAAAAATGCCTCTTCTGAATCCTTAAGAATAGTCATAGGTGTGTAGCTATATTCCTCAATATAGGTACGTGTGTATATATCTGATTTATTTTGTTTTTATGCTGTGTATGTGTGTACATATATAGGTATGTGTGTACTTACCTATATGCATGTAGTTTCCTTGAAAGCCAGAAGAGGGTGCCATAGATCCCTCCTGTGAGTCATTGAGTAGGGGCTGCTCGGAACCCAACTCCGGTCTTTTGCAAAATCATCAAGCACTCTTAGCTGCTGAGCCATCTCTCCAGTCCCAAGTATATATTTCTTCTACAATGGCACTTCTTTCTCACATAATTACAGTATGATTATCTAAATCAAGAAGCTAATTGTAGATATAGAGTTTTCATTTAATCTGTTCTGCTAGTCTTCCTTAATGTCCTTCAGGGCAAAAGAAGAAAAAAAAATATGATTTGAGCTGATGTTTTCTAGAGGAGAGAGAGTCAGCTTTGTTTAGAGGTTCAATCCCTGATAAGGTGACTGTACTCCAGAAAATAGCACTGTGCCCCGAGTGTATAGACAGCACTAACTGGACTCAGTGGTTATATTATAGTTAAGAGGAAAGAGGGTATGAAGTTGGGAGGGAGACATGGGGAGTGAGTCTGGGAAAAGTAGGGAGTAGAAATGGGGTCAATAAAATTGAAATGCATTATATACATGTATGAAAATTTCCAAGAATAAATAATTTATGTTACATTAAAACTCCAGTTTAGGATTTCTTTGGGTCAGTCTGACATTTACCTGTCTTGTCCTGTCCGCCTTCTTTGATCTTGACTGGTCCCTAAGTTTTCTCTGATTCTTTTTGGTGTCTCTGTGTAGCCCTAGCTGTTCTGAACTCACTCTGTAGACCAGGCTGGCCTCAAGCTCACAGAGATCTGCCTGCCTCTGCCTCCTGAGCGCTGGGATTAAAGGCATGCACCACCACTATCCAGCTGGTCCCTCAGGTTTCTTTGTGATGATCTCCACATCTTTGAGAACTTCTGGCCAGTCACTTTTGCAGTGTCCCTCAGTTTACATTTATTACCTTCCCCACAATGGCATTCAGACTATGGAGGTGATGCCTACGAATCACATCAGGAGACGGCTGCCGTAAAAGTGTCTCAACAGTCACTTGACTTTGGTCCCTGGCCACTATGGTTTGTGTTAATTTCTCTACTGGAAGTTTACCTTTGGTGATTAATGTGTATTTTGTAGGAGATACTTTGAGACCATACAGATGCCTTATTTACCAAGGCACACTTACTGATTTCTGTATTGCATCATGACTTTGTTACTTTGTTACTACAGTGAATGTCAAATGACTATTGTGAGTTGCATCCTTTTTTCTCTTCTTACCAGTGAGCATTGTACTTTAGGAAAAGCTAGCTTTTTCCCATCACTTCCCTTCACCCCTTTCCTTCCTCCCATTTACCCCTTCTTCCTACTTTCCCATTTGCATGGGCTCACAAAATTTTACTTATTATATGTTATATTTGTTATTACACTACAATGACTTATTTCCCACTCAACTAACATTTATATAGTGGAGGATCTTTGGAAGTTGGCTTTTGCTTCCATCCGGCATGTCCCATCCATCCTTGAATACTCCCTTACTTTGTGGTATAGCAAGATGTTCTAGGATTTAGGCCTAGCTGGACCATAGCCTACCCCATCTCTGAGACTCCTCCCATCTTGCATCAGTTTCCTTTGGTGAGCATGTTGCCTAATTTTATATCAATTTGACACAAGCCAGGTTCCTTTGGGAAGAATGGAAATCAGTTGAGAAAATGCCCTCACTAGATGGACTTATGGGCAAAGCCTAAGGGACGTTTTCTTGATTAATGAGTGACATGGAAGGGCCCAGCCCACGGTGGGCTGTGGACAAGTGGTTCTGGATGGTATGAGTAAGCCGTGGGGAGCAAACCACCAAGTGGCACTCCTCCATGGCCTCTGATTCAGATCCTGCCTCCAGATTCATTTTTCTCAGGGATGAACTGTTACCTGGAATCGTAAAATGAAATAAACCCCGCCCCCCCCAAGTTGCTTTGGTCCTGGCGTTTGTCATAGCAATTGTAACCCTAATTAAAACAGTGAGTACTTAGGTTGTTTTGTTTTGAGACAGGGGCTCACTGTGTAGACCAGGGAGACCTCAAAATCTCAGAGATCCAATTGTCTCTGCCTCCTGACTGCTGGGATTAAAGGTGTACATTTGCACACTTGTCTAGGAATGGTATTTAGGAACCAAGATATGGGTGGTAGGTGTGATTAATGCTAAGATGTTCATATTTCTAGTCCTTCTCAGTGGATACAGTTAGAGCACATGTCACACACATCTCTAGGCCAATTTCCTGTCTATCCATTGGAACCCAACTTTCCCTGTTTACCCCAAGGGTAGTGGAAATATAATTTTTCTTCTAAGTTTGGTTGGTATCTTAAAGAAAGTTTAAGATTTATACTTCTTAATATGGCTAATTTTTTTGATTCTGGAACACATTTCTCCCATCTCTTTTTAAGATTACGTATTTATTTATTTATTGTCTGTCTCTGTGTGTCTGTGTGTGTATGGTGTATGTGTGTGTGCATGTGTGTTTCTCTGTGTGTGTGCATGTGTGTGTGTCTGTTTGTGTCTGTGTGTGTCTATGTGTGTCTATGTGTGTATGTCTTTGTGTGTGTCTGTGTGTGTATGTGTGTGTATGTCTTTGTGTGTGTGTCTGTGTGTATGCGTGGTATATGTGTGTGTATGTGTGCATGTGTGTGTGTCTCTCTGTGTGTGTCTCTGTGTGTATGTCTTTGTGTGTGTGTGTGTGTGTGTGTATGTGTCTGTGTGTGTATGTCTTTGTATATGTGTGTCTGTGTGTGTATGTCTTTGTGTGTGTGTGTAGGTCAAAGGACAACTTGGAGGAGTCTGTGTTCTTCCACCATATGGATCCCTGGGAATAGCTTCTGGCAGGTGTTTCATGAGCTGGGTCATCTCAGCAGCCTCTCTCTCATCTCTTTTAAAGTAGAAAATTCTGGCGTATGTGCTACGTAGAAAACCAAGTATGCAGCAGTGCACGTGGGCCAGAAGCAACAGTAGAATGATTGTCTTCTTGCTCTTGCATGGCCTTAGAGGAAGAGTATGACAGTAGGGCCATGCCCATGCCAGGCATATGGACTTGTCCCCCACCCCACGAGTATGATAGTAAGGCCATGCTCACAACAGGCATGTGAGACTATGCCCACACCAGGCATATGAGGCCACGCCAGGTATATGAGGCCATGCTCATGGCAGGCATGTGAGGCCATGTCCGCACCAGACATGTGAGGCCATGCTCGCACCAGACATGTGAGGCCATGCTCCCACCAGGCATGTGAGGCCATGCTCCCACCAGACATGTGAGGCCATGCTCACACCAGGCATGTGAGGCCATGCTCCCACCAGGCATGTGAGGCCATGCTCCCACCAGGCATGTGAGGCCATGCTCCCACCAGGCATGTGAGGCCATGCTCCCACCAGGCATGTGAGGCCATGCTCCCACCAGGCATATGGACTTGTCCCTCACCCCACTGGTAAAGGTGAGAAGAGAAAAGTTCATGTAGACAGATGTAATTAACACAGCTCTGGGGGTAATAAGTGCAGATGTCTCATTTCAATTCAGATTATTCTCCTACTGCAGCCTAAAGCTATTGTACAATATTAGTGGGTATTTCACAAAAAAGGATTCTTTAATAAAAGTTGTAGAATGTTTAATATTTGAGTGGCTGTAATGATTCTTCAAAAAGAAAACAGTGCAGTTCCCTCAAGTTGTTTGTCTGTGGAGTTTCTTTTATAGGAACCGTCTACATCTAGCCAGTGTTGAGGGAAGGGACTCCAATCAGGTCCTCGCACGGCAATTATCATGGATACATGGTTGTACAGGTTGCTGAACATCTGATGTGAACCAAGAGCTTGGATGCTATCAGATGGAGGTCTGGCGAATTTTCTCTGCCCCATTTTTATTAGATTCTAAGATTTCTATTGTCTCTCATCAAATAGATGACTTCATATTTCTAGATCATTGAAATCTTGGGCACGCTTGAATTTTAGCAAACAGAGGCTGGAAAGATGGCTTGGTGGATAGGAGTGCACACTGCAGAGGACCTGAATTTGAGTCGCAACACCCACATTAGGTGGCTCACAACTACCTCCACCCCTTGGGAGGGTCTGATGCTTCTGGCCTCTGTAAGCACTTATACGAATGTATGCATACCCAGCCACCCATCCACCCCTACACAAATAAAAATAAGTCTCTAAAATTGAGCAAATGTACCATCATTCTGAGTACAGAGTTATTTTTTATGTGTGTGCATGCACACATGTGTGTGAACACAGAAGCCAGAGGACAACACTCCAGGCATTGTCCGCCTTGTGTTTTGAGACAGGATCTCTTACAGACCTGATATTCATCAAATAGGCTAGGCTTGTCAGTGTGCCCCAGGCTCTCCCTGTCTCTGCCTCCCCTCCTCAGCGCTGGGATATGTGTGTGTGTTCAGAAACTTGAGTCACGCTTGCAAGGAAGTACTTAGCTTTATACATTTGAGTATCTTCTATCTCCCTAGTGTTTGGTGAAATATCTGATCCTGCTCTCTGAAGTAATTGGAAAACATGAGTGTCTGAGGAGTGACTCCCCTGTTAGGGTTACACACAGTGAAATGGTCCCTGTGTCTTACAATCTTCACCTGTATTTACCTTTAAATTTTCTAGAGAGCCACAGGAAATACAAGTTAGATGTTTTTCAGGTAGATTACATACAAACATTTTAATTTTTATGCCTCCAGAGTTATGCAATTTACAATGAAGTCTTCTATGCTTGTGTCTTGATATTTACTAATACCATTAACTACATTCCTCCAGTGTTGTAAGAATCGTGGACAAAACATTTTGGGTCCCAGAATGGGCTTTAGATGTGTAAATCAATCCCATGGATCCTTTTAAATTACTAATCATAAGCAAACAGATAAGCAAAAATGACTATAAATTGGGTTAATTACTGTAGCTCAAGTTTTAGCTCATAATTTTGACTTTCAAAGGCTACACAAACCAATTTTGTACTCTTAGATTATAATGAGCAGTCTTTATTCTTTAATCAGTTCTTCCCGTATCGGGCTGTCTAATGTAACATTCCTTTGAAGTCTAGAAAGATCTAACATAATTGAAGAAATGTCGAACTACTTGACTCTTTTTTTTAATATAAAGGAATTAAACATTAATCAGGTTTGTGCATCTCAATTAAGCCAATTAAAATTATCACAGAACCAAGTGCATACTGAGAGAGGTAGCTTTAATGCTTGAATACATTACCAACTTTTACATAGAATTCCCATATCCATTATGCTTGTTACTCAAAAAGTAAATACAGACCCAGAGTCCACATTAGACTGCCTGCCAGTCAACACTGAGCTCTTGGTAAAAGAGGTCCTCATTGCTCACGGCGTTTGCTTGGTGGCTGTCTCCAGTGCCGGAGCACACCTCAAATCTTCTGGCCACTGAAACGATTTTGTAATTACTGTCTTGGCTAGTACCTTTATCCAAACATCCCATTAACTATTCAGTTTGCTTCTCTAACGACTGGGGGAAGCAGTTTTGGTCTTGCAGGCTGTAGTATACATACAAAGTCCATATAATTACTAATAATTTGTAACAAGTGTTAATTGATAAACAGCTCCCTCTGGTAGCTTAATTAAAGCTGTAGAATAGCTAGGCGATTTACAACTGGGATTGATCCCAATTAGTCAACAAAATCCGTGTAGTCTGTTCAAAGGAGAGGAAGAGAATTTAGCCTAGCTAGGCTTTGGGGATTTTGTCTTGTCTTCTGTTTCTCTTTTTCCTTTCAGAAGAGAAACAGAATCAGAAGCGCCGCCGTGGCATAGTCTGGAGTCACCCACCTCGCTTATGCAACGTGTTCTTGGCGCCTCTTCCACGGTTATTTAGCCATTTGTTTATTCTGTCAGGTTACTGAAAAATATTCAAGTGTTTTCTTTTATTATACCCAGTGGTTCACACTGCTGAACAAAAATCCAGAGGGACCTGAAAGCACAAAAAAAATAACTGTTTTGTTTTTAATAATAATAATAATAATAATAATAATAATAATAATAATAGTAAAACTAAAACAAAATGTTGCTTGTTTTTTTTTTTTCACAATCTGTTTGCAAATTGGCATTTGGGGGCTATAATTTGAAGGAAGCCCAAAAATTGGGGCAAGGGGCAAATCACTAGAGACTGGGTGGCCTGGGGATCCTGGGAAGCCAGCCTGGCGGCATCAGGACTCAACTTATTTTATCATGCAGGCCACAGCAGCACAGATGTAATCTGAGCATTGCTGAAACTGCCCCTGTGGAATAGAAGATGGGAACGTGTCATCTGTGCTCTGTGAGATCACAGACTGGCTGCAAACAGCTGCTGTAACATTAATTAATCTGTTTGCAAATAAATTGTGGATCTGTGCGAGCTGAAATTACTGTTGTAAACAAGCCAGGATGCTTCGTTCACCAGGTTGCCCGTGTTTTGAATCTTTTCCTATGTGGTAAAATCACCGGGGCCAGGTGCAGTGACTTGTGGATGTTCTGAGCGAGAGAACTAAGGGTACTTTCTAGACAGAGTAGAGGCAGTCCATACCGGTTAAGGAACCTGTGACAGCGGTACAATACCATGTGAAAGCATCCAATGCCTCGTTTCAGTCAGATGTACTGATCAAAGAGAATGATACATACTTCAGAGTAAATTGATGTGGATTTAGTAATTTTGTAATTTTTAATCATTTCATTAACTGTCACAGTTGCTTAATTCCTTCTAATTAGGTATGGAAAATTCTAGTTGCCTGGACATTTAGAGAATCAATGCTTCCCGTGTTTACTGGGAGGGAGGGGAGGAGGAAGGAGAAGGGGGATATTCTTGGAACAGAGAGAGCACCGGAAGAAGTGTGACTTGGTGACATTTGGGCATTCCGAGACTTCCTGATTCTCTGTTCATCCTGTTTGAATGGTCAAGGAAAATGGACAGCCTTGTGTTTTCTTTTTAGCTTTTCAGGGTGTATTGGCTGATTGCCTCATTGTGTTCATTAGGTTTTCATCAAGCTGACTCAAGCTAGTCATCTGGAAAGAGGAAGCCAGATGAGAGAATACCTCCACTGGATTGGCCTGTGGGCTATTTGTTTGATTGATGGCTGATGAGGGAGGGCCCAGCTCGCTGTGAGTGGTGCCACACTGGGACTGTGGTTCTGGGAGGTACGAGAAAGTAGGCAGTGTTCCCTCACGGTCTTTGCTTCAGTTCTTGCCCTGCCTTCCCTCAGGGATAACTGACAGGGATATGGAAGCCAACAAGCCCTTTCCTTTACACATGGCTCTTGGTCGGAATATTTTGTCACAGCAGTATAAAGCAAGCTAGGACAGGCATATAAGCTCTGAGAAATGCTGGGACACGCAGCATGTTGGAAATAAACTCTTGTCCTCAGGGGTTTGTAGTGTGTCTCAGACACAGCGCCTCTTTTAGTTTTATTTGTGTTTGTGTAAATATGTGCATGTTTGTACATGTATATGAGCATGTATGTGGGTGCTAGAGGTTAATCGTGGTTTTCTTAAGCACCAATGTCCAATTTTTCTTTTCTAAGAATTGTCTCTTAATGGTGGTAGCTCATCGAATAGACAAATCTGATTTCCCAGCAAGCTGTAGGAGTATTTCTACCTGGGCTCCAGTGCACTGGGATTACAGCCATGCATCATCAAGCCTGTTTTTTTTTTTTTTTTTTTTTTAAGTTTTTAAATTTTTTAAAGTGTTGGTTTTAAGGATCAAACCATTCAATGCCCTTATGCTTGTACAGCAAGTATATTTTAGGTGTCGCTGTCTGCACAATCACATTCCTCTATCCCACTTAACCCCAAGTGTGGTCTGCTTTGGCTGGTGAAATGCAAGAAGAAATGACATAGTTTCCTCTAGGTAAAGAACTTCTAAAATTTCTTTTTATTTGCATATGATATGTGTGTGTATGCATGAGTGCAGGTGTGTGCCTATCGCAGTATGTGTGGAGGACCACCTGAATCCTCATTTCTCCCTCGTTTGAGTCAGAGTCTCTTACGCCTGGTTATGCCTGGGTTACTTGCCCACAGCTTTCTTGACATCCTCTGACTCCCCTTTCTACACTTACCTCCTTCTCTTCTCTTATAAAAAATAGTCTATCCATCCACTTTATATTCCCCAGGTATTGGACCATCCACTGGAGAGCAGTTGGCTTACCAAGGCCATGTCCTTAAAGACATTCTCCACCCCTCCCTGCAGTGGCCAGTAGATGTCCACAGCTCTTCAGTTAGGGGTGCAGCTTGGGAGCCTCTTTTTACTTCGTGCTGGAGTTGTGACTGCTTTGATCTTGTGTAGGAACCACAGCTGCAGTGAATTCATGAATCCAATAGTCCAGTCATGTCCAGAAGAGAGTGTGCTCAGTCCTTTCAGATCCCCGTTGATGCACAAACCCTATTTGATCTAATAATAAAAACCCAGAGCCAGACATTGAGGAAAATGCTAAATGATCAGATAGAGGAACAAAGTACAGCCACTTCTCACCTGGCCGGACGGGGAAGATCCTGTCTCCATGAATCCTCAGACTGAACAGGAAAGGCAAAGAGAACCTCAAGGGGAGAACTCTTATCTCTGCCTCATATCCCTTTCTCTGCCCAGCCATATCACTTCCTGTCTCAAGCTTGTAATATGTGATTCCCCAGTGCTGGGATTAAAGGCGTGGGCACCACTTCCTGACCTCTATAGCTAACTCTGTGGCTGACTCTGTCCTGTGATCTTCACACAATCTTTATTAGATACATAATATATCACCATGTTCCTCATTTTTTGTTTCTGTCAAAAATAAGAGGTTGTAACTAATACATGAAAAACTATATACAATAAGTACAATAACTATATATAATATGTACTGGCGATAATTATATTAATGTCCAGTCCATTAACCTTTGACAAATTCAGTGAAGATACCCCATTACTTATTCTATTTTGGTGAGTCCCTAATTTGCATTCTATATAACTTATATCATCACCAACTAAACTCTTTGATGTCTCCCAAACTTATACACTTTATATCTCCTAGTGACTTTCTTTTCTGAAACCGTAATTAGAGAACTGTAACTATCTCATCTCAACTCCCTCAGAGACCCAAGAAGGAAATAATATTAACTGAGTAAACAGGAAGTGCAAGCAAGCGACTTCCCAAAAATGGAAAACTAGCAAACAGCTGGCTGCCTGGACAGTCACCCAAGGTTCCTCTGCAGTGTTGGGGCATCCATCTTTTACCTACAGGCCTAGCATATCTGACAGACTTCTCTGTGAATCAGGTTATTCTTAAGGGCCTTCCTACCTCGTCCTGGCAAGGACTTGCAGTTCTTTTTTATGTGTCCTGATTGTCCCGTTTTTAACATTATTCTGTCAGCAATTGAGGCAAGAGCATTTTCTTGCCCAGTGGCTATCTTTTGCTACAAAGAAAGTAAACTCCATATGGAGTTTCTTCAATGGCAATTATCTTGTTCTGAAGTAGATTGGTGCTGCCAGAAGATGTGTCTCATTATTATAAAAATAAGAAGAGCCTATGTTATTAAAACATTTTAAATGCCATATTCTGTAGATCTCTGAAGTGTTTGAAGATGACCTGTCTATCTAAAATATATTTGTTTGACATTTAAAACATATCTAATATGTCTATAAGTTTGTAATATCTACTAAGTTGCATTTCTTTATATCTTAATTAGTTCAAGGACTAGTAATTTTCATTATGTTGTTAGATGAGCTGTATAGGTACAATATCTTGAACCAGAGTAGAAATATATGTACAATATGTTCTAACAAAATTAATATCAAGTTTATTTATCAATATACACAATTTGTATACAATATACAAAAACCTAATAGAATGTAAACTATGTAAAGCTAAAGTTGCTTTTTAAAAGTAGATTCAATAATCTACCTTTTCTCTCATCATATCCATATTCCCTTTTCCTTTTCAGATTAGATTCAATAATCCACCCTTTATTCTGTCATTTCTATATCTTTTTAAAAGAGCAGATAATCTAACTTTTTGACCTATTATATTTGTATCCCCTTTTCTTTGAATCTAATCTCCTTTATTCAGCTTTTCCCCTGACCATTCCTAATAACAATTTGTAACAATCACCATAAATAATGACAATTATTTATACCCATCAAAAGACCAAAAACCACCCATTATACCTCTTCGGAATGTGAGCATCATGTTCTTAAATTTACTTCCTGTTGTCTGAGAGTAATGGATTCTTTAGGGGATCTTGAAAAGAAAAATTTGGGTTGATGGTCAAGTCCTTGGAAAGGTATCTGTATTATTTGTTGTCCAGTCTCTGCATAATGAAAAACTGTAGGGCTTGTCTCAAGTCATGGCTAGTCTGTGAGGCTGGATCATCTCAGCTAGCAACCTCTAAATTGTCCTGAGCAGTTTGTAGTCAGATTAGTGGAGTTATCATAGTCCATGTATAATCATCGATGTGGGGTCCTATCATCGAGACTTCAGAGGTAGTATTAGGTCAGATTATTCCTTTTCCTGGTAAATTTTTCTTGATGGTTCTTTCTTCTTCTTTGATTGCTTATTTGCCCAAAGGTTCTTAAATTCTTCAAGATGGTTGTTTTTATCATCCTGAAATGAAAAGCACAAAACCCTTTCACAACCCTAACTATGAGTAGTTTCCAAGTCTAATATTTATCAATTTTGATTTTTATGTTCTCCTATTTTCTATAGCTTTTCTATTATCCAGAGCATAATTTTTGTTTCAATAGGCATTAGGTTTTTTAATTGCTCTGGGAAGGTGTTTCCTCCACAGTGACAGGATAAGACTGAACTGAGTTTGATACAGGGTCCTGTGAGAGGCCCCTCAGGGCATTTCTGGATGGCAAAACGTTACCTTGTCTGTCCCTTGTTGTCCTACATTTGTTAGTCCAATGTCTGCCTTTGCCACATCTTCTGCATAATCCAGAAGGCAGGGGAATTCTGTTGGGATTATTCTTTGCAAAATCATTGTTTCTAGGAATGCCCTGTTTATAGTCTCTTTTTTTGGTGCCCTTGTTTACTACAGTTGAAACATTGAAATTTTGATCTTTTTCAAACCTCTGGAAATAACTTCTACCCAAGTATCATCATAGTTATGAGATTTCATATTAATTGTATCTCAGATCCATTTCTTGATCCAAGGTGCTGACCTTGCCTCAATGGCCTAACTATTCTTTTGCATTATGGATTAGCATTTTCAAAAGCCAAAGATTCAATTATTATTTGTCTATCTTCTGAACTTTGTATTATTCTATTTATTGCTAAAGTCAATCTTTGTAAGAAATCAGCAAAGATTTCTTTTGGGCCTTATATAACTTTTGTAAATGTCTGTTTTCTTTTCTACTTCAATTCTATCCCAAGCATTCAAGGCTGCCATGTGGCATAAAGCCAGGGTGTGGTCATCATATAAAGATTGCCTTTCTACATTAAAATAATCTCCCTCCCAAGAAGTTGTTCTTGGTAGATTTCCTTACCTCTAGCCCTACTGTGTTATTCAATGGTCTTAGCCTCATATTTTCACCAAATCCTCTGTTTTAATTGGGGATCACTCTCCAAAGCTGCTGTTGCTAAATTGATCCAATCTTGAGGAATAATTATGTTACAAGTTGACCATGAGTTTAACATTTGCTTCACAAAAGGTAAGTGTATGCAATATGAGACTACTGCTTTTTTTGATCTCCTCAAATCTAGCATTTACACAGGAGTCCATTCAGCGCTTGCACAGTCTGGAGGATATCTGTCATTTGGTAGTTCCTGTAAGGTTACTGGATAAATTAAAGTTGGCCATTGGAAAGTCTTAGGCTATTTCTTTGAAACCTTGTAATGCAACATTGAAATTGGTTCTCCTTTATGTTCCTCTGTATGGGTTTGAATACCTCTATGATCTGAGTTAACAAGATTTTCTAAATCTTGTATCTTGGTACTTATTTCAGTCAATTTTTTAAAAAAGACAAAATGATAAAATAAATAATATTTATAATAGATATTACATAGATTTCATCTACATTAATTATCCTTTCATTTAATTGTTCCATCTTAAATTGTTCAGTGTATTATCAAAAGAGATCAAGCTTCTTCTATAGTAATACTATTTTCCATTTTTAATGTGGAAAAAACTTACTGTCTTAAACTAATTCCCCTTAAGAAATCCTAATTGACTCACCGAATCTGCTGACAATGATGATTCAGATGACTGTGAAGCAGCTACCACGTGTGACAGCAGCCTGATGAGGGGGTCCAGGGAAAGAAGCCAACAGTCAGCCATCTGTATGAGGAAATGTGCAAAAGTGGTTAATTTCTTACTACTCTTAAGACTGTGTGGTGGTACTGCCTGACCTCTGTGGCCAACTCTATGCCTGGCTCTGTTTTTTGATCTTCAAGAAAGCTTTATAAGTTACACAGTATACCACCACACTCTGTCTCTTGCATTCTTTCTGCACCCTTTCCCACAATGGTCCCTGAATCTTGTATGTGGTGGGTGAGATGGATGTTCAATTTATTTCTTAGATCCCCACTAATACTTCTTTTCACTTTGATTCATTGTGAATTTCTATAACAACCCCTGCCCACTGTACTTCGTTAATGGGTTCTGAGAGCCTTAATAATCTGTAAGTAGAGAGATACTAATTTAGAGGGCAGATTATCCATAGGCTGGTTAGCTTTTATTAACTTGATACAAACTATAGTCACATGGGAGAAGGAACCTCAGCTGAAGAATTGACTTCTTCAGTCTAGCTGTTGACAAGTCTGTGGAAACATTTTCTTAATTGCTTAATTCTTTTACTTGCTAATGATATACCAGTCCAGACCACTGGGAATGATGACATCCTTGGGCAGGTGGGCCTGAGTTGTATAAACAAGATGACTGATCAGGCCAGGGCAATCAAGCCAGTAAGCAGCATTCCTTCACGGCCTCTGCTTCATTTAGAGGTGGCTCTTCCCTTAGTGATGGTCTGTGATGTGGAGGTATAAGCCACAAAAATCCTCTCCCCCTCCATGTTGATTTTGGTTATATTTTAGCTCAACAATGAAAAGTAGACTAGGATATCCCATTTAACAGAATAATTGTAATAGGTTCATCCCTGGGCCTTTGACTTTCCCAGCCATGAATTTTTGGCTATATTTAGAGTGTTTCCTCTTATGGAGTGGTTCTTAGATCCAATCAGGAAGTGCTTGGTTAACACTGTAACATTCATGTTACTATTGTACCCATGGACATTTGTTACCATGCCAGTCATTATTGCGATTCACGGCTGAGTAAGACAAATGGTGACTCCACCCACCTCTCAGCAGCCTATATAGTACGTCCTCCTACTACAAATTCTAGCCAGGCGAGAGAGAGCTTCCTGTTTAGTACCAGCTTGATTTTCCCACATGATGTGACCAATGTATGCAGTTTCTTCAGTCATAGGGTTTTACCATTAAGTGCAGGGTAGAGCTGTTGCTGTTTTAAATTATTATTATTATTATCATTATTATTATTGTGTATGTGCACATACTACCATGCAAGTGTGGAGGTCAGAAGACAACTTGTGTACTGTGTGTTATTGCTCTTGTACACTGTAAAATTTGTCACTCATATTGGTTTAATAGAACACTAATTGGGTGGTAGCCACGTAGAAAGTATAGGTAGGGTGTCCAGAGTAAGAGAATTCTGTGAAGAGGAAAGGCAGAGATGCAGTTGCTAGGCAGATGCAGAGGAAGCAAGATGAGAATGATGCACTGAGAAAAGGTACCGAGCTATGTGGCCAAACACAGATAAGAATTACGGGTTAATTAAGTGTAAGAGCTAGATAGTAATGTGTTTGAGCTACTGGCCCAGCAATATTAAGCCACTGAGTCCATTATCTGGGAAGCACCTGCTGGACATCTGGGAGTTGTTGGTGGAACAGAAACTTCAGACTACATTTGTGGGAGTCAGCTCACTCCTTCTGCCAGGTAGTTCCTAGGGACTAAACTTGGGTCAGCAGGCTTAATGGCACATAGTTTTACTCACAGAGTCTTGACAGCCCTAGAATAGACATTACTTGATGTCAGTTTTATCTCTGAAACATGAGATAATCATCTGGGTAGGAAAAAAATCTTTAGAGACAGTTAAAAAAAACTTTAGCAATATCAGGTAATCAGGTATGTAATTGTAAAAAAAAAAAAAAAAAAAAAAAAAAAAAAAAAGATGGAGAAAGGCCCCTGAGGACCAGCTTCCATGGCATCAGAAGGCATCATAAAAGCTCACAAAGGAGCTAAGCAACCAACCAATCATTTGTTGGCTATGGAGTGGCATATAAACCTTGGTGGTCACCAACAACTCTCTAATTAGACTTAAAACGTTCTTAATAAGAGGGAAACCATGCTTGGTGCTGGAAACCTAGCCAACTACCCAGGGCTAGTTGAAATCATGGACACAGCAGGAGAATCTACAACACTAATTTATTAAATTAACCTAACAGCAATCTATAAACATGTGTCCTTATGCCCATAGATAAGTGTAGTCTTTGCCCCTCGTCAAGAAAACTTCTCTTTGTAACAGATGGAGATCACAACAGAAAACCAAAACCAATCCAAATGCAGAATTGTGGAGCCAAGTCTCAGTGGATCTATCTATAAAATGCTCCCATACCAAAGGCTTAGGGAACATTTCTGAAAAGGGAGTGGGTAGGGTTATAAGAGCCCAAGACTCAGGGAGTTTGCTGTGAGATGCGTCTCCTAGTAACACCAGAAGCTGGACCCGTAATTCTGACTAACATGACTACTGAAACATGAGCCAGGGTGGGGCAAAGGTGGTGGGAAGATGTGTGTGTATGTGAGTGTGTATGAATATGAGAAAAATACATAATATGCTTATATAAAGATGTAATAATTAAACCAGTTATTCTGCATACAAATTTAAAAGTTAAGAAATACAATGTGACCAAACACCTAGTTTACTAAAGCTATAGATGATTGCTTAGAAGTAAATTAGGAAGGAAAAGTGCAGAGCAAGTGTGATGAAATTTTACATCTTTCTGAGGGAGAACATGACAATAGTTTGTTACAACTGATAACTGTTTTCCCTTGCTTCTGAGGAACGAAACAATGAGACCAGACAAGCTTCTTCTGAAGGACGGAAAACAAAGAACAAGAAATGGAAACATATCTTTCATTTTTAGAGAGAATAAACACTGCAAAATTTGCCAGTTTTCTCTAATCTGGATATTCAAGCAATTTCCATGAAAACATACACGTTGCTTTGCTCCCTATTGAGCCACATTAATATTCACTTGGAAAAAATGAACATGTGATGAAGGAAGGAGACAGATTCTATATCGTAAAACAAGTTGTTTAAAACACAGAAGACAATTCAGAACTATAATTAAATTCACATGGGAATCAATTATTGATAATATTTCCAATAAATACTAAAAAAATTGAGTGTTAGTTAAAGGCAACGGAGTATTCATTTGGAAACAATATTAAAAATTTAATTTATTAAAAATTTGTGTGTGTGTGTAGGTGCCTGCAGAAGCTACAGGTATCAGATTGTCTGGAGCTGGAGTTACAAATGGTTGTGGACCATCTGATGTGAGTGTTGGGATCTCAACGTGGGTCCTTTGTAGGAACATTATCTTAACCAATAAGCTACCTCTCTGATCCCATCAATTTTTAATTTTAAAATTATTATTTGTGCTTATGGTTGTGTATGGGCATGATTGTGCCATAGTGCATGTATAGAGGTCAGAGACCAACTTTACTTTTTCCTTCTACCTCTTTGTAGATTTCATGGGGGATGGTACTCAGGTCACCAGGCTTCTGTTGAAAATACTTCATGATCTGAATCCTCTTATTGGTCCTGAAAATGATCATTTTTAATCAAATTTACATTTTGTAGCTCATACCACACTGAAGGGCAGGGAGACTGATGACCCAAAATTAAAGCCACATCATAAAAACATTCTAGAAAATGTAATTTTGATTAAACAGATAAGATGGAACTTATAAAATGTTGTTATTAAACTTTACAATATAGTTAATACTTTCACACAGTGAGAATAAAAAAAGCCATAAACAGCAAGGATACAGAAACAGGAAGCTATTTGCTCAGAAAGGTGCTTTTAGAACACCAAGGAAAAGAGTAGCAGTGTGTCAGGAAGGTGGATGTGAGAACTTAAAGAAACACAGTTGACTTCCTTCGCTGATGATTCAGAAGGCACACAAGGCCACAGTGAGATGCCATTTTAATTTCTTAATTAACCCAAGATTTTTAAAAACTCAATCCTTTATAATGTGGATTTTATTTGATATATATATGCATCATTGGGAGAAATGTAATTTCATAAAATGTCTAGAAATTACTTCGACATGCTTTCTAAAATGCTGAAAGGTACCTCTTCTTTGAGTATATAACAAAATGAATGACATACAGAGATCTGCACACACACACACACACACACACACACACACACACACACAGTATTGACATATTTCACACATCCTGGATATATGTTTCCAGATGACAATATTGCTTGTGATGGGAAAAGAAAGATACTTAAGTGCTTACAGGTGGGAATAGGTTAAATGAATTATGGTATGTTCAAATTAGCATTTATTAAAACACCTGAGACACATATAAAGGTATTCCTATGCTAGTGTGTGCAGGATACATCATGTAAAAGAAACACACACCAGGAAATTATGCCAAGTAGGACTGAATCTGCTTGGCAATAGAAAGATGGCCAAACACTCTGTGTGTGTGTGTGTGTGTGTGTGTGTGTGTGTCCGTGTCCATAAGGTTTACAGAGAGTCAGAAACAACAACAGTGGTCACTTTTGAGAATAAGATTGAGTGGCTGAGAGAAAGTCTTTAAAAAAAAAGTTCTACTCACATCTACTGCTTAAATTTATTGTTTTGCATAAGCCACATTACTTCCACAACTTAAAATCAAATGGAAAAGTGCCCAAAGGTTAAGAGAAGGTCAGATTTACAGCAGAGGCTGTTGGCCACACTTTTCTCTGTCTTTACTTCAAGCACGGTGCTCAGCTTCCAACTTCAGCAGCGCATTCTCCTGAAGCCTTCTGCTCACCCATGCAATAGGTCCCAAGTGCCTTGGGATTCTTTTCCCCAAGAACCAACTTCTATTAACAATAGTAAGAGTTTGCACGCACACAACTTACTCTTTGTGATGGTCAGCCCTCGTTGCAACTTGACCCGTTCAGAAGACAGGAAATACACATTTGCCTGTGTCTGTACAGGAGCTGCTGAGGAGGGGAGGCCCGCTGTGAATGTGGGCAATATCCCCTGGGATGAGGTCTTAGACCTTAGAGAAAAAAGAGGAGAGGCAGAAAGCCAAGCTGATGCCTATGTTCCTTTTCCTTGTTTTCCGAACCCCTAAGATGTAAGGAAGTAGCTGCAGCCATGCCTTCCCCAACATGATGAGTTAGTTGTGCGCAACACTGAGTCAAATAATCCCATCCTCCTTAAACTGCTTCTTGTCACAGAGCAGAGGAAAGCCCCTAAGACCATGCTGCTAGAGAGTGTGTGGTCAGTTGAGCAAGTCTGACCAGGACCAGTTCACTTAGTTATCACCAGATCTGAGCCTCTATGCACTGCCAGGAAGTTTCACAATACCTGTTTTCTTATGTACCATGTTAGAGGGTTTTTCTGGTCCCCCTAACCTGAGAGTTCAGAGATACAGAAATGTGAAATATCTAAAATGTCCAGCCAAGTCACTGGATAGTTTCTTGACACTTGTGTTTATCCCCAAAAAGCACATTTATTTCAGCCAGAATGGCAGGAAGTGTGATGTGTGTATCTGTGAGTGTGCATGCATGTTGTGCTGTGTGTATTTGTGTGTGTGTTGCATGTGTGCGGATCCAGCTGCAGAATCTGAGGACCTTTTCCACAGCCCATAGCTCTGGTGTTTGTCCCAGGCCCCTGGTGCCTCATCACAATTCTGTTCTGCCCACACTTGTGTTCCTCGAGGACTTCTGGATCTGTCACCTTGTAACTGGACTGAAGGACTGAGTTCTGTTGTGGAAGCTGCCTTTTCCCCCAGTTCCTGTGTCTGGAACAGTTGAGGATTTTACAGCTGGATTGGTGAAAGGTTTTGATGCTATTGGTGTCATGAAACATTTTATAGGCAAGGATAATTGAGTTTTTATTTTTACTAGAAAAGGATGCCATCATCCTGGCTTTGGGGACCAAAGTATGGAAGAACTCAATTAAGGACCAGGATTCAGAGAGGCCCCATAATTAGGAAGACTACGTAGAAACGAATGCAGAACAAGGGCAGGAAGCTCACAAAGCTTTTCACTCCTCTTGGATTCTGCTCAGAGCAGTGAAACAGTCAAGGGCATTATAAATCCATTCATTTATTTTAAAATTTGCAAAACAAATCCCTTCTTACACATAGTATTTGTACAACACGAAATTATTATTCAATAAGTTGACATTTTAAACCTATTACCGCCTAAACCCATCTATTACTGAGCTATTCAGAGCACTAAGTTAACATTTACCAGAATGTTCATCCTCACATCATGGGGAGATCAAGCTGAAATCCTTTATTTCATATTCAGATCTTGGCAGGTCAGGATTGAAATCGGCTACCTTTGTGATACTTTAGTGAAATCCACAAAAGCAGCATTATCAAGTCGCTGCAGTCACTCGGCTAGATGTTGACTTTGATATGTCAAATCTCTGATCTTTAATGGAAAATTGACGGTCGTGCCCCAAGGGTCAGTCATATGCACGGCCAGGGTAGGCCAAGGTTTGGATTAAATCGTATCCAGTCTTGCAGCCTCATTCTCTGGCAGCTAAAGTCAAGCAAAACAAACGGATCCCTTGCTGGTTGGGTCTTCTTGTTTTCATGTTGGCATATGGATTTAATTCTGTAATGGGGGACTGCTGGGCACAATCTGCCTTATTGATTTTCTGAAGAGAGTTTTTTCTCAGTGTACCCACAAGTGCAGGGAAAGGAAAGAAACCAGTACAATCTCGCTCTTTCTCTGACTTGGATGGTTGTACTTGCAGATTCTGCCACTAGGCCTTATGCAGATGTTAGATTCTATCATCAGCCAATTTGATTGTAGAGGCTCAGCTGTGTGTGTGTGTGTGAGCATGCGCATGTTTGTGTGTGCATGCGTGTGTATCTATGTGCTGGTGTGTGTGTGTATCTATGTGTTTGTGTGTCTGTGCATGCGTATCTATGTGCTTGTATGTGTGTGTGTCTGTGTGTGCATGTATGTGTTTGTGTGTCTGTGCATGCGTATCTATGTGCTTGTGCATGTGTGTGTTTAAGTCTGTGTCTCTATGTGTATCTATGTGCTTGTGTGTGTGTTTGTGAGTGTATGTGTACATGTGTGTGTTTGTGTGTATCTATGTGCTTGTGCATGTGTGCGTCTGTATCTATGTGCTTGTAAGTCTGTGTGTGTGTATCTAAGTGCTTGTGTGTGTATGTTTGTGTGTATATCTATGTGCTTGTGTGTGTGTGTGTGTTTGTGTGTGTACGTATGTGTGTGTGCATGTGTGTATGTGTGTGTTGAGCAGTTAGAGGAAAGAGACTGATGGCTTCCTTACGTCCCAATCATAGGACATTGTTTGGTCATTGAGTTCTCTGGACTTGAGTTGTAGCAAATGGACTCTTTGGTAATGGGCGCTGGCTAACAGGCTGCGGGATTTGAAGAGAGAAGGCTGCAGGAAAGGGCAGATCTGTGGTTTTCACTGAGACTTCAAGGTAAGCAGCTGGTTCTAGCAGGAATCCTAGCCCATGTCAAAATGAACCACACTTCACTTTTCCCAGCAATAAATAACTCAGAGAAGCTGATGGGGATAGCCCCCGAGAAATGAATAACTTCTCCAAGTGCAGTCCAGTGGTGACTGAGAGGAAAAACTGGAGAGAGGAACACGTAAAAGTTCTGGTGAATTTTATTTTATTTTTTTGATTTATACTTCAGTTTGTCACCCATAAACCATCTTTCTCATAGATCTGCTGTGCAACTGCATGAGAGCGCCTGGTTTAGGGTATACGTGATTAAATACTGACCAGTGTTTGGTGGTGTCTCATGGGACAGGGCTGGCTTGGCTGGACCCTTGGCACACGTGAGCTGTGGTCTTCTCGGATGTGACGAGCAGGGCACCTCTCTGCCTTTCTGGTTTTCATGCTGTTCAGAACTGAAGTCATGGAGGAGATACTGGACTACAGTGTTGCGTTCTGGACTAGAATGTGAAGTTCCTACTCTGGCTGCCCGCTTGAGTGGCCAAGCCCATTTTAAGTTCCTTTGAGGCAATCTTGGAGGATGATGCTTTGCCTCTAAGGAGGGAATTATGGTAAGAGGAAGGCCAATAGCTCCCAGTGAGATCAGGATGAGGGGGAGGCCATGTGCATATTTTCTTGCCATTCATGTTTTCCCTGACTTTATTTTTCTTTATTTTTGGAGAGGAGAGGAACAGACTCCCGTGTAACCCAGGCTGGCCAACAATGAACTGCTTATCTTTCTGCCTCCATTCTTGAAGGATTATTCTATGTTGTGCTGGCCATGTAACCAGGGCTTTGTGGCAGGCAACTTCCCTGTAGGCGAAGTTTACTTAGAAGGCACCAGTGCAGGATAGATATTTATTAAAATATAAACCAACACTCATGGTACAGGTAACAGTTTATAGCGGAGCCTGAACAGGGACTGGAGTATCTGACCCATGGACGAGCGATGGATTTTGATCCTGTCTCTCTAGCAGCCAGGAACCAGGCAGAGAATCTTCGTGTCCCAGAAGACCCTTATCAATGGGGTTGGCCACACCCCCTCCAAGAGCTCAGGACCCTGGATAAGCGTCTTAGGACCTTATCAGCTGACACCTGAATCCCACTACACTTCCCCAACAGAACTATACCTCCAGGATAAGACTCACTTTTAAACTGTGTTGGTGACTATATTTCTAAAATCCTCTCTGTGATGTTGAAAATGAAAATGTCTTGAAGAGCAAGAGAGCAGCCAGAATATTACCGAGAGTTATTTGAATGTTTTTCAGAGGTTGTATTAGTTCATGGATTTTAGTCTTCCTGGTCCAGGAAGGAAGAAGTAAATCTTAATAAGTGATGTAAGTTCCCAGAATCCTCTGGGAAGTCACTAAGCTGTCTTTAGGTCCAGAAGTGTCAGCTCTGTGCCCTATGCCTCATCATGGTGCTGTGGGGGAGGGCAAAAGTCCACACCTCTGTTTTTTTTTTTTTTTTTTCCTTGTATGTTTAGGTCCGGGGTTAATGTCACATATCACCCCCCCTTTTATTTATTTATTTTTTTGAGATGGGATCTGTTATTTGTTCTGAAGCTTGTCAGTTGGCAAAGAAGCGTCCAGGAATCCTTCTGTTTCCTCCTTCTCAGTATAAGGAGTACAGGTTTGTTTTGTTTTTGTGGATGCTGGGGATCAAACTCAGGTCTTTAAGCTTAGTGCAAAAGCTTTTGCCTGCTAAGCTACCCCAATAGCATCCATACCCCCTTTAGAATGAATCACAGAAGATGTATGGAAATCCATTCTGTCGTTTCCTGGGGCCATTCATTCATTCATCTCTCAAACATGTATTAAAGTCTTTGAGCTTCTAGTTGGTGAGGTAACCTTGAAGTCGGAGCTTTTGTTTAATTAATATGATGTGCAGAGTTAGTAATATGGTCCCATATGCTGTTGAATAGGGTGTAAAGCTGTTATTTTGGCAAAGCTGAGGCATTGAAGAAATTGGTTTGTGTTCTTTAGGGGCACTTCCTTTCCCTTTGTTGGTGATTACATATTCTTCAAGACAAATACTCAGTCAGGTTCTACCTTTAGGGGAAGAAAAATGTAGCGAGGATTTTGAAGAATGTACTTTTTCAGGTATGTGGCTATAAACACTGGAATAGCATTTTTTCTTTTCTTGAACGCAAGTAAACACTCATTAGGAAATTTAAAAACCAAGTCACAGAATGTTGTTTTAAGTCCAAGGTCAGCTGAAGCCCCCTCAGACTTACACCTGCCCCTGCCTTCCCTGCCACGCCTGAGTGGGTTTTAATGAAAGAGGAACACTAAATGTTTTCGCTGCATTTGAAGGCATCGAACTCTCATCCAGAGAGTTGTGCCTCACAGCCAGAGCTGGCCTCTGCCTCACCCTGCCCCTTTCATCTCTCTTTGTTGGGAAGCTACACCGAGGCACAGATTTCCCCACTGCTCCCTCTCTGACTGCGGCTCTGAAAGATGATTGCCTTCTGGTGAAGCCCTTTCCCCTTCTTCTGTACCCAAGCTCCATGTTCAATGAACATCAAAAAGCCTTATCATACCCCGATGGTTTAAATCTTTAAACAGAGCGTAACAGCCGGAGTACATCCAGGCCGCTCACATCCCGGAGTCTTGTCACTGTGCGCTCCTGCAACAATTACCAGGAGAGGGAGGCTACGGAGTGAATGAGTAGCATGCTGCCTCCCTGGACTGCACGCTGACGCTCTGATCAGGACTTGAGCGAAATTCTGTTTGAAATGAGAATAGACTAATTTTCATCCGACTCTTCTCTGAGGAATCCCATGTGGTCCAACACGCCAAGGGTCATCATTAGAAAACCACCTTCAAAAGAGTGGGGCCTTCTTGCTCCCTTTGTTAAATTTATAAACATTTATGTAAAAATTGTATACATTAATTGTTCAAGCTCTTTCTAGCCTGGAAGAGCTATGCCCAGGAATGTTCTTGGGGGAAATAAAACTCATAAAAATACCCCAAGTCAGAATGAAATAGCCTCGTTTTGAGTGAAAATTCAGAAGAATTCTGTGATCAAAGGCAGTTCTTACTCCCAGCTGTTCAAAGGGACTTATATTAAAAAAAAAAAAATGTGACCAAGAATAGAAAAGAACTCATTAAGAGCCTAATGAGATGGTGACAGGTGATGCTATCAGTGGCTTAAACACTGTATCTCTCCCCTCCTCACAGAGTTACTCACTTTCTTTCTTGGGATTCAATTGAGACTTTCTAATAAACCACTATAAGAAGCAGCTAGGTCACACCGGAAATACCCTTCAGTCTGGCGTCACTGGGCATCTGTGTAATTAAGACGTCACCACCCTCTTCTTGCCCCTCACTTCACGGAGATGTCTGTGAATGCAGCCATGGAGACAAATGATTGACTTGTACTTCCCCTTCTTTTTCCATTTCCTCGGGAGGGAGAACTGTCGGCAGGAAGACCTAGGAGAGGTGGGGTTCAAGGAAGTTCAGCAATAAGCCTCAGGACCCCAAAGGGAAGGCAAATTTGGGGTGTCCCTAAAGGCTCAAAAAGGTTTCTCAGAGACTTATGACTGTGCACGTTTTCATGATTTTGTATTTGCTACTCTAGTGTTTATGAATACCAAAACAGAGCAAAAGAAAGGCCCCCTCCTCCGCCCCAAGCAGCTTAAAGGGCCCTTTGCTTTCCCCGGGCAAGGCCTGATTCTCTTGTACATTTCCAGCACTCACCTTCCTGATTCTGGCCCTCCAACACCAGTAGCCAGGTTTCTTTCTTTCTTTTTTTATTCTTTAAGTGCTAGAGGAGTCATGAAAAATTCAGACACTGGGTTTCCCTGAGACCAATCTGGTGGCTTTTTCTTTGTGCTAACTGCTGCTTTCTATGCATCATTCAAAAGGTACATACCAAGTCGTCAGCCCTGAACTGCTACTTGTGTTAAACATGAATATTTGCAGCTTAGCAAGGGACTAAATTTTAAAAAAATTAATATTTGACAAGCCCAAAGAAAGGTATAACATGTCCAGAAGTAGCCATTTGATATATATATTTTTTTTATTTGTAAGAAGTCAAAACTTTTTATCTAACTGGGATGATTCTGAGTCACAAATGGTTCATTTTGGAAAACCACTGATTACCCCGTTTCTTCCAGGAACACTGACTATGATTCCACCCAGGCAAATGTGCAGGGAAATCATTGTTTTTCATGCAGATGGAAGGAGGAATATTCATTTCACGCAGGTACCACTAATCTTATCTGGTCTGGAAGCCATGCAGGGTGGGGAAAGGCTGACTCCAAAGGCACGCCAACTCACCCACAATGGCAAAATTGACTTTCTCCACATTTCTTAATTAGAATTAGAATCAGCTTAGAACTAATAGAATCTCTTATTAGGAACCAAAAGGATGCCTGGCTGTCCAGTTCAAGTGGCATATCTGCATAACTCACAGCCTTATGAGATTATGGTCCCTGCTACTCTTGGCTGGCTGCCTTTAACTCTCTTGTATTAATGAGTTGTTCTAAATTTAGGCTGCTGTGACAAACTAATATTAATACAGTATTTTATGGCCCAGAGCATTGTTAATACATAGGAATAAAAGCCAGAGTTAAAGGCAGGGAGGAGAGAGAGTAAGATTACTTTGTGTGATTGTCAAGATATAAGATAATCCATGTATGTAGATATTAAGACTTAAATATAATACACTGCTTATGGATTTATATTATGTGAAACATTTTCTATTATTTTAAATCCTCATGGCATTAGTTTCCTATTTTCAGGGGTTTATAACTTGGCCATACAAATTCACTCTGGGCTGAAACTTGGAATGCAGGGTCTTAACCTGGAGACATTTTATTTATTTATTTTGTTAGTTAACTAAATTAAAAGTGAGTTTGGCCATTTTTAACCCTGCCATGTGTCAAAGGAGCGATTGCAGGTTTGGAATACAATTTGGTACTCAGAACTCAAGCGTGGTGTTTCAAAACAGGGGAACACCCAGCAAAGAAAACCATAAATGAGACAGGGCAGGAAGGGATTTCTAGAAAAGTGAAATCAAAGTTCCAAATCAAAATTTCTTTCTTTAAACACCCTTTCTAAGCATGCACTGTGGGTAGCTTGGATTGCCACCCATAGATAGAGACACTGAAGAAGGGTGTGTGTGTGTGTACACCCTTGTAAATATAACTCAGTGTTTACCCCCATTACCAAGGAATAGAAGCATTCAGTGTGGAATTGATTGTTTTCTGGCAAGATACAATGTTTCTTTTTAATGAATCCACAACTTGAGAAGAAGAGTGAGTGTCACAGTTACTATCATTGGCGGCTCTAGACTGCCAGCGGCATCAGTCAGGAACGGGTAAGCAAGGAAGCAGTGGGGTTTGGGCTTGTGGCAAAGACACATTGTGCAAAGAATTTTTAAATTCCTGCAGGATGGGGAAGTAGTGAAATGGAACAATATTTTTGTCTTGACCAGAAGCCCGAAAGCTTGCTGCAAAGCCAGCTCTGGGGGTGCCTCCTGAGATGGGGAATGTGTCCACTCAGTAGGTGTTTTTAAAAGAATCCTCGTATTCTTAAAAGGAAAGCCAGACTGGGAACTTTTTCTATTCCCAAGGTAACATATTTTCTTGTTTGAGAAATGCATCCTCTGACTCCTCACTGGGAGAGCACCTTCTCTCCCGCCCTCTCCTGTGTTTTCAGCTCTATGCTGATGGTCACTTTTTTTGTCCTCAAGTTCACAGTGTTGGGCTAACGAACATTCACCTACAGATAATGTTCCTAGTCTCTACCATGCTCTCAGCAAGATGCCTGGATCCCCCCACAAAAGAAATGGAAACAGACTTTTATGTCACAGCAGAAATCCAAACCCCGTTGTCCTGATCCAGCGAAAGCCAGCTGAATACCTTTCCAGAGGTAGAGTAGCTGAGGGGCCTGTGCAGCGTGGCTGGGAGGCCTGCAGACAGTGGACCCCGTAGGCTGTGCTTGGAACCTGTGGGTGTACAGCAGATATGCTGGTGGGCGGTAACACATCCGCAGAAACAGAAAACAGCAGGTGCTGCAAGAACAGGCAGATCCATACGCCTTTCAAGTCTAGGGATCCCTGTCTAAAAAAGTAAGGCCAGATCTGATACTAAAAGCCGGAACTACCCACCTGGAGTCTTTCTATAAAAGTGTTAATCACACAGGACTTTCCTTGCTAATGGGTTAAAATAAAGTACAAAGCAACAGCTAGATGCGAATGAGTGGTGTCTGTTTGCTGGAGTGAGCTGTGCCCTTGAGGTTGCATATCATGACGTCTCACCCTAAGATTCTACCTGTACCCGCTGGATTTGAAGCGTTTGTGTGGCTGGCACGGTTTGAATTTGCCTGGTGGTTCTAGATGACTGAGGTTGAGATAGCTTTGGGCCAAGAAGACAGGTTTTGGCTTTAGAAACACCTTCTGTATTTTTGTGATATCCAGTTGGTTTTACGCAAGTTGATGATCAGGTCAAGAAGGAAACCTTGGACTTTTCACGGTTGTTCCAAGTTGGAACTGGGACTTCATGCGGCACAGGTCTCAGAGTCCTAAATTGAGCTTGACTTTAAGAAAACCCGATTTGGTTTTGTACGGCATCTTCAGGAGGGGTGAAATCGTCTCCCCTCTGACAGCTTTTTGACGCGTGATTCCTCATTTCATGCTTTACGTTAGGATGGGGGGGGGGTGTCGTCTCTACATTATGAGTCACCTGTTGGAACTTAAAACCCTTGCCACGGGTCTCTCACCACTTAGCTGAAATTAGTTAAATTTTAGTTTTTAAAATTCACAAAGTTCAAGATTCAAAACAGAGCACAGATGGGAGGGTCGCTCTTCCTAGCCTGCTCTCTAAAGCTCGGCTTCCTCAGAACTGCGGGAAGCAGATTCTCTCCTCTCGGATATACTGTATGATAAAAGAACCTATTTTCAATAAAAGAAAAAATTCTTCTACCGTGCTTCCTTTCATGTGAATATTAGTGATCTTCTCTTGCTGCTTTGCACTTTAATCAAATTTATTGTTATTTGCGCGTGGGGGATGTTAGGACACAGGTTACGTGTGACCAATCATCACTTCATGGGATTCTACCCCGTCTTTGGCGCTGCACACATACTCCAGGCTAGCTGGCCTGGCAGAGGCTTTCCGGGTTATTACCCGGCCTTGTCTTGCCTGAAGAGTGCTGTATTTACAGGTTCAGCCTGCTTGCTTTTTTTTTTTTTTTTTTTTTTTTTTACATTGTTTTCTGGGATTGAACTGAGGACCTTACACTTAGTTCACTAATGCAGCTGAGCTGTGTCCCACGCTTTCAGTATTCTTTATAATAATCACTCTTTAAGATTTCTGCATCATGTTATGAGTCCCTCTCCCCTTTTTGACAGTGACAGACTTATTTATGTTTTTTTGAATGTGCTATAATTTAATCATCAACTAGTGCTAATTTAATGTGTATCCAATATTTTGCTATTAAAAATCCTACATCTTGGATGGCAGCAAGACACTGGGTCTAGCGGTGAAAAGGCAATAATCCCGTACTCTGAAGGTTAAAGTTCAGTGTCTAAGATAAATAACATGTTCAAGGCCAGCCTGAGTCACCATGAGACCTTTAACAAACAAACAGCATGAACAGCCTATTTCTTATGACATAGCACACATATGCCCCAAAAGTCTAAAGGATAAACTAAGAATAAAGTTATTGGTCAATGGAAGTAAGCGTTTGTACATTTGATGGATACTGCTCTGTTAGCGTCCGTAGGGACAAGCCAGAGCCTGTTCCCTCCAGGTCTGGGGGCTAGTACTTGATTCCCCAACTCTTCCATCATGGTTAATTGGTCTTTTCAAGCCACAAGCCTTTAGTCAACCTGATAGGTTAAAAATGAAAACACTTCAGGGTAATTTTAAATCACATTTCTACCCTACCCCATGGGAGTCTTTGAAAATGAGCTTAACAACGCTTTAGTTTTCCCTTTCTGCAAGCAGTTTGTTTCTGTCTTCAATTACTTATTCTTAATAAGAGCTCTGTATCTTTCGGGTTGGTCTTATAGTCTCCTGAGTCTTGTACTTGACAGTGGGGATTCTGGTCTCATTTAAGTGTTTGGACAAGAGTGCCATGAAAATGTGTTGGCTGATGCCAACATGAGGAATATGGTGATATTTGGTACATTTTTCTTTGTTGTTTGAGACAGGGTTTCTCTGTTTAACAGTCCTGGCTGTCCTGGAACTCACTTTGTAGACCAGGCTGGTCTCAGACTCACAGAAATCCTCCTGCCTCTGCCTCCCAATTGCTGGGATTAAAGGTATATGCCACTACTTCCCGGCTTCTCACCCCCTCTTTCTTAAACATTTTGGAAGTTCTGATTTTTAATAGGGATATCAGTAAAGAAGCTCAGTTGAGCTAAATGCTCAGGCAATCTGAGTTGACACTGTGACTTGAGAATGTTCTCCTAGAGTTTGAAGATGCTCTTACATCACAGGGCCCATGATGACAGGCAGTGTCCCATGCTGAGCAGCTGGTAGAGACCACAGAACAAAGACTTCCTTCTGGGTTGTGCTCACACACCAGTCCTGTTTTAACCACTTACCATGTGCTTTACCTTCCAGAGCAATTGTTTTCTTGTTAGTTGAAAACAGCTTGGAAAGAAGCCTAAAGGGTCTGACTTCTAAAAAGAAATGACCAAAGAATTAGGGTTCCCCAGCACCAGAACTAGTGATTGCCACTTCCTAGATTTGCCTGCAGTCTCTTATAATAATTTCAGAGCTAGCTGAAATCCCTTTTAACTTTCTGCTTTGTTTTTTTCCCCATCTATTGAGGAATAATTACAATTTTCAAATAGTTAAACATATGCATACACATTTGTATTTATATATTTTATTCTCCATGAAACATTTAAGCAAAAATATAACATGTTTTGGTTACTTAAAAATATAAGTATCTCAATGGTATATCATACTGTATCTTGCATTTCAATTTTTAAAAAGCTTTATGTCATTGGTGTTTTGCTTGCGTATATGTCTGGGTACTGCTTCCATGCCTGTTGCCTGCAGAGGCCAGAAGAGGGTGTCAGAGCCTTTGGAACTGGACTTATAGATGGTTGTGAGCCACCATGTGGGCGCTGAGAACTGAACCTGAGTCCTCTGAAAGAACTGTTAGGGATTTTAACCATGGAGCCGTCTCTCCAGCCTCCAGCTTATATTTTTACTCAAAGTTTTTTCTCTAAAATCCACATTACTATGTTCCCATATGCATATACTTACACCCATAGATTATTCATTAGATTTTCTAGACCCAGGCTGCCTAGGCCTCCGGTGTAAGTGAATTGGTATTAAACTCCTCACATTCTCTCTTTCCCCTCCTGAGCTGGGACTAGCCATGTGTCCCCTTCCAGCCACACATTGATGCAGTGCTGGGCTGGAACCCAGGGCTCTTGAATGGCAGGCAAGCGCCTTATCTACTAAGCTCCTCTTGGGACTCTACTAGGTATTTCACTGAACATTTCCTCTCCTGGTGGGTATTTTGGTTGCTGCTATTGAGTTGTAGTTTTCTACATACATTAAAAAAGATTAGCTCACGGGATCTAGGAATAAACTCAGTGCCTTAAGACAAATGGAGAAATCAAAACACAGAGGCAAAGTGAAGTGATCAGCTATTTTTTTTGCACCACAGGTAGAACCCAGGTTTCCTAATCTTCATGTAAGAATCTTGCCCCCATTTTATAAAGATTCCTTTTTTTATCAAAGCTTGAAATAATATTTAAAAGGTAAAACAATCTACTCACACATGGTTTGATTTGGAAACATCTTATATTTTCCTTAATATCTATTTTGTGGTGCTGTTTTAAAATTCATCTTTGTATCCAAATTAATCTCAAGATATGTATCAAGAATGCCTGTCACCCGCCACCCACACACACTCATACACTGTGGTGCTGGTGATTCAATCCAGGACCTGGTGTGGCAGGCAAGTGCTATTCAGCCACATCCCATGTTCCCCCCAACTGTTTTAATAGACAACAAAATCACCCCCCCCAATTCTTCCTCATGCATGTCTACTTAGAGAAAATATTAAAGACAATGAAAATGTTTTCCAGAGTGAGGTTTCCAAAATTATCTAAACTTAATTTTTCTAAAGGAAGTATGTCTTTGATTTTTTTTCTGACATTTTAATTTATAACTAAGAGGTAACTATACTGTTCTCTGAAAACTTTAATTTCTATTTCATTCTTAAGGATTGAAAACTAGAGAGGATAAGATGGAATCTTTCTCAAGCAAAGACTTTTCTCTCTGTACCATGTTGTTGGTTTGAGGGTGAGAAATCCATGGTACCCAACAGTCCACAGTGAGACACACTTAAAGTGGGAGGGTGATTTTATATGTCATGGTGTTCACAGACTCATAGAGTACATGGGCTAAAAGGGCCTTAGTCTAGAGACATGGGACTCAACCAGGATCACTCAGGATGGTGGTAGCTCTACCAGAACAGGGGCAACTACACTAGTATAATTTTAGCTTTCTTACATCTCTGAGGGAGAGAGGGAGAGGGAGAGGGAATTCATAGCTGTGTAGCTGTGTCTAAAGTTAAGATGGTAACAAGTGTTTCTGTTAAGCAAATGTACTTAGGACATTTTCACTGTATGTATCCAGTTTCTAGAGTGAAGCAGCTGTAGCTACACACTAAATGAAAACATGCTCAGAACTGGCAGTGTGGTGGCTTTGGTGGCGTTCTTTCTTCAGGAAGAAGTTGGTCTGTCTAAACAGTGCTACCTTTGGAAGACTTTTAATGGTTGTTGAGCTTCTCAGAAGCTCAACCCTTACTGTACCTCAAGGAGTCAAGCTTCTTGTCTTCCTAAAGTTGGATCAGGCAAATCTATTTCCCTGTCACAAATGTAAGCCACGTTATAGTTATCTGATTTCGAGCCTGTCTTGAGTTCCTCATGAGGGAGACATACATGTTCATGGGGTCTGTATTTCACTGTAACATTGTAGGAGAGCGGCAGAGTTCAAGTTAGCATAAGCAATCTTGCAGGAAATGAACAGATGGGTGACTGTGGGTGGATGGGTGGATGGGAGGCTGGGTAGGTGGTGGGTGAATTAGTGGATGAAAATTCTGGTTAGGAAGACTGTACCTGAAGAAGACACTTTCCCTGTCAGGATTTATAAAATTGAAGATGTGATTTAAAACATGCTAAGTACCGTTACTGCTAATATAGTAAAATCTACTAAACTTTTATGAAACAATTTGAAAGTAGAGATCTTTCTTTTTTCCCTCTGCTAACCTGACAGTGCCTGGTTGAGTTTTTCTGTGTGAGAAGATGGTAACGCTCTTAAATTAAGAAAATTATGTCTTCACTTTTACAGCAAAGTAAATTCCAAAAAGCAAAGCATTGCTTGTGACATCTCCACTTTTTCGTGCTTTTTAAAAATTGAAATTGAGCCAAAAAATAAAGATGAAGGGGATGGGGGATGGGGAGGGGGAAGAGAAGGATAACCGTCCATCCAGGACAGTTTCCTCCATTCCATCCCTGAGGCTCCTCTTTCCTCCTGGTTCTGGGACGTTTAGAGTATTTAACGACAGATATACATACAAACACAACTGGAAATTCTCTCAAGCCCCGTGGGTTTTACTTTATGAAAGATCTTAGACTCACTATAGGAGCATATACCATTTCCCTCATCTTCAAGCACACAGAGAACATTTCACTGTTGTTGCTCATATGGAACGTTAGTCCGTGAAGGGTAGACTTCTGTTTTTGTACTTAAGATAATCATTAGAAACCCTTACGAAATGTTTGAAAATATTCAAAGCTTTGGAGAAAAGTTTTTCTTCAACAGTCAAGGTGTTTGAGATGGCATCGAGCTATCAGCTAATAAAAAATTGTCTAATAAAAACTGACAAAGAGACATTTGATATTTTGGTGTGTGTGTGCATGTATGGGGCATGTGTGAGGTGTGTATGTGGTGTAAGTGTGTGTCTATGATGCACACACCTGTGAATACAGACTGAAGCCTCTGCTTTGCTCCTTTGAGGCAGAGTCTCTCTCTGGAGCTCTTGGCTAGCCCCGGAACCTCTCCTGTTTCTTTCTTGCTTTCCCCAGGATCTGAGCTCAGGTCTTCATGTTTGCTCAGCAAGCGTTAATCTCTCCAGTTTCAGGAACAATTTGTTATCATTTCACGTTTTGAAAATTCTTTATCTGCATTACTACTCAAAATAAACATTTCGAGCTTTATTATCAGTTTGTGACATTGGCTCATCAAATGAAAGAATCAGAAGTATGTTAGATAAGGTTATGCTAGGTGACTTTCGCCGGCCCTAGCACAGTGTTAGAGAGAAAATACAGTCATTTTCAGTGAGGTGGAGAAGAAATAAACCCTTTAATTTAGATCAATAGGGTCTCTAATTGAAGGGTTTCCCACTTCTTGGTGGTGTCTTTAAACTTCGGAACAATTTCAGTCCCAGGATCTATTCTTGGAGAGCTTTCCCACTAGAGGGCAGCATTTGACCAACTGTCCAAACCCAAGGTTTCTGGTGATGGGGGCTAGCCATGCAGCTTGCTTTAATAACTCAGTTAGCAATCTTACATGGATTTCTAATTCCATTTGCTGGACTGGGACCCAATTTGGTTTGATAAGCCTTTAGGAAGGAATTTTAGGGATTTATTCCATTAACAAATATGAATTGTTTTTAGATAGGTATATGTCAGGTTTGTGAATCATGCTAACCCTCGCACTTCTATTACCTAGCCTTTTAAATGCACATACATTATCGTGTTAAATTATTTATTACTGTAACTGAATAAAACAAGAGCAGAGTGATTGCTTTAGCGGACCTCTTTGTGTTTTCAACCTCTGCAATGGCATCTATTTCCCAGTTAGTGCCATCTGTGCTATTTTTCTTGGGATTTTTGTTTTCTGTGTGACCTGTGGACATGCTGCAGGTGGCTGCAGGAGCAGCAGGTGGAGCACTGCCTTGTGGGAGATGCTTTTCTTTTGAGCTGGCCCTGGAGATGGGATATTTTCTATTTTCTAGAGCGCATGCCCAGAGGCGAGCCCACTGAATGAGTTTAGGATCCCATAAGAGAAATACAGTCCTTAATTTCTGAGCATAAAAGAACAAGACATTACTCAATTCTCATCATTCTGTCGGTGTTGGGAACAAACTATTCCTCTTAATTTCTAATAGAGTTGGATGTGTGGTGGAAACACATGGTTTGAATTGTGGTTTTCTGTAGTTGTAACAGATGCCTAGGCCAATCAGTTTATAAAGAGAAGTAGTTTCTTCTGCACACACTTGACCATGGTCAGGTAGCCAGGTCATTGTTAGAACTCTGCCTTGGGTGGGAGCATGCCATGGTGAGACTATGGGATTGACCGTTTCCATTCATGACCAGGAAGCAGAACAGCAGGAGTCCAGCGCCCCTTTCAAGGGTGTGCTCCCACAATGGGAAGACTTCTAAATAGGGATGGAAGTTCTTGAAGCTTTCACCACCTCCCAGCAGCATCTAACTAGAGGCTAAACCTTCAACCCCAAGACGTTTTCAAGAACATCTGATGATCAGTCATATCCCAGCATTGGTTTCTAGGGACATTGCTATGGAGACCAGTGCTAAAGAGAATGATATCATCCTGAAGGACTATTTAAATAGTGTTTTCTTTTTGACCTATATATTATTGCTAAGTGACCTCATCAGAAATTTACAGACAAAAACCTGCACGCCCAGTATATGTTCCCATATACGTCAAATGTATGTAGACTGCCACTGATTGCTTTTTTAAGAATTGATATAAATTTATTTTGGTGGCAGCATATTTTATAGATGGCAATCATACCTGGGTCCTTTAGTATTGAAAGGGATGTTTTTCTATTTAAAAAAATCTATTTTATTTATCGAGTGTGGTATGTGTGTCTGTTTTTGTGGATGTATAAATGAGGGTACGCATGGAGAGCAGACACGGCGTCAGGATTTTTCTTCAGTTGCTCTCCATTCTTCCTGTTGAAGCAGAATCTCTCATTGACTATGGAACTCATTATTCAGCTAAGGCTGGTTAGCCAATGAGCTCCAGGCATCCATTAGTCTCCAATGTAAGGAGCTGCTCCTGAGTCCAGCTTTTTAGAGGCTGCTAAGGATCTGAACTCAGGTCCTCATGTTTGCAAGACAGAGGCTTACTCAAGTGAACTGTCCTTCAAGTTCCCTGACTTAGGTGAATTATCAAAAAGTAGTCTAAAAGATGCCCTTCCGGGATGACATACTGGGTTTCTAATGGCTATATAAATATAAACAGAACTAGACTTGAAAACTGTGAATATTGATGTTGGTTGAAGTGATTTAGGAAGAACTACTTTTCACATAAAAGCTATCAACAGTCTGAAGGTAGAAACACTATAAATGAGATGTATGTGCAGAAGCTTTTCATATTTTATTCTCAGGCCTACTGGCCTTGGTTCAAGTAGCCAGAGTTCACCTGGTGTCTTTCTGGAAAGCATAAATTTTGGATAATTTTAGCTGCTTCTGTTATATTTTATTTGTTTAAAAGTCTATCCTAACCATCATACTTAAAACTTACACAGTGGGTCCTGTTGCTACATGCAATCTTGCTTTACATGACCTTCAGCACACATCTGAGGTCAATATGTAGGTATTTTTCAGAATTGCAGCTCAATCGTGTACATCATAAAGAACATTGGCTCCTTTAAGATGATCAAATTAAGTTAGAGTTGTGGGTGTCCAGACTCTATTTGGATTGATATGGTGCTGATGAGAGTGAATGGTGATTGACGGGACGGACGGCTCTGGTAGGCTGCTTACACACCTTTTTGCTTTCCCATGTTTGAGGTTTACTTTGTGTCAGCCACACCCACGTTCTTCATCATTCTGTCTGGACATTGTATGTCTGTGGACAGAGAGAAACCTGCAAAAGTTGGACAGCAGAAAGGATTCTAGGTCACACTAGTCTTTGTTCATGAAACAACCCTTTACCAAGTGTTTACTGCATGGCAGGTTAGCAGATGCTGGGATCAAAGGACACAGTTCCTGCCCTCACAAAGCTCTGAGTCAAGTGTTTCACAGGAGGGTGTTTCCACACACAGAGGATAACATCTGTGGGGTATGGGGGCAGACGATGGAACAGGCATGGGAGTGCGAAGCAGCAAAAGGATTTTATTTATGGAGGCTAAAGAGTTTGGCAGGGGTGGTACCTTAGAGGGCTCTCTTGATGTCTTTCCCTTCCTATGGCTGGTCTTGTAGTATAGCTGTACCACCAGGTGCAGACGTGATTTGGGCTTCCAATATCACTCAGGGGAAGGTGCTGGGGGTGGTTAGTGTTAGAGTACAAGAGAAAGGCCACCCAGAGGCAGAAAAAGAACAGAAACTTGGAGGGGAGGAGGGTAAAGTCTGGGTTCTAACCATAGCTGCTGTTACCTTGGGAAAGTTATCTTAGCTCACCACACCCAAGTGTCCACATCTGTAAATCAGACTTAAAAATGATCTTCATCTTCATAAGAGTTTTTGATGATCAAATGAAATTTTTCTTATAAAGTTATTAGAACCAACTTGATTAACATTTGAGCAAAATATACTTATAGATAAAAGTTTCAATGATTCCTGTGGACTCAAACTTTCATATTGCTATTTTTTGTTTTAAAAAGAATATTCACATTTATCTATTGTGTGTGTGTGTGTGTGTGTGTGTTACATACATGTAGAGATCAAACTTAGGTCATAGGCTTGGCAGCAAATACCTTTAACCTGCTGAGCCATTTTGCTGGTGCAAAATCTTGCCCACCTTAAAAACAGACAAACTAACAAACGTTTATATGGTTTGTGTGCATGATCTTATGGAAGTCACAGGCCAACTTGAGGGAATCAGGTTTCTCCTTCCACTGTGTGAGATCAGGGGTGGAACTCAGGTCCTTTCCTCCACCTTACCCCCCCTGCCAGCCCTTCATACTGTCACTTCGGTTTGTCCTTTACCCTAGCGTGGTGGCTGCTCACCTCGGCTCACATGCCTGAACCACTGAAATTGTGAAAGAATCGACAAGTGACCTAGAACTAAAGCCCAGTGTGTCACCAATCCCTTCTGAAGAAAGGAGTCATCCAAGAGAGTGAGCAGCCCACCATGAGGGTGGGCACTGTCACAGAAGGCATCGTGGGATGTTCCGGGCTGCCTGGGAAGCCAGGATGAGGCCTATGAGGAAGTATGACGTGATGAGTATAATTCTTCATCCTGATGATCCAGAGTGAGTTCTCAGCTCAGGATCTGGATCCTCACCTTAGAGGAGATACCGTCTTTCAGGGCAGGTGGCAAAGCCTCAGAAGCCATATTCAAGGCTGGCCTCCTTCAGAAGTGCCTAGGAAAACAAAATTCTCCTGCTGTTGAGTGAGGCAGAAGCTTTGGTTTTTGTTGTCTGTTCTCAGTTGGTGTCGGAGGCTTGTGGACTGTGCGGAGCAAGGTCTGTAGCATTCAGCTCTACTCTAAGCGCCCAACCCTCGCTGAGGATACGGTGAGGGCCAGTGTGAGCTGAGCACTGACACAGCATGGCATGTTTTATCCTCACCACAGTCCTAAGAGTGCTATCACCATCTCCACTGATGGCCACACACCAAGGTTGATAGATTCCAGTCATGATCCAGAGCCAAACATCACAGGGAACTGGCTTCGGGTTGTCTGGGGGTGAACCTTGGAATCTCCTCAGGCTGTATAAAGTAGGGAGCAGCTGAGCTTGCCTTAGCTGGAGTTTTCTCATCTATAAAACAGCCTAAGGAAGCTAATCCTCAGGGAAAACCAGACAGAAAATGACAATTCATTTGTGCAGCGCCTACAGTGGTGCCTGGAATGTAGCAGGTGCTATAAAGAGAGGCAAGCTGCTGCTGTCTGTCTGCACATGCTCATAGGCAGGATGACTCTCTCTGTGCTTGCTCAGATCAGTGGCTTGGTGTGTGTAGGGGTCCTGCTTCACTTCCATTTACTTCATCATCAAACACTCAAGGAGTTCTTCTTGGGTCCTGAACACTGTGGGGGATATGAGGTCCATGATCAGAGGCAAATGGATTGAGCAGGTAGCATGCTGAAGATGTATAAAAGGTGCTTGGTCTGAGTGGGCTACAAACACGTCACAAAAGTCACTAATAGTAGCCAATATTTACATGGTACTTTCTGTTTGCCAGACATGCTTGCCATTTGACTACATGTGTAAACTGAGGTACAAAAATACACTCAAGTTAGAGAAAGATAAGCAAGGGATTCAGACAGCCAACTCCTGGGCACCCGAGCTCATCAGCTGTCCTTGAATAATGATGAGGATAATGGCAGTAGTAGCAGTAACCGCTGTTTTGGGCAATCCCTGGGCACCTAGTGCATTATCTTCTTTGGTTACCATAGTACCTCTGTGTACTGAGATGGATGCTGACCTGGTTTTTGAAGTTGAGAAAACAAAAATTGAGAACTACCATTCCACAACGAGGAAGAAATTTGTCTAGGGACTTGTAGTTGGTAAGTCATGATTGTGGGATCCAGACCCAAGGTAAACTGTCTCTGTGTGTCTTCACAGCACTGCTGTCCTTACTACCGCGGAGTAGTACAGATTAAGAGAGAGAGAATCCCAGGTAGCCATGGTGATCAGCATGAGATTGTCAGAATCTAAAGGGACCATGTTTGGCCGAGAGAGAAGCGGGGGAGGAAAGGAAAGGAGAGAGAGAGAGAGAGAGAGAGAGAGAGAGAGAGAGAGAGAGAGAGAGAGAGAGAGCGAGCCTATAGCCTATGAGGAGTGATCCTACCTTGGAGGCTTCATTATTAGTCTCTAACCATGGCGTCACTTCAGGCATAGGTAAGGAGGTGTTTTCAGATAAAAGGAGATTTCTTACCCAAGTCACCCCAATTCTATTTCTACTGACTTTCTTATACTTATCTTAAATATTTGCCACTTTGCTTCTGTTTATCTTCCGGCTTTCTTTAAGATTAGGGTTTCCAGATTAAGCAAGCGAAACATAGGATACATGCCAAATTATATTCCGTTAAGCATCAAGTTAATTTGCAGCTCAAGTGGTATAAGAACGCCCTGCACATCTTTATGTATTTCATTTATAGATATGAAAGGCATGATTCCCAGTCACGGGGCAATCTCGGTGGTGACTTCATAAGTTTCACAATCTCTACATATTCCTTTGCATGGATGAAACTTCCACTTTCCTGGTGCTTGGTCATGCAGGAAAAGTCCTCATGGTCAGGTCTTGCTTCCTCTAAATTCCTAAGTGCACCTCTTATGACCAGTGGAAACTGGTCTTTTAAAGGTGTACTTATTTATTAATTATACAGTGTTCTGCCTCCATGTATGCCTGAAGGCCGTAAGAGGACACCAGATCTTACTACAGATAGTTGTGAGTAACCATGTAATTGCTGGGAATTGAACTCAGGACCTCTGAAAAACAGCTAATGCTTTTAACCTCTGAGCTGTCTCCCCAGCCTTTGGAAACTGGTCTTAATGTACTATACCACCAGTTGCTAGCAGGTACTCTGCCTTGTCAATCTGTGTGGGGTCCTCACTTGGCTTTAGGAGCCTTCTTGACAGTAAAGCATCTTTGTGTTTCCTGGGCCTACTCTCTATGGTTACCACCCACGCCCCTTCCTTCACGACAGCTACCTTTGAGATGGGCATGCAGCCAGCCAAGCAGATGGCTGGGAGTCTTGGCATGCCGTGAAACCATTAGGTTCATCAGTGTGAGCAACGGAGGCAAGTTCCTACCTGCAGATGTAAAAGCAGCAGCCCTCGGAGGGCAAGAAGCAAAACCCCTTTTGGTCCAGGGGAGCTGACCTTTCAGGCCCAGCTACAGTCTCTGCTGAGCTGCATGTTTAGAGCTCTGTGGGAAGGAACTGCCTCAGGAGACCCTGAGATGGATGGGAAAGGGGCTGCTGAAATAGAAAGTTTCATTTCTGCTTGACTGGAGGCACCAAGGGCCAAGACTGCTCTGGGTGATAGCAAGTGGATTCAGCAGGAACTTGCTTTCCATTTCTGGTGAGAAATCCCCTGAAGAACAACAGGAAACTCTGCCAAAGAATGGGGGCTGTGCTCTAGCTTCTTACTCTGGGGATTACGGTGTCAACCTGAAACTCTTGGGCATTTCTGGCCCAACAGTTGTACTTCTGAAAGTACAATGAAGACATTTTCCCTTCAGCTGGTGGAGAGGGCTGAAGAAGCAGAGAGAGAATGTAAGTGCCTTAGACTTATAAGAATTTTGTCCACTCTATTTTCTTACAGCCTTATCTGTTTCCTACTTAAAAGCACATGGTTGCTTGGTAGAATGTCTGCTTAGCATTCATGAGGCACTGAGATCAGTGCCCAGCACGGGCACAGTCCCAATACTTAGGAAGTAGAGGTGGGAAGTTCAGGAGTTCAAGGTCACCTCTGACTACACAACAAGTTCCAGGTCAGCCTGTACAACATGAGATTCTTGTCTCAAATGAAAACTTGGTTTGCTAGAAAACCCCGCATGTGTAGAAGTGTCTGGCAGACTTATTTTCCAACTCATGTGTCTGAAAGGTGCCTCCTGTCAATAATTTGCTATATGTCTGCAGAATTCTTTCTTGAATATCAGGTGTCCACTTTGAAATTATAGTTTTTCCTTGATCAAACAACTTACTCTTGCTTCATTGCTATATATATGGATGTGTGTGTGTGTATATAAGTCAATACAAATATTTATATTTAATGATAACTAACCTGCCGGGCTTGAATCTTTTCTTTATTTCTCAACTCCATGAAATTGATGTTCTGGTTTCAGTGTAAAATGGCTTCTTAGTTACAGACATTACCATGATGGTTGATGTCTGATTCCGTTTTCTTGTGTAAATGGTCCCCCTGACCCTTCTGATGTTGATTTATAAAGCTGTTGATGTTCCATGGCTCTCTGTTAGTGGCTTGTCACTTTTCCTGACTTCTGGCCCATCGTTGAAGCACATGCTCTGTATGTAAGCACTTGAATATTTCATCTGTAGTTCAAACACATTTCTACCCATCTGAGCCCCACTCAACCAATATCAAATGTTATCCATTCGTTGTATCATCTGAGATGTCTTTCTGTACCCTGTGAATATACATTATTCCCATTTGTTAATAAAGAAGCTGCTTTGGCCTATGGCAAGGCAGCTTAGAGCCAGGCAGGAAATCCAAACATAAATAAAGGAGGAGGGTGGAGTCAGGGAGATGCTGCACGCTGCTGCCCAGAAAGCAAGATGTAATGGAACACAGGTAGCGTTATGGAGCCCATGGCAATACAATAGATTAATAGAAATGAATTAAGTTTTAAGAGCTAGTTGGTAATGAGCCCAAGCCATAAGTGTAATATTTGTGTGATTATTTGGGACTAAGTAGCTGTGGGACTGCTAGACTGGGCCAGAAATTTCTGGCTATAATCACTGTGTCAGAAATTTTTTTTTCTCTTCATAACTCATAGTTTATTAAATGCTACAAGTTTTATGACAAATGTTTCCTAGGTTTTTCTTAGGAAAGATATTGATCTAACCACCGCATGATCTAGCTCCAGTATCTGGGACTAGACCACTTACTTCTGGCCAAAATGCAAGTCCAACCAAAACATTTCACCACAGTCGAGATGCTCTCCATTCTCACTGGCCAGGCTTTCTCCAGGGAATGCGTCCTTCAAAATGTCCTTTTCACCCAAGAACTTGATGAAGCACACTGTGTGTGTCAGTGTGCAGCATGTAAAATGCCAAGTACCATGTAAATAGTTTTGGCTACCTTGACAGTTAAGCAGAGCAAAGCTCGAGATTCCCTTTGGAAGCTGAATAAGAAAGGATGTCTGGAGATAAGTGCTGTAGAATGAGGTTTTTGGCCAGAGGTTTAGAGATTTGTTCTTTTTTTTTTTTTAGCCTTAAATAATTAAATAAGGCTTATATTAATTTTATGTTGTATGGCTTATTGATGTGGGAATGTCTTTCTGTATGCTGTGAATAGCAATCTTTAAATAAAGGAGCTGTTTTGGGCCATGGCAGGCACCATAGGAAGAGTAGGAGGGCAAATCAGAGCATAGGTAGGAGAAGGGCAGAGTCAGACAGACGGAGCCAGACGCCCAAAGGAGCAACATATAAGGAACACAGGTGAGCCACGGGCCATGTGGCAGACAAATTAATGAGAATGGGTTGAGTTAAGATCTAAGAGCTAGCTAGCAATGTGCCTGAGCCATAGGCCAAACAGCCTGAACTTAATATAAGTGTCTGAATCATTTTGGGGGGCCTGAGCAGTGGCGGGCGGCTAAGGGGTCTGGGGTTGCAGGTCTGTGGTTCTGCATCTCAAGCCTCCTGGGACCAAGAAACCTCACTGTTACAGCTTATGGCTTAGACACTTAGTTATTACATTATCTCTTACTCTTTATTAATGTACAACTCTGGTTTTTCTTTTCCCCTCTATCCACCCATCCCTCCCTCCTCCCCTCTGCTCTCCCCCTCCATTCCATTCCCTCTTCCTTCCTTTCTCCCTTTAACAGGGCCTCACTCTGCAACCCACCTGGCATAGAAATCATGGCAAATCCTCCTGTTTCAGCTCCCAGAGTGCTGTGATTATAGGCACGAAACCCCATGTCCAATTTAAAAGAATAACTTTTAAATCTGCTATTCAATTTTTTAAAATTTAATTTTTGTTCTGTTTTCCAATAGATGCTCTCCAATTCATTTGTAATAAACACCACAAAGAGGCCGGCCACACAACAAGCCACGTGTCAGCACTGTTTGAGAGCAGAGGCAATGACAAGTGGGCTTTGGAAGAAGGAAGAAAGTATTTTGATTCTTTAAAGTTCTGTGTAAGTAATAATTATGGCGAATGTTTTAGGAGGTTTCTCCTGAGAGTAATACTCTTTAAGTTTATATATTATTTATATATTCTGTTTTCTCTTTGTTGTTTATTTTGAGATAGGAGTTTACACTGTAGCCCAGGTTGTCCTGAAACTCACTGTGTAGCCCAGGCTGGCTTTTTGTGGTATCCTTCTGCCTGCTGTATTGAGGTTAAAGGTGTGCTCCACCATTACCAGAAAGCTTATAAATATTTTCTATGAAGAAAACAGGGAATGGGATCTTTCTTTAAAAATATCTAGTTGTTTACATCCACAGTGGGGACCAAGTGAGGCTACTGCCAGGTATACGCAGAGAGGAAAAAAAAACCCACGGACGTCACTTCTTTGGAGTGGCATTAAGTCAGCTCCTGAGTGCAGGAAAGGTGGAAATGCCTTGAGTTCCTGTACTGCGAGGTGTCTGCTCATTCCATATGGAAAGACAGCCTTTAGTATCATGTATTCGGTGGGTGTCGAGGCAGAGCTTCTATGTCATCCCCAGGGCTCCCTGGGTTAGTGTCCTGTCCCAGGCTTCAACACTCTGCTTCTTCTGTGTCCAATCTCAGGGGAGGGGTGAGTGTTTTCTGTTGCCAGTGTGTTGCTACTTAAAGACTTCCCAGGATTTAAGAGTAATCTCAAAGGTGTGTTAAACAGACAGCACTCAGTGCAGCAGTGGACTGGGGCAGTGGATGGAAATTTCCTCTGAGACACTCTTATTAAAGGAGCACACTTAGCTAAGAAGAGAATGAGAAGAGGCAGGGAAGATGTCACTGTGGTTAAATAAGAGCCGTTGTGCAGGCTGCTTGCTAAGAGGAGTCAGAGGGTCTCAGAAATAACACCGGGCTCCCAGGGAGGATGTCAAATAAGGTGTGGGTTGGCAATGCTGCAGTCAGTACTGTCCTTTGAGACCGCTTTTCACGAGAACTCTTAGATTGAGTTCTATAAGTGATATGTCATTTTAGGAAATGTGTTAATGTACAGATCAAAGTAGCCTACTATACATTAATATTATCATAAGCAATAGTTCTAATGACTGGGCCTCAGTAGTAGAGGTTGGGGGCAATATATGGTGTTCGTAGTTGGCCATAGGATGTCAAGGAACCTGAGTCTGTTCAGATACTCCTGAAGTGGGATGGGAAAATGAATAGAGAAAAACAGTGAGGGCTCTTGAAGGGTAAGCAGCATCTGCAGAAATGATGTAGATCCTACCAACAAACTCCAGAGACACAGGGGCGATAAGGCATAGGCCTGGCAATGGGAATGAGTCAGATTCTGTTGACTGAGAAGTTATAGCACTGAGTCCCCAATTCCAAGACATGAAAAGATACGTAATTTTAATTAAGAGATTACATTTAACTAATTTACTTATTATGTCTTATTATTGTGTGTATATACATGCACATGTGTGCATATGTACATACCATAGTGTGTATGGTGGTCCTTGCTGGAGTTACCTTCTACCATGTGGATCCTGGGGTTCAGAACTCAACTCATCATCCTTTATGCACTGAACCGTCTTAACAACCTCCTTAAAGAAGACAAAATAAATCATGGATGTAAGGTCCATGGCAGAGAGAGTCCTGTGCTCGTAACTCATGAGCTCTCGGGACTGACATAAGAACTTGCCAAGCCTCTTCCCACACACAGCCTGTTGGATTTGTTGTATTTCTCTTGTTTTTGTGTGGTTCGGAGGCTGGAACCCAGGGTCTGACCCCATTCCGGTTCTCTCTCTCTCTCCTTCTCCTTTTGTCCATGCATCACAGTGCATCCAGGTTTCATGTTTATGAAGCTCTGGGACTCCCCAGCGCCCCGCCTTTTCCCTTTCACAAGCAGCTTCTCCTGTACAGCTCTCCACGACACTGTGCAGACTGCCTTCCACTCTCTCCCATGCTTGGCCGTGGGGCCTCATCTGTCTTTGGCATGGAAAAGGGATGATGTTTACAATATTGTGTGTGTGTGCATGTGTGTATGTGAGATGTGTGTACACGAGTGTGTATGTGTGTGCATGCACGTGTGCAAGAGTGTGTGTATATGTAGAACTTTGTTCCTCTCTACTTTAAGATGTTCTTTTAAAAACTGAGTAAACTCAAGTCCCTCCGCTCATCTAAACACGATGGGTCCTATATTGAGAGTAGAGAGACTCCCTTCAAGACCCTCCACGTCTTTACCACAGCAGTCCCTATGAAGGTCTGCTGGAACTCTCAAGATCCTTTCTCATTTCCTTGTCTTTGTTTCCCTTCATTGTCTGGTTTTTCTTTAGCTGCCAGTGACCAAGACCATCCCTCACCTTCTACAATCACATCTATTTAATATGTGACCCGTAAATTATTCCTTCTGCTCATTGAGCCTTTGGAATCCTTGGCACAGCACCTTCCACCCAGATGACAAAGAATCGGTTTGTCATCTTCCACATTTGAAGACATTTGTAAGATGTGGGACCAAGGGTTTTAAATGCTGGGAGGAAGAGGTTAAAAAAAAAATAGGAGGTTGAAACAGATGGAGTATCTTTCTATTTCCTTTCCTCCTCAAGAGTAAAGGAGATACAGATGGAAAGACTGTATTTAAAGGATGCTTCCATAAATTATTCTGTGTAAAAGACAACTAAGAGCCCACTCAGTCATGAGAACTCAGGCCAGTCAGCCTTTGGGTTCATTGGTTTTCTAATTATCTTGTCACAGTCAGGCACCAAATAATGCTAATTGGCTGAGGTTTATTGACAGCACCTCATTTCAGAAGAGGGAAAGGGTCTGGGACTCACAGGGAAGGTAAAGCGTCAACAGGAGAGAGAAAGTATGGTGTGTTTGTCAGAAGAGAAGCATCATCAAGTCCTTAGGCTCCAGAGAAGAAAATAGAGACTTATCTTCTAGGGTGTCCTAGCACCTTAGCTAATACCTCTCACCACAAATACTCAAGCAACATTTTCAGTAAAGAGTTACCCAGGACCCCCTGTGTGTCAGAGGCTAAGGAAGTCAACTGTCTCTGTCCCCAGGATCTAGTACATGTGGGAGGCCTGTGAAATTATTACATGGAAGATCCAGTTTGGTGGTTTAAGAAGGACACAGAACAAAATGGCACCTACCTCTCATCCGGCAGTCTGGTGACGTTCTGCACAAACGTGTGAGTTGTCTTGGGGGATGAGAGTTTTCACCAAAGGGCCCTGAAGACATCATTCTCCTGGAAGATACTTGTGATGGTCACATAGGATGAAATCTGCGGACAAGTGTGTTTCTTGGGCATAAATTTGTAACCTCTGCCTTTCACCCAGGAGCTACCTAGATGGAATAGGTCAGTAGATGTAACAATAGCCCTACAATTCTGAAAGTAGCTGAGCTGTTTTGCACCATTTTTTTGGGGGGGGTCCTCTCCTAATCATGGTTAGAACTCTCTCAGATGCCCCTGCTTTTGCTAGTCAGTGCTTTTGCATGCAGAAATGGCTGCCAAATGGAGAAGCCGATACCCATACTGACTGTCCCCTGTGTGCCCAGTCACGGGGTTGCCATGTTTCTCTTTGCTGTGACCAAATAACGTAAGAAAACTGTTTAGGAAAGGAGGTTTATTTGGCTCACAGAGTGAGGGTACAGCCTATCATGGTATGTGTGGCATGGCTGCAGCAGGACGAGGCAGCTGCTGATGCTGCATCTGTAGTCAGGAGGCCCAGATGGATGCTGGTGCTCGGCTCTCTTTGTCTTTTTTATTTTTGGTCTGGGAACCTACTTGGCCCGGGGAATTGTGCTCCCCACATCAAGGCAAGCCTTCCCTCTCCGGTTAAACCTTTCTGGAAACAACCTCATAGATAGACTCACTGGTGGTGTCCCCACATGACTCTAAACCCAGTCAAATTGCCAATGAAAATTAGCTATCAGGGCCATGACAGAAGGATACACGCTGAGCAGCCTGTGTTATCTGGTCAAGTTCCATTCTGGTCCTATTCAAGAACGCTCTCTTAGTTACCTTTATCTTCTATTTAGTTCACCGGCCCTGAAAACTTGGGGGAATAGCCCAGGGAACTTGTGAGTGGTTCCAGAGACCTCTGTTGTATTGTTTACTTGTGATCCCAGCAAAATGTAATCCTTTGAAATGGGAGATGTAGACTAGGGAAGTAGATTACTTCACTGTGTCTAACTGGATCTAGGAACAAAATGCAAGGGAGAAGGGGGCTCAGACTTGAACTGCTGTTTCCTCCGTGTATGTATCATCTTCTCCTTTTCTCCCAACTGCCCCAAATCAGCAGCAAATCAGTACCATGTAGAATCAATTATGAAAAGGTCATAGGGTCATATGTCTCTCTCTTTTTTTGTTTCACATTTGTTTAATATACGTTTGTTGATGACTAGGTAATGTCACTTCACACAGAGCCATCAATGATCATCTGTCACATCCAAATAGATTGTGATTCATGGCCCCAAGTGACCCAATCAATTTGTTGGTGAACTGTTCATTTCTAATGCTTTGAGTGAACAGGCTCTTATGGACGGAAGCTGAGCACGTGTTTAGTGGCCTCAGTGATGAACTCTACACCCAGCTCATTCTGCAAATCTGGTTTAATCTATCAAAAGAATGGAGCCAGAGTAGCAGGCCAGCGGGCTGGACATGGCAAGGACACTGGCTGTGATTTTACAGCCTGGGTGATGCTGTAAAACTCTAGGGGGAGCCATTCACACGTATTATGATGTAAGTGGTACCCACTGGGGTTAGGAAAATTAAAACCTTCTTTCCCAGTCTGAGAGTTCTTGGGCCATGTTTGAGTCACATCTCTCCTGGGTTTTATTTCCCCCCCCCCTTTTTCTTCATCTACCCTTGGGGCCAGTTGGGGCTTTACATGTTCGCACTTGGCTATTGGCATTAGATAGAAATGCTTTTGTCAGGTACGTGAGGCTATGTGGCGGGACCAACCTCTGTATCTCAGAAGCATGAGAACAAAGGTCCTTTTCTTCCTTCAGGTCATGTTTAGACATCCATCATTTCATGGATGGGGCAAGGTGAGCCACAGAATTTCTTTTGAGGCATCAGCTTGCATTTCATGGCTAAAGTAGCTATGCTCACTTGAAGAGAGGGTCCAGGAATATAGCTCTGTGCCCACAAAGATGAGATCCAGGTAATTAATCTTAGAAGAGTGACCAGCACAGACACAGTGAGGAAGAGCCAAGGGATGTGGATGGATTTTTGTTTTGTTTGAGGACAGGATGTCACTGTGTAGCCCAGACTGAACCTCAGACTTGGCATCCCCCTGCCCTGGTTACTCAAAGGCTACGATTAGAGATACCAGCCACCACACCCATTGTGGGAGCCCAGGTTGAGAAAAATGAGATTGAGGTTCACGTCTGACTTTTGCATCTTGTCAGCTGTTTAATAAATTGGGACATATTGCCTCCTCTGAACCCCAGTTTTCACAATGGCATTTTCTTGGTGGTGATATAGGGCCAGTTATAAGGTAGGAGACCCAATAAATTTCTTCTGTCCTAATTCTCCTGCCCTACTGTCTACCTAAGGTCACACTTAGTGCTAATCCTTTACATGATTCTGTAAGCTAAAGGGAGAAGCTGTCCTCTGTCTCCAGCTAACAAACAAGAAAGCCCTGTAACACTTGCCAAAGCTCATGGAAATATCCATCAGGAGGCAAACTGTGCTTAGGAAACTATTCACTAGGCTCTGAGCTCACCAGGTTAAAGGCAGCAGCAGCAGAAATTTCACCTTTAGCATAAGGAAAGAGATTCCTTGAGAGCCACACAGCTTCCTCAGTACAACACGGAGCTTCTGTGCCTCTGTAAATGCCCAGAGGACCCACTGCTTGGCTGCGGAGGTTCAGGATGACCCAGCAGATGTGAATGACTTCAGGATACCTTTCATGCTTGGCAGGCGTCCCCATTTTTATTTATGATATCAAAGCTCAGTGCTGTGTTCTCTCCTGCCTAAGACATGAAAGAGATTCAGAAGTCATCCAAATCATCTTGTAATTAATGTTACCACACACGCCCAGGACATTAAAATGTTAACAGTGTTAGAATCGTGTGCTTTGGAATACAAGTGAGGGCTTTATTACAGAGAAGTGCTCAGCAGATGTCATCCACCCTAATTGAGGACATCAGGGTGCCTGCCGCTTGTTCTTATCAGTGGTGCAGAGTGGGTTTTTTTTTAATTTATTCATTTTCTTTACTGCTAGAATCTACTCTCATTATTAGACCATCTTGTCACTCATTTGCATTTCAAGTGCTGAGACTTGGCGGGGGGGGGGGGGGGGAGTAGCAGCCATGTGCCTTAGAAGAACACTTCAAGGGTTACTCTATCAAACAGTAGCACAGCAGCACAGCGAATCTGACATCTGGGTTATTTTATTCCCAGATGCTCCGTGGTGTCATTAGCGGGATTAATCTTAGCTTTAATTTCATAATGATTCTTATTCTAATATATGTGAATGAACACAAAGTCTCTTGACTCATTATCACCAATTTACCCAAGATATGTAATCAGGCTCTTACATCCACCAACATTTATTTTTGCTAATACATCTAAAATTGTAGATTAAGCAAATACAGTTAGTTCCAGCTGAGTGAATGCCTACTGAGGTAGCACTGTACTATTTATGTTTTAATTAAGTCCATTAATGGTGTTGTTTTTTAAATATGTACTGACCAAAAATGTGTTCATAGGGAATAGTCAAGTCGTTGTTCGAACAGCGTCCAGCTGTAAAATTAGTCACAGCAGTATTGTGTGAGGAGCCATTACCCCAGTTCGTTTTGGCAAATTATTGGAATTCCCTCTGCTAATTATGTTTTTAACCTTTATAAGCAAGACGGAGGTACAGAGCCTCAATTCCAAACAGCTCTGCTTCCCTCTGGAAACAGAGCAGCAAGTCCTTAATGGTGAGTGTAATTGTAATAAGCCTGTTGTTCTCATTTCTGCTGAAGGTTAACGTGTCACATCAAATATTGTCACTTGTGGGTTTATGATATGTCCTAGGCAACAGCCCATTTCCCCCTCACTTGACACTAAGTTTTAGTAATATGCTGTTGGGGTGGGGCAGAGAAACAGACAGCAGATTCCAAATCGCCCCCACTTCCTTCGACCCTCCTTTCCTCCTTCACCACATGTCACCCAGAAGCATGCACTGCTTTATTATTGATGGGTAAAATGTTCAAACATTTAAAGAAATGAAAGTCAGCTTTGCATGTTTAATTAATTAATTAAAAGTACTGTAAATGCCAGCTTGTTAATTGCTTTGCACCTGCAAGCCGACACAGGTTTTGTGCACTCTTTCTTTGAATATTAAATTTTTTTCCCCTCACATGTCTTTATAATGCTTGGGAAGTCTCTCCAGCAAACGTATTAGTAAAGAGTAAATATTGAATCTTAGACAAAACTCATGGCTTCATCTTTCACAGTACCCAGAAAAGGATTTAAAGGAGGATTTAGATTTCTAAGGCTTCTAATTAAGTAGCGATAATCAGGCTTTCTGCTGAGGGTCACTTCCTGGGAGTAATTTGAGTTATTAAAATGCATGTTTTTGTTTGTTCTGCTTTGTGAGCTAAAACTGATCCCTTTTAATATAGCAGCAAATATGCAAATTGGTGTTTCATTATATTGTGTAATTTATGGCAATCTTCTCTAATTTACTGAAAGGTCAGGAGCCTGACCTTGTCATTCATTTTTTTTTTTCCTGGTAAAACTAAACTAATTATGTGGATTTTTTTGATTTTATGAAACTCTGAAAGTGTGCAGCTAAGAATGTGACAAGTTTAACTTACATTTACCTTCCTGTTCACAGAGATGGCCTCAGAGCTGGGTGGATCCCAGCCACAAAGTGGGTGGTTTTCGTTGGGATTGAGAAATTGCTTAGCTTTAAGTACTGTCCAGAAAATAGAATACGTATAAAAAAATTATTCCATTTTATTTTCAGAAAATGTGGCAACAAGAAAAACCTGGTTTTCCTGAGATAAACATCTGGTACATGCTATAAGTTGACACCAGCTAGGAAACATTAAAATAATCATCCTAGTCTGAGGATCAAATTTTTTGCTCAAAACACTAAGTCCTTACATGAGCTTTGCTTACGAATACTCAATATGCATTATTTACATTCTTTATGCTCTTGTCAGCTTTGCAAGTAGGTACCAGGGACTGCTTGCTGGCAAGCCAGTGGTTCTCATGCTTCTGTGTCAAGAGACGTACAGATTTCTGGCCTTTTCCGAACTGTCTCTAAAACTGACTTCTAGGAGTCTTCATTTTTATTCATCAGATCTATACTTGGGAAGAGCCCACATGCATTTGACACTTTTCCACCTCAAACGCTGATTTGTTTAATTATTCGTAAAACATATGGCTGGCAGGGGCTGCAGAGATGGCTAAATTGGCAAAGAGTTTGCCAATAAACATAAGATCTTGAATTCAATATCCAGCACCCACTCAAAAAACTGGCGTGGCAGTGTCCCTGTAATCCCAGAACTGGGGAGGCTGTGACAGATCCCTGGAGTTCGCTGGCCACCAAGCCTAGCCTAATCAGCTCCAGGTTTCATGGGAGATCTTGTCTCAAATAATAAGATAAAAAGTTACTGTAGTGGGATTATGTTGTTACATTGTAAATAATTGTCCTGCCTATTGGTTTAATAAAAACACTGATTGGCTGAGGCAGACAGGAAGTATGGGTAGGGCTACCAGACTAAGAAAACTCTGGGAACAGGAAGATCAGAGCAGAGATGCCCACAGATGCAGATGACAGATGACAACCTGCTGCTCTGACCAAAGGTGCCAAGCCACATGGCTAAATTAGATAAGAATCATGGGTTAGTTTAAGAATTAAGAGTTAGCAAGCTGTATGACTGAGCTATAGGCCAATCAGCATAAGATTAATATAAACTTCTGTGTGTTTCTTTGGAACTTTGGGACTGCTGTTCCAGATCTTGGGGCTAGTCTGGGCTAGAAACTTATTATTACAACTCACTGAGAAGGACACTTGACATTGGCCTCTTTCCTCCACGTGTACACATGTGTGTGAACTCTTGTACACACATCTGCACAAGTACCAGAATATGCATGCAAAAAATACAATTGGCAATTTTTTAATAAGTTAATAAATTGTTACTCATCAGAAGCTGTTCAGAAAGACAGGCGCATAAGTACCATTAAAGGACAATATTAAAGATGCTACATGCACAATTATGACCAAAATGCCATGAGAACAAAGTAGTGATAAAAATGATTTTTGCTTGGGGAAGAGGAGCAAAGAGAATTTTTTTTTTAAACTAAGAGGATGTCTATTTAAACTGGACTCTGAAAAATAAAGTTTTTATTAGACAGAGAATATAGTATAAGAAATGTTGATGTACAGAGAAAAACTGGGTTCAGATTTGGGTATGAGAGCATGCTGGTGTTTCAGGACACGGTGTGTCTGGTGTGATCAATGCAAATGTTGTGTTATAGGTGGTAGTGGGCACAGGGGTAGAAAAACACACCAAATTTGGTATTTCTCAATGCTCAGCAGCTGGGATTTTATTTGGAAGACAGTAAAAAGTATACCAGTGTAGCTAGTAACATGAGATGGTGTGTTAGTCTGAATGAAAATGTCCCCCATAGGCTCATATGTTGAATGCTTGGCTCTCATATAGTGGAATTGTTTGGGAAGGGTTAGAGGTATGTCCTTATTGAAACAGGTGTGGCCTTGTTGGAGGAGGTGTGTCACTGGGAGAAGGCTTTGAGGTTGTAAAGGCCTGCCTGACACCACTTTTCCTGCTATGATAGTCTTGGACTCACCTTCTGAATCTGTGAGCAAGCCCCTCAATTAAATGCTTCCTTTTATAAGGTGCCATAGTCATAATGTCTCCTCACAGATAAAGAACAGTAGCTAAGAGAAACGGTGACCTGGCTAAGTCTGTGTCTGAGAGTGGTCTGAGTGACCAGAATTTAGTCAAGAGAATGTGGTAGGAGTCCACATTCATAGTCCACAGAGAGACACGAAAGCCTTCACGGGAGTAATAGAAGTGAAAGTGGGCTGGATTCAAAGGAAAACTTCAGTGTGACCTCAGTTGAAGGAGGTGTTATGGGGAAGAGTGGACACAGGAATTTAGTACCAATGTTTTTAAGTGGAAAAGCAGGTGGACAGGGAGGATGTCATCCCCTAAGATATGACACGGAGGAAAAGGCACGTGACTGATGGAAACGAAGATTTCATCATGGTGGCGTGTTACTCCCAGCATGTGTGAGGACTGTCACTATCAGCCGCCTCTAGGACGTTTGAAGGAAATGTACAGATATTCCATAAATGTACACACTCTTTTGGTGCTTTTACGTATTAGTTTAGAAGGGTAGCCAGTCATGGTGCTGCACGCCTTTAATCTCAGTACTTGGCAGGCAGAGGCAGGTGGATCTCTGTGAGTCTGAGGACAGCCAGGGCTACACAGAGAAACCCTGTCTCAAAAAGAAAAAAATAAGTAGTTTGAATGTGAGTGAAAATGTAGAATCTGAGAACTCCATTTCAGACCTAATGAATTTCTACACTGGCCCTGGATGAGTCATCTGCAGGAAGCCAGTCCAGAATAGACATAGGCTGCTGTTGGGACATGCAAGGGTTCCATGCAGTGTTCTATTGTCATACAATTTTGGGTGACTTTCCATACAAGAATTCCCATCGGATATTCAAAAGCAAGAACTGACGTGGCATTTTAGAAGCTCTTGTCACAGAACTGATCTGTCTGTTCTTTTGCCAATGGCTGGTTCTATTGTGCTGGATGGTTCTTGTCAACTCGGCACAAACTAGAATTACCTGGGAAAGAGGAGCCTTAACTAAGAAATTACATTCATGGACATGTCTGTGGGTGTATTTTCCTAATTAGTAACAGATGTCGGAGGGCCCAGCCCACTGTGACTGTGGTGCCATCCCTTGGCAGGTAGGCCTGGTCTGTATAGAAGAGGTGGCCAAGTGAGCCAGAGGAAGCAAGCCAATGAGAAACAATGTTTCAGTTTCTGCTTGAGTTCCTGCCCTGACTTCCCTCAATGATGGGCTGTGTTGTGAAAGATCGCATGTGGGAGGGTGCACGTGCTCATGCACACACATTCACAGGTTGGAAGATGACGTGTAAAGCCCCTCCTTCCCCAAAGTTGCCTTTGGTTGATGTGTTACCATGGTAACAGAGAAGCAAACTATGTCAGTGCACATTCTGTGGTGGGTTCAGGCACTTTTGATCAACATGTAGGCATGGCTTTGAGATTTTAAGGAGACCTGTAGGGGTGTGGACAGCACCCTGTGAAGACTGATGGTGCTCTGCCTGCCCTTCCTCTTTGTTTCTGCCTTCCTGGAGGATTGAAATGTCCCACACGGCCATTGTTACTGTGACCTTACTTGGAAATTGGATGTGCGCAGATGTACGGATGGCAAGGTCATATGGGATTATAGGAGCACTCAATCCAGCGAGTGGTATGTTGGGATGAGAAAACACGGAGATCCCAAGGCAGATGGAGAGAATGGAGTCACATAGTTACGAGCCCAAGCGAGGCAACCACTGGAAGCCAGGAAGAGGCCGAGAAGGACTCAGCAGAAAACTGGAGAAGCAGCAACTTGATTATCTTTAAGGCAGCTTGATCTTTCCCAGGTGGGAAAAAGAGCTTAAATAAACACAACAAGAGCTTGACAAGGGAGAAGCCATGAAAATGAAAAGCAAGTTGTCAGAGCTCAGGACAAAATGAAATAAACGGTAGGTGGACATAAATTCAATGCTGCTGAGTCATTAAACCAGATCGGGAGAAGGTGAACTGGATGTACAGTGAGAGGGATGAATAAGAAAAGCATCCAAAATCAAATTTGACATAGACGAAACTGATGTTGTTTTAGTTTCTCTATGGAGGCTTTTTATCCATTCGAGGTGATTTTTTTAAACGTCATCATGATCCTGGAGAGATGGCTCAGTGGTTAAGAACAATGACTGCTATTTCTGAGGACCTGGCTTTGATTCCCCAAACCCACATGAAGGCCATTTGCTGTCTTCATCCTGATCATCTTCCACAGGCTGGGAGTGGAAATCTACACTCAACCATCGAGGCATCTGAGTGAGTAGCAGCTCACCAATTAGTCAGCTGAGCTTGTCCGCACACCCCACCTTGCTCCTGTGGGTAGGGACTGTCTCTTTCTGCTCCAGTTTCAGGGGATCAGATGTGCTCAGGTACTCAGCAAGCATATAGTGCATAGACACATGTGAACACATATACATATAAACTAGAGCAACGAAATAAGACATTGAGATGAAAATTTCAACATCTGTGTGTGTGTTTCTGTGCACAATATGACAATTGTTAAAAAAAAATTAAAGGTGTAATTATTATATGACTCAACTTTCAGTTCTGGGCATAAATTCCAAAGAATTTAAAGTAGGGTCTTGAGATAGTTATAAACCATTATGGTAACATTACTAACAATAGCTAAAACAGAAGAAAGCCAAGTTTTCTACCAATGGATAGTCAAGCTAAACATGGAATATACAAATACTGGAATTCAGCCTGATAAGGAAGGGACATGGTGCATCAAGGAAGCTTCCTATCCTAACCAAGATGGCCATGAAAGAATACATATCCCATTATAGAGATAGATAACAGAATGGTGGTTCCAGGTGCTAGGGCTCGGAATGTGGGATTATTATGTAATGGATATAAATTTTCATTTCATACCATGAGAAGAATTGTGGAAATGGATGTTGATGACGGCTACACAGCATGATGTATTTAGTACCATTGAACTATGAAACAGATGGTGTGTTTCATGTTTGTAAATGGTTCCTTAGAACGAAACCTGAGAACAGATAGGAACATCAGCATGCATTTGATTGACATTTATGGAGAGAAGGGCTCAGTGGGAGAACATTGGTTGTGTAGGCGTGAGGATCTGAGTTTGATTTCCCAGCACCAGTAAAAAAAAAGCTGGGCATGGCTGCATGTGCCTGTAACCCTGGCACTGACAGGCACATCCCAAGAGTTTATAAGCCAGCCTAGCCAAAACCGTGAGCTTCAGAGAGTGACCCTGTCTCCAAAGCTAAAATGGAGAATAAAGAGTGATAGAGTAAGATTTTGTATATCATCTTCTTGCCTGTGCACGTATGTGCTTGGCCACATGGCAGCTGCTCACAAGATGCCTTGAAGTAGATTTTCACAACTCCATTCACGCCCTGGAAGATGAACTGGAGCAGAGACAGGAAACGGGAAGAAACTGGGGTGGTCCTCAGCCCGAGGAGGAAAAGGATTGAGAGAAACCTCTCTCTATTTTTTTTTTTTTTCAACAAAGAAATTTGTTTTTGTGGAAGAACTGATGCTGAGTTTTCAAACTATCTTCACATGTTTTCTTCTCCCTGGGGCAAGTCAAAAATGATACTTTCCCGAGACTGACAAATCTTGGTGATTTGTTTGTGCCTTAGTGGCACTCTCCTATGTCAATATTTACGGAGGGAATATGCTAAGGCATAAACAGAATAATGCCCTTCAGTTTCTAGTCAGCATCAGGTACATAAACACACCAAGAGTCAACATTCTGATTGTGATTCATGTTGATTTTGTTAATCTGTAGAAAATAGATAATTTAAGTTACAGATCATAGGGTTTAATAAGAAAACAGCTCTGCCTTTCAAGTTTTGCTTTTACACTTAGGATTTCTCCTTCATTCCTCATTATTCTGGATTGTTTTTGAATACTTTACAGAATTATTTTATACTCAGTGCCTTAAAATGCATTTCTTTCACAGAGGGGAACAATTCCTGGTTACCTTTCTGGATATTTCTTAGGCGAGTGTTGCCCATCTCTTCAGCAAGTCACACCTCCGTGGAATCCCATTCGCCAGTGAGAGAGGGCTAGTGCTTTGAGCAGCCAGAGCAGGCTAGTAGAGGAAACCCCAGCTCCAGGCCTGCCTCTGTCCAGCTGGGTCAATCTCCTGTAGCTGTGGGGTCTTCCTGCAGTGATGGCTCCTCTTCGTGCGTTTCCTCGGCATGAAATGAGGGGAAAAATATGGCTGTGACAATGCCATTGCTGTCTGAATTCTCATCATGAGCCGTGTGGAGATAAGAAGCCTGGTACCATGCAGAATAAAGCACACACCTATCTGGCATCTATCTGCTAAGCTGCTGTCACCCTCAGACCTCAGCATGACAACCCAGCTGGAGTCCATGGCCTTCCGTGGTACCTCATGGAGGTGGAGGTGAGGTTCTCTGATTTACTGCCTCAAAGCCAATGTTCTTGAGAATAACTGGTCAAAAACGTTTGAAAAACGTCAGAATGACCTGACCTTGTGTTCATTGCTTAGCATTCCTTCCCACAAGAGTCTGTTTTCTTGCCTTTGCTTTGAAGAGGAAGTTGTGCTTGTGCCAGAGGACAGTTTATACATATATGTATATGTACATGCCAAATAATGCCAGTCGTGCCCAAGACTCCACTAAAGCAATCCCAGGGAATATGATTATATGTCATTATGTTCTTGACATTTTTGTTTCTTTTACTGTTTTGGCTTCAAACCACAGTTGGTCTAGGCTTTGATCATGTGACCCCCTCATAGGGATGGAGAACATGACCAGGGCTCAGGGAGCCTTTAGGATTCCTTTGGAGAGAAGGGTCAACTTCTACATTTTCTAGGATCTCTAACAACGGAGAAGGGTCACAGAACCCTCCTTATTGGAAGTTTACTAGGCATAACCAGAAACAACGCCTTTACACCTCAGAGCTACAAGGACATCAGTGTCTCAGAACAAGTGTGGCTTCATCTTTATCAATGCATAAAACACCATCCACTACCCTAAGAATTTGGATTTGTCCAATTCTCATTCTTGCCCTCCCGCTTATACCTCCAACAGTATTGAATCCTCCTGGGATCCAATAGGTTTCTGTTCTGCAACCATCAAAGACTTTATAACCCAGCCCCTGGCTACCTCCCCTCAGCACACTCTGTCCATATCACTTTCCTCTGGATGCCATGACACACCAAACCATGTCACTTGTCTTGCTGTTTTCTTTCCTCTCCTGGCAGGTCTGTGCCTTCTCTCACACAAATGCTGTCCGTGCCCTTTGCAGGACTCAGTTGGCTGTGCACTGGCTTGAGGGGGCTGAGTCTCTGTGTGCTCTGTCCACTCCCCAGGTTTCTCCTCAGACAACTGCTTTAGAAATATTTGAGGTTATTTTCAATTTCTTCATTTTTTTTTCTCCTCACTGGAGCAAAAAGAAGAATTTGATGGGTCCTGCGCTCTTGACGGCTACACCTGCAGGTCTTTGCACTCTGTGCAGCACACACAGCTCAGTAGGCATTTGGATGAGTGAGCGATTGACTGAACCCCTTTCTCACAGGCCATATATGTGAAAACTGTGACTGACCTGACCTTAGGTTTCACCGCCCTCAGATCCTGAAAGCAGAGCAGGTACCTTCCAGAACTACAGAGCACATACCACTTCCTCCAACAAGGCCACACCCTCCTAATAGTGCTACTCCCTTTGGGGACCATTTTCTTTCAAACTACCACACTCTAATCCCAGGCCCCCAAAGGCTTATATCCATATATAATATAAAAATGCATTCAGTCCAACCTCAAAAGTCCTCATAGTCTATCACAGTCTTAACAATGTTTAAAAGGCCAAAGTTCTAAATCTCTTCTGAGGGTTATGCAGCCTCTAAACTGTAATCCCATATAAAATAAAAATAAAAATCAGATCACAGACTTTCAATATGTAATGGCGCATACACTCCTCTTGACTCAGGCTCCCACAGTTTATCCTCAGCACCACTGTCGTCCATGTTCCTACTAGAAAGGCCCATTGAGTAGCACTTCAAGCTTTCAACTGCTCTTCTAGCTCACAGTCCTACGGTCCACACTCAAACAAAAACAAAGCAAAGCTGGGCCTGTCACAACAATACCCCAGTCCCTGATACCAACTTCTGTCTTAATTAGGGCTTCTATTGCTCTGAAGGGACACCATGATAACTCTTATAAAGGGAAAACATTTAGTTGGGTGGCTTACATTTTCAGAAGTTCAATCCATTATCATCATGTGGGACATGCAAGCAGCTATGGTGCTGGAGAAGGAGCTGAGAGCCCTGTATCTTTCAGGTAACAGGAAGTGAACTGAGACCCTGGGTGTGGCTTGAACATATATGAGACCTCAAAACCTGCCTCAGCAGTGACACATTTCCTCCAACAAGGTCATATCTACTCCAACAAAACTACACCTCCTAATAAGGCCACTTCTTTTGTGGGGGGGGGCATTTTCTTTTAAGCCACATAGGGCCAATCTTGACTATCTGAGTTCACTCTTCAGGATTCACATAGTAGAAGGAGAGAGTCAATTCCTTCAAGCTGACCTCTTATTTCACACATACAAATACACACGTGCCCTGCCTCCCCCATATAATTGCTCACACAAATAATTAAATAAATATAAAGCTTTAAAAGTGCTTTTGGAAGACTTCATGAATATTTAGATGAATTCTTCCCCTTTACCCTTGCTGTCTCTATGGTCTTTGTTCCTCTGTTCTTTGTTACTTCTGGTAGAAAGGGTTGAGTGAGTAGGTTTTAAGACTAGGGTTGTACTGTACCACAGGAAGGGGGGATGAAGAAGGAACATGGGGTGGTGTAGCACAAACTCTAGTTGTTATTAAATGAAAACTCAGAGCCAGATATCTGGGAAAAGCTGGAATATCAGAGGGAGGAAACAGACCACAGTCAAATCTCACCCAGCCAACTTTTCATGGTGAAAGCTATCTTCCAGCTTCCTCAGCCTGGCTCCTCCTCACTTCTACAGAATAAATCTCTGTCTTCCTATGCCTGCCTTAAGTACTTTCTTTGCCCAGTTGTTCCACTTCCCAGTTCAACTCTGCATCATATTCCAGAGTTAAGATTAAAGGTGTGAGCTACTACTATTTGGTAGTTAAGCTTTGAACTCACAGAAATACAGAAAGAACTGTGTCTCTGGAGTTATGGGATTAAAGGTGAGAGTTACCACTCTTTGATCCTCCTGGCTTGATGATGGGTGAATCTGTTCTCTGATATTCCAGGGTCATCTTATTAAATATAAAATCTATGACCACCGATTGGTGGGCATCTGTCTGAGGCTGACTACACTACCTGAAAGGTAGCTCATTGGAACATCTCAGCCATCTTCCAGATTCTGGTGGGGCTGGGATTAGCTCCCATAAGATAATGTCTGCCTCACAGTAGGTCTAGATTTGCATTGTCTGCCTTCCTAGATATTCTGGTGAGAAGAAGAAGGGGGTAGGTTGAATTTACATGGGAATTTTACTGAGAGTCTCATCAGCAAGAAATGTACCTCTTCTTGAAATATGCTCCAAAGGGAGGTATGAGAACTGGAAGCTTGTCCATTTACTGCAGATACCCGAGGCTCCCTCCTTCACCAGGTATGCAGCTGATGCATTTTTTTTTTTTTTTGCCTGCTTTCTCCCTCTGTAAATTTGATTTAAATTCCCCACACCCTCTCTTTGAATGTGTGTTGTGAAAGTGTAAAGAATCTGGCAGGATGCACTAAGCACAATGTAGATAATAAACCTATGGTTTAATTGTGGTTGTTAGTATGAAATTTGATGGTGGCACCTCAGCTGGTACAATTAGCATTTTATTATCTTTTATCACGATGATGCTGTGCGTTTACTATTGCTTTCCTTTGAAGAAGTCAGCAGTCACTGCATGGCACTTACAGTTCTATGGGTTGGGAGAGTTTGGCTTTAGCATATTTTAAAGTTTTTAGGCTGTGGGTGCTTAAGGAAAACAATTTGAATTTCTGCAGACTTTGCGTAGATGGTTCCTGTCTTGTTTTATCCTTTTGGTCTTTGAGCTGTTGGGGTCCAGAGTATGACCTCTGGGACTGCCTGCGCTTTCAGCATAGGCTTATTAGCCATGTCACCCTGGGTGGGTCATTGAACCAACTATTCCTGTTTCTTTATTTGTAATTGGAGATAATAATACCTTGCCACCCAGAGCATCTGAAGACATGTGTGTGAGCGGTGAAAAATCCATCACTTGATGACTGAATCTCAGTTGCCTTCATCTTCATTGTCCTGTGGAATTAGCTGGGGGTGAAAGGGCAGGTGAGTGAGGAAGGTTACGGGCTAAGCTCTTCCTAGTTTCTACCATGTTATTTCTTTAAGAGGCAAGCATTCCCCGGACTTATATTGATAACAAACTTCTGAGCCTCCTGAGAGCTGAGATCACAGCCATACACCATTCAGTCAGTGTAATTTTGATCCTAATGGCTGTGATCTCATGCTTTTAATTGGTAATCACATGTGAACAGATTTTCTATGTATTCTTGAGCTTTGATACTCATCAGCATTGTTGTAGTAGGTTCTATTTGCGAAAAAATATCCAGTGACTTACAGGGAAGGTAATGGATTTTTAATGTTAAGTCAACCTCATAAGTTGATGTGAGCATTTATCCTCATATAGCCAGTGATATTGAGTCTGCTTATTCTCCTAGTACCTAGAGGCAGAGGCAAAAGGGTGGGGAATTCAAGGTCATCCTCAATAAAGCAGAAGCTTTGAGGCCAAGCTGGGATACATGAACTTGGTCTCATTAAAAAAAAATACAAACCAAACCCCAAAATTTAATCTCCTAAAATCACCATTCTGCTCTATAACCCTCACACCAGTATATGCCAGAAATATGTAAGAGCTTTTGTTTTAAATTGTTCTTTCAAGTGGCAAATCGTGACTATACATATTTGTACTATGTGAAGTTTCAAAACACTGTACATTATGTAATAATCAAAGGAAATTGTATCATTATCACATACTTTTAGTATTTTTGTGAATGAGACTCTTAACAAAACTTTCTTCCAGCTGTTTTGAAATATTTAATGCAATATTGATAACAATAGTCACCTATGTCCTAGAGAACACCATAATGTGCTTCTCAATCTAGAACGTCACCCCAACAAATATCTTCTGATACCCATTATTCTACCCTTCCCAGCCTTGGTCATCTCCAATCAACACTGTGATTTTATGAACCAGTTTAGCAAAGTCCACAATAAATTTGAAATCATGTGATGTTTGTAGTTCTATGCTTAGCTTACTTCACTTAACACGGTGCTCTTTAGCTCCACCTGCTTTATCACAATGACAGATACCATTCTTTTTGTTAGATCATTTTTTTCCACTCTCTCTCACACACTCTTTGTATGTATATATATGTTTATGTATATTTCCTATGTATGTATACATATAATTACATATGTATATGCATGTCTCTCATTTTCTTTATTCATTTATCTATTGATAGATACATTTTAGGATTCTTGATTGCCAGTTATAGAAACCATTGGAATTAAACAATAAGTTACTACCCCCTCCCCCAAAGAATAATCAAAATGAAAAATCAGGAGGCTGGAGTTGCTATACGGGCATGAAGACTTGAGTTTGACCACTAGCACTTATATAAAATGCTGGCACAGAATACTTTTCCAGCTTTTGGAAAGCAGGGGTAGAATTGGGTCCTTCTTTGTGACTTTTAATCCATGTGTGATGTGGGATTTCTTTCTGTATGCTGTAAATATCATTGTTTAATAAAGGGACTATTTGGGCCTATGGTAGGGCATCTTAAAAGCAGGCAGAAAATCTGAGCACAGATAGAGGAAGGATGGAGTAGATCCAGATGTTCAGGAAGCAAGATATAAAGAAATAGATAATCCACAGGCCATATGGCAGGACAGATTAATGGAAATGAGTTGAGTTAAGATACAAGAGGTAGCTAGGAATATGCCTGAGCCATAGGCTGAACAGCATGTAATTAATATAAGTGCCTGAGTCATTTGGGGGAGCTGACTGGCAACAGGGCTTCAAGAGGGTCTGGATGTCGGGGCTAGGCCAGAACAGACAGGTCAGAAACATATACAACACAGGTGGAGTATTTTCAGGTAAAGCAATTGTCATATATTCTGCTGGAGTCTCCAAGTAGAGTCTGTTGAAGTAGGAAGGTGTGCAGAGATGATGGCTGAGGGAGCATGGGGAGAGCTTTACTGGGTAGGTCCAAATGCTCTAAGTGGCATCCCACAGTGGTAATAAGTCAGAGATCATGATTCTGAGGCCATGGGCAGGTAGGTCTCTACCACAAGTGGGTCTTGTATGCTGGTGAGTAAGCCATAGCTGCATCCCTCCACTCTAAGCTGGAGATGAGAAAACTGACTCATTGTTCCTCCATCTTCATTTCCCACATCCCCATTGGCTAGATGAGAGAAGACAAGTGTCTCTGGCTTACTGGTGCCTTCCTTGAAGGAAGCAGAAGACATGCCTGACAGAGCGTGGATGGATAGATTTTGGAAGTTATCTCCTCTTTCCCCTCTTCTCCTCCTCTTCCTCCTTTTCTTGGAACCTCAAACTACTAAACTGATGTTTTATTTTGTTTATCTGACAAAACTCATGTAAGATCTCCCTTCCATCATCAATTCTCCTTACTATTCTAAAGGCATGCTCAAACCCTTCCAAGGACCATCAGCCATTCTGCCTTTGCTGTTCCTGCCCCAGAAATGCACCTTGAAATCATTCATGCCTGAGTCACAGGGTCACACACCCCTGTGCCCAGTCTTGGAGACATCTGCCACCTGTCTCTTCTGTCTTAATGGTCTTTGGTCCTATTTCTTTCTGGCCGTCTCATTTCCCTATTTTTGTTTAGTGGCTGACATAGCCTCACTGAGTGCTAGCATGTTAGTGCCTCTATGTACCCAAGATGACAGATCTAGGTGTGCATAATATAAAAAAGATATGGTCCAAACATTGAAATGGAATGAGTAACTGTTCAGCCTCTACAACCTGGAAGTGGAAGTGGAAGCTGATGTAGAAGACCCTGGCCTGGTGTCTGGCTTGTTTATTTCTTAAAGTGCATGATCAATGCATTTACTTTGCCAAGAATTTTTCTAAACAAGCTTATGATGGAGCGTACACAGATTTTTCTGTTCTATCTATCAGCCCCCAAATAATCACACTGAGACTTCTTATTTATAAAGCTCGGCTAATAGCTTAGGCTTGTTACTAGCTAGCTCTTACAGCTTAAATTAAGCCATTTATTTTCAGTCTATTTTCTTTTTGTCTCATGGCTTTATTACCTTTATTCTGCACTGCCCATGCTGCTTCTTTTCTGGCTGGCTGGTGACTCTTGCATTTCCAACCTTTTTCTTTCCAGTGCCTTCTCTGCCCTGAAAATCCTGCCTACCTTTTGGCTGTCCAAATTTTTATTAAACCAGTCACAGTGGCATATCTTCACACAGTGTAAAGGAATATCCCACAATTTTCCCCTAAATAAAAAGGAAAAATTTTAACTATCACATAATAAGACCATAAACAATATGAACAATTATCAGGTAAGATTTATATTTATAATGTCCAATCCATTTGCATTCAGAATATTTGGATAAAATATTTTATTATTTATTCTATCTTGATGAGCCCAAAGCTTTATTTTATCATAACTAAGGAAAACTGCAACAAAAACTACCCAGTCTTCAACTTCATCAAAGACTCCAGAAGAATATAATATTACCCAAATAAAGAGGAAGTATAGCATGAGCCACTTACAAGCTTACAGAAATGGCAGATACCTGGCTGCCCGGACAGCCATCCAAAGTTGTGATGTTGCAGTATCTAGTCCTTGACCTACAGGCCTAGAATATCTGGCAGACTCTTCTATGAAGCAGGAATTTTAAAGATCTGTTCCTTCTCATCGTTGCAAAGTTCAGTAATTGCTTTCCTGTGTGTCCTGTAGAATGTCTGGTGATGTGGGAATGTCTTTCTGTATGCTGTGAATATCAATCTTTAAATAAAGGAGCTGTTTTGGCCCATGACAGGCATCATATTCAAGTAAGAGGGGAAATCAGAACATAGATAGGAGAAGCAGGGTGGAGTCTGACAGATCGACCCAGCCGCTCAAGAAGAAGAATCTAAGGAACACAGGTGAGCCACGGGCCATGTGGCAGACAGATTAATTAGAATGGGTTGAGTTCAGATGTAAGAGCAAGCTAGCAATGTGCCTGAGCCATAGGCCAAACAACATAATGTTAATATAAGCATCTGAGTCATTTCTGGGGGCCTGAGCAGCAGTGGGTGGCTAAGTGGTCTGGGGCTGCAGGTCAGTAGGTCTGGACCTCTTCCCATATGGGACCAAAAACCTCAATGCAACAATCTGGCAGACTTTTCTATGAAGCAGGAATGTTAAAGGAGTGTCCCACCTTGTTTTGGTAAAGTTTACCAGTCTTTTTGTAAGTGTATACTGCTTGCTCAGTTTGTATTAAGTGTGTGCTGCTTGCTCAGTCTGTATAGCATTCTGTCAGCAGTCAAGACAAGAACAGTTTCTTGCCCACATCAAAAACAAAGTCCATATGGAGTTTTGATTCCCATCAGTTTTGAAGTAAACTGGTGCTTCCAGGAATAGATGTATCTCATTGTAATGAAAAACCTTATGCTATAACATTTTAAATGCCATATTCTGTAAGTATTTTAAGTATTAAAGATAACCTACCTAAAATATAGCTCCATGTGACCTTGAAAACATGCATAACATGACTACAAGCTTAATTATTATAGATGTTTAGCTACTAACCTGTATTTCTTTATAATGCTAAATAGTTTGTAGTAATAACTTTCAAGAGCTAAATATTTACGTTACATTGTTTAATGAGCTTCATAGGTACAACATCTTAAACAAAAGTAGAAATATATGTCCAGACTATGTTCTAACAAAATAACTTTAAAATTACAAAAATTCATATCAATATAAAATATTTGATAAAAGTGGTTGTTCAAAAGTAGGCTCAACAATCTACCCTTTTATCCCATCATTTTTATATTATATATACCTTTTTATTTTTAGAAAGATATCCTTAAATCTAATCTCCTTTGTTCATCTTTTCTTCCTGGCTATGACCATTAACAACTAGTAACCAAACCCTCTAAATGATGACAAGCATCCATAACCGAATAACTAAAAACTACCCACTCCATCTCTTGGGAATGTGGGTGTTGTGTTCTCTAGACTTCTTTCTGTTGTCTTGGAATGCTGGAATCTTTGGGGGACCCTTAGAAAATTAAGATAATGGTCAAGTCCTACTTAGAATAGTCAGGGAAGCTGGACCATCTCAGTCAGCAGCCTTGAAGTTGTTCTGGATGAGGAACTCTGAGAAAACTGCAGCAAAGGCACTCTGAAAGGCTAGACCACCTAGACCATCCATCTTAATTGGTACCGGGTTCCTTTGTTTTCAAAACACATAAACTTTTAAAGGTAACACACATATCTGTATTAACACAACTATGGACTGTGCATCATATATAGGCTGGCTAAAAAAAATTTTTTTTGTTTTATGTTGGAGCAAGTAAAATATATGTCACTTGTCTTATAGCTTTTCTAGGTTTATTTCTTTATATATTTAGGATTTTCAGGGGTTCTCCCTAGTCAAACCTGATATTCTTTAATCTAAATTATCCACAGCCTTTTTTTTTTCCCTGTGGAAACAAAAGCTTGACCTTTTCTCCAAAGTAATACGTTTTTTGAGTTCTGTCTTAAAGTTAAGAAATTCTAAAGTTTCTAGGCTGGCTTATTTCAACAATCTTTTTCACAATCCCACCAGCAACTGTCCTTTGCTCATCAGTAATCAAAAAATTCAAAGACAACACAATTACATACAGGATTCAGACTTACTGTGTATTTCTCTTACATGTATGGCTTATTATTTTTTATTTTATTATTTCACTCTTTCTTTAAAGACTTTATTATTTTTAAACAATTATTTTATTTATCTATTTATTTTTATGACTGTCTATCCTTTTATTTCTTAAGCCTATATACATTGTTAAACACACTATAACTTGTTTAGAGATTTTTTTTCTATCTAAAACTGATTTATTGCATAGCTGCCATCTTTTCTGTCTGTATGAACAAAACCTTAAACTTGCCATGAGGCTTAGCTCTTGGTGTTCTCCTGGTTCAAGCACAGAGGCAGCTGCTGGGAGACCTGACTTTGTACTACAGCTGGCACGAGAGACACAAGAATAGGAAGCAATGTTTGGCTTCATTTTTGTATGTTTAGAATCTTAAAAAAAAAAAAAAAGAAAAAAAACCTTTTTCATGTTTTATGTGGATATATGTGGTTAGACATTGGGTTACATTTGTAAGCAGATTTTTTTTTTTGTCTGTCCTGCCATCTCCCAAGTGAAGAAACTTCTGAACACAGAAACTCTTATTAATTATAAAAGATCAGTCAATAGCTTAGGCTTGTCACTAACTAGTTCTTACAACTTAAATTTACCTTGTATTGCTCATGTTGCTTCTTCTCTGTCTGACAGGTAACCCCTTGAATCTCCACACTTTTTTCCCCAGTGTCCTCTCTGTCCCTCAAATCCTGCCTCACTATTGGCCATTCAGCTTTTATTAAACTAACCACAATGACATATCGTCACATAGCATAAAGGAATATTACACAATAATGGGGGAACTTTCACACTCAGCTTTGGGAGTAGCCACATTGATGTATAGTGTTGCTCATCCACATATTCATCCTGTCTTCCTAGCTTTTTCCTGGGGATTCAACCTAGTGCTTAATACATGCCAGTCCAGTGCTACATCCAACTAAGAGATGCACCCAGCCTCTCTCCCTCCATCCCTCCTGCTGCCTTCCTCTTTCTTCCCCTGCTGTCCTTTCTATCTGCTTCTTTGTGTCCTTCTTCCCCCTTCAAGCTCACGCAGAGTTACTATTATTTTCAGAGATGTTCAGGCCTAGGAGGCTCATAGCTATACAAATTGTCAATGTATCTGTCCACCCAGCAACATCTTTTATGACTTAAGGCTTTTCATTCTTAGATCAAACATTGTGGCAGGCCAGGTGTGAATTAAACAAAACAATTTGGAATTATTAACGCCCAACTCACAATGTCCTAATAGAATAATATGGGGCTCCTACCCTGGCATGCACAGAAGTCAAGGCTTCCTGTCTGTGAGGTGGCGGGTCAGTCTGCTCAGACAAGGTTTCAGTCATAAAGCACAGAATGTCTCCTGCAGTGGTGATGGCCTCAGCTTGTCCAGGCAGCATCAATTATTCATGCAAGGTAGATAAATTAGGTAGAACCGGGTGCTGTGTTTCCCTCATGAGGCCTTACCAAGGGAGAAGAGGAAGGAACTGGCCCAAGGAGCCGGCTCACTGCAGCATTGTGTTGAAAAGCTTATTCCCTCACTGTGTTCAGAAAGAAATTAGGGAAGGAAAACCTTGTTTCAGAGGTGACAGAGTCCAGGGTGGGGGAGGGGGCTGGGGCGGGAGGCTCATGACTACCAAGAGCTTTAGAAATAAAACAAAAGACTGAAATAGGATTGCCTCGGTAGTGTTTGTCTTGGAAAGTGTGTTGGGTAATTTTGGAGAAGCTGCCATTATATTCAGGCCTAAATACTACTAATTCTGACGTTTTTTCACTTCAGAACATACCTTTCTGGGAACTCACTGTCTTCAGTGTCTGTAATGATGACATTCAGGGGATTGTACAGTTTGGCTGCTCTGATTTGCTTGTCATACCTAGGCTGTTCTGTTTTGGAAATGTTGAACACATATAATCATTCTCAGGTAGTTTCAGAACAGGTGTGGTGAGAGCAAGCAGCCTTGGGAGGGGGTGATGGTGTTGGCTGGAAATCACGAGGTGCTGTCGTGAAGTTGCACTGTCCTGTGAGCAGGGCAACCTGTCTTTGTTTTTCTGTGTTCTCTGTGTGCGCCTTAAGGACAAGAACAAATGCAGCTAAATAGCTTCCTTCTAAGTATTAAAATATCTTAAAACTTCTCGCATCATGGAAAAATAACCAACTAGTGAAACATTTATGAAGTTCTTGCTATGAGCAAGGCACTAGGAACTGGGACAAGTACACAGAATTTTAAAATTTATGCTGTAGAGATGATCCATGTCTAAGTAGAGTGTATCCCTAAGAAATGGGATCTTCAGGGAAGATGAGCCTTCTCCTGTACCCCCATGTTATGGAGGGGCCCCAGAGAGGTGAATTAGAACTAGTTTTTGAAGCATAGGCAATAGTAGAGCCGGGTGCTCCGCTCTGGTGCAGGTGGGCTGAGTGGAGTTCAGTACACAGCTTTCCATCCTAGATGAGACACTGTGTTCCCCTTTCACATTAGGCTTATCCAGGCCAACACCATCTTCAGACCTGAAATGTTCTGAAGTACATATGAGTTTATATTCCTTTTTTCAGAAGATTCATTGAATATATAAATTAAAGGGATATTATAATGTAGTTACCGAGAAGCTGGGGCGTTTGCTTAAACCAAGACTGAATGTGGAAAGCCCCAGAGTTAGGTCCCAAGACACTTGTTTTTATGACACATTTCACAGCTTCCTCAGTGCCCCCTCCAGTTCCCATCCCAGTGTGTGTGTGTGTGTGTGTGTGTGTGTGTGTGTGTGTGTGTGTGTGTGTGTGTGTGTGTGTGTGTGTGTGTGTGTGTTTAGGCCAGAGGACAAGCCAAGTTGTTATTTCTCAGGTACTAGCCACCCAAGGATCTCACTGACAAGGTGAGCTCCTCTGTTTTTGTTACATTTATCTTTCCTTTCTGTTTTCAGACAGGATATCTCTACGTAGCTCTGGCTATCCAAGAACTCACTCTGTAGAGCAGGCCGGCTCTAAATTCACAGAACTCTTCTGATTCTCAAGTGAAGGAATTATGGACATGCCCACCATGCTGGGCGCACACACACACACACACACACACACACACACACACACACACACACACACACACACACAGAGAGAGAGAGAGAGAGAGAGAGAGAGAGAGAGAGAGAGAGAGAGAGAGCCATTGTTAAAGCTTTCATGAATTTTCCCATCCTCTCATCCTTCTCTGTCTGAGGCTAGCAAGACAAACATTGAAAACAGGCATGGCAGGTGTACAGCTTCTACACTCACCTGTACCAAAATAATCTTTGTACCTGTCTCCATTCTTGCAGCTGGCAGTTAAGTTTCTAAGCAGGAAATGAGTAACACACCTATAGCAGAGGGTTTCTGACCTGCCTAGTTCCACAGTTCGGACCTGCCTGCTGCCGCTTATCTCGACCATCAATCCCAAAGTCCCAAAGAAACACACAGACACATATTAACTTCATGCTGTTTGGTCTATGGCTCAGGCACATTGCTAGCTAGCTCCTTCATCTTAATTCAACCCATATCCATTAATCTGTCTGCCACATGGCCCGTGGCTTACCTATTTCGTTACATGTCGCTTCTTCAGCGGCTGGAATGTGTCTCTCTGTCTGACTCCGCCCTCCTCTTACCTACTCTCTGATTTCCCTGCCTACTTTTTCTATGGTGCCTGCCATGGCCAAAATAGTCCTTTATTCACAGTGTATAGAAAGACATTCCCACATCACACACTCATTGTGGGGAGAAAAGAATTTAATGAAAGGACTGGACAAATCCCCATGGTATGGGAAATAAACATAGCCAGTAGCAGAGGGAAAACCAGTGCTTCCTCTGAGTCTTCCCGGCTCTCTGAACATAGCTGTGGCCCTCAGAGGAAGTCAGGTTACTGCACACAGGCAGAAGGAGAGCAGTAGAAACCTATGTCCAGAATTCTCATTTCTCCCATTGGTTGAGACTAACCCAAGGCCAGAGTCAGGAGACGGTCAGCCTCCTAGGAGACAGAACAGAGAGGGACAGTGTGAAGGATGGCATCCTGCTCATCCCACGGGTCTTTCCAAACACCTACACTCTCCTCAAGGTCTTCCAACTCTCTCTGAGAAAACGCTCCTATTACTGTTCTCCAGAGAAGGAAGAATTTCTTTCATCCTTTCTTCTCTAATCTCCATGTTCAAATGTTATGAACTTCCCAATAATCTAGATAGAACTTCTCCCTCCAGGCAGACTCTTCTTGATAAACCTTTAACCCATCAGGCAGTCACTGTGGACCTGATTTACCTACATGATCTTCGTTCTTTCCTGAGACCTCACCTTCATAGCTTTTCCTTGTTGGCTCCGTGCTTTTACGTTTATAAGCACTTTCTGATTTCTCTCAAAGTAAAACCAGTTGCTCCAGCCGGTGATCTCGTCCCTGGGATCTGTCTTCTTGCAATGTTGATTCTGAGTGATCCCCAAGTGTGTCTTCATTTGCTCTGCTTCCTTGTCTGCGCTGCCAATGGTTTGGATGCTGACATCTTGCTTGGACTTTTCTCATAGTGCTCCTGATAGAATCCTCTGAGTTCTTTGCTGTCCTTAATCTCCTCTGTCTCTGTAGCATTGAACTTGAAGGGTGAGTAAAGGGTAGCCTTGTTAAGGGCCCAGGGAATATGAGCAGCAGATAGAAGCCTCAAGTGTCTTCTTCAGGGTCTGCATTCCCAGAAACTACTGCCCAATAGATGTGAAATAAATAATTATTGAAGGATAAAATGGATGAGGAGAAAACTGTTGCACAAATTCTACTTGGTCTTATAATAAAACCAGGAGCAGATATTGAGGAAAAGCTGGAATATCAGAGAAACAGAGAAACAAACATAGCCATGTCTTACCCACCAACTCCTCAGGCCTGACTCCATGAATCCTTCTTTCTCCTTCACCCACAAAGAAAGTGTCTGGGAAAGCTGAGAAACTCCCTCTCTTCGTCAGCCCAGCTGTCTTACCCTCCTCTCTCCACACTCCTAAAACTAGGATTAGAGGTGTGGGTCACCACTTCCTGACCTTCATGGCTTGGCTCTGTGGTTGACTCTCTGACATTCCAGACTAATTTTATTAATATACATAGCCACAGAAGATCCCTAGTGTTTCCACGTCAGATGAGCCTGTCTTACACGTAATATCGCCTAACAAAATACTCAAGCAGTGGACAAACTTCACGTGCTGCAAGAGTCACTAGTGGGAAAGAGGGAGATGGGCTAAACACTAAAGACTGTGGGCAGCTCAGATTGAGAGCAGAGAACATCCCCATCCTGAAAATAAACACGGGAAAATGGAGGCCATACTCAGCGTATGGAGCTAATAGTGACAATATAGCGCCTTGTTTTATAATTCACAGCATACTACAGAACAGTGGGACCTGAAGCATGTAAATACCATCACTATAATTATCATATGGTTTTACTAATTTGCATACAAGAGACTATTTAATGCTCTTGGGCAAAAGCATTCTTCTGCATAAAGGAAAAACACAGACATTCTAAAGTCACTGATTTCTAAATAGAAATTAATAAATTTAAATTGTGGTTTTCTTCCCATTTGAGGGTCTTGAGTAGAGAAACCCAGCAGCTGTCATCCTTCGGTATCTCTGGGGTCACAGGATGCTGCTCAGGGGTGATGTAAGGCGATCTCTGATCAGGAAGAGAGAGATCTTAATGTACTCATCGTCAAGCCCACAGAGTCTTTTTCCAAGAGAATGTTTGGCCTCCGCCGGATCGGATGAGACATAAGCAGTCACACTATAATCTATGCTGCCCTTCCTCACCCTCTGCCTCTTCTTAAATATTGTTCTAATCAGTGACAGAATTGACTCTTGTTAACTTTATACAGTATTTTTTTTTTTTTTACAATGTTTATTTTTCTGGGCTCATGGGAAAGGGGGAAAATGCTTCAATGGCTTTTCTAGACTTTCCTGAGACTCTCATAGAACAGAGGCACCAGGGTTCTGCTGTGAGGCTGGTGCTCTGGTTTCTACCTCGGATGGAATTTCTCACTTCACTCTGAACTGACTTTCATATATATCATTCTCTTCATGAGACACAACTGCTGCTGTTTCCCAGGCCTGCCCATCCCCGACTATTTGTCCATGGATCCATTTCAAGTTTCTGACCAAAATGTGTTCAATACTTCCTTTACACTGCCCTGGTATCCCTCAGACACGGGGAAGTTTTAGAGCTAGTTTTGGATCTTCTTACCTTGGGTAGGTTTGATCTACATGATGCTCTGTAGATGGTCGGGTAAAAAGCCATGGGCTTGCAGAGACTAGGTATAGACTCTATTTCAAAAAATAAGAATTTTTGCAAGTTTCAGAAAATTTTTGCTGTTTGAGGATGTAACTATGTTTAATTTTATTTAAATGTTTCACAGAGTATACTGTGTGTTGAGACATCATGCTATCCCATAGTGCCAATAATGTTTGTTTTTATGTAACAGTTAAAATGGATGTAAATTTAAAATAAGGGCAAATGTATAGTGTTCTTTCTTAGAGTTTGGAGACTGCCCAGAGAAAATTAGCACTTTGGTGAGAACATTGTCTTGACTAGTTTGTCCTCTTGACTATGACTAGCTAGACTAGTTATCATTCAACTTTTAATTTCCGCTTTAAGAGCTCAGCTCTTGTCAGGAAATGATCATTTCATCTATTCTTTAAAAGTTGATCTTAGCTTTTCTCACGTATTTTGGAATTTCCCCCGCATGCATCTGTTGTTATGTTTCTATTGTGGCTGATACACACCCAAGCCACTTTAAAAATGTTTAGGTTGATCCTTCCAATGAATTGGCAACCTTGCCTTCTCAACCAGCCAGCTCTCAATTGTCTGGGCAGCCCCACTGGGTACCAGTGTCCTATTCTTTCTGCTCTTTTTTCCAGCCTCCGCTACTCATGGTTCAACTCCAGATCCAAGATGTCTCCATTCCCGTCCCAGCTCTGATTTCACTGGTTTGGTGACTGGAGATCAGCAGTAGAGATTGAGGGATGTGTGCAGGGGGTTCTGACTTTGAGAGCTGTTGCCACTGAGTGGCTTCTATACAGAAGGAATTCTACTAGTTGCTGTGGGGGATTGTGTACACATTCACAACGTCCACAGTTGTGTGGGAGATTGGGTACACATTCACAATGTCTATAATTGTGTAGGGGATTGTGTATACACAATATCTACAATTGTGTGGGGATTGTGTACACATTCACAATGTCCACAGTTCTGTGGGGGATTGTGTATACACAATGTCTACGATTGTGTATACACAATGTCTACAATTGTGTGTGGGATTGTGCACACATTCACAATGTCTACAATTGTGTGTGGGATTGTGTACACATTCACAATGTCTACAATTGTGTGGGGACTTGTGTACACATTCACAATGTCCACAGTTGTGTGTGGGATTGTGTACACATTCACAATGTCTACAGTTGTGTGTGGGATTGTGTACACATTCACAATGTCTACAGTTGTGTGGGGGATTGTGTACACATTCACAATGTCTACAATTGTGTGGGTGATTGTGTACCCATCCACAATGTCTACAATTATGTGGGGGTGAACAAGACAGGCATATTGAAAGGTGAATGTTCCTTGCAGCAAACCTCAAGACATTGAACATGTTAGGGCCCAGGAGACTTCTTCCCCTGTTCTTTTGTTTCAGCCTAACAGTCCTTTCAGTTTTTAATTGAAATAGCGAAGGTAAGTGGGTTAGCTGAGACAGCCTTCAGGGGAAAGGAAGGTGGAGTCTATTCGTTAAAGAAACTCCTACTGTGTCAAGGCTGCTTGCAACCCCCATCAAACAAAACAGAGCCCCGGTGAGGGAGAGAGCGCAGTCAGGGTGGGAGAGGCCAGCGGACTCCAGAAAAGGCCAGCTTCCAGAGTTTTCACAATTACAGAGAAAAGCAGGATAGCATTCAGAGTTACAAGAGACCACCAGCTGACAAAGTCCTCCTGGTCCACTAGGGTTCATGAAAATATTTCTTCCTTTTCTTGTGGGATTAATGGATGGCTCCAGATTGGCTCAGGGAGTCCATTTCTTCTGCTTTTTTGGAGGCAGGCTGGAGGTGGTGGAGGGCACCTTCCTTTCTCTTCGCAGGATCCCCAGGAAATCACAGCAGATCCACTGCTTACACCCGCCCCTGCTGCTCCTGTGTTTCTCAGCTTCCCTAGCGAGACTCCCAGGAGCTTTGATGGACTCCAGGGCAACACAGCAGCTCAGCGCCAGCTTCCTTCTTCCCAGGAGGGAACCTGCACTTGCTTATGCATGGCTCTCTAAAACTGCTTCCCAATATACCTCCCAGTCTAGGGTTTACCACCCTTTTCTATCTACATTAATTGACATAAAGCGTAAGCGTAGTCAAGCCATTTCCTAGCTTGAAATCCCTAAAATGTCCCCTTTGTGTGAGCTTGGGCTGCAGGCTTCTCGTGACCTCTGACTTCTTGCTGCTTGCCAGCCACATTCTCTTCACTTTCTATAGGCTTAGGGCATGGCACTTTGTTTAAAAGACCTTTACCCTTTTAATTTTCCATCTATGACAGATCTCCCGGCAATGGAATTACAAGTGGTTGTGAGCCCCCCTATACGGGTGCTAAGAAGTCAGCTCTGGTCCTCTTAACTGCAGAGCCACCTTGCCAGCCCCAACCTGGGTCATTTTCAGAGTGTCTTCAAGACTCTGCTCCTAGGACACCTCCTCCAGGAAGCTCTCATCAATTTTCTGTTTTCTCACCTTGCCTGTCCTCTCTGTCTGTGTTTCCCAAGCTTAACTCAGGCAGAAATGTCAGGGGGTTTGGGAGACCTTTGGGAGGAACCTGATGTTTTTGAGGAAGGTGGTCCTCCAGGCTGATTAGGACCAGATTTTGATCTTATAAACCCCCATTTGATTATTATCAAAAGAGCTTGTTCCCCAAGCAAAGTCAGTCTATGTTGTAATCAATGTGAAGTTTAACGATGCTAACTTTGGCTCTTTGCCTATACTGAAAATTTCTCTAAAAGGAAGGGTTTTTTTGTTTGTTTGTTTTTGGCTTTTTGGTCATAAATTTTCCATCTCTTCAGACAAATTTCCACCACTATTTATTGAAAACTTGCTGCGTTTGGAGATGACCTGTGTTTGAAGTCTCCCTGAGAAGGCTTCCCGTGTCATTCAGTGTGTAGCTGTACAAAACACTTCTTTTGATTTTAAATCACGACCCTACATAGAAAGTTATTTATCCTATGGTTACCAAGCATTCCCTCCCCCCAGTCCAATGACTCCAGTCCTGAGACTACAGAGAAAGCCCGATTCAGAGATGGCTTTGCACCACCCAAGGACATCATTCATTTCTTCTAACCAGTGAGCTAGCCTCTAGCTAGTTCTTAGACCTTTTATTTGGGTTTTCTCCTTCATGATGGAGTAAACAGCAGACTTAAAGTTATTGAGTATCTTTAAAAATGCTCTTATTAGCATGTAATAGTTATATGTAATATGGCTTTCATATGACATTTCACACATGTATTCAGTGTTTTCCAGTTCTATTCACCTGACCCTCCTTAGATTCCTAATTCCTGGATCCCTTTCTCCCCCTTCCAGCTGGTCCTCTCACCTCACATCTTTCCTCTGTGCTTGGGTTTCTTGAGGGTTCTTACAGGAGAAGGGCAAAGGCTGTATAACCCGTGGTCCCAGCATTGGAGAAATGTCCAGTGTCTTGGCATTTGCATTGGTAAAATAGTTTTGGAATTCAAGAAACAGCTGCGTTTGCTCTCCAGTGGTTGTATTGTTCCAAGTGGAGGGTGAGGGCTGGGTGGAGCAGAACAGGGATCACCTCAGCTTTGATAACACAGTACTGTGACTGTCCACCAGAAGGGGTCTCGGAGATGTCCCCGATCAATTTCCTCATTGTATAGATGGTAAAGCCAGGATCCAGAAAGATAAAGTGTCTTTAAAAGTCTGCATGGTTAGTTATTACCCCTGATCTTTGTGTGTTTCTTGTTGGGAGAATTTGGGAGTTTCACCTAAAGATGAAAACGAGACAATTACTTCCCTAATTAAGGGAGACTCTAAAACACTTCCTTAAAGCTTTTTTTCAAGTAGCGGTTTATATAATTAATGCCACTCTGCTTTCTCTCCTTTTCCTCCAAACCGAGGGATTTGCTGCTTTGACCCATGGCTCTGGTGCTTTGGACAGTCTCTGTGTCTATGGCTTATTGAGTAATGATTTGTATTTGCAAGGGAATGCTTGGTGGTGTGGGCTGGGTTAGTTCAGCCAGAGAAACTTGATAATGAAGCCAAGGTTGAGGGGTTTGGTCCCTGGGAGCACCTTGGCTTTGCTGTGATCCTCAGCTGTGTAATTCCTTTCCTCCTGGGTCCTTGGCCTAATCCCTGTTAGTCATTGCACAGGTGTGGGTTTTGAAAGCTGTGGGGTGCTGAGAGAGAAAGAGCACAAGAGAGCGAGTGTGAGAGAAAGAGAGAGAGGAGAGAGATGATCATTACCCCCAGATGCTCACCTACAGCACAGAGCTGTACATGGATGCTACAGACAATTGTTGCAACAGAGGCCCTGCCTCCTAACGCCAGCCCCTGGACAGGATTCCAGCATGAGAACTTGGAGGGAGGTACTCATTCGGTCCTTCCCACCGACTCATATGCTGTACCCCCAGTGCCTACCTAGAATTTGACCTTGAGTTTGACTCTTAGCATTCACAGTTGAGACACCCCGATTTCTTAGTCTGAATGCTTTACTAGGGACTGGCTGTGTCTGAGTTTCTGAATTAAGCCCATGTATTAATCTTCTTGCTCTTACTTTATTTTTAGTAGAGTGACTAGTGTGATCATCTATTGCATATGGGTATGAACTCCAAGGCGATGTTACTATGTGTGTATTAACTGAAACCTGGAGCTGATGATCAAATGTTTCCAAGTTTTATCACATTTGTCAAATGGAATACTAGTTTTGGGGGAGATGGTTAGGCTACGGTAGTAGAAGGTTTTAGAACATTTTGTTGAATATTGATACTGGATGAACTAAAAACAAGCCCACAGTTACAAGCTGGCCTTTGGGTCATTGCTGTGGAAAGTATTGTTCCCCAATTGTCAGTCTGTGCGCTCCTAAAGACGGGACAGAAAGCTGGTGGGCACCAGTCACCACTGGAAAGTATGTGCACAGAAAACATGTTACAGATAAACAACAATATCCCAAATCAAGAATGTGCCTCTGAGAAAGTCTAAGGTTTTCTCCCTCAGATTCTTTTTTCTCTTATTCTGCCAGGTATTCCTGGGTCCCAGAGGCCACTGTGAGGCGTCCTTTTCTGGGAATGAGGCGTGTGGGTGCATTGCATCCACCCCTACCTCCCTGGCCAGGCTATTCCCATTCTTGCTATTAGGCTCCATTAACAGAATCCCCAGAGAAGAGAACCTTCCTTTATGTGAGGTGTGAACCACAGGTTGATGAAGAACTGAATTAATTAATTATTTATTTATTTGTTTACTTACTCGCTTATTTATATATTTATTTATTTATTCATTCATTCATTCATTCATTCATTCATTTATTTATTTATTTTGCTGGGTCCACAGCCCTTTGACAATGGGACACAAGGCAGACCAATGGTTTTACTTTGCTTTTCTGGGAGAGTGAGCGTTACCTAGAATATTTTTCCCATTTAGAAGAAGATAAAAAGCACATTCTTACTAGAAGGAGATGCCGTGAAAACACTGAAGGTTTCCACTCACCAGAACAACTTGAGCTTGGCCTGAGTGTGGCCTATGACTTCACTGCTTTCTTCCTAAAGGAAATGAGCTTCAGACAAGGTGTCTGGCTTCGTCATAGGCCTTGGGTCATCACTACCCCGCAGATAGCCACTCCACACTCCACCACTTTTCCAGCTGGACTGGGTGTTGAAGCTGCTTCCAGCCTCACTCTGACTTCTGTACTGAAGATCATTGCCTTCTTTAGCAAGTGAGGGTCTGGCTTAGGTTTTGGTGTCTGTGGTCAGTGTGACCACCACAGATAAAGTACTGAGTCTGGAGGTTGAAGGTAGATGAGTATTCTTGATGCCATCCTTTACCTCACCTTCTCTTTGGGAAAGAACTAGAGGTCAGTCTCCATGACGACAATAGACTCTTTCCTCATCTAAGTAGTTGACCCTACAATGACACATAGCTTGTTTGTTATGACTCCCAAAATAAAGGACAGTCACAGCCTAGTTACACAGTCTTTTTTTGTCAAAGTCCATAAGCCCCTTGATAGTGGTGAGTTACACAGCAAAGGTCCCCTGTATTTCTCCCAGGGACTTTTTTAGGAGAGACTTTTTAAGATTGTTCCCAAAACTACACAAATTTGGAGCGAATCTGACTCACACTGCCTTGTTGATTTAGACGCAGGGCCTGTATCAACAAATACAACTGTCCTTTGGGATAAATTACTGAAGGCATGTAGTTTGCATGCAATTAATGTAGCACACATTATTTAGGAAATGATGGTGTTTGTGCTTTGTTTTGGCTGAGTGCTTATAGGCTCAAAATAAGTAGCTTACTTACAAGGCCGTACACTTTATTTAGTGTTTTTCTTCCTCCCTATTTAACGGAGAACAGGTTTTGGATAAGGATAATTTGGGGGAAGAAAGAAAATAATAGTTCTTGGATGTCACTTACATATTGAGCATAGTGCTAAGTACTTTGTAGAAATAACTTTTTTTAAAAGGAAAACCGTGTAAGATAAATTTTTAAGTCAGTTTTTTTTTTTTTTTTAAATTGATTTTTAACAATGGAGAAACCAAGACCAAGGACCCCAGGGTTAACACATTTCACTGAGCTGGGAGAAACCAGCTGGAGTCTGGGAAGATTGTCACAGAGTGTGGTACTGATGACGCGGGAGTAGTACTGGGGACAAAGTTTTAGGGAGTTACACCACCGGACAGGGTACTACTGGGCTCCAGGTGTGTGTGCGTGCGTGTATATATGTGCATGTGTGTGTATGTGTGTATGTGTGGTGTGTGTTCCTGTGTGTGTGTGCATGTGTGTGTGTGTACGTGTATGTGCCTGTGTGTGTGCCTGTGTGTATATGTGTGTGTATGTGTGTGGTATGTGTGTGCATGTGTGTGTATATGTGTGTATGTGTGGTATGTGTTCCTGTGTGTACGTGTGTGTGCCTGTGTTGCGTGGGTGTGTGTGTGCATGTGTGTATGTGTGTGTGTGAGAGCGTGTGTGTATGTGTGTATGTGTATTATGTGTGTGTGAGGGCATGTGCATGTGTGTGTGTGTGCACAGTCAAGTGCTTTCTCACTCATGCTTTCAAACAGCTCCTTTTGTATGAGTTGCCTAAGGCACTGGGCAGCTAGGGATCTTATTTTAGCAGAATTAAACTCTTTAATGGATTTTCCTCCCCATGCCCTGAGAATATTCCTTGTTTGAGAGATGGCTTCCTTTTCAAGAAGTTCTGTTTGTCTCAACAAAAGACCAGGAGCAAATGTATTTGCAGTAATAAGAGGGGGGAGGGGGGAGGGGCAGAGCACAACAAATTAGCTGCTGCCCTGTCCGTGTTGTGTGTGGTCCTGTGTCCCCCCCCCCCACCCGCCCGCTCCTTCCATCTTCCTCCTCCTTTTCTTGGGACTGCAGAGATGGCTTAGCAATGAAGAGCATTAACTGCTACCTCTGGATTCCCAGCATCCATGTAGCGGCTCACAACCTTCTGAACTCCATTTCCAGGGAATTCTTTACCCTCTTCCTGCAGTGAAGACACTGGGCAGTCATGGGGTACACATACACACACACACACACACACACACACACACACACACACACACACACACACACGAAGGGAAAACATCCATACCTATTAAGAAAAACTCTTAAAAAATGTTCTCCGTTCTGTCTTGACACAAACTTAGAATTTTTCATTAAATGACCATCCTAGGAAAACCCAGCAGAAACAGCATGGGTTAGGGCTGCTAACACGTGGGTGAGTAGCCAGGATTCAGCCCGTGAGACTTTTCTCATTCTAAAGGGATCAGAAAAGCAGGATTTCCTCATTTTCCTCCTTCACTCCATTGGTCTTGAATATTAACATCGTAGGTGCAATACATGTTTCAGACTTGCAAATTTTTGTCACAAAAATCAAAGGGAATAGAGAATTGTAAGAGCAGAAGGGGGGCGTGAGGGAGATAAGAGAGACTCTTAGTGTCATAGGATGGAAATCAAGGGGCTAATGAGGAAAGCTAGAGTAAATAATTTCCATTTTATCCCCAGTAAGAATATTCCCTCCCTCACCTTTCAAATTCCCTGCTCACTTCCTCTGCATCCCAAACAAATGATTATTGACTCTCCGCTCCTGAAATGACCCTGGAGTGGGTGTAGTTATGAAATTCTGAAGTGCTTCTCTCCGGGGCCTTCCTCCCTGAGCTGGTAGACTGTAGGCATTAACAGGGATCTGGTTTTAGACATGTTTTGCAAAGCCCTATTTGTTTGTATCATTTGAATTTGTGAGTGTAGCAAGACCTCCCAAGCATATTAGGTATTCTCATCTTGGGGATTCATAGTGAACTCTGGAATTTCTGTAGAAAAAAAAATTACAAAAACGAGAGCCTGTATAATGTGTCCAGTGAAAGCTAACAGGAATGCGAAACGAAGTGGATGGAGGTAGAAGCTCCTCCTCCAGCTTACAATGACATTGATTTCTTTCTGTCTCTCTTCATCACTATAGATGCTGACACATTCTCCAGTCCAAAGGACAGAGACAATATTGAAAATAAAAATTGACAACACTGTATCTGGTGTGACTTTAGGGCTGTCAGTCTCCCAGAAAGCTTAAACAAAAGCCCTAAGTGGAACCAAACCACGAGGAGACAATGAAACATTTATTTTTTTTCCTTGATCATCAGTGGCTTGTGGAGCATTTTAGAACTGGGATAGTACTCATCCTTTATCCGCCTTGGCGTGAAAACCAGTGACTTAACCTCTTAGCACACATTTCTTTTTCTTTTATGTGTGTAGAAGGCATTCTATGTTACGGTAACACCAGCCCAAGGAACCAGCCCTTTCTGGGACGGTATCAAAGCGGGGCTGCCTCACTCAGCCTTGGTAAGGAGTTACGCTCAGTACAGGATGCTGTTCTACAGCTCTTCATCTGTCTCCTCTGTCTTCCCTGCAGGATTTGGTAACCGGCTTGGATGAGCGGTGCTGTCTCTGGGCATGCGCAGAGGGATAAGAAAGCTCCTGGTGTTCAGTGCTTTCTAGGGGAGAATATCATTCCTACCTTTCAGTATCTGAAGCCAGAGGTCTGGGAAATAGATTAACTCTTAAGGTAGAAGACAGTAGCCAGTCTCCACCTAGGGGTGGATCCCATTCTTTGCTTTAACACTCGGAACTAGGGTAGTAGAAACTGGGAACCTCTGAGCCATACCTCAACTCCATAATATAAATTTTAAACAGGGAGTAGGTCAATCCAAATTAGTTGATGGTCTGGATGGTGGAGATATGTCAGAAATTACAAGATGTCCTGTCTTGGAGGTTTAAAGGAGTGCTTTCAAGGGGGACATTTGTGTGTGGGGGTTACACTCATCACTAAATTACTCAACACAATAGACCAAGTCTGAAATGACAGTGATCTTCAAATACCAGATATTTAAAAATTATGTAATGTCTCATGCAGCCATAACCCTCACCAACACTCTAACTTTTCTTATATTGCCCTTTAGAAGCCTTTCTTATAACAAGTTAGGGTGAGCTTGCCTGCTGGAATCTAGGTGATTTCACTGGTGACCCAGATGAAAATCCATTCTGTTATATGCTAAACCTTGTTCCCTCAAAGTGACCATCATTTTGGAATAATTTGAAACCAAGGTTGTCTTTTTGATAATGTCTTGGGTAATATGAATTTTTGTGCCTTCAAATGTATTTGATGACACAGTGAGTTTGTCTGAACTGAGCTGAACACTCACAGTGTCAGAGGAAAGAATGTCAGCATGCCTATTGGCAGGTTGTGTGTTGTATTCTTAGTATGTAGCTTTATAAACACAAATCTCCCCTAGGTGCTGTCTCTGCACACAGTCTCCCCCATATCTCCCATCCTCAAAAGGCAAGGGACGGATGGATTCCTCTGCTAAGACCGAAATCTTTGCGCGTTAACCCTGAAGCATTTACCTGGAGACCAGGTGTGTGTTCCAGCCCCTGTGGAGATGTGACTCTGCAATTAGAGCCTGCCTCCTTCCCTTTAGACAGGAGAGGAAAATATCAATGCTTTTGCACAAATGCATTTCCACATTTGAATATATAAATGATAGACTTCTCTATCCTTTTTTACGTATTTCAGTGACAGGTAGATTAAAAAAAAACATCTTTCCTTAAAACTGAGATGTTGATATAAATATCTGAAGGGAAATTCTAATCACAGTATACAGTGAACAGGCTCACTGATCCTGTATACCTGGGAAAGATTTTTCAAACAGACTTTGTCAGCTCGGCGTTGGCATTCCTTGTCAAACAAAAGCACGCCTAAAGACACATTTCAAACGCAGGCGCTGCAGCTCTTGCTATCCTGCAGAAAATCGAAAAGGAACTCAGAGGCCAAGAACAAACAGAATAGAGAACCAACGAATAAGAACACAGTTCTGAGAAACGGTTTCAGAGAACCAAATATGTTTTCAAAAGAGCGCATCAATAATTAAACATTAGCAAGTCAAATTCCATTTTTCATTTGTTGCGATTGTCTAAAATGTGTAATGAAGAAATGAAATGATTGATTTGGCCTCAGCAAAAAGGAACAGACTAACACTCTTAATCTAGAGGGCAGGTAGAGCCAGGGTAGTAGAGGAAAAGAAATCTTGGTTTTTCAAGGAATGCTTATATAAATTGACTTCTCCACAGTTATGTCTTAATGGAAGCATTTCAATCAGGGGTCACTGAATTCCAAGTTCATCTCATCCTTTTAAAAAGGAGGGTCTCATTTCTTCACTCACATTTATGTTAGTCTTGCAGCCTAACTTTGGCTGACGGATGCTTTGCAGTGTGGCTAGGCACACGTTACTGCCATCCAGATATCCACATGGTTTCTTATGATTCTAGCATTTTTCCCCCTCCCTGGGTAAAAATTAGTCACATCTTAGAGTAAAATTGAGCCTAGACATTGCCAACAGATTTATTTTAATTATGTACAGGAAGAATGATTTGGTCTGTCATAGACATTTTCTGAACTTTACACACGTGAGATACATGGAACACACTTGAAAATGACACGAGAGGAGACGAGTCATGGTCTGGAGGGATGGATACAGATGTGAGTGTAACACTACGGCTTGTAAAAACCAGGGAGGGAACTTCAGTTTGTCCAGATGTGGGACAATGGCATCCACTATTCTCCTCTGTGTTCAAAAGGGTTTAAATTCACAAACTGGACTGGAATAGAGGTGAGCACTTGCTTCTGATGGATGGCACACCACATGTCAAAGTCGAGTGTGCCTGGCTTTCCTTAGCGTTCACTGAAATTCCCCTTTAAGAGCAAAAAGACTAAAGGATGAGAAAGAACTTTGTATTTTTTTAAGGCTATTCTTTGTTTTAAAAAGGGAAAACAGATCACTGAAGACATTTCTTTTCCATATTTTTTGGTGGTGAAATGAGATATTTTTTGACATTTCAATCACAGTGATTTGACAATCTGTTTCCACAGGCATCTGCAGATTCACTGTTTCCAGGTGCATGACACAGGGGTTGTTATTTGACTTCTTGGTACGATTGTGGTATACAGTAAGGGCACTTACCTAATAAAACAGTTGAGAGAATTGCACACACATATGTCAAACATGCAAGTGCTTGTATTCCTGACTGGTGTATGGAACATGCACAAGTCTATGATGCCATTCATCACACCCGTGCAGGTACAAAGCTACCTCTTAAACCACCCTCCACAGTGTCTTTTAAACTCCAAAGCCTCTCAATATTTATAAAGTCTAATTTATTAATTTCTTATTTATGGTTCCTTCTTCTCTTGTCATATTTAAACACTCTTTGCCCCACGTTTACTGTATAGTTGAGGTCGTGTGTGTAGCCTGTATCTAAGTTGGCATTCACTTATTCTTCCATTGGGTAAATGTGAGGATAAAAGAGTGTGGTCCCGTCATAAAGAAGCTGATCGCCTGGAGCACACACAAAATGACCCCAGCACACAGCTCCTATGGCAGTGGGAACCCTATCTAGAGCTTCAGATTATGACATCTGTGCTTGTGTGAGGGAGGACTCATTTTCAGGTAGATGCCAGTCACAGATGAGGCATCCAGGAGGGGAGCTGAGTGGGAGAGGAAGATGAGGTTGGTATTCCGGATCTTGACTTTGAGGGGGGCCATGGGTTAACCAGCTGAAGATGTCCAGACCAGTTTCTTTATTTATATAGCTATGAAAATGGGTTGGGCAGAAGACAGGTGATTGAGGTATTTTCATATAATCCTTGTGAGCATGGGCTTGGGTATGTTGGAACACAATAAAATCATTTTCCTATGGATGGTAGAACAAGCCTGAATTCCTCATTAAGTGTACAGAGGTTCTCTCTGGAAGCCAATTAGTCTTCAGTTTGATAACTCATCATGTATTAATGCATGAGAGTTTAATTGCTTCTCATCTCAAACGGCTCTTCTCTGCGGTAATTTTATTCTTTCGGAAGTAGGTAAGTGACTGGTTTGTTGTAACAAACCTCAGATTTCTTAGCAGCTAACTGCAATAAAAGTCTCATTCTCATATATGTAACAGTCCCACCCAGGGGCTCCTGGCTGGCAGGAAGAGACTTCCACATAGTGATCCAAGCACCCAGTTCTTTCAGCCATTTGCTCTAGCATCTCCTAAAACCCTAGGAGATCTTCATTATGTGGCATCTCTTATAAGCCTTGTGGTCCAGGAATGGCCATGGCCCACAGTCCCTGTATTTAGATTGAGAGAAACTGTTTCTTGGGGACAACTCCCAAATCAGAAGAGTCATTGGGAATTTGGACTATGGCTAACCTTCTCTGTTATGCTAAATATGTTGATAGTATATTCCAACATGGTATCTGTAGTAGTCTAAAAGATTCTTTACAAACATGTATAATCATTGATTAATTTGATCTTTTTGGGTCCATTATATATGCTCAGCACCATTATGAACATAATAAGGAATAGTATGAATTGATCAAAAAATATTTATTAGAAACTTAGGCTCATAGCACTTTGTGAAATGTAGGTTTTGTTTTATTTTAAGATAGGAGCTTATATAGCCCAGTGTGCTCACAAATTGCTATGTAGCCAATGATGACCTTGACTTTCTGATCCTTCTGTCTGTGCCTTCTGAGTGCTGGGATGACTGGTGTACACCACCATGGCCAGTTTTGTGTGGTGTTGGAGATGTCAAACCCAGGGCTTCACACAAATGTTCTATCAACTGAGTTACATTCCCAGCACCATTCAAAGAATGACCTCTATTCCCCTTGAGGATTTGAAGTGATTAGTTAGAACATTGATTTCAATAATCAGAAGGACTTCACATATGCTCTGGAGACTAAATCCTAAAGGATGAGACTATTCAGGGCAGGCAGTCCTGAAGCAGGACCAGGTTTACAAAATGGGAATTTGATGGATGGTGTGGAGTGGAAAGAATTTCCCTAAAGAGGAGCATTGGAGAAGAGATGATGTAGAGGTGCCATGATTGCCTGAGGACAGTGTGTGAGATGTGTGGGACCATCTCAGTGACATCGTTTTCTTGTTCCTGAGGCATAAAAAGTAGTTCCATAGCCTTGCCCCAGGTTTGGATTTATGGGGAGGACGTCTTGTGGGGTGGGGATGGATGGACTCTAGACCCAAAAAATAATAATGTTTTTACACCAAAGCTCTAAATTGTTATTCAGCAGGGCAGGTGCTCTAAATCGCAGGCTTTACTTCTGTGTTTTATTGTTTTTTACATGGCCACTCGGTGTAACTTGCTCACTCTCTGTAGTGGGCTCCAGGGTGAGCAGTAGTGGGGATTTATTTACTCAGTGATGGCTAATGATTCTCCTGAGCCAAAGAAGATGAGACAGCTCGTGGAAAATAAGGCCATCTTGGCTGAATGGGGTCATCTTATAAAGGGTTTTGACAGTCATACGGCTGAGCTCAGGCTTGATGTGGCAGGGACCAGGGAGCTATTCAAAGTTTCCAAATAGGTGGGCAACTTTTTGAGTGTGTTAGTTAATGAAGATTCATCTTCCATCAGTATGCAGGATGCCAAAAGGTAAGGGAGCCAGATGAGATGGAGTTCTGGATGACTTTTTTTTTTTTTTTAATCCAAGGGGTGGGGCTAGAGAGATGGTTTATTCAGTAGAGTACCTGTGATGTAAGCTACAAGAGGACCTCAGTTTGGAACTCACATAAAAGCTAAGAGCAACAGATGTTTCTGTGGTCCCTAATGCTGTGAGATGGGAGGTATAGACAGAGGAGTTCCCGGAGCTCATTGACTATGCAGCCAGGCCTAACTGATGAGTTCCAGATTCAGTGAGAGAGCCTCACAAAGTGGAGTAGAGGACGATCAAGGAAGACATAGATCTCTGGACTCTGTGGGTGCTCACATGTGCACCCGCATACATCTCTCTCTCTCTCATACACATACACACACCACACACACACACACACACACACACACACACACACACACACACACACACACGGGCCAGAAGTGTAGGGCAGGTAGAGAGGAAATGGTAAAATGTGCTCACATGAAAATGGTTGATATCTGAATAAAGAGGTAAACTTCTGCTATGAGCCTGGGACTAGATGTTTGAATGCACTGCCAAGAGAAGGCATTAGTGGACACTAGGACATACAGAGGAGAGATGATCAGAATGACCACAGGCTGTCAGTGAGACCCGTGGAGACTACTCACTTGCTTCTTGGTCGAGGGATCGGCATTTACAGCTCAGTCCAACCACTTGAATCTCCCAGTGTGAAGGCTCCGCTCAGTCTCCTCAGGTACACCGCAGCCCTCTCATCAGAGGATAAAAGATCCGCAAGCCAAGACTGAAGCCTTTCGAATAGTCTCTAATTTTTATTGACAGCCTTGCAAAGTTCTAGGTGCACTTAGCACCTCCGAAGAAGTGCTAAATGATTTAACATTTTGGGGACAAATTTGTTCTATTAGTCTCTAGTGCCAAATTCACCAAAAATATCTCATTAGCTGTGCATTGTGATTTCACTAGGGTGCCCTGCTCTTGGCTGGATTCCAAAGAACACATTTGTATAAAAATGTTCCCATTATGGAGTGTGAGAGCTATTAATGGAACGCCATATGCAACAGAGCTTCTCCTTTGCCTCTGCCCGCCTTGCAACCTGAAGCTTGTGTATTCCATCCATTTTTGCCAAGTGACCCGATTCGCAGGGGTTAAACTACCGAATAGGGGAAGGGCTGGGATGCTGCAGCAATCCATCTTCCATCTGGGCTTAGGCCTCCTAGCTGTCTTCTTCGACTGTGTCCTCACCTTTTTTTCTAACCCAGCTGGGGGAGAAAGGGAAGAGGCAGGACTGGGTTCCAAGCCCAGACTTACAGCTGTGACTGATTGACTGACATTTCTGTTGCTAGCCATCAGAGAGAGAGAAAAATGACACCAACTAAACATAAATGGGAGATGTTTGCTTATCACCAGGAGAGATATGCAGAGAAGCTTGGTATTGATTGGAGAGTCACAGAATCATACTCCAGCCAAGGAAGCCCACTTCACAGATAGAAATACTTCAAAAACAGTTCAAAAACTTGCCATACACTGCTCATATCACTAGTCCAAATGGTACTATTGGACCTTGGCCCAGAACGAAAGAGCCAAGAATGGGTAGGCTGGTGTGCAGGAGAAAGGTGCGGATCTTAGCTCATTTGGAGGAAACGTAATTTTTAAGATAGTGCATTAATTTCACATACAGTGAATACCTGCACTGTGGGTAATGTTGCAAAAGTAAGCAAGATCTCCCTAAACTCCGAATGTTGCCATGTGACATTGGAACAAATATATGTATTTTAAATCTAAAAAGGTACTGTTAAAAATGAGTGAAATGAAAACAGGAGTTGCAGTCAGGACGCTGGGCTTATTAGGAAGACAGGGCCGCTTCCTGCTGGAGCTACAGAGGGATCAAGGCTTTGTGGCTGTTCATGACTTGCATTGACCGTGCAGCCCACGCTGGGTGTGGGAAACTCTAGAGGCCAGTTTTAGATTAGTTACTTAATTTTCAGAAATGCCACAGCTCTAGCCTTTTACCACAGACTCATTTTCATTCTGTCCGTGAAAAATCTCAGTTTGAAATAAACCCATTTCTTTTTAAGAACATGAAATTATGTTTCCCTCGGGTATATACCTCCAACTAATAAATTATCTTGGGTAACATGGGAGATAGTTTAAAAACATAACACAGAATGACGTTAAACTTTATTGATAGATCAAAGAGCTGGAGATAAAAATTTCTATGTAGAACTTCCTAATCATATGCCCATAATTTTAAATTAATGATTCTTGATTGAGACACTTTGGGGTGGGTTGAAGCATTCTGTATTAGATCCAAGTCCTGAAATTGCTGCTGATATGTGGCTGAGACCAAGGACACTGTTTTATATCAGCAGGGCATGTATGATCATTCACTTATATGGCATGTTTATTGCTGTTTAATTTCGAATATTACTTATTGAAAAAGAAAAATTCCTTTAATGGTTTTGTGTAACTATGAGAGTGAGGTATCAGGGCCTGGAGAGATGGACCAGCACACAAGAGCACTGGCTGCTCTTTCAAAGGACCCAATTTCAATTCCCAGCACCCACAGGCAGCTCACGACTATCTATAATTCCAGTTCCAGAGACTGATAATCTCTTCTTCTCTCTGAGAGCGCCAGGCTTGCAAGTGCTGCATAGCCACACATGCAGGCAAAACACCCCTGCTTGGAAAGGGAATATTCTTTCTATTCTTCTTGCTTCTGTACTCCCTCTGCTGTGTGAGGGGTCTCTGCACTTGAGGACCACTCTGCTACACCACTCACAGTTCCAATTTCACCCAGAGAAATCCATAAAAGTTTGTCTCTGTCTTTTTTCTATTAAAAAAATTAAATTTATTTATCTTATGTGTATATGTGTGTGCTAGAGTGCATGTATATTTTATGTGTATATGTGTGTGCTAGAGTGCATGCATATTTTATGTGTATATGCGTGTGCTAGAGTGCATGTATGTGCACACATGTGTGCCTGAGCTCATGTACATCAGAAGAGGGTATCTGATAGTTGGAACTGGAGTCACAAGGCAGTTGTGAACGGCCAGGGTCAAGTAACTCATAACTGCTGAGTCATCTTTCCAGTCCCTAAGATTCATCTCTTTAAAGACCAATCAGAGCAGCTCACAATTACCAGCTACCAGGGCAGAAGCATCAGGAAGGAGAGATGGAGTGGAGCAAAGGTGTTCTTAAGGGAGACATTCTAAAAGATTTAAACAGAAAGGGATGAAGGCTTGCTTATACCAACCACAGAGACCATCTATGAACATTCGAAGAACCACTATTAAGTGTAATTCCTGTTCACAAGAGAAAAATTTGAAAATGGATATTGCGAGCCAAATGATGGAGATTTGCAATCACATCTCACAATGTAGCCATGGGGCTGGGAGCAATGAGACCAAGCAGATCAGAGAATAAATATAGCCACTGCTAACTACAGGCAGCCTACTGTCCTTGTTCTGGTCCATGTTTCTGGCAGCCACTGTAGCTTTGATGCGTTGGTGGGAAGGTAGAGATGTATGTATGACAGCTCTATATGAGAATGTTTCTGCGTGCTGTCAGACCTTCTGTCCAGGCATGTCCCCAGGGGATGAGCTTTGTGTTGTTTCTGTATATGAGAACTTTCAGAGGGATACAGTTTGATACAGGCACTTGGATTGTTCTTATTCGTATACAATTGTCAACCCAAAGTCTTGAAACATACCCCTAGAGTGTAGCATTTGCCAGACACTGCTTCAAATTTCTGTGATAAATTTCAATACTCATTTTGAGTGCGCATAAACTAGTTTTACAAAGATGAGAAGTAGTGTTTTGATTTCAAGCAGTGTATGTGGAAGTAGGCAGCGTGGTTTGGCTCCAGCTGACACATAAATGCTGTTAGGTGCTTCTCATGGGTTGGAGTTTGGATTCTCACACCAACTGATCTGGTAGAAGGGGCAAGAGAGAGTCCATGGTGGGCCTGCTATTTTATTTAAAGGGCTTTGGCAAAGAAACAAGATGTCAGGTATTTGAGGCTGTGTATGAAGCAGATACAAAGAAGTCAAATTTCTAGTTAAGAGTATCTGCAGTTAGGATTTCAGTCCTCACCATACTTCATTACCAGTCACTTCTTGTCCATTTCCTTCTGCTGCCATGGAACACAGGCAAGAACTCAGTTCCAAAGTGACTACCCTGGAAACCCATCTGGTGAGCTGACTGTGTAACCGGTGAGTGGCAAGCCAGAGCTGGTAATGCCTTCTGATCACCATGGGGTATGAATCGAAACTCCCACGATTTCAGATTTCAGCGAGCAAGCGCTTGAATTCCTCAGCTAGGAGGGATCTTGGCCAGTTCAGGTTAAGTTGAAGTTCTGTTTCCACATCAATGATTCATCTTCAAAACAGCAAAGTTGCTGAATAAAAGTGAAACAGGGCTTTCATGTGCCTCTGGCCTTTTCTGAGTCCCGCCTCTGGTGACATCCCGCTGAGAAGGTGTTTCTTGTTCTCCCCGTGAGCTTTACCTTAAAGCAGTTACTTCTGAAGCAGGGCTTCTCAGGTGGCTGGAACCTTTAAGGAAAACCATGGGGGGCCCCTCTGGACACAGGTGAGGTGGAGACTTGATCAATTAATCAGTGCCAGGTTTTGTTGATCACTTACTCTACAGGTCTAGGCCTGTCCTGAGTCCATTAATAAGTAGGTAGATTTTTAAAAAAGCATAAAGGTGACTATGTTCGCATTTTCCCCTCATATCAGGTTATCTCCGTAGCAAAGGTGGGTCCATATTTCAGGGCCATCAGGGACATGTGTTCCTGAAGTCTACATGCCCCGGGGGTTCTGCTCTTTTTTCCCACCCCCCATGGAGCACAGTCATCACCATCTTCTGGGAAATGTCTAGGTGAGGAATGAATGATGGGCCTGTTTAGTGAGCACCACTGTGGAGAAAGAAGAAAGATGTTGGATGCAGAAGCAGATGTCACTTCCTTCAATCTAGATGCTCAGGTTCAGGCTAGCGCTGCAGAAAGCTATTCCAAAAGTTTCTAGAAGGAGCAAAGGGGTGTGTGTGCTTTTCTCTTTTCCGGCCACACTCAGTGCCCCATTCCTGAGTTATCTCTTATGATATTAATGATTTTATTTCTCATAATTATGTTTATGGGTGGGTATGGGTATGTGGATGTGAGTGCAGGTTCTCATAAGGTCAGAGGTGGAGGGTGCCCATGGAGCTGGGTTACCTGATGAGTGAGTCACCTGATGTGGGGGTTGGAAACTGAACTCTTCAAGAGAGGCGAGCAGCACTCTTAGTGACTGAGCCACCTCTCCTGGCCTTTGTGTTAATCTTCTTTTGATAAAAAGGTGTTGCTGTTTCCTAAGACCCAGAAGTCCCCCATGTTTATGGGCCTGGCATCTCCCACGTTGATGCAGTTTCACGGCTGATCTTCTATGGTCTTTGGATTCCATCTTAAAGTCCATCTCTGAAGGACAGCTAAGTCTTCTGCACTCTAGGCTAGGCCTTGTCAAGGTGGCAGTTTACTGATGTTCCCGAGACCTGCCCACATCCACTTGACGGGCAGAAACTGGTGTAGCATGAGGGAGTGTTTGTGTACTGGAAGAGGGACAGATGGCCAGATGGAATGAGAAGGCCCCCAGCCAGCTCTGAGAGAGAAGGTAATGCATTTGATGGCTCTAATGGTACCCCTGACCGTGGGGCCAGATGGAGCTCTGGATCCCACATATTCCAGCTGCCCCACCCAGGCTGCCTCTGCTGATAAAACTGTGGCACCATTTGAGTCAAGCATTTGGCCCTGGATCTCCCTGTGTTGCACTCAGAGGGGAAAGTTAAGATTGTAGAGGAACCTTCCCGTGTGATGCTGGCCTATCTTTCTGTATAGGACTGGGCATCCGTTAGCATCGTAGGCCTCCTAGAAGTGGACTCTTTCAAATACCTGCATGTTAGTCATAGTCCAGGTTAGCCCTTTAAACCATGGGATAGGAACTAGTAGAGAAAGGGCAATGCTGGGTATATGACTACATCTTACCTGATCCACAGTCAGTCACTCAACCGGGGATCAAGGGCATTTGGGTTTTAACCTCACCTAAGCACTGGTAACTTTAAGTAGCTTTTGGTGGAGATATTCTTTTCTCAGTGTGTATGTGTGTGTAGATGCATGTATGTATGTGGGTGCATGTACATACCCACGTGTGTGAACATGGTGGCCAGAGGTCAGCCTTGACTGTTGTTCCTTGGAGCGGTCCACCTTGTTTTATTTTCTGAGATGGTCTTCCACTGGAATATGGAGCTTGTTGATAAGTGAAGCTATGGGCAACCTGCTTGTCTCCATCTCCTCAATGATGAGATTACAATTACATCCTATCATGCCCTCTTCTTACGTGGGCGCTGGGGAATGAACTCAGGTTCTCACACTTATATAGCAACCATATCCCTTCCTTCCTTCCTTCCTTCCTTCCTTCCTTCCTTCCTTCCTTCCATCCTCTCTCCTTCCCTCCCTCCTCCCCTCCCTCCCTTCTTTCCTTTCTTTCTTCCTTCCCTCCCTCCCTACTACCCTCCCTCCTTCCCTCCCTCCTTTCCCACTGAGCTACCTCTCCATCTTGTGGAAATATTTCTGAAAGATATTGTGCTTCTTCATTTTTGAGAGCAATATGCAATGACTACATTTTTCCTTTCAGCCCTTAGCATGTACCATAGTAATAACCCTGAAATCAGAGCTAGGTAATGTGGGTGGAGCTGACTGAATCTGACTGACCCCTGCAGCCAGGCTGCTTCTGCTGGATTTTCTGGTGCTTGGAAAGGCTAGGCAAACCTGGCCTCCTTTGTGGAGTAGGGTGACTGCCTTTCAGACCAGTAGGTATAAATCAAGAGCTGAAGTCCAATTCACTATAAGATCACCATCTTTTGCATCATCCCATGGGCTTGGTGTGGTTGCTCACTTAGGATTTCTTTGAATATCAAACTATAAAATGCCCCACCAATAGTGCATCTCTTCAATTTATAATGTTCCAGACCTTTGGTGTAGTGATGTCAGTGTTGATTATCAACTTGATGAAACCTAGAATCACCTGAGAGATGAGCCTCTGGGCATGCCTAGAGAGGGTTTCCTCAGTTACATGCATAGAAGTGGGGCATGCCTATTGTGGGTGATGCAGTTTCCTGGGATATATAATAGCAGAAACGTCATCAGAGCATCAGGGAACATGCATTTACTGTTTTCACCTGACTGTGGATGTGATGTGACCAGCTATTCCCAGCTAATGTTGCTGTGACTTCCCACCACGATGGATGGTGCTTTGAGCTTTAAGCTTAAACAAACCCCTCTTTCCCAAGAAGTTGCCAGAGTCTTTTATCACGGTGACAGAGAGGAAACCAGTGGCCTGAAATCGGTGACCCTTCTGGTGGAATTTTTCTAATGGTTAGAGAGCTCAGTCCTAATGCTGGCTCCCAAGGGAAGCCTTCTCCAATCCCCAAAGCCTTCTCCAGATGGCAGATGCTCTCACCTCTCTGTGAACACCCTGGACACTCACTCTTTGCTTCTCTTCAAGGAGTCACCCTGTGCTGCTATATAAATCTGCGTTTTGTGTATATCACTTTCTTGATTGGATTGTGAACTTAAAGATTGCAACATCTCTTCATTAGTGTTTGTGGCTCAAGCTCAGTGATGTGAGCTTTGAAAATAGAGTGAATGTGTATTGGATAACATTTCCTAGAAGTGAAGATAACAGTGTTCTTAATTCATGTATTTCATCTGTTAACATATAAATATAGCACTTCCTATACAGTAGAGTATAATCAATAGTCCTCTAGGCAAACATAATAGGACAGATATATGATATATATCATGTACATAGATCAGGTTGGATACATTTATATAAGGAACAAAGATCAGAATAGAGATTAAAAAAAGATCTGTGACTGCCATATGTCTGAATAAGACACAAGCAGGATTTCTGTTTTCATGTTAGAATTTCTTCTTCTCTGGGAGGCTTCTATTCTTGCTCTTAAGACCTTCAAATCTTTAGATGAAACCATGTATATTGTAAAAAATAATCTGCTTTATTTGAACACCATTAATACCGATTCTAACCCTATGTAAACATACTTTTTATTGCATCACCTCGAGTGCCATTTGACCATAAAAATGTGATGTCACCTGGCTCCATTGACATGCATTAGCCATAATAGATGGTATGAAATGGACATTTGATGAAATTGGAGGACACACTAATAGATATGCAATAATTTTGACACTTTGTAGTTTGATTTGCTGTAGTAGTTAATCCATTTAATATCTGTGGCATGATAAGACCTGCCATGAAGTAGGAAAATAAGGGAACTCAAGCAGTTGGTATAGAAAGTGATGCTGGCATCAGAATCTTAGATATTATAACGCGAGTTGTGGCCAGAACCTCTCTCTCTCTTCTTTTTATAAATTTGGAGATATGTCCAAACCCATATGTATTGTTTTCACTGATTTGAACAGGTCATTTCTATAGAAGACATATAATTTGGAGACTGGAATTCTCCAGAATGTGACAGGACAGCAGTGTGTTTTTTACTTCCTGTCCTGACACAGGCCTTCTTTTTGGCTGTACCATATTTTGGATGTCGTCAGTTCCTAGGTATGCAGTTCTCCCCTCCCCCTACCCAGCTTTGCCTCTATCCTGTCACATCCACTCTACCTTTCCATCCCTGCTTTTGCTACAGGCAGAACAAACGAGCAGTCTCAAAAAAAAAATCTTCATTATTTTTTCTGTATAAAATAATCAGAGTGTGATTTGAATCTTTTATCTAGCCTCCAGCCCAGGAACTTTTCATAGCCTCTATATATTCCCCTCAACCATTTTCTAGCTGTGTGGAGAACTTATCCACATATTAGACCAAGGATGTTAGTATACGGTTTAAGGATTTCCCATGTTTCACCTACATGTGTGTGGCTTCTGACCTTGGATCCACATGGACAGGGCACTGGTACTCTGGCATGTACCCTATGTGGAGTATTAGGGCTGCAGACTCTGCTGGAGAGTGGGGAGGAGGAGGTTAAGTGGGGATAGTGGCAGGATATCATCTGGAGGGGATGCCGTCTCTAAGTGTTCTTCTTTCCAGACCCTCTGTGCTTGTGACACCTTCTTGGTGGAGACTCTGTGTTCTCCAGGCGGCCATTTCTCTCTCAAGACTCTTAACCATCAAGTGCAAAGTTAGGAGCTATTGAATCAACAGTCTTCTGGATTCTCCAATAACAGTTCCAGTGCACCGAGGCTTTGCTCCAGGCAGGCAGATATTTCTTAGCACAGGCAGAGGTGGGCTTGGAGCAGACACTGGAGACAAGGAGTGTATCTATAACTTTGAAGGCCCTCCATGTTGTATGGGTTCAGAGGATTGTGACTATGTTTTTAACCTGTCTTCATGATTGTAGTTTTCAGAGCTATTACTTCTTGCTTTAGACTTCCTGTTCTATTTGGATTCCAAGAAACATGAATTTTAAGGGTGGTAGTCGTCTTACTTTTGACTCTTCTTAATAACTTTTATGAAAAGTTGGAAGTGAGGTATGGATGGCTGTCTCTGGCTCCGCTCTAGGTCATCGTTTTGGAACAAAACATTTCTCTTTGAAGAGGGAGCTAGCGAGCCAAACACTCTTCTCTGCTTTTCCTCTCTAAGGACACATTCCCTGCCAACCTCCTCTTCCTTACTGTTTGGAATGTGAGCTTTATTCTCATTTTGAGTCTTGAGCATCAGCTTCTTACTGATGACTGGACATGTAAACCTGCATTTCTTGCACCGCTGGGCAGGTGGTTTGGAATGCAAAGGCTGAGGACCATGTCCTCTGCAGCTGCCATCTATCCCCTTCTCTCAGTGGACAGGCTCAGGGAACATGTCACTTCTTAATTTGTGCTCCCTTTAACCTGGCACAGGGCTGGCACCAGGCAGCGGCAAGGCCGGGAAGAGTGAATGTTACCTGGAGACAATCTGTTTGCAGAATCACCTCTCTCCCCTGTGTGTCATCTCATGTTCTTCCCGTGTTCTTCAACACTGTGGGCCACTGTGTTCTGGCTGTCCTTCTCAGGGCTGACTGCTGACTTCTATCCCACCCAGGGGAGGGGATAGAAGATGCATATGATGAGGGAGGGAAAAGGTAAAGGAAATGATGGACAGTGGGAGGTGCCCATTGCTTTATACAGAAGGTTCTCTGTAGTGCGAGTTTAAACTGGTGCCGTTAAAAACTATTCTTCTGGTTTATACCCATGAATAAATGATGGCCACCGCTGTGGTGCCATGACAGCACCAATAGGTTCTGAGGAGCAAGACTGCAACCCATCTCGACACAAAGTCAACTACATCAGTTTTAAGCGAGCACAGCTCCAAGCAACCGCAGATATTTAACAATTAATAGAGGATGGGCGAAAATGCCTTCACTGCTCTGCCCGAATATGACCTGGATGCTTATAAGTAGAGATGCAAACCACCCAGGGAACTTAGAAATTCTGGTCTTTGACCTTCGGGTTCTGTAATGTATCAACTGAACTTTTACATGGTGATGCATGTGTTTGTATAATGCAGAGGAAGGTCAGGAGGGACCATTCCTTCCAGCTCCTTAAGGTGTCAAAGGCCAAATCTGGAACTATGATGAGCATTTATTAGATTCCTGACCCATCCTGTCAATACATTCCAGCTCCTTTATATATATATTTAAAGGCTATGTACAGTTATTTACTGGTTCAGTTTTATTCGATGATTCCAGCTGCTTTTACATTTGTGGGTTTGATATTTTACTGAGATGGCCTTTTGGTCTCTCCATGAAAAGCTACTTAATTTTTTTTTCAAAGTTTCAATAGGCAGATAGTGATTAGAATGTATTGTCAACTCCTTTAGCTTTTCCTTCCTTCCTTCCTTTTTTTTTTTTTTTTTTTTTTTTTTTTTTGTCACAGCTCACCTGCCAACTCATTCTTGTTAATTCAGCTCTCTGGCTGGTGCTTGTCTCTACACTTGGCTGTGGGAAGATGAGGTGGCTGAGGAGGGATGGGAGATAGCAGCGGTAGCAGAAGAAAGATGAAAATGAATGATACTTTCGAATCCTAAGCGGGGCATCGGAGGCTAATAATTACATTAAAAAGGCCCTCTGTAGGTAGGTGCAAATAGGCTAGTCTAAACAAGCGTGGCTGCTTTAATATGGGCTGTTGGAGAGATGTCATTACCTGACTAGGTGCCACCTTTCACCTCTAGCCATTGTGATCCGTTAGGTCTCACTAACAGGGGAGAGCGAGGGACTTGTTTGCAGGGATTTGTTGTCTCACGCTCTGAGGCAGCTGAGAGACAAGAAGACGCTTACATTCACAAGGTGTGATTGTCTAAGTGTTTGTCTGTGTCTAATTAGTTTGCCTTTGCTGGTTGGTAGCTCCACAGCCAGGAGGCAGATTGACTCTGCAGGCTGTAATAAAGAAGGTTGATTGGTGTTGTTACCATTTGTTTATTTAACCCTCCCTCCAACCAGCCAGGCTTCCCCAAATGGAGAGACTTTTCTTCTGCCTCCCACAAATACATTAAACAAGAAAAAGAAATGAAGGGGGGCTGGAGGAGGGGAGGGATGCCCGCTCTGGCTGTGGCTGCCCTGCTGCCTTCAGTGTGCAGGTAACAAGGATGCTCTTTGTTTGAGGAAACACATAGGACATTTTCCTCAGTGATGAAGGGCACCTAAGCCCTTCAGACTAGAGATGGATTCAAGGAAAACACTGTTTTCTTTTCTCTCTTCAGTTTGATAAACAGCTGTGGAAAGAATCATGGTGGTCTGGTCTTGGTCACCTTGCAGAAAGCTGTGCTGAGAAGTTATTCTAGGGGAGGATTGGCTGGTAACTGTTGACTTTCCCGATGTGTGTAGGCAGGCCTGCCATAGCACCTACTGGCCTTGGATCTTCGCGTTTGAAGGTCCCTTTTGGACCAGTCCCTAGAGAAGCGGTCCCTTCATGGTCTGTCCTGTACCTGTCCTCAGAGATATCTCTAACTTGAATCAGAGCTTCAGGGCCAGGACCACAGGTAGATTTTTAATTTTTTCCCCCTTTTACAAGCAATCGGATTTCCAAAGTGCACAGCAGAGCAACTAGTAAGTCATGCTACAAAAATGTTATTTTGTTTTTAAGGTCTTCTTTCTCTAAAACTGGTTTGCTCCTCATTATGGTGTTCCGTCCATCCTCTTCCCCAGCACTAACTGGGCCCTGGACAGACATGACCTGGACAAGTGATCAGGCTTAGTAGAACCAACCATGGTATTCATTTACACTTTATTTTAAAGATTGATTTCTTCAAACGCTGTTCGTTGCCCACCAGAGGACATGGCCTGGGTCCTGTATATAAAGCCAGGTTGGTTATAATGGCCGCTAGCTTTTATTTAGTGTCTACTATGTTTTAGGTGCTACTGTTATACATTGTCTCATTTAGTCCTTGCAATAACCCACTAGGTCAGGTGTGATCATTATTTCTGCTTTATAGTTGGACAAACTAGGCTCTCTGTGGTCCTAAGTAATATGATTAAGGGGATACACCTATGTAGCTGGCTTTTCTTTGGACTGCCAGCTCCTGAATGATGACTCTGAATCATTCCATTAATTATGAAAGCTCAGCCTTAGCTTAGGCTTGTTCCCAGCTAGCTCTTATAACTTAAATTAGCCTGTTTACATTAATCTACATTTTGCCACGTGGCTCGTTACCTCTCCTCAGTACCATACACTTGATTGCCTCCACATCTGTCTAGTTGGTAAATCTCCCACCCCAGATTCTTTCCCAGAGCTCCACTTTCTCTTTGGAAGTTCTGGCCATTCTCTCCTGCCTAGCTATTGGCTGTTTAGTCTTGATTAAACCAATCAAAAGTGCCCTAGGCAGGTAAGGAAGGACAGACACACATCTTCACACAGTATACAAAAAGATTATCTTAGCACACCTGCTTAGTGGTAGACCCAGAACTCAAATTTAGTTCTTCCTGACTTGAAAATCCACACTCTTACTAGAGAGGGTCCCTTTCATATGCACCAGGCTGGTGGCCATTCGAACACCTGGACAATAAAAGTCATCAAGTTTAAAGAGTATGTATTAGTCAGAGACTGCAGTGAAGAAACCAGGTCAGCTTGTCATAGCTGACAAGGGTCAAGTCTGTGAATGGACCCCATGGTGGAGCAAATGCAGGCAGCTTTGTAGAAGGCCATCATCTCCTGGGGCTTCTCAGTGGAGTCTTATTATCTTATGAAATCTGAGTGAACTCATCAAATCAAAGAAGATGTCTAAGTATATCATGTGACCCGGCTTGGGGACCTAGCTCAGTTGGTAGAATTCATGCCTAGTATGTAAGAAGCTCTGGGATCCCTGAATTGTATAAACTAGATGTGGAGACACATTCCTGTCATCCCAGCATGTTAGAGACAAGATATAGAGAAGGATCAGAGTTCTAGGTTATCCTTGGCGGCACAGCACGTTCAAGGCCAGAATGGAATATACAGTGCCATCTCATATATTTATATCTGGGCCCCACTGGGAAGGTAACACCCACTCAGGAAGAGGGTCCTCTTCCTTCAGTTAATCCTTCCTAAAGATTGCCGTAGGGATCATCCAGAGGTGTGACTCTGAATTGACTCCAGGTCCCACCAAGTTCAGTCAACTTTGACCATCTCCACCATCTCACTTGCCATTGTAGGTGGCACATCCTCAGTGAGATAGTTTAGGGTTGATGTCCAAGCCCTCTATCTTTCTGCAACCAGACTGAATGGCTTCTTGTGTCTTGTCTTCAAGTCTTCCCAGTGAAGAAGACTTCAGAGGCCCTGGAAAGTGTGTCTTTTCCTAACAGTAGATTCTGCCTTCTTGGCTAGAAGAGAATGCTGTCAGCGTAGATGCAGAACCCCACCCCTCACTCATTCTCTATTGATGGGTCATGGTGTAAATAATGACCACCAACTCTGCAGGTGCCACAGGGATGGTAAACAGGTGAGGAGCATCTGCCATCACCATGTGCTGCTCAAGAGTATGACGGTGACCCAATATCATACCACTGCAGATGCCCCTGAATCAGCCTCTGCACATTAAGGAAATTCAGTCATGCTCATCACAGGAACAGTAAAAATTTGATGTTCTTTCTCTGTGGTGCATCTAGGAGAAGCTTTTCCAGATAGAGAAAGGTTACATTTCCTTCTGAAAACAGAGGAACACACAAAACAGCATGTAAAAGTATCTGCCGTTTAACATCAAAGAGCCTAACTCAAGTTGAAGGACACGTCTCATCCAGTCTGCAGATCTGGAGGCGTTAGAGGGGGTGTATCTAGGAGAAGATGTAACTCTGTGCCTCTGGAGGAGAGGGTAAGGACAGAGACAAGTGCAGAAACTCAGAGACAGGCTCCAACAGTAGGCTACCCATATGATGGTCTTTACTTGTTAATTGTCTTGGTGTGACTTCCGTTTCATAACATGTACAGAACATCGGTTATATAACCCCTACTGGGTTCAGTCCTGGGAATTTAGAGTCAATACAACATGGCTCTGTTCTTGAAGTATTCTTAGTTAAGACCGGTAAACAGAGAGGAAGAGAGAGAAAGATGGAGGAAAAGGGATAGGGGAGAAAGGGGAAGAGAGTAGAGAGAGGGAGAGAGAGAAGAAGGGGGAGGGTGAGGGGAGGAGAGAGAGAAAGAGAGAGAGACCCCTGTGTCTTAAGATGTCTTGAGAGCTATTATCAAGGCATGGTTATATGGGAAGAGTTCCTTCTGCTTGTGGAAGCTTTGGGCCAAGCATAGGGATTCTGAGGTTGACATTTTCCTTCCTACAGTCTGAACCTGGAAATGGATTAAAGATTCCTGAGCCTGTGGTGAATTCCTAATGCAACTCTGGTATATAGAGAGGCAAACATTTCTAGCTTTACACTAACATGGATTTGAACAGCTGACTGAATTGCTGGCACATGCTCTGAGCACGGGCAATGGACTCCAACATGGTGCTGGATATTTAAAATATGTTCGCTGTTTGAAAGGCCTCCTGAAATGTGTGAGGACCAACTAGGGCTCAGAAGGCATGGAGAGTTGGGGAAAAAGAAAAGGGCTGTGTGAGTACAGCAAAGATAAAGGCTGGAGAGGCAGAGGTGGATGGAATTTGGGAACGGGTAATCAGAGACCCATTATCTACTGCTTGAGGTCCCCTGTGATGCAAAAACCTTCATGGTCGTCATTCTCTTCACAGACAGTGCTGGGCCCTGGCCAGGTGACACCATTCCCTCCACCTCCATGTGTCAGTGTTTACCAGGCTTGATGCCTTCAGGTTCCTAGGCCACACAAATCTACAGGTAAAGTTGGCCGAGGGTCATGACCTATGAATCTGTATTTTAACAAGCATAAAATGGCTCCATTTTCTGTTTGGATGTGAGGACTCTGCTGTAACTTCTTTTGAGCTGTTTTGTGTGTCTCGGTGATGTGATAAGCACTCCTTTGTCCTTTATGCACCAGATGATATAACACATGAGAAATATTTGAATATATATAGCTATCTTATGTAATTTCATAATGGGAAAATGAAATTATTTATCTTCTGTAAACATCTACTTGATACAATTTCATAGCCAAAATTTAAAATGCTAGCGAAGGATCTTCATAGATATCGACACATTATTAGGTTTCTGGTAATATGGTTGTTCTGGTTTGGGAGTCTTTAGAGATGCTGTCAGGGCTGGAAAGATGGCTTAGTCTGTTAATGTGTGCTGCATAGTCTTGAGGGTCAGAGTTCAGACTTATCATCCTTAGCAGTGGGGAGATGAAGACATGAGAATCCCTAGCATTCACACACACACACAGAGGAAGGAACACACACAGGTACACACACACACACACACACACACACACACACACACACACACACACACACACACACACACGGCCTGATTATTTCAGTGGCTTGTTGGGAAATGCTTTTCATCTTAGCACACCGGTGATGTTCGCTAAGTGAGTCTGATCATTCCCTAACCCCCACTGCTCTGCAAGTCCAGACTCTCTCATTGTGGCCTCAGGCTATGCAGCAAGTATGCAAGGGCCTGAGCCATTTCTCCTTCTGCCCTTTAGTTTTCCCATCTGTGGAATGGGTGTGCAAATGCCTGGATGTCAAGGCAGCTAAGACTAGAGTCTTGGTAACGGTGTCTGGCACATCCACACTTGATAACTGGCCATTGTTAGCACTTCTTTAAAGTATTTGTTTCCCCCGAAATGTGATCATTTAGTGACACACCCACTCTTTAATCTTGACACAGCTGCACTGTGAGAGCCCCCTAATCTGCGCCTCACTAATTTGTCACGTGGAAAGTTGGATGAAACAGCTTGGAGCCTAGGAGCCGTACCTCTGCTGCTGAACTTGCTTATGAATTGGAGATGCCTCCTTGGTGATCATGTCAAATGTCTGGGACCTGGGGCTCGAAGAAGCAATGGGCAAAGGAGACTGTCTGATGTCTCCAGTTTCCCTTCCTTCTGCTACTGACTTTTTGTTCAGTCAGAATTAAATACAGTCGGCAGTCTTTCTCTATCTCTCTCTACACACACACACACAGACACACACACATACACACACAGACACACAGTCTTATAGCCAGGAATAGACACTTTTTATTATGCATTCTTTATGGCGGGAGTTTATAAAATTTCATCAGTTTATGAAAATTGTTATAAAATCTGGGAAATTAACAGGAAAAGCTAAGGAGAGTTCTTGCATTGAAGATTGGCAAAACACCAGTAAAGTGTTCTTCTGGGTAAAATGAGTCATAAAAGTTGTCAAGTGGAAAATGGGTTGACTGAAATTTATTTTCAGTTTTACAATAGCACTTAATTAAAAGGTTAGGGCTGTGGGGCTTTCATGACAAAATATGTCTGTGTTTAAGTTGCGATGGTTGACTGCAGGATTACGTCAGATCTAACGGATGTAAATGTATTCAGTGGAAAACCCCACCACCGTAATGCACTTATGTGCATGTACAATGCCAGTTCAACCTTCCTCAGCTTTTTCTAAACTTCTTTAACTCTCTCCGTTTGAATGCTGTCATTAGGATAGATACCAACACTAGCACACTCAAATATAATTGAGTTTTTAAAACTACATAAAAGATATATTTTTGTTAGCTTTATAAAATATCAGCTTCTATTTTATGTAACCATCAGGTGTACATTTTGACCAGGCTTTCTTTTTTGAAGCTAATGGGCAGATGGATTTCCATGTTCACACTTCCAGTGTTATTCTAATGGAGGGGTTGCTTTGAGGTTCATCTTTTGTCCCTTTTGTTTCATGACAACTTTAGGGAAAAGATTGGGACCACTCAGTATTAGAAGTATGGTGGACCAGAAGCTGCTGACCCCAGATATCCGGTGGACATGATTCAGAGAGTGGGGCCCAGGTCAGTATTGCTGGACCATGACATCTTAGAATGCTTTTGTCTGAGCATGGCGCTGTATTAGAGCATTCCTGTGGAATTTTGTGTTATCACATTTGCCAGATGGTGAGAATGGCAGGTGTGGGGCATGGTTGGAGTCAGGATGAGGATTCCAGCGATGCCTTAGCTGTAAATCCTACAACCCACACATGCTGGGCTCTGATAGAGTCTCCTTTATCTATTGTTGCAAAGTCAGCTGTGGGGAGCTCTGCAAAATGTGGCCTATTAAACTAGAAAGGTAGGTAGGTTCCAGGTCAGCCACAGCAATGAATTCAAGTCACAAGACCTCAGCTTGTGTCCTCAGAACAACCACACCTTACTCCACTAACCCTGTTTTTCTAGTATGAACACTGGTGTCCAGCCTTCAGCTATGAAGACTTTGAGAGCCTAGGTAGACGAGGTTAGCTCAATTCATTCTCTCTAGGATTGGACTTCCTAGAGAACGACTGAGTTAGAAGTCTAAGACTTCTGGGACAAACTGTGACAATAATGTATGTTCTGAGTAGAACTTCCTCCCCAGGAGTGTGACAATGTATTGTATATTTAATAAAATCAGCCTGGAATATCAGAGAACAGAATCACCAGTCAATTGTCACTTATACACAATTTCGGAATTTCTGCCACCTCCTGCCTTAAATGTCTTCCCTGCCCAGTTGCTTTACATCTGGGTTCAACTCTGTATCATAATCCTAGAGTTAGGATTAAAGGTGTGAGCTACTACTGTTTGGTTGTTAGGCCTTGAACTCACAGAAACGGAGAAATATCTGTCTCTTGAGTGATGTCACCACTTTCTGACCCTCCTTGGCTTGACTGTGGGTGATTCTGTCCTCTGATATTCCAGGATGATTTTATTAAATATAAAATATATCATCACACAGGAGAAGAATCTCTCAGTTCTCAGATGACTTTTGGAAGCCCAGACCTCCCGGGTGGGTGGAAACACTATTTATTATCTATCTATGGTGACTCCCCACTGACTTCTCTTGGTTTCTGTTTTTTCTTTTAAGATATTCAAGAATCCCACTAAGTAAACTTGGCGTCTGCAGCCTAAAAGCCAAGGTTAATAACTCTGTTACATTTTGTACTAACATAAACCTGTGTTTATTTCTGTCACCATATTTCTCACATTATGTGAATGCTTCTTTGACTTACCATTGTCTTCTGTGGGCCTTACTGTCCTCAAAGTGAGAGGGTAGCTCATTTTCTTGGCTGTGTTTCTAGTCTTAATATCTGAAGTTGGGGAGACTTATCAGTTCTGATGAAGGAATGAATGATTGAGGATGAGGTATGGGGACTCAATGCTTGGTCCTTCTGAGGATGCTCAGGAAACAGAAGTGGATTTCTGTGGCTTTACTGGGAACATGGGAAAGCCTACCATGTGGCTCTAATACACAACCTCCAAATGCAGGGCATCCATAAAAAGTGGTACCAGACTTTTCAGTAAAGATTCCCATGTATTCAACTCCAGGCCTCTGGAACCAATCACTGATTAGGGATATAGAATATACCTTGTCAAGAAAATCTTCTGGGCCTCAGGGCAGCCTGCCCTGGGTACAGTGCCCTATAGGAACAGGAAATATGAGAGTAATGAGTATGGCCAGGAATAGAACTCTGTAAAAGATGAGTAAGTTTGTCTTTGGCCTGGCCTGGAAACTGTGTTCAGAAGAGACTATGCTTGCTTCTCTGCAGGAAAATTACCTTTTGTGTATGTGTGCATGTGTGCATGTGTGCATGTGTGTGTGTCTATCTGTCTGTCTATGGGTATGCACAGGTATGTTTGTGTATGTGTGCATATTTATGCAATACATATACAGAAAGGTGTGTTCTTGCATGTGGAGGTTAAAGGATAACCTGAGGCCTTGTCTCTCCTCAGGGGTCATTCTTGTTTCCTTTAGAGACAGAATTTCTCATAGGGACGGGATGGGGGGAGTTAACAATTAGATTGGGATGGCCAGTAAGTCCTAGAATCTCTCACTAGAACATGGGGCTTGCTGATGAGGCTAGGCTGACTGGCCAGTGAGTCTCAGAACCTGCTGTGTCAGTCTTCCCAGCACTGAGATCTCAAGTATCTGAGGCCACACCCATCTTTTCATGTTGGTTCTGAAGACTGAACTCAGGTCCGGATGCATGGATGGCAAACACATCACCAACCAAGCTATTGCCCTAGCCTGAACGCTACCTTTCTGACATAACACCGACCATGAGTGAAGCCCAACCACTCAAATGTCAGATTAATTAAGCTAATGGTACAGGGCCTGGAGACACAGGGTATAGAAGGTAAGAAAGGCAGTTTCTTTTTTCTTTGGGCTGACAGAAATCTAGATAGGGCTTTCTCTCCCTGCAGTCTAGCCAGCATTTTAGGGACTCCTGTGATCTTCAGAGGCACTCTAGTACCCTTACAAAGTGGCCACTCTGACAGAAAATCCTTATTTCTCTGTCCCACTTAAATCATAAGGCAATTTAACAGCATTGTCAAGAAAGGAATCACTTCTGAGGAAAGTGTTCACGTTAGTACTTGCTCACGGACGGACAAGTGTACCACCCCACTTCTCGGGGGGGCAGGGAAAATTTGGCAAAGTAAGCTGTGTCCGGGGAAATTTGGTAATGAACCAGGAAGATGAATGCCCTGAGGACTCTGTGCAGAGACAAGCCGAGTCCTGCTTTATGCAGGAGCAAAATTGACAAGGTGGCCAGGCTTTGGAAAAAGCATGCATTACAACACTTGTCCTTCAGCATCTCCTTTCTCCCCATTTACATATTTCCCACAAAAGGTACATCTTCAAGTTCAGCTCCTAAAAGCGTACATGCTAATTTTTCTACAGATCTATTATGTATGAGTGAGAAAAGTCTATTCTCTTCTCGGTGTGCGGAGGATTTGTGCATGTAACCCCCCATTAGTGTTAATGGCAGATCTATGCATAATTTCTCTAACTCCCGGAATCCAGGGCACCTAACTAAGCCACCCTCAATTACTTACACACACAGTGACAGGGAGCAGGTAGCAGGCTCGGGGACTACATTTCAAGTTTTCATGTATTAGTGGTCCGTGTTCAAAAAAGTGGTACAAAGGATGTAAGTAGAAAAAAGATTTGCTAATCTTAACACCTATAAGACACTTCATGGCTTCTATTAGTTAAGGTATCTCTGTCCCACAAGACTGTGGGCTGGTGCTGCTTGGGGACCATGATGCTCTGTAGGTGGAAAGTCAGAGAAAGATCTTTGCATGGACAATTTAGTTACAAAGACTGAATGAAGAAATAAATGGCCATGTCAGACCTTACCATGTAGTTGATGATTCTCTGCATTTTGGCCCTAGTTTTGACTTTGCAGTTTTACACACACACACACACACACACACACACACACACACACACACACACACACACACACACACACACACACACAGTGATACGGAGCACATGAAACTGGTTCTGGGGCTGCATTTCAAGTGTGTATGTATTTGTGTACTTGCGTATGCAGCTGACTGTGCTTATGTGTGTGCATGCAGAGGCCAAAGACTGAATCAGGATTTTTGGTTTTTTAAACTACTTCCCACCTTAGTTTTTGAGACAGAGCCCTCAGTGAACCTGGACGTTGCTGTTTCTTTGTGCATGGCTTCCCAAGCAAGCTCCTGGGATCTCCTTATCTCCTTGCTCAACGCCAAGTTTATAGATATGTGCTGATGCTGGAATTTGAACCCAGGTCCTTATATTGAGCACAGCACTATATCTACTGAACTATCTTTCCTGGAACTCTAGTACTTTTGGCTTGAGACACATTATCTCTGTCACATATATTTCTCAGATATGGAGAGCCTTGCCTGCATTGTTACAACTAATCCTCCATCAGCTTTATTATCTTAGCTTAGACAGAGTAAACTCAGATTTGGAGAGTACAATTTACTGTCTATGTTCTCATAGCCAGCATGAAAAAAAAAGCTGAATTTATCTACATTTAAAGACACACACACACACACACACACACACACACACACACACACACACGAATAAAAGTATTTGCAAGAGGTCAGAGGTGTCTGATTCCTTAGACCTGGAATTACAGGCTGGGAACCAAACTTGCGTCCTCTGGAAGTGCAGTGTTTCTGGACCACTAAGCCAGTTCTCAGCCCCCTGAATTAAACTACAGACTTCATGTTAGTAGTTCTTTACTTTTAAAAATTATAACCCCTGAAACAGTTAACACTCTGTTTCATGCTCATAGCTACAGAGGTTGAAATATAAAAGCCTTCCTTTCTGATTAGTCAGGATGCATTGTGTCAGCACAATCAAATTATTTCAATGCAATGACAAATTCTATCAGGCTTGCTGAAGGCCACATAACAAGTGGTGCAGGACTTTGATGGATTTTACCCTAGAAGGTAGTATGTGGAGCACTCTTTTCTTTGAAGAACTTTTGAGTTGGCAAATTCCACCAGTTGGCCAGTTTCCTTATTTACAACAATAATAGTTTTAATTAACTTGATGTTGACATACTTATCCTAATTTGTAGAAATAATTAAAACATCGTGTCTAGAAAATAGGGTGGGGTATGTGTTTTGAATGTGGGAATTTTCTCGGAGATTTGGCCTATAAATGATGCTGCTTAGGGCTTGTAACACTGAGCCAGTAGAAAGAGCCACGTGTAAACATTTGGTGATACGTCTTTGTTTCTGAGTAACTTAATCAAAATACATTTGGAGATTGACCACAAAGATAGGACATAATCTGCAGGTCTCCGTGTATGTGAAGAATTGAGGTCAACGTGTTGAGGCTGTTTGCTTGAATTAATCGTTTAGTGAACAGACAGACCCTTCTCTCTGGTTACCCTGCAGTCTTGTGTTGCGACATCCATGTTTGGAGGTCTCTTCACTCAATCATTAGAGGCAGGATTACACTCTTTACTACAGTGCACAGTGTGTTGACTGGGTTAGGAAAGTCATGAATAGCAAAATGGAGCGGAGTCCATCCAAGCAGAATAATGAAAAGTAAGAAGTTAACTGTAAAAACCCGTAATCCAAGTGAGTTTCTGTTTATTTCCTTGGTCAAGGATTCCCTGTCCTTATCATGAATCTTTTTTTGTTTTCATTTCTCTCCACTTTTTAAAAAATGTATTTGGAAGCTTTTTTTTATTATATATATGTACATATATGTGCATATAATAATTATGTATATATGTATGTATATATGTATGATTTTTTGTTTCTTGATGAAGTGACCCCTGATCACTTAGATAAGTGACATGCTTATGACTAAGTTTTAGAATTACCTTTTCAATTTCAACTATATCATACACAAAAATGGGTGTAAAGAGCTCAAAACATTAAATTGAATGGGACAGTATTTGTGAAGTAGAGAGACAATGAAGGTGTTGTTATGTATACTTTGCTTCAATGTGTCATCAGTGTCCTGCCCTTGATAGGATCAGTGATTTTACTCAGAAAGTGAAAAATGTCTAAACATCCTGCAGCTATTTATCTAGAAAGTGCCTTCACGGCACTCTAAAGAGATAAAGTGAGTTTCTGGCAAACAAACTAGACCCTAAAGGTGAGGCTTAGCCTTCTAATCAGTTCTATAAGGCACATTGCTCTTATTTAGTTAGAAAATGACAAAATAAAACATTATTTATTCTGCATGTTTTTTTAGAAAAACAACTTTTTATTAAAAAAATTTTTTTGGACAATTTTATCCATGTACATGAAGCATTCTGATTATCCCTGCCCCCACCTTCCTGCTCTTGTAAATCCATTCTCCTTCCTACAAGTCCATCCCTGGGAATTCTTATCTTTCGTCTTGCTTTGGGACCTCCTGAGTTTTACCAGGGCGTACTGTAGGGCCCTGAGGAGCCGCCCATGGTGTCCCTCTCTCTCCTGGCTGAACTCTTGGCTGCTGATATATTGGGGTGGGGGGAGAGTTCATTGTTTCCCATTCTGAAGCCATCAAGGGCTCTATCAGGCTCCTGTGAGTAGTTCTAGACCTATGTTCATAAAGGTGTGTTTTCTTCTAAAAATTTTATGCAGTTGAAGAAAAAGCAGGTAAAAATAAAAGTTCAAGGGTAGATAATCTTTTTAAATATTGGCCGAATTTGTTGCTGTTTTAGTTTCTTGAGATACTTGAGAAAATCCCCAGAGCACGTGGCTGGTCTTCAAAACCATCCATTCAAACTGTTATGGGAAGCTTGGAGAGAGAACAAAACATCGAGGCTTTGTTTCCAGAGAACAGTTAATTATGCTGCATCCAGCCTTCTGGTCAATGGCCAGAATCCTGAGTGGTATGCAAGTAAGGCTACTATATATCTTCGGCTTGTCAACACATACATGATTTGATTGGGTACTTTATCTTACTAAGAGATGAGAAGAAGGGGAGGTTAAGGAAGAGACGAGGTGAAGGTGCATGCTCAAGGACACTGACTAGCCCATGAGACTGTTTTCTGTTGCTTCCTTGGCTCTGGTCCCTCCCACAAAGCAACCCCAAAGGCCATTAGAATCTCAGAGCAGCAGCCTTCATTTTCATCTTTATGTTGCTTGAGAAACATTTTGATAGGGGAGATGGAACTGAACCAGCCCTGTCAGAATCTTAAGAACCCATGTTTCTCAGCCCATTGATATTACAAACTAGGAGACCAAGTCGTTATAAGAATTCTCCAGCTCCCTATGGGGAGAGTACAGGATAATCGTTCACCGAAAAAAAATATTTGCTTAAAGCCTACTGTGTGTATTGCATTGAAGTTGGGTTCTTTTGTCTGTTTTAACATTTATTTTTATTTATGTGTATGTATGTGTGTGGGAGGGGGGCATGCCACGGGGGACCTTTGGAGGTGAGAAAAAGACATCAGATCGTCTGGATGAAGAGTGTCTGGTGGTTGGGAGTCATTTGGATTCCAGGAGCAGAACTTGGGTCCTCTAGCAGCAAGTGATCTCAGCTGCAAAATTTTTTCTTCGGCTTGGAAGCCTGGGTTCTTTATAACACACCACGAGGCTTCCTTCATAAATTAAAATAACATACACAAGCCTTTCAGGATCTATAAATTTTTTAACTTGTCTTTGAGAAATCAGTTTCTCAGAATCTATCATTGAGATCTATTCAAAGGAATTCACCAGCTCTGTGATAAGGAAAAATTCTGTCCAAAATCAGGGGGTGAATGATTGTCTGCCAGCTCCCATGATGCATCTCTTCTGAGATGGAGATTTCCATGCAAAAGTGGGACCAGAGGTCAGAAACCAAACACAGGTTAAATGCGAATTAAAAACAATTAAATGAGCCTACACACAAATTAATTGAGTTCTTGCCCAATAAACAGTAAGGTCAGACAGACACTCGAATTCAACATTGTAATAGCAGAAAAGAGAAGGCATTGGTTACATTATTATTCAGGAAAGGAGGGAAGCTGTAATTGTCAAGTACAGACTCTTGTTAGATGCCTTTATCTGCTCAGATCTCCTGTTACTGTTCAGAGTTCAACTCTTGCTAGGTATGAGTTGTCCAATTACGTCAGCCTCTCAGGATTCCACAGAAACACCATCAGAGCAGAAGGACATGTTAGACAGAAACAGATACATACAGGCTGTTTGCATTTCGAGTACATGGCTGTGGGACACGATGCACGGGATGCACCCAGAAAAACTGCCTTCTGATCTGCCTGTATTGGTGAAGCACATCTCTCTTACATTTCAGAGAAATGCTAAGCAAGGGAATAGTATTGGGTACTCTATGAAGGTTCTCACTGACATTTCTATACAAAAGGAATCCAGCTTTTGTGAGTCTGGTCCTAACACAGGGTCTCCTTTGCATGTATATAGGGTTTCAGAATCAAGGCAAATTAAAACTAGATGCCTTACCCAGAGTAATGCAGATTCTTTCTGATTGTAGTCTAGCCTGGGACTTGGATCTTTGGAGCTGAAGGTGTGGGCTGGGCCTGTTTTACCATTTGACTGGTAGGATGTGCAGGACATGGTTTTTTACTGGATACTTCACCTTCAAATCTCTATGATTTTTGAACTTTTGCATTGGTCAAAATAAGCTGACTTGGGTCTCTTCCTGACCCGGAGGTTTGTTGCTAGAGTAAAGGTCAGTAGTAACTGACTGTAAGGCATAGAGCAGAGGTGTAGTGGATTTGTCCCACCTACTGGTTTAATAAAAAGCTAATTGGCCAGAAGGTAGACAGGAAGTGTGGGTGGGGCTACAAGGTTAAGAAAAGTCTGGGAACAGGAAGAGCCAAGCACAGGCACTGGAAGATACCAGCAGAGACGCCTGAGAAATGCTAGCAGAGAGACCAGCAGACACAGAGAAAAGAAGATAACCATGCTGCAAGCTGCACGGCTAAACAGATTAATGAAAATAGATTGAGCTAAGATGAAAGAGCTAGCCAGCAATATGTCTGAGCCATAGGTCAATCAGCATAAAATTAATTTAAGCTTCTGTGTGTGTTTCTTTGGAACATTGGAATAGCTGGTCTGGATCTAGGGGCTAGTCTGGCCAGAAATTTCTTATTACACAGGGGTCTTTCTAAGAGAGACAATATCCATGGGCAGACAAGAAACAAGGCGATCTCAAAAATAAAGGGACTGGGCACAAAAGCAGGAGAATCACCCTAGGAAACTCCCAGCCAGGCCGACCCTCAGGCTGAGCTAGATTGGATAAGGGTCAGCAATGACCATTGGTGAGACTCCCGGGGAAGATAATAGTCACCATAGTTACCAAATTCTAGCTCTAGAGGCACACAGGGAATAGAAGGTATTGGCTGTGCACATTTATATGGAAATATAGATATACAACCATACGCCACACACAATTTTCTGGGGAATTCTTATTAATGCCTCACCTAAGACATTGTTACCTAAATTTAAGAAAACATTCTTATGTTTACTTCAGAAGTCTTGGGGCTTTAACTTCTATGGTCTATAATACGTCTTAGACTGGTTTTGTGCATGGTGTAAGGTCAGAGTTGAATTTTACAAACATATGATCATCTATGTGCTCTTGAATTATTGATTAAAATGATATTTCCCTGTAAATTGATGGATGTCATCATATAATCAACTACTTTATACGTAGATATAGTTGTATATTCTTCATTTTTAATTTCTTTTATTTTTCTACTCTATGCCTCAGTGAGTAGATGATTATAACTCTACAAATATAATATGTTGTTTGTTTATTCAAGTGGATGATTAATTTCTTATTTTGGCATAAACATTTTAGGAAAAGTTACTACCAAATCCTTGCTTTACTATTTTTATTATAATAACACTGTATTTATATACCAATGAGTTTGGAAAGAATTGAAATCTGTATTAGCAAGCAGTGTTCCTACACCAAAATATTATCAAAAGGAACTCACCCCACATCCCTGGACCCTGAAAGTTCAAGGCTGAGGAACTGAGCACATCTGATGTCTCTTGAGACCTTCTGAGGCCTCTCTCCTTGGGTTGGCGATGACCCCGGCTGGTTGTGTCACCAGCTTTTTCCCGAGTCTGTGAACTCATTTCCATTTTTTAAAATAAAGACCCTGGCCATTTTAGATTACATTCTACCCTCCATGACTTCATTTTATCCAATTTACCTCTGAAAGTCCCTATTTTCAGATACAGCGCTATTCAAAGATACTGGAGATTAAAACCCCATCACACTAGTTTTGGGAACACAAAACTCAGCCTTTAATATCTTAACAATATTAAAACTTACAGCCTTTGAACATGGTGCATCTTTTTACATACCTTTAATTTTTCTCAGTATTTGGTAGTCTCAGTATGGTGATCTGTCTTAACCTTGGTCACTTACATGTACTATTTGAATGCTATTCATAATAGTGTGTTGGGAGCCGCTGGCCCCAGCCCCTCAAGATGGTGCCAAGATCCAGTGCTGGCCAACCCTCCTGAGTCAGTAATCAAGACAAGGGCCTGAGTCAGTAATCAAGGCAAGGGCCTGAGTCAGTAATCAAGGCAAGGGCGCATGCCTTTGCTAATTTTCCGAGACTGGTCTCTCCGCCTCTCCCGTGACGTCATGTGGGATGATGAGCTGCAGCCTATAGAGAGGTGACACGTCCAAGGCGGAGTCTTTGGCCTATATAAGGGCTGGGCTTTTCCTACCTCACTGTCTCCATTTTATGTGGGCTAGTGCTCTCCCTCAAGGAGCATTAAAACATTGCTGCAGAAGGATCCTACGTGTGCTGTGCCTTTTCTTGCGGGCGAGAAGTGGGCGCGGGACAACTGGTGCCGAAACCCGGGAACTGAACACCATTAGCACCGTCGGAGACCCCTCGGAGACGAGGTGGATTCAGAACTGCAGGTAGGTTGCTCGGAGAGGTATGTCTGAACTGGACTTTGGTTTTTTTGAGGCCTTGATGCTTGTCTTGGCAGTGCTGTTGATTTTCTTCGTGGTTGCCTTTTGCTTCCACCGGTCCATGGGACCCTCCCAGTCTATCGTAACAGCACTAGACTCCCTGCTTAAGCAGCGTGATATTAAGATGGCACAGCGTACCCTAAAGAACTTTGTAGAAGATAAAGCCTGTAAAGATCTGATAGCTAAAGGGCGAGACATGATGGAAGAAGTTCAGGACAGCATATCAGAAACCGAGCGCCATGTGAGGTTAGGCGCGCGCCGTAAAGTAACAATACGCAATAAGGAAAAAGGACCCCCCGGTAATATGGGGGAGTTGGGAAACCAGAAACTACTCAATAAGGAAAAAGGACCCCCCCGGTAATATGGGGGAGTTGGGGAACCAGAAACTACTCAATAAGGAAAAAGGACCCCCCGGTAATATGGGGGAGTTGGGGAACCAGAAACTAAAGTCTGGTCCCCCCACATTGTACCCTGTACGGGAACTTGAAAATTTAAAGTGTGGCTCCTTGAGTGGCTCTGATACATCGGAATATTCGGGAGATGATGAGTTGAGCCCTGATGAGGAAGATGACCTAGAGGAAGAGGCGGCTAAATATGAGGTAGAGAGATATTATCCTGATGAATTTCCCCCCAAACAACAGCTCTGGATATTTGAGATGCTGATAGGGCAAGGACCACACGCAGCTGATCAGACTAATTACCCCTGGGGAGCTTATCAGCTGATTGCTAATACAGCCATTAGGGCATGGAAAGCTTTATCCAGAAAAGGAGAAGGGAGCGGTCAATTGACTAAGATTATTCAAGGTGCACAGGAGCCCTTTTCTGATTTTGTGGCTCGCATGACAGAGGCAGCAGGTCGAATCTTTGGTGACCCAGAGGCGGCTGCCCCTCTGATAGAGCAGCTGGTATTTGAACAAGCTACCAAGGAATGCCGTATGGCCATAGCTCCCAGAAAAAATAAAGGACTACAAGACTGGTTGAGGGTATGCCGAGAGCTTAGCGGTCCCCTGACAAACGCCGGTCTAGCTGCAGCCATTTTGCAGTCCCAGAGGTACCCTCTAGCGGACCCTGCCAAGAGAATTTGCTTTAAATGTGGCAAGCCCAGCAATTTATACATGTTCAGGTATTAATCTTTCGAGAAGCCTTTCTCAATTTTTGTTACAGAATTGGTCGTCTGAATTTGAGCAGACCCTTCGTGACCTGCAGGTGGCGATCGTCCAGGTCAATTCCACTCGGCTAGACCTGTCGCTGACCAGAGAGTTTTCTACGTGGATTTCCTCAGCCTTCTCCTACTTCAAGAAATGGGTGGGGGTGGGTATGTTTGGCCTAGCCTTTTGCGGAGGACTGGTCATTCTTCTCTAGATGGTTTGCAGGCTCAGAATCCAAAGTCCGAGAGACAAAACAGTTTTGGCTCAAGCCTTAATGGCTCTAGACTCAGGAGCCTCGGTAGATGTGTGGCTAACTATGCTAAAGCAATAGGGATATTTTGGCTCGAACAGCTCCTGTATGCCTAGGACAGTCCTGTCCATTGCACTGGGTGGAGTGTTCGGCCCCTTTCCTGAGAGGGGTGTTGAGCCAAGGGCATCGCACAGGACATAGCTATGTCCTGGGAGGTATGTTGTCCTGCATAAGGGTGCCTGCCTTAACTCCCTTCCCAGCAAAAGGCAGAGGACAGGCTGGGGGAATCTCGATCTGTCGAGGGATTAGAGATGACGCCCATGCAAGTCCATAATGTTTTCTGGGGGATAACCACTGCCTCCACCCTCTTACAGGATTCCCTCATTGCTTAGAAAAGAAAAAAGGGGGAGATGTTGGGAGCCGCTGGCCCCAGCCCCTCAAGATGGTGCCAAGATCCGGTGCTGGCCAACCCTCCTGAGTCAGTAATCAAGACAAGGGCCTGAGTCAGTAATCAAGGCAAGGGCCTGAGTCAGTAATCAAGGCAAGGGCGCATGCCTTTGCTAATTTTCCGAGACTGGTCTCTCCGCCTCTCCCGTGACGTCATGTGGGATGATGAGCTGCAGCCTATAGAGAGGTGACACGTCCAAGGCGGAGTCTTTGGCCTATATAAGGGCTGGGCTTTTCCTACCTCACTGTCTCCATTTTATGTGGGCTAGTGCTCTCCCTCAAGGAGCATTAAAACATTGCTGCAGAAGGATCCTACGTGTGCTGTGCCTTTTCTTGCGGGCGAGAAGTGGGCGCGGGACAATAGTGGGTTTTTTTTTTTTTTAAATCAACTTTTAACCACAATATAGAAATTCAATAAATATTTTGATGCTGTCCTCGTAAACTGTTAATGCTTAAACTCATTCTTGTAGCTTTGTGCTTTGTGTGTGGCTTCCTCACATGCTAGGCATAGGCTGTCACCTTATTGGGATGCTTTCCTAGCTCTTGGATCTGCTGTTCCCACTCCGACATTCTTGCTTCTTTCTGCTCCTGCCTGTGCCGTGTAGAGTAGCTTTTGTGGGAGCAGACAACCTTGCTGATCTCAGGGAGAAAATATTTATTTTCCCCTTTAAATTGCTGTGTATTTTTCGCAGATGCTCTCCCTCTATTAAGCTGAAAAACCCTTTTCTGTGACTCCTTTCCTGAGTTTTGATCATGAATGAGGTTGAATTACATCAAATTATTTCTTTGTATCTCCTGATGACCACTTGGCTTTTCTTCTTTCGACTCTTAATGGGGTGAATTAAGTTGATGGTTTTTTGAATGTTAAGCCAACTTTCATGCTAAAACTCTTCATTATGTGGTATTTTCGAAGATTGCTGGATTCCATTTACTAATATTTTCTTAGAATTATGGTCATTAATTTTCCTTTCTAGTAATTGCAGTCATTTTAAAGACCATGGTTATAATAAACCTATTAAATAAGCTAAGAGGTATTCCTTCATTTTCTATTTTTTCCTCTGAGAAATTTTTATCTTTATAATATTTGCAGAAGTATCTCAGAAAAGGCTCCCAGTGCTGTCTTATTTTGCAGCTCTAAGCCGTGTTGTAGATGAAGTCACATTTACATAGATTATTCTGGTTTATCCTCAGTTGGCTTAAACCTTACAAATGTGCTTATTGTCCATCTAACATCAGATATGCTGACACAGAGCTTTCCCAATATTCCTTTATTATCATTTGAAATTTTATTATTTTATTTATTTATTTATTTACCTACTTACTTACTTATTTATTTATTTTATTCATTCATTCATTCATTTATTTATTTATTTACTTATTTATTTGTTTGAGACAGACTTACTCTGGGTATTCTCGGCTGTCTTGGAACTCACACTGTTGACCGGGCTGGCTTCAAACTTACAGAGATATACCTGCTTCTGCCTCCTGCGTTCTGGGATTCAAGGCATGCACCATTAGCACCAGCCACACGGAATAATTTTTTACTTATAAGTTATTTACAATAGAGTGTTAATTATTGAAAATAAAGAAGAAAACAATTTACCATATGTTCCCGTAGCTTACCCGTTTCCTGTGTTCTCCATTTCTCTTTTAGGCTCTAGTGTTTTATCTAATATATATTCTAAAAACGTTTCTAAATGGCTTGACAAGTAGTTCATAAATAATTGTTCTTGACTTCATTTACTCATTAATTATATAACCAGTGCATATTTTCCAAAGAGTTTCCTCGTGTTTTTTAGAGTTCAGGTTTTCTTTTTTATATGAAAATACCTTTATTTCATCTTCAGTTTTGATATCTATGACAATTCTAAGTTGACATTTTAAACTTCCTCGGCAGCTTGAGAATGTTACTCCTCATCCTCCACTCAGGCTGATCAGAGCTTTGCTGATGTACTCTTGCGAATCTCTTTTTGTTCTCTCTCTGGGTGATTTTAGGACTTACTGCCCCCTTTCCCTCCTGACAGTTGATGGTAATGCCCGTTGGTATTGTTTACTCTGTATTTTTCTTCTCAGGTCTACTGAAAGTTTTGCATGTGTGAACTTATGATTGTCATTAAATTTTCAGAAACCATAGCAATCATTTCCAAATAGCTTTTCTGTCCTGATATCCCTCCTCCCTCTCTCTCCCTCTTCTCTTCCCCTCCCTCCCTCCCTCCCTCCCTCCCTCCCTCTCTCCCTCCCTCTCTTTCCCTCCTCCCCTGTCTCTCCCTCCCCCGTCTCAAATTTTTTGAGTTTCTGGACACTGAGTCATCACTCTATGGGACAGTTATTTGTTCTCACCTCTTCCTTCAGTTGGCGTAGAAGGTTTTACGGAGCTAGAGTCCTATCTTTTTTTTAGTTCTCTACATCTTCACCTAATACTATATACACTGGAAAAGTTCAAAATTGCATGAGGGTGAACAAATGGCTGATGGGAACAGTCACTTTATTACTTACCGTGTTATCTCAAGCATCCCTGTGTGAATTTCTCATTCCTTTCTCACGAGTCTTGAGCAGCGAATAGTACTAGCTACCGGATGTTTAAGAGGATTCAACCAACGCTTAGAGCTTATGGAGGCCGCACCCTTCCTAAGTGGGAAGCTGGAAGAGAGGCATCGCTTCTGTAAGGAGGACATGTCCAGTACCTCTTCACCACTAGGTGGACTGGACCTCTCAGGGCGCATCATCATTTGATAATGAGGTTAAAATAAATTGTGGGCAACACCAGGAATCAGATGGCCAGATGGCCTCAGGCAGAATGGAACTGGGCATGCCCAGCAGGGGAGTCCTCCTGCTGAGGTGGACAGAGAGGACAGGGTTGGGGCAGATGCTCCTATTTGCACCTCTACTCATGCAGTTTAAGAAGGGTAGCAAACAGCTTCCCAGGGACACTTGGAAGCTTGTTAGCTGCTGTTTCCTACTCTTTTTGGTCTCTGCAAAATTGATCAGTTTTTTTGTTATTGTTATTTTTGTTTTTCTCCCCCCCTACTGGGCTCAGAAAGAAAAAAACATTGCATATGAATGCTCAGTCACACCACCAAGTGCTGAGACTGTTTTCTGTTGTGTGCTTCTTGGAGCCTGGTAATGACAAGGGTTATTTCTTGTCTACAGAACCCAGTCATGCTTTAGACATATTTTCTGTGCTGTTATTGATTTGTCTAAAGTTTATTTATGGATTGTTTCTTATCTTTGGGTATTGATTTCTCCATTGAGCATCTGACTTTGTTTGCTACTTTTAAAATTTATTCTGTTTGCCCAAACCTCCAGGATCCCCATTCCAATCTACAGAATTTCTAATGTAGCTTGTTAGCTCACATTTTGGGCAATGTTAACATGATTTCAGGTACTGAGGACAAGGAAGGGGTTGGGGTTCTGCCGAAATCCTTAGGAGGAGCCAAAAAGATTATTGACAGTCCAAGTCCACAGAACACCGTCTCCAGCCATGCTGGCAGCTTTCTATCAGCCCTTCCAACCTGCAGCAAAGGCCTCGAGAGCACAGAAAATGTTCTAGTGGAGCAAAATTTTCCAATTTCTTAGCTAACCCGATTTTGTTGATTCATACATATGCATCCTTCAATATTGTTTCTGAATACAAAAAATAAGGAAGAAGTAAGATGCATTCTCTAGGGGTTCTGCTTCCTTTGTATATCATTTATATTCCTTGAAATGCCCTTGAAAGTTCACTTGCTAAGGGAAGCTAAACAAATAATTGCATACTAAATGGGAAATGAGACTAGCAAGCTAGATAATTTGTAACATCAAATATGCTTTTTCCATGCTTAACATTTTCACTGTGAGGGAACAAGAGGAGTATATAGTCCCAGGCATCTAAACTAGCAGCAATGCCAATGCATGAAGTGAAAATATCCCCGAATCCACATTCCTAGTTCAGCTCCATCACAGCTGAACACAATATGCTATCTCGGAATAGGAATCATACTTGCCTCATTCCCCTGATCCCCAAAGAATGAAGCTGCTATGGTTGTAATGCACCTTATTTCTCTTTGTCGCCACTGAATCTGAATTTCCCCCTACCCCGCGCTTTTTGACCATTGTTCTTTTGGAGGCCTATTACAAACTTTGAAAATTTTCCTCTAAAAATAATGTGATTAGTCCTGTGAGGCCAATGTAATGAGATAGACATCAGCATTGCTGTGGACAATAATCCTGACAACAAATGAAAGGAAGGAATTGTTAATTATATCAGTCAGATGTTATCTGGGAACCAGCATTGCTGTTAGGAGGGAATCAGAATGTTGATGTAGGGTAGAAACTGAATATTGATGTGGAATGTCTTTCTGCATGCTCTTTATTACCATTGGTTAATAAAGGGATCATTTCGACCTATGGCAAAGCAATTTGGAGGCAGGTGGGAAATCCAAGCAGAGATAAAGGAGAAGGATAGAGTCAGGAGATGCTGCAGGCTGCCTCACAGAAAGCAAGATATAATGTGACACAGATAAAGCCATGGAGCCATGTGGCAATACATAGATTAATGAAAATAGGTTGAGTTGTAAGAGCTAGTTGCTAATGAGCCTGGGCCACAGGAAAAACAGTTTGTAATTAATATAAACATCTGAGTAATTTATTTTATATGCGGCTATGGGACAATGGGTAGGAGACCTTTGATTGGACTGCAGACCTGGACAGGTTAGAAACTTCAGACTAAATAATGTCTCCACTGCGACACTAGTGTTCAGCTCTACCATGGTTGAGTTTGCAATGTGAGACAGATTTCTCCTGCTGGCTCGTCAATGGAAAATATTGCTTGAAGGTCAGTTTTAGTTTGGTGGACAAAGTATCCTTCTGTTTTCAGTAGGATTTCTCCTAAGGCTGCCTATTTCAACAGCCAAACTTCATAGTAAACCTGAGGTTCTGGGAACTACACAGGATAGTGAAGATATCTACTTGTGTTGTGAATCTGACTGTAAATTTTTGCTCTGTTCACTGAAACAGGCTTTTAGAAATTGAAGAAATGGAAGAAAAGTGGGTAGAAAAAGAATTGGGGAGAAATGAGATTGTCTGGTTATGGAGCTTCCAAGGCCTTTCCCAGACCCAAATGATTTTCCCCCTAGCATCCAGAGGCTTAGTTTCTGGAGACACTTTTCTCCAGTGAGTGTGCAACAAAGTGTCATAGGCTGAAGACTTCGGGGAACTCCCCTTCCCATGAGTACCTGTTGTACCCATGTCAAGGGACCCCCAAAGACCACCAGGGAGCGAGACTCAATGCAAGCCCATGAAGGTCTATTGTTATGGTCAGGTTCAAATGAACCCACCCGGGTGGAAACCCTTTGCTCCAATAAAGGGGAGGGTTACCAGCCCCAAGCCCAGAGGTGAGGGGGTTTCTAAAGATAAACCTAAGCAGGGTGCTGCACATCTTGGCATTTCAGGATTAGGTAAAGGGGTATGGGGTACAGTAGCCATTGGCTGAACTTTCCAGGTGCAAACCCAAGCCCTGAATCTACTGGCTGAACTTTCAGAAGCAAACCTAACTTTTAAATCTATTGTCTATCTGGTGCACCCCCAGACCTGGGCCCTATCCTCAGGCACCAAATGCTCCTTTCCCTAAACAAAGCCCTGTAAGGATAAATCCATGCCTTCATACACCCCATGCAACCAATATGGGACCCAGCATCAGTCAGCCCTCAGAGCCCTTTCTACATCATTTTGTGTCAGATCCGAGAGCAGGAGGTGTCAGAGCTAATGGGTAAGAGTGAAGACTCCAGAGTCAGACTGCCTTTGTGGAAAATCAGCATGCCTTGGGTACCCTTGATTATAGATGTTTTCATATTTTCTCATCTAAAAGCAGGACTAACAACTCTCCCTAGCTGCAAAAATTAAATATATTTGGTATGTGTTTTATATGCAAAACATACAGACACGTGTATATATTATGTATGCCAGCTATATCACAGGTGACTGTGTATTCACACACACAACTGTGTCTGGCATACATTAGCACATTGGTACTTGCTGTCATGGCTGACGTCCTTGCTTATCCATGATTTTTCTGTATGAACCTTTGTGATGTGCGGTTTTATCTTTCACATCTCAGTAAGCCACCATCAGCCACGTTATGGAAACACAGAATGGAAAGTGCATAAAGACAGGAAGATTTTGTTTCCTGGATCATTTAAATATCATTCTGGATGATGTTTGAAAAGATTTTAAACCAAATTCATGACTGGGTGTTTTGGATCATCAGCTGTGAAAGTCTAGTGCCAAACTCCAGTAAGAGCTGGCCTCTGTTCCAAGTTCCCATGGAGACGTTTTTTTCCTACCCTACCCTGGCAGAGATCAAAAGCTTCTTTGCTACATTGTTGTGGGCAGACAGGAAAAAAAAAGTTTGTCTCAAGGAGTCTGGGAAAGAAGGGAAGTCGGAAGTTACTCAGTGCAACTTCTGTTCTTTTTTACTTCCGGGTTCAGCACAGATAATCTGCTAAAGCTGAAAGCTGGCCTGGGTATGCACTCCTGTTCAGGAGATCCTGCTTGTGAAACAGGATGCATGCGCTTCAGGGGCAGCTTTGAAATGATTTAGACTGTATTGTTTTTGTATTGAGGCAGTGCTGGACTCTATAGCTCAGGCCAACCGCAGACTCATGGTGATCCTCCTGCCTTGGCCTTCCCAGAGATGGAAGCCATCGCTCATTTTTTTTTTCAGTGTTTTTGTGCATTTTTTTTTGAGTCTGCCAAAATGTTTAATTGAAAAGGTTTTTTGGTGCTTTTCGACTGTCTCTGTATTATTAATATTTTCCTGAGAAATAAGCATGATTTTCAAACAAATGAGAATTATTTAGCTTGCAGACAGGCCCTATTACTGAAAGTTTGGAGTATGAGTGACTTAGAGGGCTGAGAACCCCGGGAACTTATAGCTCCTTAAGTCAATGCAGGCCAAGTGTGGATTCACTTGGGGAGGTAATTTGGAGGAAGAGACTGGAACCTGAGACCACCCCCATCTGCTTGGTCATTTCCTGAAATAATTGAGTTAGCAAGGTGACTCCTAAGACATTTCACTAGCCACCTGTGTGGAGCTGGTGGGCTTGCTCCACAAACCCAGTGGGAGAATCTGAGAGAGTGCAGGCTTTCCCACAGACGTAGTCACACCACTTATCCCAGAGCAGCAGGGACAGAGGCCTCCTTTCTCTGAGAATCCTAGTACATGGAGGACAGAACATGTTTCTAGCTGCCCTGTCTGTTTGGAATTTGGCCCAACTGATTTTGATGCCCTCTGAAATAAAACAGGCATTTCTTCTAGAGAATAAAATATAAAAGAGCAAAGGAATTATCTAATGCATTTTTCTTGTTTTGTATTGCTCAAGCACTTCCCAAATCTTTAAAGAGCTGCAAGAACAGGGAAATTGCAACCATGTTATTCTCTACACGTAATTAATTCACCCATTCTCTTATTATCAGACATTTAGTCTTTTTCTGTTTGCTTTTTGCTACAGTGAACATACTTGTACAGACCTCTTTAAACATAGCTTCTGTTATTTCCTCCGGGTGGATTCTTCACATGGACTCAGGCTTCTGTGAGAAGGACACGGTCAAGGTTCCTGTGTTTGCCAATCTTGTACTGTTCATAAACAAAACTCCGATCTTCTCCATCAAAGTGGTCTCACCATATGCAGGCATCGGGATGACCATGTGGAAAAGTTTTATAAACATAATGATGAAGGATGCTACTTAATTGTTTAAACTTAAATTTATGTTTAATGTAAGCACTGCTGTTTATTTTTCTTGTCAATAGGGCAGGAAACAGACAGCATTGTTCATACTTACATTGTTTTGTATGTCCTCTGCCCATTTTTCATAGGCACATTGATGTTTTCCTGCTTGTGGTGGAGACAGGCACTTTATAGGGTGGGGACCTTTTCCTGTATTTAATAATTTTTTTTTTCTGTTTCTTTTGACCTTCCTTGTCATTCACGGTGGTAGGCTGGGCTGACTTTTTTCCCCATTTAAATTTGTTTTCCCTTTGAATATTCAATTCTAATTAGGCTTAGGGTCACCTAGGTAGGAATGATGTGCCAGCATCTCTTAAAATTAAATGGAGCCATGTGGCTGATTCTGTGCTCATGTATTGTGAACAAAAGTGATGGGTTGTCATTGTCTTACTGGCCCATAGGTGTGTGGGCCTGTTCATTCATGTTCACCCCTCCACACACTAACTCTCTAGAACTCCAGGAATGGTCCGTACAAGGCCAGCTTTAATCATGTGTGCATCAGGAGTACCCCAGTGTATGGCAAGCAAGGACTGGGAGAGCTTGGGTCAACTTGAACATCACACATGGACTTAAGTGGCAGCAGGAAAGTTGTTTGTTGTTGAAGTTATCTGGCATCAAGGGTGTGTTCACACATATTTACAGGTCATGTGCTGAGATTCTAACCTCCAGTGTGAGGAGACGGCCCCACAGAAGGTCATTTGGTCATGAGAGCTGCTCTCATGAATGAGATTAGATTACTACCCTTGGCATGTCACTCCTTTCCATCATGAGAAGTAGAGTGAGAGACAGTTGTCTATCAAAGAGGTCATGAGACCTTCAGCAGACACTGAGCTAGTCAGCTCCATAGAAGAGGAAAATCTCTTATGTGTATAAGCCATGCTGTCTAGGGCATTCTGATAGAGTAGCAAGAGCTAAGACAGCATCATTGTTGACCCTCTGTTATAGCAATCTATGTTTGCTCCAAGATCTTCTGTCATAAAGAATTTAGCTTTAAACTATAAATGAACTATTTCTTTATAACATTTTATATAGCTTTTATTTTTGATTTTTATTTATATATGATTGAAAAACATTTTTCTTAGACACTATATTCTGAACACAATTTTCCCTCTCTCAGCTCTTCCCAGATCCTTGCCAGGATCAGCCATCCAACTCCATGCCCTTTCTTTCTATCTTGTTAGAAAACAAGTCAGACAAACCAGAATTAAAAAGTAAAACAAACAAACAAACAAAGGAAACATAAGTAACACACAAAGACACACCCATATACAATGACACACTCACACACACATACACTTTCTCTCTCCTCTCTGTCACACACACACACACACACACACACACACACACACACACACACAACCTATAGAAACACAAATTTGGAAACCATAACATACAAACAAAAGACAAGTAAGACAAATATGCCCAAACAAAGCAATATGAGACAAAAACCTACAAAATCACCATTGAGTTCATTTTGTGTTACTCACCTACTGCTGGGCATGCTCCTACTCTGAAGTGTGGTTAAGATGCACAGTGAGAACCTAATGGCAAAAACTAATTTCTCCTTGTGAGCAGATGTCAATTGGACAGAGCTTCTTGGTAGGGATGGGAACTCATGTCGATGTCTGCTCTCAGTGCTGGGATCCCATCTGGCTTGGAGTTTATGCTGCCACAGTCTCTGTGAGTCCATATAGACACGAGTCCCATTGTGTATGGAGGACACTGTTTTTTTGCTCATGCATTGCCACTGGTTCTTATGATCTCCTGGTGGCATCTGTGGTCATCATTCTGGCTCTCTGGCTTTTAGAGTCTCTGTTGGGAAGTTGATTGTTAGTCTAATGGGTTGGATTTTGTATGTTATTTGGTTTTTTTCCCTTCAGAGATTTAAATATTTTTTCTTTATTATATACATTTAGTGTTTTGATTATTATGCATTATGGGGAATTTCTTTTTTGGTCCTGTATGTAAATTTTATGTTCTCTATGCTTCTTGTACCTTGGTAGGTGCCTCCTTCTTTAGGTTATGAACATTTTCTTCTATTATTTTGTTGAAAATATTTTCTGTAATCTGACCTAGGTTTCTTCCCCTGTCTCTCTTCCTGGTATTCATAGTTTAGGCCCTTTTATAGGTTCTAGATTTCCTGGATGTTTTGTGCCTGAATTTTTTTTTAGAGTTGACCTTTTCTTTAGCTGAAGTATCCATGTCTTCCCCATGTCTTGTACTCTGTTGGTGAGGCTTACCTCTGAGGCCTTTTTGGGTTTTTTTGTGTGCGTTTTTGTTTTTCCTTTTTACTTCCAGTTTTATTTCAGTGTGGGTTTTCTTTAGTGAATCTGTTTCTTTGTTAAATTCTATTTTTTTATGCCTTGACTTTTTTTTATTATTGCATTTTACTGTTTGTGTTTTCAGAGACTTCAATAAGGCATTTATTCATATTCCCTTTAAGGACCTTGATCATATTCATAATGGCTATTTAATGGCTATTTTGAAGTCCTTGTCTTATGCTTCAGCCCTGTTGCCTTTCTTGTGACCTTCTGAGTAGGGATCCTGGGTCTGCTGGAGGCATGTGTCTTTGGCCATTTGTGCTGATGATCTAGGCGTCTGGGGTTAGGGTGGTTGCGTTGTCTGTAGATGTTTATGTCTGGTTTCATTTGTTAGATGTTGTTTCATTCCTTGGTTTCTGTTCACTCTCTAGCATGGTGACTGTGGGTTGTCTGGTAGGACGTTCTTCTGCAGGTCGGTGTGTCAGGAATAAAGAAGGGCCAGGAGAAGAGACTGAGAGGGCTGTAAAAAAAAATGGCTAAGGGGATCCTCTCCATAGCAAGAGGTGACCTCCCCAGGGGGCAGGAGGTACAGTGGGGGAGGTATTACAAGTTGCAGGAAGTGAGGAATAACCTAGAGAGACCAGGATGAAGGGCTGGGAGGAGCCTGTCTCCAGTGAATGGAGTTGATGGGGGAGGAGGAGACACACTTGTAAGCAGATTGTCACATGGCTGAAGGTAGGGATGGGAGATCGTAAGGGAGGACAGGAAGGGCAGTGACAGTCACCTACATGAATCCCAGCCCTGTGAGGTAGGCCACTGGCTGGGCGGTGGCAGGCAGGTAGGAAGTGTTTCTGGATATCAGCTGATACAAAAGAATGAGAGAATCTAGACCAGAGGGCTGCGAGTCCACAGAAGGGGAGATGCTGGATCCACACCATGGTTTGGCAGAATCACCAGGAAATTGTATTGCCTTTCTATAGAAAACTTCTCAAGCTAAGACCTTATATACATTTATAATCTTTAAATATTTTCATAATGCAACTTAAATGTGTAGTTGTTTGATCTCTTTGATGGAGTTTTTGGTATGATGTGAAGTGAGCTGGACATATGTTTTGAAAAGAAATTTATCTATACATTTTATACCCTTGTGTAATATCTTTTCTCCACTGACCTGTAATGTCATCTCATATGTTTATAATAATTGCTATTTCTAAGTGTTTATTTTCTTTCATGTATTACTATTTTACATGATTGTGAAAGTTTTAATTATTATGCCTTTATAAAATCACCTTCTGGTCAACCCTCTTCTTTAAGATTTAAAAAAAAATTATTTATTTAATATTCATGAGTGGTCTGCCTGTACGTTTATCTGTGCATCATATGCACGCCTGGGTATTGGAGGAAGCTAGAAGAGGGCATGAACTGCCATGTGTGTGCTGAGAGTTGAACCCAGGACCTTTGGAAGAACAGTGAGTGCTCTTAATTGCTGTATCATCTCTCCAGTCACCCATCTTAAACTTGTTTTTTTTTTTTTTTTTTTTTTTTTAATCTTCTTGGCTAGAGTTTTTGTATAATTTCTTATGTAACTGAAAATCTTTTGATCAAGTCCTCACTTTCTACACTCCAGACTAAGCCAGAGTACCCAGCTCTAGGAATTTGATTACATATAATTCCCTACATCAATTTGTGAGTAACTTTCTTTTCACAATAATAAAATTTCCTACATAATGGTACTTCAGTCCATTTATTTGCTAAAACTAAAGCTCTGTGATTGTCTTCATGAAACCCCTCAATTTGTTATTATTATAAACAAATTCATTAAATGATACATATAACCCTTCTTGGATTTATATGGATACCAGGCTAGAGCTATGGCTCAGCAGGTAAGAGCACTTGATGCTTTTCCAGAAAACCACTTCAGATGGCTCACAGGATCTGTATCTTCAGTTCCAGGGGATTTGATGGCTTCCTCAGGCACAACTCCTACCCCCAAAATACACACATTAAATATGGCTGAGTTCTTTTTATTTTGTTATGTTTTTTCTAAATAATTATTTGGCATATTAACAAACCTTATCTTTTGACCTTTTGAATATTTGTATTGTATGTGGCCTGATAGGAACTTGTCTTGGATCTGAGCTGATTTCTCCTGGTCCTCTGGATATTTTTGTGTGTGTGTGATAGAAAGTCCTTCAAGCCAGTGGCTTCATCTCACTCAGTGGTGATCTTGCTCTTTGCTGCTCCTCATATAGATTTCATCTTTGGCTTTTGTATAACTTTACTATTTTTTCTATACCCAATTTTATTGACATCTATTAGGGTTGTAACCATATCCTTCAATGCTCTTTTACTGGATGCAATGTTTTGAGATTTCTTTTATAGGAATTCAAAAGAAGGATTAAATTTTACAAGTCTATATCTTTTGTAACACTTGAAGCCATAAACACACTAAGTATAGAAAACCCATATTATTGATATGGTTTATTTGTTATCATTAAATGCTTTCTTATGTGTGGTATGTATACCAGGATTTTGTTCTCGGGCTATGTTTACTTTTATGACTGTTTAATAAATAGCATTCTTATTTTATTTAACTCTCTGGGTAGGCTAGGCCTTTTGCTTTAGTAAATTTCATTCTATGAACTTTGCCAGTCTGTGCCTCCAGTAGGAAACAGATGGTATACACTGACTAGGTAATTTGAAGAAATTCCAATAAAAGACTATTTACAAGGATGTAGACAAGAGGCAGGGAAACCCACAAGAGATGGTTCCATACTCCAGAGTGAATGAACCCAAGGTCTGGATGAAGAAAGGAGTGTGGCCACTTATGTCCAGGAAGGAAGATCTGGGTGAAGAGACCTCCAGTATGGTGATATGTTATATATTTAATAAAATCAGTCTGGAATATCAGTGAAAAGATATACCCACAGTCAATTCAGAAGGATCAGACAGTGGTGACTCACACCTTTAATCCCAGCAAATCTGAATTTGAGGCCAGCTTGGTTTACAAAAGGAGTCCCAGGCTCCTAGGCAGGCAGTGGTAGTGCCACGCCTTTAATTCCCTAATTCCAGAGACAGAGATATTTCTGTGTTTCTGTGAGTTCAAGGCTAACTATCAAATAGTAGTTCCCCATGCTTTTAATCTTAACCTGGATGTGAAACAACTGGGTGAAGAAGGTATTTAAGGCAATCATAGAAAGACAGAGCAGGCAGAAGAAGCCAGGAGGAGCGAGGCTGAGGAAGCTGGAAGACAGCTGGGTGAGATCTGACTGTGGTGTTTCCTCTCTCTGATATCTCAGCCTTTCCCTGAGATCTGGCTCTGAGTTTCCTTTATTATTACCAGAATTTGTGCAACACGTGGAATCCAGCTTTGAAACACAATCCCCCCCTCAAAAAAAAAAAATGGCCAATTTCTGGTCAGAGCAACACATGGCTGGAGGAGTAATTTCCGGATGGCTAGGCTTTCTGTTCCGGGTTAGCCTCCAGTCTTAGGCAGACTGGCCACCTGTGTTTCTGTTTCACTTTCATCTGAGTAAGTTTTTCAGACAGTGGCCTCTTTCTCTCTGTCAGTTGTGGGTTTTTTTCTTCTCTTTTTGGACCCCTCCTTGGATTGCTATTACACTAAGTAGCTGCCCTACTTCACAGTCATTTGAATCGTCACTGACAACTAGATTGTGGAGTAAATGTGATTCTTTTTAAAAAGAGGAATTTGTTTAAGTCCATGGAGAGTGTTTAATCTTTCTTTGATCTTTCTCTAGACAATTTGATATTGGAATCAGTAAAGGAAAAGATAAATAAAGTAGATGTGACTATCATAATGTTTATCATGTTGTTTATTATGAATAATTTTTGTTTGCTTTCTGTTTATCATTTAAAAAGTCAATTAATGTAAATGCCAAAAAAAGTCTTTAAAAAGACTTTTAAGAGAGCACACAAAGATATTCAAACCCAAACAGAGGAATATAAAGAACTAATCTCAGCATTGTCATTTAAGATTATAGAAAACAGCCAACATTAATATATCTAGTAACATTTTTAAAAAATCACAAAATGATAAAAAATAGTAAAGAAGCTAGTTGGGCTCTGGTACAAATGCTAGAATTAAGGAGAGTCAAGGAAGCAATTGTGACATATGGGATGCCCTCACCATTTGTAAAACAAATGTTAAGCAGTTGATCATCATGTAACCAGATCACCCCTGAGGACTGGTTAAATATAGTGACTGCAGTTTTAGAGGCAGAATCACTTTTACAGTGGAAAACATGGTGGAAGGAAGAGGCTAAAACAACAGAGCAAAGAAGCAGAACAGAGGCATAGAAGTCTCCCAAGAACAATTTATTGGGGAAGGGTATTATACTGAGATTGAAAGGTAATTCATATACAATTCACATACTCTGGATTTATGCCACATTGCAGCATTAAATGCCTGGGATCCGACTGAAGAAATAGGAAAGAAACAGAAACCTTCACAAAATTAACACAAAGCCACCAAAAAACTTTTACAGACTTTTTTGCAGAGATTAACTGCAGCAATAAACAGAATGATACTGGATTCAGAAGTTAGGCAAATAATAATTGAATCACTGGCTTTTGAGAATGCTAAAGTACAATGTAGAAAAATACTTTGACCCTTAAAAGCAAGGTCAGCACCTTTGGAGGATTGGATTTGTGAGACAGTTAATCTAGAGTCTTATGACAGTGATGATAACTGGGTAGGAGAGCTTATTTCCAGAGGTTTAAGAAAAAGAAAAATATTAAATGTTACAATTGTGGAAGGTCACATAAAAAGAGATTGTAAACAAGGAGTTCCCATAAACAGTGTTTTTGTTAGGAATAATCCCAAGAGAACACCCTTCCCTTCTGGAGTATGCAGAAGGTGTGGAAAAGGAAGACATTGGACTAATGAATGTAGATCAACAAGGGACAGACAAGGTAACTTTCTACCTTTGGGAAATGCCCAATGGCATTTGAATCCAGTTGAATCTTACCCTGCCATCATGGAGGAAACACCTTCCCAGAACAATTAAAGAAATTAAAACCTGTTAATTTCTTACTACACTGAATGATAGAAAATCTATAGAAAAGGGAAAAAAGTAGGAAAAATTATGAAGTGAATATTTTTCCAAGCTTCTATTAATGAACAGAGGCCAAAGTTAAAAGTACAAATAAATGATGTTATTATTGAAGATTTATTGGACACGGGTAGATACATCAATAATTTCACCAGAATCATGCCATCCAAGTTGACCCCTTCAGGAGGTAAATGTTCAGTTTTTAGGTATTGGGTGGATATCCCAGGTAAAACAGAGTGCAAGATGGCTTGAATGTATAGGACCAGAAGGACAGAGAGGAATATTGAAGCCATATGTGGCTGACATTGCTATAAATTTATAGGGATGAGATACAACAGTGGAACACACAGATTAATATTCCTCCAAACACAGAAATAAGCCATAAACTAGCACATGGTTCTGGAAGAAACATTAGAAGATATTATGAGAAACAGTCACAGACCATTCAGGTTATAGAGAAACAAGGCAAAACAGCTGCTGATCTTTGAAAGACACCCACAGCACTACCTCTAAAATGGCTAACAGAGAAGCCTATATGAGTTCATCAGTGGCCTCTAACAAAAGAGAAATTGCAGGCCTTAGAGCAGCTGGTACAGGAACAGTTAAATGCTCAGCATATAGAAGAATCAACTAGCCCTTATAATTCTCCTGTATTTGTGATTAAAAAGAAATCTGGAAAGTGGAGAATGATAACAGACCTAAGGGTGATAAACAAGGTGATCCAGCCAATGGGCTCTCTACAATCTGGGATTTCTTTGCCTTCTCTGTTACCTAAAGAATGGCCTATTATAGTTATTGATTTAAAATTCTGTTTCTTTACAATACCTTTACAAGTACAAGATAAAGAAAATTTAGCCTTTACAGTGCCCACTTTGAATAATTCTTGGCTTGGAAGGAGTATTAGTGGAGGATACTCACTCAAGGAATGCTGAATAACCTCACTCTGTGTCAGTATTTTGTACAAAAATCCAGTAGAACAAATACATAACAAATTTCCACAATCCACAATTTATCATTACAAGGATGACATCTTGTTAGCTGATTCAAATATTGATACCTTAAAAAAATTGTTTAAAAAAGAAAAAAAAATTGCCTGCTTGGGGATTACAAATTACCCCTGAAAAAATACAAAAATACAAGGAGGAAATTCTATTAAATTTTTTAAGTTACAAAATAGGCCAACAAAAAATTAGATCCCAAAAGGTACAAGTCAGGAGAGATAGACTGAAGACACTTAATGATTTTTAAAGATTACTAGGGGATGTTGCTAATTTATGATCCACTATTGGTATTAAAATGAAGAACTGGATAATTTGTTCAAAACCTTAAATGGTGACAAGGACTTCAATATTCCGAGAGAATGGTCACCTGAAACTGAGAGAGAATTGGCTTTGGTGGAAAAGAAATTACAGGAGGCACATGTGGATCATGTAGATCCAGACCTTAATTGCATTCTAGTTATTTTGCCCTCTAAGCTTTCTCCTATAGAAATTTTAATGCAAAAGGAAAATGTTATATTGGAATGGATATTTCTTTCACATAAACCGAGTAAGAAATTAAAGACATATGTGGAAAAGATTTCTGAACTGATTTTTAAAGGAAAATTAAGATTTCATTAATTAACATAATGGACCCAGCAGAAATTATTGTACCTTTAACTAATGAAGAAATTGACCAACTATGGGTAGAAGGTGAACCTTGGCAGAGTCTGCATTAATTTTGGGGGAGATAAAGAAAACTAATTGGATTCTTCCTTGTATTGTACGAGATAAGCCAATATCTAGAGCCTCCACTTTTATACTGACTCAAACAAATCAGGAAAGGCAGGTTACAAATGAGAACATATAAGTAAAGTGGCTCAAAGCCCTTATAATTGCATTCAAAAGTCAGAATTATATGCTATCGTGATGGTATTAATGGACTTTACCAAACCTCTTAACATAGTCACTGAGTGTCAGTATATAGAAAGAGTTGTTTTACACATTGAAACTGCTGATTTTATTAATTATGAGTCAGAATTAACTTCCTTATTTATTCTGTTACATAAAATAATCAGGACTAGAAATCATCCCTTCTATATAACACACATTCGATCCCATACGGGTCTTCCAGGTCCCTTAGTATAATGTAATGATGAAATTGATAAAATATTAATAGGAAGTGTGCTAGAGGCCTCAGAGTTTCATAAGAAAACATCACGTCAATAGCAAAGGATTAAAAAAAGATTTCTCTATCACTTGGCAACAAGCCAAAGAAATTGTAAAAAGGTGTCCCACCTGTTCTTTCTATAACCAAACTCCATTGCCAGCAGGAGGTAATCCTAAAGGCATATATAGAAATTAAATCTGGCAGATGGATGTATTTCATTTTACAGAATTTGGGAAATAAAGATATGTCCATCATACAATAGATACATTTTCAGGATTTCAATGGGCAACTGGTTTGAGTCCAGATAAAAGCTGATTCTGTAATCACACATTTGCTAGAAGTTATGTCCATCATGAGAATACCTGCACAAATAAAGACTGACAATGCTCCAGCATATGTCTCTACTAAAATGAAACAATTTTTTTGCTTATTATATTATAAAGCATATTACAGGAATACCACACAATCCTACAGGGCAAACATCACTTCCTATTTCCTGTCCAAACTCAATTTGTTAAGTATTCTGATTGAAAAGTTTCCACAGTTAAACATCTCCCAAGGAACTGGAGACAGAACATGAGCAGGTGGGATCTCAGGAGGAAGAAGAAAAGGACAAACTGTCATTGATGTCGCATCTAAGACAGGCAGATGGTTCCAGCGTGTGTGGATATGATAGATGTTGAAAGCCCTTGTATAGGTCTCAGAGCAGAGCAGTGTCCTAGCAGAAGAACGAATCCCCCAAGAACACTCAGGAAATTGAAGTGCAAAGGCAGGGTCACGCACTGGCCCAAGGACACCTGCAGGTTCTCAGCCCTTCAGTGAAGTATGGTGTTGCTGCGGGTGTGATCTATGTCATCTCTCTCTGGGCCCTTCTCCCTGTCTCGAGATACCCAAATTCCATGATTTCTTCATTTCACACAGACCTATGGGAAATGCACTTACATTTTAACTGATAATCTCCATAGAATCATTAAAGATTTTTTTTATTGATTCCTTGTGAATTTCATATTATGCACCCCAATTCACCTAATCTCCCCATCCTTCCATAGCTGCCCCTTAGCCCTTGCAATACTCCCAAAGAAAGTAAAAAGTAAATAAAATGTAAAAAGTAAACAATAAAAGTACAAATTAAAGAGAGAAGAACCTTACCATGGAAACTGAGGTGTGTCACAGTGTGTCCCTAGTTCTCCATTTTGCTCAAACAGCTTGCCCAGCAAATGCCCACTGCAATGAGTCACTGGGTCCTCACTTGGGTGCTGCTCCGATTTCCTGTTGTTTTCCTGTGTCATGGAGGTCTTACAGCTTTGGTTCTGCAGGACTAGCACCTTCTCCTGCTCCAGCAGTTCATAGATGGAGTAGATATTGGTGTGGGCCAACTCAAAACCCTGGATCTGGGCCTGGGAGGTAGCTGAGTTGGTAAGCCTGCCCACTCTCCTCTGTCTGCACCACCAGGGCCTGCTCTCCCACTTTATCCAGGTGAGGGGCAGGACCAGCTCATCCACTCTCATGCCCTCAGGGCCAGCTCTTTCACACATGCCCTTGGGGCAGGCTCCCCCACTCGAACCTATTCCACCAGGGCCAGCTCTACAGTGCTGCCCAGGCAAGGTGTGGGGCCAGCTTTCCAGAGTGCCACATCAGTGAGGGAGAGGGCCAGTTCTGCACAGCCTTGGCCATCAACATGGTCCCAGGTAGCAGTCTGGACCAGAGGGATATCCAGTGGCCTTTTGTGGTGACATGGGCCATGGGCCCAGAGAAGGCCCTCAGTGACAGCACTGGCGGTGATATCTCCAAGGCCTCAGGGCTGCGTCTTGCCATAGATCACAAACCTCTCTCTCTCTGTCATCTCCTTTCACACACTTGCTCACTGTAGAGGCGCTCAGACTGCCTGAGCCTTGTGGCTACAGGTAGGAGCCTCTTTAGATCTCCCACGTGGGCAGGGGCATCTCAGGTGTCTTCTGTTCCTCCCACATAGCTGGGTGGTTGGAGGCCTCCCTGTCCAATCTTTTAAAGCGGCTACTCTTCTTTTATTCAGAACACTAGAGAATGAAGACAGTGAGCAAGACCCAAACCCCTGACTCTGACCTAAAGAGAAGGAAAGCTATGAAAATGCAATTCATCCCTCCCTCCCCCTCCCTCCCTTCCTCCCTCTCTCCCCCTCCCTTCCTCCCCCTCCCTCCCCGTCCCTCCCCCTCCCTCCCTCCTTTATGATTTTTCTCATGTTAACGTTTTCTCTTACAGCCTAGGCTGGCCTTGGATTTTCTGTCTAGTAGAGGGTGACACCAGATGTCCTGATTTTCCTCTCTTCCCACAGCTGGTCTTCTTTCTCTGGTCTCCTTACTGAGAATGAGGGTAGGGATAGATAGAAGGTGGCCGGAGTCCAAGTCCAGTCTGAATTACTGAATTCTGCTGCCTGTGGTGTTTAGCACTTTGGAATTCCATGGAGGAGAAAACATTTGTAGAAAAGCTGCGATTTTACGTTTGCATGGGGAGCTTGGTGTCTCTAGAGAGCAACCCTGCAAGGCTGTGCAAGTTTTCCCAACAGATTTTTTTTTTTAAACTCAATTATTTCTTTGGAGGGAGAGAGAGAACTCTGAAAATCTTCTTTGAGGAGAATAAACAGATGATTGAGGGACCATGTTCTTGACTATGAGGGAACTGTTTGTTGAATCTGCTGCACAAGAAGCCTGATAAACCCCAGGACTACAGCTCAGGCTGTTAGAATTTGCTATTGGGGGGATTCTGAGTGATTTTTAAAAAAGATGTATGTAGCTGCTGCATTATGTCTCTCTTGGCCTGCCAACCTGATTTTACGGACCTTTGGAAAAATAGTCCCCTCAGGGAAGTCCATAGTTGTTTTGACATTTGGGATAGAAAATATTTGCTATATAACCTTTGTTGGGAAGGACCAGAGACAAACAGGAAGCACATTTATTTGCTACTGTGTGAGCATTTGTGGGGTTTGCACAAAGCAAATCCTTTAAATAGGGAGGGATGTAGGAAAGTAAGAAGAAGTGAGTAAAGTCAGTCGGGGCATGTTCCTGTGTCGTCACAAATCTCCTGCTTTGGATTCTGGTGCATTAGCGTTTGCCACAGCTTCTGTTCTTCAAGGTTTCTGCTCAGGGAGAGGAGTTGAACAGACTTGAAATTGGAACATTCTTAGATTGTAGGGACAGCACTGACCTGGTGCTTTGAGTGTCTGCAGACAGGTTGACTCTCCTAGTTAGTCATCAGGAAGAGGTGGGGCTGGAACACCAGCCTTCAAAGACGTTGAGAAAAGGCAGAAAGTCAGTGAAAGGGCATGATGTGCAGGTTTTCTTCTCCCAGCATCCCTGTGAGCCTCTAGCCTCAAGTAGGCTGCCCTGCTGGCCTTTGCTTCATCATGATTATGAGCATCCCCCTAACCTCTCTGTGCCCCCCCCCCCCCGTGTGTGTGTATGCGTGTGTGTGTGCGTGTGTGTGTGTGTGTGTGCGTGTGTGTGTGTATGCGTGTGTGTGTGTGTATGCGTGTGTGTGTGCGTGTGTGTGTGTGTGTGTGTGTGTATAGATGGCAGGACAGAGGATTGGACTTTTGTTTGTCTGTTTGTTTAGATATTCCCAAACTTGTCTGCATTCTGCCATGATGACAGAGCTTGGCAGTCCTTCCTTTACTCTTTGCTCAGAACACATGTCAACTTGGACTGCTTTCATATTTAATTACTCTTCTTGGAATATTAATATTGAAATTGCCCTTAAATGTCCATCTTCCCTCAGATCCCACATGATTACCTATCACATAGCAAAGATACCCCACTGACCTTTGGCATTACTTACTCCCTTTCTCACACATCCCATAATATATGTGTTTGTTGCTGTAGCTGGCAAGTCCTATGGCCTCAGGTTCATCTGACTGTCACAGCTGAGGCTGTCTAAAGGTACTACACCTTTGGTAGTTTGCTGTTATCCGTGGATGCTATTTGTGTAGGCTTCTCTTTCTGTAACAGCAACTTTATGAAGTAAATGTAAACATCCTGTGGGATAATGCTCTTGGACACTGTAAAGATTTGTTACTTTTCTTGGTTTAATAAAACACTGAGTGGTCAGTAGACAGGAAGTGGAGGTGGAGATTCCAGACTAGGAGAATTCTGGGAAGAGGAAAGGCAGAGATGCAGTTGCCAGGCAGACACAGAGGAAGCAAGATGAGCATGCTGCTCTGAGAAAAGCTACCAAGCCACGTGGCTAAATGTAGATAAGAGTTATTGGTTAATTTAAGCATACGAGCTAGTCAGTAGTACGCCTAAACTACTGGCCCAGCATCTACTATACTAATAAGCCTTCAAGTCAATTATTTGGGAAGTGGCTGCAGAAGAGGCTGGCAGGTCAGAGATACCTTAGACTACAATGTCCTATGTCACACAGAAGGAAATCAAGCTTTGGAGTGTTTGATCAACAACTGTGCTGTCTCCAGATCTGACATTCTAACTCAGGCATGTGTCAGTCAGTGCATACACACGCACATTTGTGCCACGTGCATGTGGGTACCTGCAGAGGCCGGATGAGGCCATTGGACACCCTGGGGCTAGAGTTACACGTTCAGCATGGGTCCTGAGAAACAAAACCAGGTCCTATGGCGGAGGAGCTCTTAACCACAACACTCTCTCTATCCTTAGAGCCAGGGTCTAGTAGGTCTGCTGTAATTCCAAGGCATCTTGACTCTTTCGTGATCTAAGTGGGCAAATGTTCTTATTCCCCCAATAGACTTTCAACACCTTGATGATGAGAAGTGTATATTATAACTCGGAAAACCCCACTGTAGGTACAAATACAGTCTCGAGACACTTGATCATTTGTTTGTGGTGATGGCAACAGGGATTATTTCCTACATGACAGAGATGCATGGGAGGGCTGCGTGTATTGGCACACTTGTTCTTCTTTTTTAAGATCAGTATCTAGATCGTGAGGACGTGAAGGAATGTGCCCAAGATTGCAGACCTGCCAGGGCTTAGAAGAGTCAGAGGCTAATGTTCAGAGCAGCTTTGCTTTTCCTCTTATGTAGTGACCATTCCTAAGGCTGAGAGAGAGGCCTGGACCAAGTGTCACTGAACTGGAAGATGACCTTCAGCATGGGAGGCTCAGAGGGCTGTTGGAATGCAGACCGAACAAATCTCATTGCCAGCTCCGGCAGTCTCCCCCCGCTTTGCAGGATAACGCCAGCTCTGCGTAAGTGAACGTATTCATCGGTCAGACTTTTAAAGTTTCAGAAAAAAGAAACAGAAACAGGAACAAAGAGCAAAACCAAAAACCAGTTCTCAGAGCACCCGAGTCTTGGCCTCAGAATGTTAGGAAATAAACACAAACACATGGAGAGAATTTTTTCCCCTTTGCCATGTAGCAGTGGTTGTGAAGTAAATATATCCCTCTGCACTGATCCTACATCCTGTCACATTAATGTTTCAGAGCACTCAATATAAATATTAAAACTAATAGCTTTACTCTTCAGCTATTCCTCCTGCCTCCCCTGAAATCATCATAAAACTTTCAAAGCCTTTTAGAACATTTACACACTTGAATCTGGTGTTGGGGAAAGGAGATTCACACAACACAGCCCACACACTTAAATAAGAGTGAAGAACTGTTTATGGAATATGCTTTATTTATTCATCATTTCAAGTACGGTTTTCACTTTGCAGGAGGGGGAAAATCAAAGTGTAGCCGTCAAGGGATAATGCTGAAGTATTGCTTTCCTATATATATAAAAATAAAAGCAGTCCATGAGAATCCCGGTCCAAGGTCAATCAATGCTAAGACGCTGGGTACGTAAACAGCTAATGGATTGTAAAGACACACACCGAGGTTATGAATTTTTAAAGAGTAGGCTCTTCAGCACAGAAACCCATAAATCAATGATGACTTATTGGCCAGATCAATTATGCAAAGTTTTAAAACATTTAATGACAGGTAATGAACAGGTCTCTGTGGGCTACAGTCAACAGTCGCTCTGTGGTTGTAGTTACATCTGTATAAGAGAACTGGGTAGAAACAGCCATTCCTAGGGACGGGCTAAAAGTTAAATGGGAGTCTGGAGTGAAGAGGAATGGCCACCTTGGTGTTCAGGAGCACCTGACATAGTGACAGAAACAGGCAGCTTTCTAGCGGATTCACAGGGAGGCAGGGATGAATTTGAACTGAGGAAGGGCAGTCTCAGGGGCTTCTGTTCCTGAGCTTGAATTTGGAGGTGTGTGTGCATGTGAGGTCAGATGGCAATCTTAAAAGTCATTCTTCAGGCAGAGTCTTTCTTTTTTTTTTTTTATTTTTGGAGACAAAGATTCTACAGAGGCCACAAGAATACACCTATCCGAGCTTTCCAAGCTCTGGAATTACTAGCTGGGGTCACTGACAACCTCACCAGACTTCTGCTTTCTTATGTGGGTTCTGAGGATAGAATGCTTTCAAAGCAAGCACTTTACTGACTGGGCCATCTCCCACACACCAGCTTTTATCTGAAGTTTTCTGCAAAGTGATCTGAGTAACAAGGAGAAGATTTTTTTTTTTTTTTTGACAAAGAAAAAGCATAGATGATGACATAGGCAGGTGGGTCATTGTTCATTTAGAAATTAAATTGTCATAACAACCAGAAGAATAGACTCATAGGCATGTGGTAAACTGGTGCTGAGGTTTCTGCTCAGCTGAGAAGTGAAGGACGGGAGGCTGAGTGTGGGTTGCCTAATCCTAAAGATGGTCTCATATCCCCACGTGTGGCTTTATCATGCTTTAATCACATATTAAAATGGTGACCCGAGGACAGATGGAGGATGTCAGGGAGATTTCTGAACCTAATAGTCTTTTAGAGTTTAAACATTGATCTTTTTTATTGTATAACTTCAGATCAGTCTTTAGATTATGAAAAAGACAGAAGTTAAACATGCCATTCAGTGCTAAGCATGGTGCTTTGGATCTAAGCCACAGCCATTGATGCTGAATTTTCGTGTTAACACAGCTGAAGCATCACTCAGATCAGATAAAACCTGCCGACTGAGTCTGAAGCCCTAAAAAGTCCTGATATTCCTGGGAGCTCTTGTTCCTTTTACTGGAGAGGAGAAGGATTGTTAAATGAGAAATCTGAAGTAAGTTGGTTGTAAAATGCTCAAGTTCAAGCATCTCTAGCCTGGCATTGTTTTCTAAGCGAGAGAAGTTTCCCTAGAATTGCTGTTAGGTTTATAAACACTTTTCAGTAAATGGTGGTGGTGGGGGATATGAAACATTTCAAAATCATCACTGATTTTTAGATGTGATTTTATCAAAGTGCATTTTGCTATTCTTCACATTCATCCTAGAGATGTTGTGTGTGTGTGTCTATGTGGCGTATGTGTACACATGTATGTGTGTGCCTGTGTGCATATGTGTGTTTGTGTATGACTTTTGTGTCTGTGTGTGAGTATAGACAGCCTTCACTGATAATAGGAATCATGATCAATTTGACATGATCTTTTTACAATTTGTCTTAGTTACTTCTCTATTGCTGTGATGAAACACCATGGAGTTCACACACTTACACACACACATACACACACAGACACACACACACGCGCAGATACACACACACACTCACACACAGCAGACACACTCTCACACACACACTCACACATACACACGCAGACACACATTCTCACACACACACTCACACACACATATACATGCAGACACACAATTTGAGGCTCACAGTTGTAGAGTGTAAGAGTCCATGACTATCATGGTGGGGAGCATGGCAGCAGGCAGGTATGGTACAGAAGTGGTAGCTGAGAGCTTATGGCTTGATCCTTAAGCACAACGCAGTGAAAGACACAGCGGAGTGGTGAAGCCTTTGGAAACCTTAACTATTAGAGACATACTCTCTACAACAAGGCCACACCTCTCAGTCCTTCCTGAACATCAGTGGGGACCGAGCAGCACAGTAGCCATTCTCATTCACAGTACCACACCCTTCATCATAAAGAAGAGCTCCGAATTTGGAGCCCTGCAAGTATGTGCCAGAGCATGTGTACTTGCACACTCACAAGTGTGTACCACATGCATATATTACACCCCCACATATATACAAAATAAAAATAAATGACCTAAAATGTAGCTAAATAGCAGGGATTATTATTTTCCAAATATAAAATATTTTGGGAACAATAGCTGGGACACTATTCAGGCAAGATTCATTGCTCCACTCAGCAAAGGACACATCCTCCAGCAAAGGACTCCCTTGGGTTGAGTGTACTGCACCAAGATCTCCAACAGGGGGCGTGTGCTTTACCTGTACTGGTTCCTCTGAGTCTGTCAACCCTTTGGTACAAACACTTTTTAACATTCTATGCAGGGAGACATTGAATCTCAGAGAAATTTCCAGACTTGCCTAAAGCCACCCAGCTATCACTAAAAGGCAGAAGTGATACTTGAGAGAAGATGAGATCATGTTTTGTCAGAAGCTGCCAGAAACTGGTAAGTCCCAATGCGGAGGAGCTTGAAAATAACAAAGTTAAAGTATGAAGAAACTTCATTTAAAATGTCTCTGTTGACTTACGTGACTTTTGTGGAGGTAAAAACAGTTTTGGGGATGGGTTTCCCCACTGGTCTAGGAGCTCAAGTGAGGCTTTGCAACACTGGCTGCACATTATTGGCAGAAGAACAGGAGGCCATGGTGTGCAGTTTATCAAAGAACCACATACACAGACTGACCTGTGAGACAGGAGCCACTGTGTGAACCCCAAATGCTGTTTCCTTGTCCCTAGTCTTGAGACATCTGTTTGTCTGGGTATATAAAATGCTGGCAGGGTAATTAGTCAACTTCCAAATAGGACAGTGCCACACTGGAAAGGAGACATCATGACTCACACACTTTGGTGTGGAGGGAAACCTCAAAGGTGGCCCCTGATACACAAGTTCTCAGAGTTTCTCTGCAGAATGGGAGCAGGGAGGGATATAATGGAGACAAAAATTTCAGTCTCTCATGTATACACCTACATTCTTGTGAGAGATGCAGATTAAAGCCTAAGAAAGCATCACTTCACATGGGCAAATATGAAACACTGGGCATTTCAAACAATACAGGAAAGCAGGTGAGAGTGCAAAGCAGGGAAATTTCACCTTGAGGAGTAACTGGGGGCATCAGGAGATGGCAAGGACCTGAGTTTGAATCCTCAACACCCACACAGTAAGCCATACAGGCTAAGTGTACATGTGACCCCAACATTGGAGACAGAGGTCAGTGGATCCTGAGAGCTTGCAGGTGAGCCAGCTGGTCAGTGAAGGTCCCTGAATAAAGTGAGGGGGTGATTGAGGGGGGCACACAATGTTCAGTTCTGGCCACAGTATGCATAGCCACAGATATCTACCGTGTACATACTTACTGTGTTTTACACACACTCACACACACACATACATGCACACACACATATGCACACCCTGCATAATGTGTGTACACAAAAATAAATATGAAAAAGGTAGGAATAATTTAGAAATAATAATGTATCGGGAGACTGAAAGTCTAGAAATTCCAAAGCTAGGTGTGTTTCTAAGGAAACACAAGCATGTGTCACGTATCCACAAATACTGATTTCAAACATCTTAAAACTCTTGGATGTGTTATTTACTCTATCATGATCAATTCTAAGACTAATTATGTAGTTTGCTTCAATTTTTATTACTTTTATTTTATTGTGAGCATGAGAGAGCTGGAGATAGTAAAAAAATGCTATTTCTCTCTTCTACCAGATGGGATCAAATGCAGCTTGCCAGGCCCGGTGGAAGGCCTTGAACCCACTGAGCCGTCTCTCAGAACCTTCTTAGACTGATGATTCTAAAAGTGAGTCTCACAGCTCAAGGGAAAAAACAGGAGATACCGTGAACATGGAGAGAGCGGAGGGAGGCTGTCACAGCTGGTGACTAGGGTAGAACTTTACAGACTAAGTACGTTACGTTGTGTGGGATGAAAAGATGAGAAGCAGTTTCTGCAGAGGACTCTAGCAACTCTCTTCACCCACCAAGGGTGGGCTTTAGGAGAAAGATTTAATTTGGCCATGAAGAATTTTGGATATTTTAAAAATTGCAAACTATTACTGTTAAGCACACAGGCCACATAACTGGAAACTGAAGTGATAGCGCTCACTTCTCAGGACAGCTGAGCTCATCAGCTGTATGGCTGGTTCCGCCCTCTGACTTCATGATTTGTGTTCATGTGTCTTTCCACTTCCATGTGGTGAAGATGTCCATGAGTCACTCCATGAAGTAGGGTTTGTTGTGGTGGTTATTTAAAAAAAAAAATACCCAAAGCTGGGTGTTGTGGGATTCGGGTGTCAGCTGGTGGGGTCCAGGGAAGCTTATCCAGGGTCCTGGGCTCCTGGAGGGGGTGTGGCCAACCCCATTGATAAGGGGCTGCCGGGACGCTGAGAGGCTCTCTTCCTGGTTCCTGGCTGCTGGAGGGAGGCTCCCATCGTCCGTCCGTCTGCAGACTCCGGTCCCTGTTCAGGTGCTATTGTAATCTGTTGCCTGTACCGTGAGTGTTGGTTTATATTCTAATAAATATCTACCTGGTATTGGTGTCCTTGTGGGTAAACTCCGCCTACAGCTGGGCATATCAAAGATAGAGGTTTATTTGTCCTGATTCTGACACCTGTGGGATTCACTCTACCAGAGCCCCTATGTCTCTGGCCCAGTATGGAAGGGAAAAGGAGCCGGAGTCCATACATAGATGCTAGCAAGGGAGTGTGGGCACGTTGCTTTATTTTGCACTAACCTATCCATGAAGAAACTTACTCACTCCAAGAGACTATAATTTTTTCCAAGTGATCTAAATCTGTCTTGAGTCTCTTCCTTGGGCCTCACCTCTAGAAGATTCTCCCCACCCACCTCGGTACTGAGAGGTGGTGTGTGAACCTCTGTCAGACATGATGGAGCCATATCTAAATCATGACACTTTGCTGGAGAAAGTTCATAGTTGAGTTCTCATTGATGTGTAAGGAAAAACAGGTTCCTTTATTCACAGGCTTCTTTGGGCCAGCTGGTACCTTTGCCATGCCTCCACTGTGTTCAGGGAGACCCATGAACCTATTCAGTCAGAGGCGTCTAAAACAGATGACTGAGACTTTGTGAAGATATCCCTGGGTCATCATGAATGGGGCAAATTTTGTCAAGCATTCTGTCTTTTGCACAGTTAAAATTAATTACACTCAGTTAAACTTAAAAAGCACTGATTGAAGATCTACCGTGTGTTACATTCAGGGATAGCTGCTATAGATACACTTACAAACAAGATGGGCACAGTTCTTGCATCCCTTCAGTCTAGGGACGGCTGGACATTAATCAGACAAGCTAAATGTGATGTGCAGTATAAAAGATAAACTAGACAAGAATGTCCCAAGCAAAGTTTTGGCTGGAGAGTCTGTTTCACCAGACAAAGTGACATTTACTTTTTAATTCACTACTTCCTGGAAAATAGCTTATATTGATAAATGTCTGGGAAACATCATTGGCCGTAGTTCTTGCCTAAGTCCGAAAGGAGAACCAAAAATATGAAGAGATGTATGGAAATGGTTATGGATGAAATTATAATCTTTCACACACTCTACTTTGTAGGGATGTTGACCAAGGCATTACATCCTAGTCATCATCACACTCAAACCTGGTTTAGATGCTCACTTACATAAACACTGTGGATGTCTCAGTCACCCCCTGGTTTTTATTCTTCCTACTTTTTGCAAATAGCATGCAATGTGGGTAGCCAAGGCTGGAAAGCAGGTATCTTTGGGAAACTGCTTCCTGAGATTATAGTAAGGCAAATAGAGAGTGATGTGGGAAGGAGACAAAAGCCAGGGGTGCATGACCAACTTATTTACCACCGTGGGAAACTGTAGTGTCCCCTCTCAAGAACAGCCTAGAATGTGTGGACATTCTTTGTGTCCTATATTTGTCAAGAACTATGTGCATCTTTTGGCCCTCTTACAATACTGGCCAAGGGCAACCTCAGAGATTGCCACATTCCTGAAGTGGCCTCAATTGTCATAGTCAGCAGAGAAGTTCAGGACAGAAAACAAAGTGACATATAGCAACTGAGGAAAGGTGCTATCAAGACTCCCCCCCCCACCCCCGTTGCTATACCAATGCCTAGAATGAGGGAGCATTGTATATCTTTTACAGGGAACTATTGAAAATATTCTTTTTCTTCCCATGGCTGTAGGGTGATGGGGGTTGAGCATATATAACACAACACATTTCAGCCTGAAACACACAATTTCTTTTTGGAGGGCTCTCCTTCTGGACCTGTCCTTGTTGGCAAATTCATTATGAACTTCAGAATCTAAGGATGATCCAAGGAGATTCCATGAGCCTTTGGGAATAAAAGAGGTGGCTTTCCCACATGCTTGCTACGGTTCTCCCCTTGAAGTAAGTTTTATCAGTTACCTCTGAGGCTTAGCCTAGATTAGATCTATATTTCGCCTTCCTGCTTCTTCTTGTCTAAAAAAGAATCCTATCAGAATCTCCAGTTCTTGGCTTGAGTCTTATTATTGGGACCTGTTTGCAGCAAGAATTCCGTTGTGTTGTTAGCAACCCCCCACTTATCCTGGCTATTTCTTCTTAGTGTTTCCCATTCCCTGACCCTCATGCGTATCTGCCATCAGTCCCTACTTGTTGGCGTCAGAGTAGGTACCTGTCTCTCTTTCCTGCCTTGAGATCCCAACAACCACCCCCACATCTTACTGTTCTTTAGCAAGTACTATTGAATTAAATGTGTTTATGATTTACCTCTGGGATGAAGTAATATCGAGATATGTTTCTACCCATTAGGCTTATGTTCTCAAGCATCTTCTATGGACCACACTTATACTAACGGTTAGGGCAATTGAGTGATTGTCTAAGATGGGGACTTCTTTGCTCAAACAATGATAAAAGGACCAGAGAAAAGCAAACAGATAAAACACCACAATTACTGCCACAGAGTGTTAGGAGACAGGATTTGGAGCCAAGACAAGTGTCTACCTTTCTTCTCCTATGTTGTTATGGGTTGACAGACATCTTGGTTTCGTTCCCCATTTCTCTGACTGCACATCCTGATAAAAGTAGTACAAAAGCTAAAGGGTTTTGTAGGGGTATTGTGTTGTTTCATGGTAAATAATTGTCCCACCCACTGGTCTAATAAAAAGAGCTGATTGGCCAAAGGCAGGCAGGAAGTGTAGGTGGGGCTACCAGACTAAAAACTCTGAGAACAGACCACCAGACAGAATTCCAGAGAGAGGCCCGGAAGAAGCAGAGGACAACTATGCTGCCCTAAGAAAAGGTACCGAACCACATGGCTGAACAGAACAAGAAACATGGGTTAGGTGAAGGGTAGAGAGCTAGCAAGTGATATGCCTGGGCCTGAGGCTGATCAGCCTAAAACTAATGAAAGTGTCTGTGTGTCTCTGTAGGACTGTGGGACTGTGGGACTGTGGGTCTGCGGGTCTGTGGGCCTAGACCTTGAGGTTAGGCCCGAAAGTCAGGGCCAGAGACCTCGTACTACAGGGTTTATTTTGCTTCAGTCCCACCCTGGTGGGGAAGTCGAGGCAGTGGGAGACAGAAGCATCTGGTCACACTGTCTCTACAGTTGGGAAGAGGAGAATAATAAATGCATGCTGATGCTCACCTCTCTCTGTTGATAGAGTCCAGTGTTCCATCCAGGGAATGGTGTCGACTCAATCCATTGCTCTCCAAGATGATTCTGGATAGACATGCCTGGAGGACCATCTCCATTGACTGTATGTTCCGTCAGGGAGTGACCATTAACCATCACAGTGGATACAACAGTGATGTCCTAATGACTGGTTTCATGATGGGGTGCTGACATGTGTAGAGCCAGTTTGCCTTTCTGTTTTCGATACAGAACATCTATATTCCATCCAGTTTCTCCCTAGCTGCAAAGGACTTTGTAAGTTCCTTTTTATAATTGACTTGCTTTCAGACAATAATTGTTAGCTGAAAAACAGGAGCAGTGTCAGGTGTGCAGTCAGTGGTGAGAGGATGAGAGTCTCTCTCTTGCACTGATAAGGATGGATTCTAAGACCTCTGATCCCATTAAGGATATAAACTCCGAGGACGGGATTGGTGACAGCCACACAGCCTGCCTGAGCCCTCACCAGCTTGACTGGGTTCAGTGCGTGTTCAGCCAAAAGGGGATGAAATCAATGCAGGAATTTCTAGGCCTCCAAGAAAATTACTGTTGAGATGACCCAGCCATTTGATTGGTGTCATTAGGAGACAGACCTCCTCGAGAAATGAATGCCATGGCATCCATGGGCTGCTTAAGTTCTTCCTATGATATGTATTTGCTTGCAAGTGACTTTAGCATTTTTAGCATAGACCACCCCCTTGCTTTCCTCTCGGGTTTGAGCTCTGGGCATAGCATCAAGCAAAAACAGTTCTGATGTGAACAGTATGTCATGCTGCAGCTCACTGTGTGGACATGAGCTGGCTTTGCCTGCATCCCTTAATGATAAAAGGCCAGTGGCACTCGTGAATTCATGATACTAAGTGGAATTCTTCCCTCTTTTTTTCTTATTTAGAAGAATCACAGTTAAAAGTCTGAACTTAAATCCTGGGATTTAAGTATTAGATGGCCAGCTTCCCTCCCTCACAGGACCGCATTCACGTCTGAAAGCTCTTGAAAGGTTTTGTTTTGTTCAGATGAAAGACCCACACACATGAGAAGAAGGTAAGGATGGTATCTGGAGAGGTGAAGCAGAGACTCGGGTCAGTCTGTGGGTAGACGAGGCACATGCAGCTGCCAGCGTGAGGCCAGAACAGTTCCCTGAAGCTTCCATCAGTGCCAGGCACTTCCTGCTTTTCTGTCTTCCTTACTCAGTACCTGGAAAAAGATGTAATGACTGACAGCTGGGCTCTGGGCTCAGGACCAGCTGTGTGTCAGGCATGATGCTAGGCATTTTTCACGCATTAATGCGTTTCGGCGTGTAGGCTGTCTCACCGGGTGTGTCATTATTCCTTCTTACCAAGTAGGGGACACAGGGAGCTAAAGACGCTTGCGTCCTTTTTCTAACTGCTGTTCTCATTTGCGTGGGACATGTGTAAAAGTAAGGAACCTACTGGAAAGAGAATGCATACTGTTTCTTTATTTATTTGGTGGGGCCTTCTACAGCTCTAGCTGATCATGGCCTTGCCCTCCTGACCCTCTTGTCACTATTTCTGATGTGCCTGGGTTCGAGGCATGCAACATTGTATCTTGTTAAAAAGTCAATGTTTATGCCTTTTCTCTACCCATAAATAGACATGGCTCATCAGTTAAGGGTACATGTGTGTATAAGCACACATACATACACACAAATCAATAAAATTAACTTAAATAAAACTTCTCAGCCTACTTCCTAGGGAAGCATGAACCATATCAGGGGAGCTGAATGGCCAGGGTGGTCACACTAGCTTTCTAATTTCAACCCAAATGCATGGCTGCAAGATAGCTCTTAGAGGCCACATCTGGTCAGCATCTGTGCTGCCAGTGTGTGGCTGGTAGAAGACTCCAGGCATTCCAAACAGTAACTTTTGGAGTAGGTGACTCTAATGTGTCTGATTTGGAAGAAACACTCATAACTTTGTCTTCCCACATCTGAACCTGGAAATGAGCTTCTACATGGACTAGAAAGGCCTCCTCTGTGTCCACAGAGTAAATGCTGACAGAGTGGAGATGTCTCATCCTTACTATGACCTTGACCAGGGCCTCCTGATTAGTTTGCTGAATAGATTGCTTGACAGTCTAGTGTCCCCTGTTAGACTGTTGGTGACCCCTCTTCTAGACACCTGACAAGGTATCCTGAGCTTTCGTTGGGTGACTTCTCAGAGGCTGTAGCAGAATAGAGTTGGTGTTAATCTCCTGCCTGGGGATTATGTTGCCTACAGAGCTGCTCACAGCATGTAGAGAAAAATGGTGCAGGTCCATGCTCTGGACTCGTCTGTCTCACGTGTGTACTTCCTGCATTTGGGAGGAGGCAGCCCCATACCATAAAATCTTCTGGAAAGCCACAGAGGTACCTCTCTGAAAACGTAATGGACTGTACTGAAAGCCTAGCTTTGACGGATGTGAGGTTTGGGACTCTACCAAGGTAAGAATCCAGGTAGCCAGGAGACTGAAGAAGGCCCATGACCCAGAGTAGGGCCAAGCTGTTTACCAGCAGGTGTGTGTTTTAGAAAATCTTCCTTAACTGGTCATGGCAGCGGAAAATATCCTGCTGTTAAACGCATCTGCAATCCGCTGCTTTCCCAGTCCACCAACAAAAATTTTGACCTTTAAAGAAATGATGGAGAAGCCGGTGATTTCTTTCTTCAGCATTGACGCGCTGTCTATTTCAGGCTCCAAGGCAATCGCAGCCTCTTTGCTCCCTATTTCACATCACTTTTAAGTCCTGTTCTGGCCACTCTGAACCCTTCAGGACTTCTCCCTCCTCCCTCTGTGATCTGTGACTTGCGCACGACCCCTTCATTTCCTGGCTGATGGTTGCTGAAGCCTTTTGCAAACCTAAGGCAGTGAAAGATGGAGGCAGGTGAGCAAGCACATCACCATTACAGTTCTCTAAAGCCAACCCTAAATTTCTAGTCTCCTGTAGATGTGTAACTGCTTTCTCATTATTTTGATTGAAGGAGAGGTAGCCGAGCCTTCCTATTGGTGTGAATTATCATATTCATGTTTCGATCCCCAAACAATTGGCTCGATTTTTATTGTTTGTCACTCTTGTGAGGGTAGGGCACTTTACCTACCAAGGTATGGGAGAGAGAAGGGTGTTATTAACACACCCCCTCCCCCATGCACAAGCACAAAGTGGAAATCTTAGGTTCCTCTAATGACTGTTTCAGGGATGCATGGGGCATTAATGAGCTTTCTGAGCATTAGAGCAATGATAGGTGCATTTGGGACTGTCTTTCATTGGACTATGCACAAAACATGCAAATGAGCAAATCTTGGTGAAAAGTTATTTTGGTGTCATTTGTGGAAAGACTCACTGATTCAGAAAAGGCCGCCTTAATGAAAAGCTAGCCTTATTTGACTTTTTAAGCAGACATGATACGTATATGAATGTGATATGATTTGAAAGGCACATTAATGAGAAAGCTGTGAGAAGGATTATGGAGAAGCTGTGTTCAGATGCCGAGAAAAGCCAAATGGGTGTATCAAGCACCCTTTCCTAATCCTCACAAGCAAATTTATTGAAGTGTCTCAATTTTGCCCAACATCTGCATATGGGCCCAGGTTCCTAATCCTATCACACTATGTGGCTGTAGATTAAGAGAATGTATTATCAATGCCCCTGTCACTCCCCATAAATATAGACTGCTAAGTCAAGTGTGGCTTTTATGCAGAAAACCCTTGTCTTAGGCAGATTTTTCAGTAACTACTGCTCAAATTCTGAAAAATTAAAACAAAAAAACCAGAGATGGCCTCTGGTATTTTCTTGCTTTATCTAATTAGAGGTAAATTATCTGTGAGGAGAAACTGTTCAGGAGCAAAGGGAAGAGCTGCAGACCCGTGTCAGCATTGTGCCAAACACTTAGCATGCACTGTCCCCTTTGATAATAATTGAAGAGAGGGATGTGGTGAGTTCTCCTAGCTGAGGAGCAGTGCTTCAGTGCTCCATGTCTACATCCTTTGTCCTTTGCTAATGTTCTTTAGCAGGGCTGTATCTACTTAAGAATTCCTCTGAAGGAGTCAGAGAACTCTGCAAGTCCCCAGACCTGTCACCTTCTAAAAGAAAACAGGGAGAGAATGGGCCTTAGTATTGAGTCAAAGGATTAACTTGCCTCCCAGTGCCAGCAACTCAGACTCATGTCTCAGCAACATTACAAATTACTCCATGCTATAGGCTTTCAGGGTCACTTAAGAACATTAAAAACGATGATGTTAAATCTACAATTGCCAAGGGCTTATTGTACTTCATGTGTCAGCTGACACAATTATTATTCCTAATGACAATAAAATCATTTCCATTTAAATTATTCTTCACAAGCCTTCATAGGATTTCAAATTTCTGATTATTCTTTATTGTATTTTGCTTTCCAAGTTCTATTTGCTTGAAGTCAATATAAGGTAAAACCAAGATGTTATAATTAATTGGACTCCTCTGGGAATTTGCAGAAAATCCACTAGAGGCAACTTTCTTTGCAAAGTCCTAGTGACAGGTCACGGTAGGTCTCCCCGCCACATCCCAGAATGAGGAAAAATGTAGAAAATAAGAAATTTCACTGGATTTTTAAAGGTTAAAAAAAACCCAGCCATTTAAACTACTGATAAATGTGAGAACTATTGTGTAGATTCTGTTACGGGATTAGAAACCTAAGAATCTCCATCAATACAGAGATGGTCACTCTGGGCTGCCTTTGCTATTTGTCCCGTTCACTTTCTTTGCTTCCCTGCAAGAACATATGTGTTTCTGTCATTATTGGGTAAATTTGAAATTATTTGTAACACAAGTTTTTTTTTTAATTGCTAATTCAGTTGTTTCAATCTATGACTGGTAGACTTGACTTTCCAGTAATAGTGATAGTACAAAATTATGTCATACCACGGTCTGTTTCTGTTTCCCTGGGGATATCCCTGGAGATAGGTCTCTTAGAGGCAACATTTTTCATAGTTCTAATTTTTCTGTTGGCTTCTTCCCTTTTCGATTCCTGTGTCCTGTGTCTTCACATGATTCTGAACTCCTAGTAGAGGTTCAAAAGGAATCCTAAGTGATTCTGGGCAAACTGACCAATTGTCATGCTTCAGAACCAGATAGTGACTGCTGAGCCCTAACTATCCTAACACCACACTTTCAACATCCATGTTCAGAATTTGTTTCAAAATTCAGCACATTTGCAGAGTAACAAGGAAAGCATGCTTCTTGACTCTGCTGAGGTCAGAAGATGCTTGTGTTGTGGGATATTATTTTAACTAAGCAAAGATGTGCTGCATTTGTTTATACTGTGGAATATTACTTTAACTATGTGAAAGTGTGTTGCGTTTATTTCTGCTGCCTTTGTTTAACCATGTAAGAAAATGTTACATTTGTTTGCGTTACATTTGTTTAATTCTGTAATGATGTGTTGCTATTTCACTTCACCTGCCTAAGTACCTGGTTAATCTAAAAAAAGCTGACCAGTCAACAGCCTGATAAGAGACAGATGGGTGGGGCTGGCAGACAGAGAGAATAAACAGGAAAAATCCAGGCTTGAGAAAAGAGAAGGAAGGAGGAAAAGAATGGCAAGATTCCTGGGGCTAGCCAGGCAGCTGTGAGGCCGCACAGACTAGGAGATTCAGGGGGAAAAAAAGCTAAAAGCCCCGAGATAAAAATGCAGATAAAGAGAAACAGATTAAAATAAGAGCTAAGCCAAGGCTAATAATTATATAATATTATATAATGCTTATAGCTAGGCATTCATAACTAATAAGTTTTCATGTCATGATCTGGGAGCTGGTTGGTGGCCCAAAAGAAAAAAACCTGCTATATGCTTGTCTGCCCCAGATTACCACATCTGTGTTTGGTTAGTGGTGGATTGAGATGATCCGAGATAGCTGGAGTCATACTTTGATTAAAATAACAGAAATGTCTCTGGACTAGAAATAGTTAATACCTGCCTTGGTCCCAGTGTGATGCTCTGTGCATAAAATTAACACAAGCAGCTTCCTGTTTCATTTGAAGGGCTCAGTACAGTCTCTTGGTAATTGAAGATCTCTACTTTTCCTGTGTTCTTACCTGTATATCAGTTGCTGTTAAGGTTAGAGATCAAGAATTCCTCTTTTACACGACCACGTTCATGGGCATAATTTATAAGTATTTTTTCCTCCCAAGAAGAAACAGAGGAGCTCAGGGAAGTAAAGTAGGTAAAAGTAAATGCCAGAAAATCAAAGGGTTGCAAGCTGCAGGTACCTGGGCTCCTAAGCGAGGGAAATAAACATTCAGACAGAGGAGCTTGGCCATTAGAAAACGTCCCTAACTGGCAAAGGTGACCAACCTTCTCCTGGTCAGTCCCTACATCATATCCCAGTCAGAGGCCTGCTCTTCTGGTGGCCTCATAACCACATGTTAAAAGAGCTCACTTTACTAAAGGAAAAATTCCATCAAATGTACAAAATGGCTTGCGTGGGCAAAGAGGATTAAATAAACACCAAGCCGGATGTAACTTTGCTTTTCCGTCTGAGTTTACTCGGGCAACAACAGGCTTGTGGGCATGGACTCAGTTTGTGTGACAGCTTTTATCTAATGTTAAAGTCTGCCTCCACAGAAAATTAGAGAAGCCCCATTTCAAATTCCATTTTCTTCTAGAAATAATGAATCTCAGAAGAGATTCCCCAAGTTAAACAAATATAACCAAATATACTCGTACTCCCTGCAACTGCAGTGGGTTGGTGATGCTGAGGGTACAATTATACCTTAATTGGCATCAAATGATAGGAAATTAGTTTCATGGTAAATATTCATTCTCTCTGTGATCATATCTATTATTTGCCTTAGAGAAGCGACATTTAACCTGCCCGAATAAACCCAATTTCACTTGCTTTTATAAAGCATTTTAATTGAGGATTAAGCACCGATTCTTTATGAAGAATGCAGAAGAATATTGCTGTTTTAATCAGATAACACCCAAACAAATGCAAACATCGCTGTCTTTAACCTTAACACCCTCTGATTATAAATTTGCTTCAATTATTCAAGCATTTTTAACTCCATAGCAGCAACAACATAGACAAACATCCCCAGCAGGCTCATTTAAAACAGGGTAGAGTCCATTAAAGAGACTTCCTTTTAGACACTTTCCCTTAAATAATACTGCAAAATTTGGTCACTTGAAGCCACCCTTTGTAAACCTTCCATGTGGGTCTGTCCATTGGCAAGCTCAGTGGGTGGTTTTTAACTCCATCTTCATAGGTTAGCGGCTGGAGCTGGAGTAGTAAGGAGGGGCCTGTGGTGGAGTCTGCAATGATGAATTCTTTACTGGCAGGTCTCGTTCCTTATTTGGATGTCTGCAATAGCTGAAGTCTCTCTCTCTCTCTTTGGCTAGTTTTGGTCATCCCAAAGCATCAAGGCCATTGGATTCTGACCAAGTGTTGATTTCTCTCAGAGGAACAATTTATACTAGTGTGGCTGATGCTGTGAGACATTTCAGGAGCTAGTCTTGGTGTGTGCACATCACTTCTGCAGTATCCAGCCAGACAAGGAGTCACAGGCTCACTCCAAGTTAATGGTGTTTAAGAAACCAAGTTCATCTCTCGATGAAGGAAAAATGTGTTTGTATGGAGGTAGAAAGGGTTTTCCTGAGACAAGCTCTCACAAGGACAGTAAACATCACTCTAGATGTCTAGATCATCACTTTGGAGGATGTTCTCACTGACTAAATGTCACAGTGAACTTATTCCGTTCTGTTCTCAGGAAGGCAAGTGACCAATATTCGGGGTAAGCTTGGAGGAAGTAGTTGAGTTGGCACAGTGTCCACTGGCTTCTCTCAGAGTAGTAGATCCTTTGTGAGGCTCAAGTTCACTATGCCCTAAGGAGGGAAGTATAGCTTGTGTCAGCCAAAGACTAAAGGACATGTATGCTTAATTCAGAAATGGGTTATTAGGAAGTCTCTTGGGATCCCTCAGGAATGACATGTTATAGAGACTGGATGATCCCTTTATCAAATTTCTCAATTGACTTACATGGTAGGAGTTATTTGAAGCCTCTAATAACTAGTAACTAATTTTCGTTGCCACTTTAAGGACCTGGAGTCATCTTGGAGACTCAGCTCTAGATGTGTCTATGAGTGTTTCCAGAGAGATGTGTCTGAGGAGGGAAGGATCTGAACAGCATCATCCTGTGGGATGGGAAAGGATGGAGAGAGAGAGAAAGCTTGCTGAGTGGCAGCATCTCTCTGCCTCTTGACTGGGGATGTATTGTGACCAGGCACCACATGCTTCTATAGTCATGCCTTCCCCATCAGGGTTGACTGTCTCCCCTCAAACTCTGACCCCCAAATAAACCATTTCTTCATTCTCTCCATCCCTCTGTCCATCCCTCCTTTGGCCCCTTCTTCGTGTCCTGTTACTTCTCATCAGGTATTTCATCAGAGCAGTGAGAAACGTAACTGATGCACATGCCCAAACATCCATTCTTTTAAAACCCAGTTTTGGAAGGTGATATGTTGACTGAAGAACATTTTGTTTCCTTCTACTATTTATTAGGTGTTAATTTCATACCAGAATCTGTTCAGTATTTAACAGTCTTTTAAAACTCGTTTGTCCCTCAGAGCAATTCAGTATTGCTGACCCTGTTTTCTAAGTCAGATAGGGCCAGTGTGACAGCAGATTTGAGTGCCTATAACTCACCTTTAAACCAGTGTCCTCTGCCTTTATCCTGCTGGGTGTGTCAAGGCCATGCAAATATGCTTTCATTCGTGGAATTTGGGTAATGGTTTACGTTCTTATGTAAAGGTTTTTAACACCAAGTAATAATAATAACAACATATGAGTATTGAACGCTAGACACTGTTCTAGAGCTTTCCGTGGATCATCAGAATCATCCAATGGGGTAGGGAGCTTTCCTGGTCTCCCAAGGAAGACCACCATGGACAGCACATCCAAGGTCATGTGGAGGGTGGTGTAGTGTCTGGGAAAGTTCTATGTGCTGATAGCTTTTCTTCTTGTTCTTTGACGGCTCATTTGTCTGAGTTAGAAAACAGTCTGGAAACCCCGAAGGGCTGAATTGGCATCTCTTTATGAGAACAGGGATGCTGTCTCCAGGATAGGTTCTGAAGGGGCAAGATGTTCTGGGACAGTGGAGGAGGAAGAACAGTTAACCATGAGACAGTAGTCTCCTGCCATTGCCGACCGACCTTCCACAGGACGAGTCTTTCCTGTTCAAGCCCTAGCCATTCACTCAGACTTTCCCCAGAGTTCCTGAGGCAGGAACTTGGAGAAAGCAGACAGCCCACCAGTCTGTTCCCTGCTGTTTCCTTGCTTCCAGAACTGACTGAAGTTTACTTTTTGGTACTCCAGAGACCTAGCTTCTTCTTGCCTTCCTCCAATGTGGTCTATTTAATCTCCTGTCGTGTGGGAAATTATGTTCAAAATCTCCGTGATCCTCTGTCCATAGTAAGTTATGCATGTAGTGACAAGTACATGCCACAAGGTCTCAAGATTATATCTGCAATGTGTTGCTGCTGGCTGTTGATCAAGATAGGCTGCAAGAAAAACATTATTTTCAGGTGTGAAAAACCGTCACCTTTATCAAATAATTTTTCTTGCATTTTTCCCAAGACGTTGTAGCCTATTTAAACTTGGGAGGTTAAGTTTGTAGCTTTCATTATGACTGAAAATTTAGTTCACACAATCATGATGCTCTCTTTATTAGGTGTTACTGTTAAACAATATTAAAATAATCACAATGTGGCTGGCCTTTTGTAGGCTACGTGGCATGTTTACTTCTTTGCCTGGTTTCTTAATTGCATTTATTCATCTTCCTGAATATTGATGTCACTGCCACCCACGATACTTGCTATTTCAGATCATGTGGTTTACACTTGATTTTGTCCGGCGATAGCATTTGATATGAGGATTTTGGTTGATATTTTGTTGTATGCTGTGTGGGGGTGCTGATGTTTGCCATTCTTTCTTTGAAGATGGAAGGTGGCGGATATATAATGAAAATGTACTTCAGAATCCCATGACATGGTCGATGGGACACACATATGCCAAGGACAGCTCTTGGCTTTGGTAAATCATGGGAACATCATGGAAATGACTGAATGCTCATCTAAATAAAGAGGCCAACAGAGTGAGGACCTGTGCCTGCCTTTAAAAATAAACTCAAAGGGTGTCCCTCCTGGTTTCCATAACAAATCAATGCACAAAAAGCGAGAGTCGATTTGAGGAGAAATGTTCAACAGTAATGGAGGTGTGTTTGTACTTTTACAGTTCTGTTTTTGAGGGAGGAGTTATAAAGGTTATAATAAAGACACATTTAAATGCACAAACTAGACATAATCTGCTACATGTAAGGGGCACTTTGTGTGTTTATCACTTTGTCCTGCTGCAGGGGTGTGCTTTCTTTCACAGCAGCAGTCAGAATACATTCTATTTTTTTTTTTTATGACTTTATTACACTTCCCACCCTTATCAGAGCATCTTGTTTCTTGCAGGACAGAACAAGTATACGTACATCACTTTTATCTTCGTTCAAGAGTTCTTCCATATGTGAGGTTATTGGTCCCTCCCCCCAAGTATGACCACCTTAGTGGCCTTTAAAAACGTGCCATATTGTCCTCCAAAACAACAGGCATGACACCTGCAGGCTACCAATAAAATAGTAATTAATTACAATGTTTCAGAAAGTGCTGCCTTGTCGTGTCTACATTTTCCACTCTAATTGAAGCCTTTAAAGATTAATCAAAACGAATTGTCTCCAGGAACCGCTGCAGGATGGACACTTGGGTATCTTTATTCTTGGAGAGCAATGAGCCAAGGAGGAACCAGTTGAAAAGGCAACTACATAATTTGTGCTCACCAGAGTAGCCTCTGCTGGGTGAGAGGATTTTTCCTTTTTTAAGAGTGGCACATGACATTTTCTGCTAAGGAACAAACCAAGCAAGTGTACTTCAGGCCCCAGGCCAGGAAGACAGGCACAGCCTTGTCGGTGTCAAGGAAGAACATAGGTAGCAGGAGACCCGAGAGCAGATGAAAATTGAATTATCCTTACTTCTTGGACCTGCCTGTTGAGAGCCAGCAGCTGTGGTAAGCATTTACTACCAACAAGAGGCAGTTCCAAGAGAAGAATATAAAACATGCTCTGCTCAAACCCACGAAACTCAGAGTGTCTCACAATGGCCAATTTATTATTTTTACCCTGTCCAGTGACATGGAAGGATGCATCAGGGAGCCTGCTAGCCTCTGCGATGAATAACTTAAGTCAGGCTGCAACATGTGAAATAATTCAGCTGACCAGGATTTATAACGCTAGCTGGATTTTTCTGCTTTCTTTGGGCTTCATGAAGCATGGTGTTGCAAGAGACCACAGGAGTCCTGTGATGAAGTTACATATCTATTTCTCTTCTTTATTTTTTATTTTTTTTTGTTATTTTCATATTACTTTATTGCCTGATCCAAATGTCTTTCTAAGTAGGGTCCAGGCTCCCTGGGGACTTGTGGCACTGGATTTGAAAGTTAGAACCATGCACAGATCAGGCCCCTAAACTCTTATTTTTATTTATCTTCCTCATGCATCTTGTGTCCCAGATGGTTTTCCCTTCCTGATGCCCCATGGACTGTGTTGGGCCAGAATGTCTTCTGCTCATTATTTATATGTACTTGACTAAACTAGAGAGCAGGAATGTGGGTGTGCTTGTCTAGGCCAGGTCACCCCTTACCCCACTTCAGATGTCAGTTTTCAGGCAGGCTAGCTGGACTTGAACAGAAATGGCATGGGCACGCTATCTGCTGTTGAAGTAAACATATCTCAGGAGCTACCTAGAGCAGGCATATAATTTCATGACATTGCGCAGAGTCCGATCTCTCACCCATCCCAATCCCTGCACCCCATATTTGAAAAAATTGAGGGTAGAAATGACCTCAGAAGATGGTCTCTCCAAATCCCCTCACTTCTTGGAATACTCATTTTTCAGAGGGCCAAGAATTTGTGTCCATTTTTCCAGAGAATTGTCAAAAAAAATATATTCTGTGTAATAGTGTAGTTTTTCCAATTCCTATTTTAACAAGGAAATTTAATAAAATCCCTCAAGAAAGGAGAAACATGTCCACAGGATGAGGATTTGGTAGGTGCTACTGGTTCTCTGTTGACAAAGTGCCCGTTGACCTCGTGATGCCCCAGAATCGAGTCCTGGTATCTTTCAAGGTTATTGCCTGGCCACAGGTTAAATATTTTAATATTCACTGATTGAGGGAAAATTCTATGAGTGAATTTAGCTCTGGGTCCTGGAATGCTCAAGGGGCTTTGGTGACTATATAAAATGTAAATGCAGTCCTAATTATCTCAAGTCACTGCACGCCCAAATAGCTCTTTTTAAAGAAAAACACTGCTTCTGATAATGAGCATGAAAATTACTCAGGAATCTGTGGAGTAAATCTCTCAAACCTCCCCCACCATCTCCAAATGCTGATGTGATTGTGCTAATTTGAGTGTGTACCCCTTTCTAGATATTATAGATAAATTTAAGGGACTTGGAAGTAGCTGGAATAACCTGCCTTGGATTCTACTTTGGTTTCTGGCACTAAAGATTATTATTGTTGTTGTTATTATTATTAATTATTAATTCCATGTTTTATTGGTACTTGAAGCCTATGGGGTTAGATCCAATAGTTGCAAAGTGTTTTTCTTTCTAAATGTGTATTTAATCTGTTACCTGATTTCCTGGTTGTAGAGTCTCCATGAAGCCAATATTTTATGGCCATTTCTCAGTGGGAAAAGAGAAACCCAGCAGGCTCGGTGACTTCTGGCCTACAAATGGGAACTGAGATCTGGACGTTGGTCCTTTAGTCCTTAGCTCCACATTTTCTCACTAAAGCCTCTCTGGTTTTCCTGTAAGTGAACTGTCTGAATGCTACGTTCTGGAGCTGTGGGAAGGGGTTTCTTCAACACTCTCCTTTTTTAATGTCCCCTGACAGAAAGACCTTGCTATGGGAAACATTGTAGATTCAGCTAAGCTGCTGGCAGCAACAACCAAGGAGCCTATCAGTCAGGTCCACTAAGAACCCAGAAGAAGGCATGTGTTTTAGGAACCATTTTTCAATTTTGCGCATAAATATTTATATTTGTAAAAAGTATTCTGTGAGTTTAAACTCATGAACTACACTGTATTGGTAGCTGTGGGTTTTTTCCATGTAACCTTTTTTTTGAGACAGACTCGTGCTGAGGCACACAGCCCTAGTTCATTCAGTTAGTTACTGTGGGCTAACCAATCAAAAGTGATACCTTATAATCATCCATGCCTCCCACTCAGGTCATTTCTATTTTTTTTTTCCTTTTTTCAAAGAACAATACTATGGTATCCTTCTCCACATGCCTTTTTACATACTCACAAGGATTCCTTTAGTTTTGGACATGTTCCTCTACACATAGATGGAAGAATATTAGGGACTCTGTGAAGCACCCTGTTAAAGCTGGTATTGCAGCTCATCTTTCCCAATACCCCCCTTTCCTCTTATTCCACTTGCTCTCTGTCATACGTGGATTTATTTTAAGCTACTTTGAATCACGTTTACGTTTGTCAAACTAGAAAGAAGTTGGTATCTCCCGAGAGCACTTCGAGCGGCGCCCACACTGGAGGGAGAGGAAGAGAAGCAGCCACCGCGTCTCCCTCCTGTGGGTCAGCTTGTAGATGCTCAGCAAACTGCCTTTATAAACAGCATTTATTCTCAGCCATGGCTTGTTATTGGGAAGAAAGCCCAAAAGCAAAACAAAATAAAAGCAGTTTCAAAGCAGGAAATTTCATCTTGAAAATGTCAAAAGAGATAGCAAAGGAATCTTCAGAAGAGGTTATGATAGGGTTTATCAAGTGCTTCACGGGCCACCACATTAGTTATTTCCCATAATTTTTATTTTTACTCTAATTTTATCAGGCAGACCAGAAAGGGTTTGGATTGTCAAAGGGAGATCTCTCTATTGCTGATGCTGGACGGATGTGCTGGCCGCTCTCCGTGTTCTGGCTCCTGCTCTTCAAAGGCTTTAGGCTGCCTAGTCTCCCCCCCCCCCCTCTCTCTCTCCATGTTAGAGCATTAAAGAGCTTCCCACAGCCTTGCTCATCAACAGAAGCTACAAGAAAGCTCTGCATCAGTGGTAACTCTGATTACATGTAAGAGAGTAACCCATTTGGCTGGATTAGATGCTATAGATTTTTGGTTTGTTTTGTTTTTATAAGAAGTTCCTAGAAGGATCAGTTGGGGGTTGACATCATCAGTTACTAGGTTCTTTCTACTTTCTCTTGCTGGCTTCAGTTGTTTCTATGACTTCAGGATCTTGCAGCTACAAGCAATCTGCAGAGCTCAGGCTCTGTGTCTGGTAAGACACGGTCCTGTGAAAAAAAAGGGTCATTTCTTGCTGGGTACTTTTGCTTTTAAAGAAGGGAGCATTTTCAGAAGTTTGCCAGCAGTAACCTCTGAGTTGGTTAGGACTGTGTCCCGTGTCTAAGCCTTGTAACAGTGCCACAGTGTTCACCAGAAAAGGACGTGGGCCAGTGTTCAGTCAAGATGTTAGTAAGTGTGGGGCATTTTGTTGTTCACAGTGATCAGAGAGGTTGAGTGGTGTTTTTCCAGAGGTGTTAGCTCTCACATCTAGACCACCTGAGGTAAGTCATAATTTGTCACTGGAGATAGATTGTGTAGAAACCTAATTCCATAGGGTTTTCTTCAAGATCTCCTTCGCAATTTTGGGATCTGTATAGAGGAGAAAGTGATACATTCATGGAGAAGCCAGCCTTGCTCCCCCCACACCCCGAGATTCCAGCTGTGCTCAACAGGTGCTTGCCAGCCTGGGGGGGCAGTGTGACAGCTGGGTGTCAGAGTATACAGCTGTCTCCCTGTGCCCTGCTCCTCTGTAGGGAGATATGCATATTACCTGTGACGGTTGGTATTGATAGTCACTTTGATGGGGCTTACAGTCCTGTAGGAAACAAATCTCTGGCCACATCTGTGAGGGTATTTAACATATGTGGGAAGACCCATCCTGAAGGTAGGTGCACTGTTCTGTGAGCTGGGCTCCTGTACCCAACAAAGAGGAAGAGACAAATCATTCAACCGCTTTCATCCCTCTGCTTTCTGATTGCAGACATGCAGCCACCTGCCTCACACTCCCACTGCCATGCCCTTCCCTGCAAGATGCACTGGGTGGGAGAGCCAAGGAGAACATTTTCTTCCTTACACTGTGTTTTGTCAGGTATTTTACTATAGCAGTAAAATGAACACATCACCCAAACCCGGAGGTGTCTGAGAAGGACTAAGTTCCCTGACCGAGTCAGAGAACCACCCTAAGGGATCTGTGTAGATGATGGCCTTTGTTTAACCTTAATTTTACCAACCTCTAGTAGCAGGAAAAATGGAATTGCTTTGGAATTATGAATAAACTCCGAGGTGATTTCCTGATAAAATAATATATCTGATCCATGTCAAGAAATCTTCACAGGAAAAATACCAAAGTCAAATACTAATAACAGTATAGAGAAGCCCCTGACTGGTGTGTGGATTCAGACATGGTGCAGAATGCGGGGACAGAGTGGAGCGTAAGCTTGGGGATGGCACTGGATCAGTTGCACGGATCAACCTACATTTTGAGGTCATGCCTGGTGAGGCTTTAAGAATAAGTTCTGAAGCCAAGTGTAATGGTTCACATCTGTGATCTCTACACTTGGAAATCTGAGGCAGAAGAATTGCTGGTAGTTGAGACTAGCCAGGGCTACATAATAAGACACTGTTTCAAAACCTGAAAGACTGGAAGGAGAGGCTTTAATAGCATCTATATATGTCTTCTAGCGAGAGAGGCGAGGGTGGCAAGTGGGATAGTTACATATTTCGTAACTTGTGGGAAAAGCCCAAATGTTTACAAATGTAAGAGACCCAGGAAGACTTGGCGGAGAAGGTCTGAACCATGTGTGTGACATCTGAGGTCCACTCAGTGATTCCATTACTCCATTCTTCACTGTGGTAGCATCGGCATAGTCAATGCCACCATATCATCACGTTACCCGTGCCTTCAGAAACACAGCAGAAAGATCAGCACATTGAAACCCAGCTAATGTTCCTTCCATGCAGTGACTCAGATGTGGAGACCTATGTTTGTCACCTACAAAGTTCATGCTCCACAATTGTGCAAGGGAGTTACAAACAGACAAAACAAACTTGTGTTTTAAATAAGTTTACAATGTTGTGTTACATCATATTCATAGCTTTCCTGCGGGGAAGGGTGGCACAAAGCCCATGGGCTGCAGGTTGACATGCCCACAGCCTAAGAAAAGCAAAGTAGCTCTCCTCAAAGTACCAGGCTTCAAATACTTCCCAACATCCCCCTGGTGTGTGAATGTTCTTACCCAGACTTGTTTTCCTGAGTGTAGCTGAGTTTGTTTTTGAAAGTAACTATGGCTATATAAAAATCATACTTTTAAGAAAATGCAATCTGTTGATCTCTTCATGATGGAGTCTATATATCATTTACACTTCACTTCTCTGTGGGCGGAAAAAGCTTTTTTCATGGTTTATTTAGCGGGAAGTCATTTTGATCATCAAGATGAGTAATACTTTACAGCTGTTTGCAATTACTGCCTCTCTTCTGCCAGGAGTTTTAACGATTATACCAACTGAAATACCAAATGACTTGGTGCAAGATGGAAGAAGAGAAATGCATATTTCATAGGTCTGCTCATGCCATGAGAAATCACCCATCTCTTTATTCAAGTATATCTGAAGGTTTCTAACTTTAAAGGGTTTGTTACTGCTGTTTAATTAGTGAAGGAATATAACCTGTAATGTAGGGACATTTTCTTTACTGGCCATCAAGAGGTCACCACACAGGCCAGCCAGAGGTCACTGTACCTTAGATTTCAGGAGGCATTAAACCAGTTTGGCTGAGAATGTGAATACAGGCTTTCATTTGCTTATTTGTCCCTTTAGAAATGTAGCTTGGATATAGTGACCCAAACCTACAATTCCAGCACCTGAGAGGCCGAGGGAGAGGAAGTCAGGCTCCTTGAGACCCTGTCTTCAAACAAAAACACACAGACCAAAATACCTATTATAAAAAATGACGATAGTCAAAGTATTTCAATACCCAGGAAAATAAAATAACAAATATGTTTATTTTTTCATATAAATCTAGCTGGTTTGATGAATCTCTGCTATGGGACCTTGACTGATGAGAAAATTGAGTATTTAGAGTAAACCCTGAGCTCTAGAGAGGGCTGGTGAAGTTCAGATTTTGCCTCCCTTACTTACAAGCTGGGCTCCTTTGGACAAGCTGCTGACTTATGTAATATGGCTGATGATAGTTCAGCCTACCCCATGCAGCTGTTTGCTGTGACTATCAAAGACACTCATTCCTGGAAAGCAACTAGCCTAACTACCTACCACATTCTAAAGTTTTTACATAAACGGTGGCAATGGTCTTTCTGGAAATAACTTTTTTCAGTTTCTGTCACATGTGTATATTCATGTGTGTGTTTGCCTATGTGTGTATGTGTTCACTTGCCCATGTGTGCCCATACCAGTCGGAGCCTGAAGCTGGCCTCAGGTGTCTTCCTCATCAGCATTACATTTCATTTGATGAAGGATGGCCTCTCTCTGACCGGGAGTTTGTAGATTCAGCTAGTCAGGTTGGTCAACTTTCTTTTGGGGATACACTGTCTGCCTCTACCTCCCAAGTCCTAGAGGGCAGATAGCTACTGTATGTGGGGATATGTTTCAAATTTAATAAAAACCAGTCTGGAATATCAAAGGACAGAGCCATCTCTTCCAGTTTTGGTTTTTGTTTGTTGGTTTGTTTTGTTCTGTTTTGAGACAGAGTTTTCTGTGTAACAGTGTAGTAGGAGGTTTCTGGCCTGGACTTTCGGGCCTACCCTCAAGGTTTAGACCCGCAGACCCGCAGACCCACAGACCCACAGAGAGACACACAGATGCTTACAGTAGTTTTAGGCTGATCAGCCTAAGGCCCAGGCATATAACTTGCTAACTCTTTACCCTTCATCTAACCCATGACTCTTATCCTGTTCAGCCATGTGGCTTGGTACCTTTTCTCAGAGCAGCATAGTTGTCCTCTGCTTCTTCTGGCTTCTCTGTGGCATTTCTGTTAGGTTCTTCCTGTTCCAAGAGTTTTCTTAGTCTGATAGCCCCACCCACATTTCCTGTCTGCCTTTGGCCAATCAGCGCTTTTTATTAAACTCATAGGCAGGACAATTATTTACAATGTAACACCATAAATCCACTGCTGTCTTGGAACTTGCTTGGAAGTCCAGGCTGGCTTTGAATTCACAGATTCTCTTGCCTCTGCTTCCCAAGTGCTGGGACTAATAGTGTGTGCTTACCACTGCCTGCCTGGGAGCCAATAACTCCCTCTGTAAACTAAACCAGCCTCAAACTCACATTTGCTGGGATTAAGGGCATAGGTCACCATTCCCGGATAGTCTCTGTGCTGGGATTAAAGGTGTGAGTTACCACTGTCAGATCCCCCTAGACTGACTGTGGGTAACCTAGAGAATGACATCTACATTCCCAAAACATGGTTTATGGATGTTCATGTTACAGTGTTGTTCATAAGTTGTTATAGATAATGGGGGGAAGGATATTAGATTTGGAGTTCTTGTTTTAAAAAGAGAAAGTGGGATATATGGGGGATTATGTTGTGCCATTGTAAATAATTGTCTCGCCTATGAGTTTAATAAAATCACTGATTGGCCAAAGGCAGACAGGAAGTATGGGTAGGGCTACCAGACTAAGAAAACTCTTGGAACAGGAAGAACCTAACAGAAATGCCACAGAGAAGCCAGAAGATGCAGAGGACACCTACACTGCTCTGAGAAAAGGTACCGAGTCCTATGGCCGAACAGGATAAGAATCATGGGTTAGTTTAAGAGTAAAGAGTTAGCTAGTTATAGTCCTCGGCCCCAGGTCAATCAGCGTACAATTAATGTAAGCATCTGTGTGTCTCTGCAGAACTGTGAGTCTGTGGATCCAAACCTTGAGGCTAGGCCCAAAAGTCTGGGCCAGAGACCTCCTACAACAACTGTACCTGCTTAGCTTTCAGACACTGGTCATCAGTGTTGGTTAGCAAGAACTGCATCCCGAGCAGTCTCCCTACCCTCTAGTTCTGCAGAGTTCCTGGTATGAGCTATGCTACTTACTTGTGTGCCTTCACCTTCATTAACATAAGCCCCTCTAAGTCATGGCAGAGAACAAAACAGAAAGAAGGTAAATCACTTAAAGGGCAAAGGAAGTCTTGGTGTCTGCTTTGCTTAGCTATGGTTGTATCCTATGCTCATCCGGGGCCCCAAGAATACTGCCAAGAGATGAGTTCAGTCTGAGGTACACACTCAACTGTGAGAAAGGAAAACTCCTCTCTCTCAGTGACTGACTCAAGTAGGTCTTCTAGAAAAAGAAAAAACAAAAAACTCTTGCCATAAAAGATGGGATAGAATTGGAATGATTAAAAATATCAAATCTCCATTCTAGGCAGTTCTTCCCTGCACAGCTGCCCAGAGGGAATGTGGGGTATCCCAATCTAGGTTCCAATGATTTCTTACACACAAAAAATAGGATGTCTATTCAAATTGCCTTACTCAAATCAATAACAGTTTATAAAACTTGACTATGTCCATAAGTCAGTGTTCCTTTGAAAGAGTACTGAGATGTATTATTAATTCACATTAAAATTTAGTGACTACTCTTAGGGATGCCTTGCTCTTTGCTTAGCAGAAGATTCTAGACTAGCAATTGATCAAAAGGTCAGAGGACCATGAGCAACGTTGTGATGTAGAAAGCACTGGAGATCAGCTGTGAATATCGAAGGAATTTTCTGTAGGTTATCAATAAAGCAAGATCTGGTTCCTAGACATTGACCCATATACATTCGAGCTTGGAGAACTTTGTATTTTTCCATTTATATTTAACTCTCAGGATTTTAAAACAGAGGTTAATGCAAGGAGAAGACCCAAAAGATAAGACAGATACTTTAAAAAGCCTGAAAACCCTATGATATGTATACAAGGCAAGCATGGGCTGAAAATAACAGGAGTGTAGAATTCTAGAAATGTCTGATGCAGAAGGAAGAAAGAGACGCGGGTCTGGCCTCAGAACTGCCTTGCTCTTACATGGGTATCTCAGTGAAGGCAGAGAAACATGAGTCCTGGCAGGCAGCAAGCCAGCTACCGAGCCCCAGAGTGGCCTACAGAACAGCCAGGAGCATTCTGGGGAAAGGCATCTTTTAAAGATGAGGAAACGGAGCCCCAAAAGTTCGAGATCATTAATGTCTCATGGTTGTGCTAGGAGGTGGTGTTCCAGTCCCAACTCCTTATGCTTCTGTTCTCATGAGGATCTAGTTCCCAAACTCTAAGAGTTTTACCCAGTGAAGGGTCGTTCTCCCATCAAGAGGAGAAAAGGCTGTTTGAGGTAGAGAGGACAAGAGAAAGACACAGTCTGGCTCGGGGGGGGGGGGGGTGGGGGTGGGGTGGGGGGGGCCAGACAACAAGGATAGGAAGAGGCTCCAGACTGGTCACTTTCATGTCGGGAAACTTTATTATTTTTCTTTTACCTGTATTTCTTCCTTCCTATATCATGATGAGTTTCTGTCAAATAAAAACTTCGTGTCCCAGGACTGAATTTCCCAGGAAGAAACATAGTCCAGATTTCTAAACAATGGAGGTTGGGGTAAGGTAATTGGTATCTTTTGTGTTGTAGACCTGCCTGACACAGACATCACAAGAGATAACAACATCTAGAATTTTCTGTGCAAGTTATTTATAGAACGAAGCCAGAGAGGCTGTAGGTGCCCCATGGTTCACCCAGATGGTATTTACATCCATTCATTCACTCCGCCTGCAGAAGCTGTCTGGCCTTGCTCAGGCTGCAGGGTGGGACAGATGTGCCCCACCCCCAGATGTCAGGCTGCTTGGCAAACCCCGGGAGGTGGCACCTCACGCTGTCCCATTAGAGAGGCATGTGCGGCCGGCTTGTTGGGCATGTTTGTGCAAGCTTGGGGAGGAAAACATAATTCACTTTTGCTAGTGACAGAAATGTTAACACTTACTTGAAATAGCTGATAATCTGACACAGGAGAGTTAAAGGATTACTGTAATTCATTTGGCTAATAAGAAAAGCTGTTTAGAAGCTATATTAAAAAGACTTAATGTATGGAGACAGAGCATTGCTTTAATATATTCTGTGTCGTGGGCTATTAGAATGCTGTCCTTCTCTTGTTAGAGGCCATCACAGATTTCTGCCTTTTTACTCCAGAAAGACGTAATAGAAAGCAATATCCATTCACAGAGATTTTCCAAGGAAATGTTTGGGCATTAAATACTGCTTTGGGCGTTAAATACTGGTACCAGATGATGCCGTAAGGATTCAAGAACAAAGGATATCACATCTCCCACCTCTGAACAGGTTTTTGAAAAAAATCAATGGACCAAACAGTAAGGAAGTGATACAGGGAAAACCTTCAAAGCCATACATATGAGATTTTGTTGAAACAATCCCAATCTACTCTCATTTAACAGGAGAGAACAAGGTTCCAAAGCTAGGTGACTTGCTGTGGGTGCATGGCTGATTGGCAGGGACTCTGAGTCTGGGCCGTTGACACCAGATCACACTTGAGCCCCCCTTTCCCTGTGGATGACAAAGGTGCCTGCCATTGAGAACCTGAATGCAGAAAGAAAGGATGGCCCCTTCTTGAGATATGTACCCGCTTCAAGGGAAGACACATAGCAGGTCTATTCTCTAGGAACAGAGGCCAGTCATACACTGGACAACTGCAGTGAGAGGCCAGCCTATGTATTGGCCTTTGCAGACTTATAGGGTAGTCAGACCCTAGGGTGCTCATCTGGGTGGGAGCAGCCTGCTTTCTCTCATGGGAGACCCTGGCCTTGAGAATAAAAGCATAGTTTGGTCCTAGAGAGTTGCTACACGAAGTGGTGAGAACGATGTATGTCTCCAAGGCTGGCTATCTTCCTCCAAGCCCCACATTTTCAGTTCTAGGGGCCATATACTCTCTTTGAAAGTTGGGTCTTGGTGTCTTTGTGGGAGATGGCAAGGGCTGACACTTGGAACACACAGACCCTTGTGCTGAGAGGGCCACCAGAGTCATGCACCTCTTTAATGACTGCAGTACTGGTGTAACCTCAGTAAGAACAAGAACAGAGTATTCCAGTGTTCAGATAGGGTTATCAGAATGGGTACAAATCAGGTCTAGGTTTAGCCAAAGGTGATGATGCCTGCAAAAGCCACCTATACCCTCTTAGTGGATTCTCCTTTCAGGTCCCATGTCCCATGTCACTGCTGCTTCATGGAAGTGATAAAGCTGTTTCAGTGGGTGACGTTGAGACATAATAGCAATAAAGCTTTCTCACTGCAACAAAAGTTCATCAAGAGTCACAGCAGGAAAACAACCTCATTGGATTTAGAGAACTCCAAAACACACATTCGAGCTGCGGTTTACATATTTTCTTTTTGGAGGTGAAAACTGAGCTAAATGACCTACTGGCTTTGTTTAGCCTTCTATTCTTTAAAACATTAAAAAAAAATTCCTGGGAAGTGGTGCCCACACCTTTAATCCCAGCATTCCGGAGGCAGAGGCAGGCAGATCTCTGAGTTAGAGGCCAGCCTGGTCTACAGCATGAGTTCTAGGACAGCCAGGGCTACACAGAAAAACCCTGTCTCAAAAACCAAACCAAAACAACAACAACAAAAAAAAAGCAAACAATAAAACAAAACAAAAACAAAAGAAAACCCCCAAACAAATAGACAACAATACCACCACCAAGCACCAACAATTAAAACAAACTTAATTTGACTTTATGTATGTGGACATTTTTGCCTGCATGCACATCTGCACACCGTCTGTATGGTGCCTGTAGAGAAAGAGGGTGTCAGAGTCTCTGTAACTGGGATTACAAACTTTCACAGTTTGTAAACTGCCATGTGGGTGCTGAAAATCAAACCAGTGTCTTCTGGAACTACCAACACTCTTAACCTCAGCGCCATCTCTCCAGCGCCTTATCTTGGCTTGACCTGTGTCGCTTCTGGCTGTGCTTGCTATTTCTACCTTACTGAGGGGAAAGGGAGAATGTGAGGGAGCAGTGTAGGGACAAGGGCTTTATTTTCCCCGTGTAAGAAGGACTATGGTGGACATCCTCATCATTTGTGTTTCTTGGGACGCCAAGTCTTGTACTCAGTATCTCTAGGCTATCAGTGACCACTTCTCAGTCACAAATGTGACTCATGATCTACCCGTATTGACACAAGCCTCACTAAACTCGCACACATGGGTCAACTAGGTCTGTGCTTGTGGGGTTTTGTGCATCCTGCCTTTACATGAAGAGGTGTGGAAAGGAAGGCATACATCCTGTTTCTACCATGCCCATGTCCTATTGGCTTTGATTTAAAAAACAATCACCAAAGGTGTAATCATTAAGGACTTTGATACAGTGGCACCAGACATTACAAAAAGCAGTCTGCCCATTCATGGAGACAGGTCTGCGTCAACTGAGTAGAGCTTGTGCTGGGTAGAAGTCCAAGATATCCCATTTTGATATAATGTATAAGAAGAGCTTAGAGCAACTGGAAGCCAAAACTTCCAGAAATAGGACTGTTTAAGTAACAATGTTCATTCTACAAATACTTATTTGTTGTTTGCAATGGAGCAGTATTCTGCCCTATGGTATACATTTGCTTTCACTTTATTCTATAGATAACATAAAAGTAAACTTTAAATAATTCCTGTATAGCTATTGTAGATTTTCATCGTATTGGGGCTGGATGGATGCTATTGGCCTTTTTGGATTTAGGAAACAACCCTAGTAATTTTTTAATTTGAGGAAATAAGGACTTTAAGAGGAAAAATAAGTATTAAGACGAAGGTCAGAAATATTGATTTAAGTGGTCCATGAATGTCATTCTAACAAAGGAAATAGGAAAACACTGAATATAGTCAGTCAGTATTCTCCTAGATCATCCTTAATTCTTAGACCCCTTCTTCCCCACCTTGAGAGTCCATTCACTTCAGTAGACCAACTTTGGAATTGTTTTCTTTATATAAAGGTAATAAGAAATTTCAATGTTAAAAAATAAATATTAAAGGAAGTGTGCATGTATACAAGTATTTTTATGTGTCTATCCTACCCTCCCACCAAGTTCCCAGCTTATTTGGTTTTATTGTGGAGCGTTCTCTTCACGGATGGAGTCTTTAATCCCTGGAGTTAGAGTCGGAGCCATGGTGATGAGGATAGCTGGATGGCAGGGCTCCACAGTGGAGGCGGGATGTGCCCCTGATCCTGGATTACCCTGGGATGAGTTTGCTTTCATCTGCACATGTTAACTTCTCACCTAGGCTGTTGCTGTGTCCAGTCCCCACCAAGAACAGAAGGAGATGGAGTTCCAAGGCTGAGGCAACCTTACTCCATGGTTCCTTTTCTTCTCTGAGACTGCAACGCAAGACTTCTTCTTTCTTTGACATCTCTTACCTCTCCCTTCTGTTCCCAAACTCAGTTCCTCTCTCCATTTCTTTTTAATTGAAAAAGGTTTTCATATAATGTATTTTGATCATGTTTTTCTTCTCCCCCAATTCTTCCCAATCCTTTCCACTTCCTACCTCCCCACCCACCCAACTTTGTCCAGTCTTTCTCTCCCTCTCCCTCTCAAACAAACAACAAGAAACACAATCACTAGGTGGTGATAGTGGTGGTGGTGCACACCTTTAATTTCAGTGCTGGGGAAGCAGAAGAAGAGGCAGGGGCATCTCTGAGTTCAAGGACAACCAGGTCTACACAGAAACCCTGTCTCAAAAAACCAAAACCAACAAACCAACCAACCAAACAAACAATTCCCAAGCTCACAAACACTAACCACTCCCCAAATACCAAAACCAAATTCAAAATAAAAAAGCAACCAACCAATAAGATTTTCAGAAAGTCCAAACAAGGCAACATGAGACAAAAGTCTACAATGATACTCTTGACTTTCTTTTGTGTTGGCCAACTACTCCTGGCCATAGGCCCTGCCCAGAACAGTGATCAATATACCCACTGAAATTCCATTGGAGGAAACTAGTTTTTCCTTTGCCAGTGGTTATCAATTGTAGTTAGCTTCTTGGCTAGGGGTGGGAGCCTGTGCTCACTCCACCCTCAGTATTGGCACCCTGTCTGGCTTGAACCTGCACAGACCCTGTACATGCTGCCACAGTCCCTGTGAGTCCCTATGTGCAACAGTTCTCCTGTGTCAAGAGGACATTGTTTTCTTGGCATCATCCACTCTCTTCGGCTCTGCATAGATGAATGAGTCTTGATTGAAAGGTTTGGTGAAGATATCCCATTTAGGGTTGACCACTCCCAAGTCTCTACTCTCTGCACATTGTCTAGTTGTGGGTCTCTGTGTTAGTTCCTGTCTACTGTAATGATGAAGGCAGATCGAGGCACTGGAAATAGTAGTATGTCATTAAGAGTCATCTTCTTACTATGTTACTTTAGCAGGACAGTTGTACTTGATTTTCCTGTAGACCCGTGGTCTAAGATATTTTTGGCCACTTTAGTGGTTTCTCTCTTTAAAAAACAATCCTCCAAAAGAATGTTTTGCAATTCATATCTACTAAAAACAAGTGGCTAGTGGTAAATTTGTACGCAGTTGAATTTTTCTTAAGGGAAACTTATGATCACTAATGATCATGACTGGTTTCTTTTTTGTGAAACGTGAGGTTAAGATTCAGATTCTCTTTGTAGCATGGGCAAAAACCTCTCTGAACATCAAATTTCTCAATACCCCTTAAATATAAATAATACTATTTTCCTTGTAGAGATAACAGTATGTTGGTGAATACAAGAGCCAGATCAAAAATTAAAAAAAAGTTCCAACAGTTTGATGTCATTTATGTAAATTTGTGTGTACTGAAGATTTTTGTAAAAGATCTATTTTTGCTTATCTATACTTGTGTGTATGTATGTGTGTGTACATGTATGCATGGATTCCTGCAGAAGGACTAATGAAGCTATCAGATTCCCTAAACCTGGAGTTAAAAGCAGTTGGGAACCACCTGACGTGGGTTCTGGGAACCAATTTCAATCCTCTGCAAGAGCAGCAAGTGCTCTGAACTGCTGAGCCCTCTCTCCAGCCTCTGAAAGATATTAAAACAACAACAAACATTTCTTTCCCACGTTTATCTTGTACATGCATGACACGGGGAGGCACACACAACCACAGTGCACTGTGTCAGAGGACAAATTTTGGGAGTTGCTTTTCCTATCACTTTCAGCCCAGGAATTGAGCTCAGGTTGTTGAGGTTGGTAGCTTTTATCCACCAAGGCATTTCATCAGAATTCTTGACAAAGCATTTATGATGGCTATCTATCTTTAGGAGTATTTACTTCCTCTTTTTGTTCGTTGGGCTAATTATTATGTTAGCAAACAAAATGCTAAAAAAAAAATGAATGTTAAAAAGCAAAGCTCTAGTTTTTAAAATGAAGAGAAAATCTCCACATTTAATTCACACAAATACCACTTGGTATGAAACAGGTATAAAGTATTGAAGTTCTGCTAAATTCCAGGTGGTGTTCTGTGCTCTCTATCCCTGTTCTCAGGATATGTTAAGAGGTTGTATGGTTCTTATTCTAGCATCAGGTCTCATTTGCAGAGGGCTGTGGGAGGAGAGGAGGCGGCTTTTCTTTTATGCTGTTTGATTGTGCAAGATTTTTCTTTATTGTATTCATGGCATCGTACAGAAAAATACCGATCTGTTTTCAATGCCCAGAGCACTGAATATTCTATTAGACATTGAGTTGTGTGTGTGTGTGTGTGTGTGTGTGTGTGTGTGTGTGTGATAAAGAGTTCCACACAAGTATTTCTTATATAATTTGAGGGAAGAACTTCCCTACCTTAATATACATCTCAACTCTGCTTTGCCTCTAAAGATTTAGCTTTCTTGTTTTCTTGTGACTGCTCTAGCTGGTTTTGTAGCAAGAAACAGTGCAGTTTGCCTAAAACTGACATGCATTATCAATTGTTCTCATTTGCCACACATACATATTAAGCACGCTGTTTTCAGTTTATAAAGAATGTGTGGTGTGGTAGAAGCCTTTAAACTGTGTCCATGTAGATTAGAGAGGTAGAGATAGTCACCCTCTTCTAAACAGTTTTTTGCCCCCTTCCAGGCATTAATTACCTAACTTCCAGAACCCGAAAATCAATAATTATTCATGACTGGGACCCACCAGCCACCCGTAAGTGCTTTGTGCAATTTTCAGGCCACTTTTGTAGTTTAAGATTTTTTTTTTCCTTTCTGGTACGTGGAATCCTTTTCTTCCAAGCATAAGTGAACACTTCTTGGCTGTGCTCCACAGGGGAGAGACAGTTCCACGAAGGGCAGAGGCAGAGATGGAGAAGGAGAGCTTCAACCTTTACAGATGAGAATGCGGATTTATTATTTCACAAAAAGTAAACCTTTGAAAAATATTTACAGAGAAAGAAAGTGTGTTCTGTGGCTCCCCACAGCTGAGGGCACCCTCTCCCCACCCCTGTGACCCAGGCAGCAGTAATGGGAGGTACAATTTCCATTGCTGAAGGACAGAGTGGACCTGAAATGCCAGTGCAACTCTGCATTGCCCCAGTGTGCCTATTTCCCACAATATAAGCACTGGATTGCTCTGAACTTAAGTCTGCCTGCTTTAGAAGACAAGGCTGGGGCCCAGGGGAAGATGTCCTGATTCTTATTGCTGTTGAATTGTTCTGTATTGATTATACATAAAAGCTATTTGCAGGTCCTCGCTTGTTTTCAACCCACAACCACCCATGCCTTTCACACACTCAGATGACCCGGTGGCACCCAAGATAGAAGCCCTCTGAGCATCTTAATTAAACTTTATTGTCACTGCCTTCAGTCAGGGTTCCCATAGCAAGGACTTCTGACAGGGCGGGTAGATGAGCAGGTAACCTCTACAGCAAAAGCCTTTACCCACACTGTGGTCCTGGGTTTTTGTTACTTAAATGTGAAAAGCTGCAGAACCATCCTGAGATATTTATGGTTTAATTGATAAGTGCTGATAACATGTACATTGCTTTCAAACTACACAAGTCCAATTTGTAAATCCACAGGCATAAGAAGGGCATAACTACACATTTAAGACCTTGAAGTTGGGATTGTCTTGAAAACACTGAAAACTAAATCTGGTCTACAAGTAAATGCTGAATGTGAATATTGACACCGTTGGCAAAGCTTACACACTATATCTTCCTTAGAAGGACTCACAGTCATCTTGGATGAACTGTTTGTGCCTCACTGTTGTGTCAAGAGGAGCCTAGCACAGTGTCAACAGTGAGGCAAGAGAAAAGCCACTGAGCAAGACGGTAAACACAAAGAAGGTCCCAGCATTTCTAATGAGGTAAATGGGACTGCCACTGAAGTGACTGATGGTGTGTGTGTGTGGAGGGGATGTGGGCATGTCTGTGTGTGCATGTGGAGGCCAGAACCAGCCAACCTATGGTAGCATTCCTGAGGCTTTGTTTGTGAGACAGATTCTCTCCTGACCCAGATCTTTCCTGATAGACTAAGCTGGCGAGCCAACAGGCACGGGTGCTCCAAACTCCAGCTCTGAGAATATGAGCAAGTGCCATCACCTCAGTCACCTTTCTTAAACAGGGTGGGTTCTGGCAATCAAACAGGTCCTTATACTTGCAAGGCACATGCTTTGCTAACTGATCTTCCTCCTCTGGTATATCTTTCCTTGAGATATTGCTGTTCTGAAGTTCATAGGTTCACGTGGCTTGTTCAGTTTCATAGGTGTAGGGTTATGTATTAGACAACATGTACTTGGTTTTCCTGAATTTTCTCATTCAGTATTATATCTATAATATCCATTGATTTATCAGATATGATGTGTGACTGAGAAAAAAGAGTCTCAGAAACTATAACCTTTGAATATGTTGAAATAGTCACCTCGAGAGACTGTACTTGCCCAGTTGATCTGAAACACATTCTGCAATCTATTTTATAGATAATGGGCAAAACAGCTATACAGACTATAGAGGAGAGTTCTAGAGTCATGCATAATTTTTAAATCCACCCTAATTTTCTTTCTATTGTTTGTATGATGTTATTCTTTTTGGAATTCATGGGGAAACCAAGCCTCCATTATTTCGTGTGAGGAATGCAGTGTTGTGAGGAATGGTCTTGGGACCGCTTGAGTCCTGGGGCTCTACTGTCACTGAGATCAGCTTCCTTTAGAAAGGGCCTTAGTGGATTGTATTTGTATTTTAACTATGTCAGAATAAATGTTCATAGTGCCATCTTAGAAGCAAATGCCTGTGGTTGTTGGAGAAAGAGCATTGTGGTAGAAAAATTACCTGGTCTGCTCAAGATCCTGGGTCCATCTGGCAACATTCCTGACCAAATCCAGCAAACGTATCTCAGGTCTTCCTCAGACACTGAACCTGCTGGTTATTTCTTTGATCTTGTCCACTCAGCCACTGTGAGAAAGATTTTCACAGTCATATATTTATTTCATCCTAGCACCACATGTGCAAGTAGACAGTATTCTTTATCCAGCTTGTGTGTCAGTAACTTGCAGAGCAGAATTTGCTCCCCCAAATAATAGCTAAAGCATGCCACAGAGTACTACAGAATAATGTTGTTTAACATTCACGGAACATATATTTAAAATTTTTTTCAAGACAGATTTCTCTGTGTATCCTGGCTGTCCTAGAACTCTCTCTCTAGACCAGAACTGCCTTGGACTCACAGAGATCCCCCTGCCTCTGCTTCCTGAGCTTTGGATTAAAGGTGTGCACTACCAGACTGGACAAAACACACATTTATTACTTTTAATATGAAACACTACAGAAACCCACAGAGAATAAATAGCCCACCCAAAAGCATATAGCCAGCAGATAGTTGAACCAAAGTCTCAGCGCAAACCCAGTTCCATTATATAACTCGTGTCTTCCGTGGGTACTCAGGAAAAAAAACAAAACAAAACCTCTGCAGCTATTCTGAACAATGATGACACTTGACAAAATAGGATCTAAATAGATTACCTGGACTGCAAGATTAGGGTTTTTCTTGTCAAGACCCCAGAGTCCGTCACTGTGGTTTGTGTGTGGCTGGGCATTAGCAGCAGGGTTCACTGTGGCCTGAAGGGCACGTAGGGCGATGTTAACATGTGTATTATGGTAAGTTGAATCTGGCAAAGAAATTTGAACAAGGTAAATGTCAGGACTCTTACTCTTGCTGGCCATTGTGATTTGGGGATGAGTATTTAACATTTTTGAGACCCCTTTCTTTTGTGCGTAAGATGGAAGTGAACGATGATACCTCTCCTGTGAAGCTGTGTTAGCATTTAATGATTCAAGTACTAACGCCATGTCTGGAAATGGTTATCAGTAATTAACTCTGCAGCTTGTTTCCACTCAATAGAAGAGAATGCCCCCTCTTGAGTAGAGCACGGAGAAGAGAACTTTGTCAAGGTAATGTGATGCCAAGGGAGAATGTTAGACCCGGTTGGTGGGAATGTTTATAAAAGTGAGAAAAGAATCACATTGGCAGGCCAATATTGGCCACTCATGTAATCAATTCATTTAGTTCCCACAGCCAAAACATGCCATTAAAAGGGTTTAGTGGGATGCTTCCCTCTTTCTGTATTGATTCCTTTTCAGTGAAAATATTGATAAGTTTGTATAGATCGGGATCTTAAAGTTACTTAATTATTGATCAAAACAGTTGCTCAGGCTGAGCAGGTGGGTTTTCACAGTCTAACAACTAGAAGAAACAAGCTGGTTTTCTGCAGGATAATGCCCGCCTCCCTCACCCCCGAAGCAGGTCTAAGCTTCTACTTTTTGAGCTGCAGCATTTTTTACCCAAGATGCTTTTCCACATGCTGTGTGTTAATCAGAAACTGGAAAAAAATTTTAAAAAGGCAGACACAGCAGTACTACCCACAGCAATTAGACTCGATTTGTGGCTAGGCAGAGACGTGAATATGGATTTGAAGTCACTTTGGAATACATTTTATTATCCATTCTATCTACTTTTAATCAGTAGGTAGTCCACCCAGTCAATACATAGTAGTAATTAAGGGACCCTAAAAAAACCTCATAAATATCTGTGAAACATGCCCCTTAACCTCAAGGAATTGAAAGATCAAAGTAAGAGCATCAGGCGAGCATGAGTCGCAGTTCTCATTGTCACAAATGCTGACAGAAGCAACTTCAGCAACTTAGGGTAAAATGTGTCTTGCTTCACAGGAGCAGGGAGGCATGGTGCCCGGCAGGCACTGCCCATAGGAGCAGGAAGGCATGGTACCTGGCAGGGCACTACATATAGGAGTTGGGAGGCATGGTGCCCGGCAGGCACTGCCCATAGGGGGAGGCATGGTGCCTGGCAGGCCATAGTACCTAGCAGGGCACTGCCCATAGGAGCGGGGAGGCACGGTGCTCAGCGAGGGTTCTTTTACTCTTACTTTCTCTTCATAGATTGCTGTGCTCTGCCCGACATTTAACTTTGGCCAACTTTGTTACATCCTAACTGATGTATGATTGCTTGTTTATTGTACAAGTTCTATTTGGTATTATAATAAAAACCCAAAGCCGGATATTAGGGAAAAGCTGAAATATCAGAGAGACAGAGAAACAAACCACAGCCACTTCTCACCCAGCCAACTCCTCAGGCCCGTCTCCATGAATGCTCAGACTCAACAAATCTGAGCCCTCAGCGGAAAGGGCAGGCCAGGGGAAGAACTTCTGCCTCCTTTCCCAGTCCTGCTACCTCAGTTGCTGGCTCAACCTTCCTAGTGCTGGGATTAAAGGTGTGGCCACCACTGCCTTGATCTCACAGACACCCAGATCTCTGCCTCCCAGTCATGGGACTAAAGGCCTGGGTCTCCACTCCCTGACCTTCCTGGCTTGGCTCTGTGGGTGGCTTGCCCTCTGATATCTCAGACTACTTTTATTATATATACAACATAATCACCACCTATATATTTAATAAATTAACAACTACAGTTGTCTATTTGTCAAGTGCATAGTTTGCTGACTTTTGACAGCTACACACACGTGCAGCTCCATCATCAGAATGAGGATAATGAACACAATTATTACCCTCAGACACTTCTGTGCGCCCCTTCCTGCTTCCTCCTTGGTTGGTCCTCTTCCATCCACCTCTGATCCCCAGGCAACAGCTGACCTGCTTTCTGTCACTGTAGATCAATCTGTGCTTTGTTGTATTTCCACACGAGTGTCGGTGATGGACTCTTACTCTCTAGCATCTGTCACTTAAGGTAGTATTTAGAAAACCACGCACTCTGTACTATTCAACAGTTCATTGCCTTTTGTTGATGCGTACTGTTACCATGTATGCATTTATCATTTATTTGATTGATCCTTCACCTGTTCTTAAATCGTTAAGCTGCATCTGGCTTGGAGCTATTGTGGACAAATGTGGGCATTAGTACACGTTTTCGTGTGATTTTATTGATCGTAGAATGGAGTATCTCCATTATTTTACTTATTCATTCTTTTGAGACACCATAAACCATTTTCCAAAGTGGTGTACGATTTTCTTGTCACTAGCAGTGGCTGAGGGTATCAGTTTCTCTGTGTCCCTTATTAATATTGGGGGTGGCCGTCCTTCGGTTTTTTCCTACTCTAAGAGGTGTGGCTTTAGATGTTGACTTCCTGGTCGCCAACCCTCTTTTTATAATTCACTGTAAATCAGCAAATGGAGATTTGGGCTTTGACTCTTTTCTCATTTAGTTTTTCATTTTTACAAGGTTTTTCTGAGGAAGAGAAGCATGCGGTCCCCATTTTATACACGTGCGTCGGTTTTTAAGTAGTGTGCTTTGGGCTTTGAGCACTGCGCTCTATCCTCCGGGAACTTCGGTCACAGGTCTATTGGGCCACTGGCTTTTTCCAGCATGGTTCTCTGTGTTTCATTTTGAATAGATATTATTGCTGTGTCAAGGTGAGTAATCTTTTAATTCTTCATGTGTTGTACATCTAATGTAGTTTTACCACAGAGCTGGGATTTTCAGCTCCTGAAGACCAGTTTTGGCTTCTCCTCTCCAGCCCTTTCTCCTTCCTTTATATCTGCAGTTTGCTCCCTTCCTTCCCTCTGTTTCTTCTTTCTTTCTTTCTCTCCCCCTCCTCCCTCCCCCTCCTCCTCATTCTCCCTTCTCCTCCCTCCCTCCTCCCTCCCCCTCCTCCTCATTCTCCCTTTTCCTCCCTCCCTCCTCCCTCCCCCTCCTCATCATTCTCCCTTCTCCTCCCTCCCTCCTCCCTCCCCCTCCTCCTCATTCTCCCTTCTCCTCCCTCCCTCCTCCCTCCCCCTCCTCCTCATTCTCCCTTCTCCTCCTTCCCTCCTCCCTCCCCCTCCTCATCATTCTCCCTTCTCCTCCCTCCCTCCTCCCTCCCCCTCCTCCTCATTCTCCCTTCTCCTCCTTCCCTCCTCCCTCCCCCTCCTCATCATTCTCCCTTCTCCTCCCTCCCCACTTTTTTTTCTTCATCACTGTACTTGAGATGAGTCTTGAACAGGTGGAGTGGAGGTGCCTCAGACACATGGCACCATAGACAATCACACATTTCTTTCATTGTAACTGTAATAGTAACCTTATAGGTGCAATGCTGAATGAGTTCCTTTTCCACAATAAAGGACAGAAAAGAGAAAATAACAAGGAAAGAGTAAGATCCCGGCCACAGCCAATGTCCACCCGTAGACTGTCGTCACACCTCCTTCTTGGTTGTAGAGGTGATGGGGAAAAGCATGAGGATCAGAAGAATCTAAGTGTGAGCAACCAGCAGGGTCAGACTTGAGATCTCAGAGAATGACCCAGGGAAACACCAGGACGTTCTGTATACCACACGCAGAGCACACTCAACAAAGACAGGTGGAGGATAGCTCAGGAATCTGCATTTTAGCAGGGATCCATTGGGGTTCACAGCCAAGGGCAAAAGCACTAATCTTGCTCAGGTGCCATGAAAATCATTGAGAAAAACACCTTGGTGAGTCTAAGCTGGCAACGAAGGTCATAACTAGACATTTATCAAATGCATTTCCAGTGAACAAGTGAAAATAATCAGTACCTTGATGAATGTATGAATTTATGTAACCATTTATGTTTATAGGCTTCAATTATAATACTCATGTGAACTCTTATGTCAGTATGATTAGTGATGTGACTATTTGTTTTAAAAACCATGCTTTCTTGTGTGTGGCAATCTAGTTTGAACTATAAACAACTTAGCAAGTCTTCTTTAAAGTAGTTAAAATGCAAGCTTCAGTCTAATGCAAGCAACACGTTCATAGATTTGGCATTAGAAATACAGAAACTATTGAAGCTTCTCTAGGTTTGCGAATGTTTAAACAAAGGGGGAAAACACCAGTTAAAGAGAAATTTAACAGCTATGGTCAGTTGTAAATAGCTATTCTTTATGATACGTCGTATTTCTTCAAATATTTCCCTTTGATGTGTAACAACAAATACACAAGTGACAGAATTCAAAGATGCTGACGATGTTCAGTTTATTTTGACCATTTTATGCTACAGATGAAATTGTTCTGGTACAGATGGGGATACAGAAGAGAAAGGGGAAGGAGAGGGGAGGGGGAGGGAGGAGGGGGAGAGGGAGGGGAAGGGAGGAGGAGGGAGAAGGGGGAGGGGAAGGGAGGAGGGGGAAGGAAGGCTTTAGTAATGAAAACCCGTCTTCAGGAGATTTTCTTTTATCTTAGGGTTTTTTGTTTTTGTTTTCTGAGTGAGGCTTCTTTCTACCTGTAGAATTCTGACTGTCTTGAACTTGCTCTATAGACCAGCCTATCCTCAAATTCAGAGATCTGTCTGCCTCTCCCTCCAGAGTGCTGGGATTAAAGGCGTGCACCACCACTGCCCATCTGGTCTTCATGAATTTCAAAATATCATGCCTGGAATAAAAATATATTAAATATACATGAAAACAAATATTGCATTAAAATAGAGAAATATTTCTCGGTTAATGGCCAATTTTTCTTTCCATGTCTTAGGATATTCAATCAATTTATAGTTTATTAGTATTAAAATTGTTCATTATTAAATTTTTTTTTACCAAAAAACATAATTTTGGTTTTTTTTACAAGACAATTAACCCTATTGGTAAATAATAAAAGGGGTTTAAGTTTCATAAATGGGCCTCATAAAGTTTTTAATTAAGTCAGTAGTATAGGTAAGAAAACTAATTATAAATAAACAAATACTATTATTGTTGTTTTTTAACCTAGAGGTGCTGTTGAGATTTGGATATAAAATGCCCTGTATCTCATGGTCTGTGATGTATCAATGCTTAAAGGGACCTTAGAGAGGATTGTATCATGAAGACACTGAGCTCATCAGGACGGCCCGCAGATGATTTAATAGCAGAATTGACTCTTAAGAGGTGCAGTCCATGGGAGGTCACTAGAGGTGACCCATGAAGGTGGCAGGGAGGTAGAGAGAATTGGCTGAGGTCGGCAGACCTTCCTTGGAAACCCACATTCTGCTGTTACTATTCTGGTTGCTGTGTGTCTTAGTCAATGTTCTATTGCTGTGCAGAGACACGGTGACCAAGGCAACTTTTAGAAAAGAAAGCTTTTAATTGGAGCTTTCTTACAGTTTTAGGGGTTTAGCCCATTGTCATCATGGTGGGAAGCATGGCAGCACCCAGGCAGACGTGGAGCTGGAGAGGAGTTCTCTATCTGGAGCCACAAGCAACAGGAAGGACAGAGACACTGGGCCTAGCTGGACTGAACATTTGAAACCCCAAAGGGCCCCCAGTGACAATTCCCCCAACAAAGCCACACCTCATAATCCCTGTCAACTCTCTGGCGACAAAGCAAATATATGAGCCCATGGGGGTCATTCCTACTCATGGAGGTCAAGCCTCCACACTGCTCATAGCTCCCCAGTCGGGATCCTATTGCTGAAATGACTTTAGAATGTTCACTATCATTTTTATTATTCTTATTATTTTTTATTATTATTATTATTACTAGTGTGGATGTGTGTATGTACATGTATGGTGTGTGTGTGTGTGTGTGTGTGTGAGAGAGAGAGAGAGAGAGAGAGAGAGAGAGAGAGAGAGAGAGAGAGAGAGAGAGAGAGAGAGAGAGAGAGAGAGAGAGAGAACACAGATATGTAGAGTGTACAGAGAACAATCTTGGGCAGGTGATTTTCTCTTTCCATGATGGGTTCTGGGGATGAAACCCAAATCACCAGGATTGCGCCGCAAATACTTCTCCTCACTGAACTGAACTGTTTCCCTGTGTCTAAAAGGACTTTTATGTCTGGATCCACAGCACCTAGCAAAGGGCCAAGCTTACATACATGTGTATATATAGGAGGCATTTCTGCATGCACACATAAACACACACAGACATGCACATACAACACACACACACACAACAGAAGCACACTTCTCACATGCAGAGATACAGGCATACACATACATACAGCACAGACATAGACAGAGTAGAGATTAATATACACCCCACGTATATAGAGCTATATATGCATGCATAGCACACAGTTGTGCGTACAAACATACACATAAACATGTACAATACACAGACTCACACCACGTATGCAGTGATACAGACACACAATATACACAGAGAAATGGCACACACACATTTCACTAAATGGTGGTATTGCAAAGATTTGTTTTTATTTTCCCTAAAAATAACCAATGCTCTTACTTCTTATTGACTAGTACATCAAACAATATATTTCCACTCTTTGTGGCTCCTACTCTTTACTGGGTGGTTTTCTGATGTGCACACATCTGTCTAGGTCTATCTGTTTTGCTCCATTTATTTGTCCCCCTCCCCTGCTGCCACATGACAGTAACTGCAACCTTGAGCAAGTCTCTGCAAGTAGCAAGCACCCTCTTCATCTGTTAAGATTTTTATTGACAATATACTTAAATTTATAAATAAACTTTTCAGGGAATTATATTTCTTTCTGTTATCATGTATTTCTCCATTTATTTGTCTTCTTTAATAGCTTTAATTAAAAATGTATAAATTTCCCATAAAATCTTATACATACAGCTATGTAAATTTATTGCTAGGCATTGTACACTTTGTTGATATAATAAATGAACAGATTTATTGTTGTCAAATATTCAATAAATGGCACTAAGTAAATTAATTATTCTTATGGGGAATATAGAAATAACTTTTACGTTATACCCTTCAAAATCATTAATTTCAGGTAAAGACATAAACAATCATAAAACTTCAAAAGAAAATATGGGAGCAGATATGTATTTTGCCTATCTACCTGTCTATTAGGTATAAATGTTTATACATTGAGTTGTGGGTTGATATGTACCAACCAATAAGATAAATAGACTTACAGACTATAATTCGGACATGTGTGCTCACCCACGGGGCTATCTTCATGGTCCCTGCGATTGTAACATCCCTCATCTCCTCTACCTTTTCTGTCCTCTTTCCAATCACTGTGACCTCAGTCCCATCGCCAAAAAAATTGTCCTAAGTTTAGTGGCTTAAACAACACACGTGGGTTGTGTTATCTGAAGATTGGAAGTCCAAAGCCAGTTCCCGTGGGCGATTTCAAGGCACCAATAAGACTGATTTGTTTTAGGGATTGTAGCAGGAACGTGTCGTCCTGCCTTTTCCTGAGGCCACCTGTGTTCTTGGCCTCCCATCATTCCCTGACTGTGGCCACCTGTCCTCCTCTGGTCCTACCGTCTTATTAATGTACCATGGCTACGTTGGGCTCTTGGAGTCTGGCAGCCTCCAGGACATCTTTCTCAGTATTTGCCCCGCAGCCTTATAAAGCACTTTGAAGTCAGTTGTGGACTGTTTTCAGCTCTTTACAATTCTGTGAAAATTTTAGAATAAATTTATAAATTTCTAAAACAAACAACAAACAAACTCTTCTAATATTTTGGCTGAAATTGTAGTGAGTCTGGATGATTTTGAAGAAAACTGAAAAGTAGACAGTATTTCTATTTAACCCCAAACAGGCTTAACCTCTAATTTCCTCTCAGTGTTTTATGGTTTTCAGTGTACACATTTTTTTACATCCTTGAGAGAATTTTCCTAAGTATGTAGCATTTTAAATGCTGTGTTTTAAGTCTAGTTTCTGAATATTTATTACGAATATAAACTGACATTTTATATATTGGTCTTAGATTTGGTAATTCTTCACCTCAGCTATTCTGTTATTATTCCTATACTGTTCCATTCACATCACATCAGCTTCATGATCCCCTCAAACAGGAATGATTGCCAGTCCATCTCCCCCTCCCCCGAAGAAGCAACATGTAAAGAAATAGGTAAACCACGGGCCACATGGCAGACAGATGAATGGAAATGGGTTGAATTAAAATGAAAGAGCAAGCTAGCAATGTGCCTGAGCCATAGGCCAAGCAGCATAAACTTAATATAAGTGTCTGAGTCATTGTTGGGGCCCTAAGCAGCAGGTCCGGACCGTGGGGCTAGGTGATCTGGGATGGCAGGTCAGTGGGTCTGGGCCACTAGCCAGACGGACTGGAACCTCCTATTACAGATGGGCCAAACCTCCTTGTAGATGAGAATTTTTAGCAGTGACGGCCTCTCTCCTGAGCACTGCTTTGGCTTGTGTATTGCCTTAAATTTATTCGTCCAATGGTACTAGAGCTACAGCAACTTTCTTTGTTATAGTTTTTCATCGTTTTGATTTTTTTATTGCTTATGTTGTATGTGTTCCTTGTATGCAGCACACACTTTAGCTTTTGATGTGGTCTGTTGCTTTAAATCTGGTGGCAATTATAGCATTCTTAACTTAGTGTGCTCACTTGTTTATATGCAGTCATTTCAATGCTTTGTTTCATAATTTGTCTTAGATTGCTCTAAGTTTTAAAATTTTCTTCCTTTGGATTAATTAAGATATTCTCAGTTTTCTATATGTTAGCCTGGAACCTCCACACTTCTACTTTTTTCTGAGTTATTGCTTTAATGTGTAAATGCGGTAACACTTTTCTGTCTCCACACATTATATTTTCAGTCAGTTCTATCTCTGTCATTTTATCCCAAAGGAGTTAAAGAGTTTAAAAGTTTAAAACTATAACCATTTTGTTATTTCTTCTATATTCTAGCGTCCAGTTGTCTTCTTATTCTCATTTCAAATGAAACACTATTATTTAAATACTGATTACGCGCTTAATGTTGGTAGTACAATGTAATTTTTGTTTGTGTCCAGTGTCCTAAAACATTAATTATTAGACTTACCGGAATGAGAAAAGAACTCAGTGAAAAAGAGTCTCTGTGCAGCTCAAGGCCTCTCCATTGCTGTCCCCTTCCCTCCCCCTCCCCTTCTCCTCTCCTCCCTCCCCCTTCCTCTCCCTCCCCCTCCCCTCCCTCCCTCCCCCTCCCCTCCTCCCAGCACCATTTGTATCCCGAGGTTAGATCCAGGGCTGCGTGCCCTCCCCCCATCTTTCTGTGTCTCTATCTCTCTGTCTCTCTCTCCCCCTCCCTCCTCCCCTCCCTCTGTCTATGCCCCCTCCCCGATGGGATCCTAGCAGCTTCCTCAGTTACCTCCACCTTCCTTCAGGTTCCTAAATAAGCAGAACCCCCATCTGCCGGGATTCTCCTGTCCCCGCTATGGCCTCATTTTGTGTAGAGAGACAGTTTATTTGCTGAGGCTCAATCTGTGTTTAATTGATCTTCGGATCACTCAATACATATACCCTTTAGGTACTGCCTAAGGAAAGATTAATTTTCTGCCCCAGGAAAGATTTAAAATGGGAAATTCTAGGCCATGCTAATGTGGCTAAGGCTGAACTTAGAAGCAGCCAACTTCAGAGTTGAGAGTAAACCCATTTTGACAGAAGAATCACAGTAGACTTTTTCTTTTTTAAACAAAAGAAGTCTATGTACATGAATTCAGACTGAGAAACACAAGCAGCAATTTAGTAGGGAAGAGGGGTGTGGTTGATGCAGAAGGACCTAGGCCTCTAGCCCAACCAGGAAGAGTTGTACAGGTATCAACAACTAGCTGTGTGGCAGGCTCAGCTCCAGATGCTCCACTTACATTAACCCTAACACTGCCAGCCAGTTGCAAAGAAGTCTTGTCCCTGCATCAGAAAGATTAAGTGATTTGCTTATTGTCACACATCTAGAAAGCAGTTGAATTGAGAAGGACTAAAAATAAAATGTTCATAAATAAAAGCAATATGTTCACATCAGAGCAAAGCTTGGTCCTATAAACCTAGAGCACAATCCCTCTCCTGGAGAGGGTCCCTATACACTCTTCCACTAATCTCCAAATTGTGGATAATGTGTTAAGTTTATGAATTATATCACCATCCTGGCTGAGGGTTTGAGTTTTAGCTTTTTAAAACTACACTGAATGTTGTGTTTGGAGTAATGCCTTGGTAGTTAAGAGTTGCTGCTCTCTCAGAGGACCTCAGTTTAGTTCTTAAGATTCATGTTGGGTGACTCCTAACCACCTGTAACTCTAGCTCCAGGGAATCTTACACTCTCTTCTGGTCTCCATGAGAATGACATGTACACACATATACACAGAAAGATAAAAATAAAACCAATCTTTAGATTTTTTTATTTTATTATTTATAAATAATATCTGTGTACTACTACATGTATGCCTGGTACCCATGGAGGCCAGAAGAAGGTGTTGGATTACCTGGGACTAGAGGTACAGGCAATTGTGAGCCTCCATGTGGGTATTGGGAGTTGAATCTAGGTCTTCTGCCAGAGGAACCAATTCTCTTAACTACAGAGTAATTTCTCCAGCCCCCCAAAATAAATCTTTAGAAAGTATAAACTGAAGAGAAAGACAAAGATTGAGAACTCCTACTTGATGTGGAATAATCCTTCTGGACACTATGAATATGTATTACCTATATTGGTTAATAAAAAAGCTGACAGGCTGGTAGCCATCCAGGAAGTATCAGTGGAACAGCCAGTCATAGAGGATTCTGGAAGGAGCAGGGGTGGAGTCAGGAGACACCATCTACCTGCCTTGGAAGCAGGACATGTAGAAAATAAAGTAACAAGCCATGAGCCATGTGGTGAAGCACAGATAAGAAATATGGATTAATTTAATTGTTAAGAGTTATCTAGTAACAAGCCTGAGCTATCAGCCAGTCATTTATAAGTAATATTAAGCCTGTGAGTGGTTATTTGGCAACTGGCAAAGAGGAGAGAAATGTCTAACTATACCTACTCTATAAATGTGTGGAGTTCTTATGAATTTTTAATTACATAGTATTTATTATGGAGCATATGCCACACATGGTCAGGATGAGCCATGCATGTTCTGACCCAAGATTTTGGTGAGGTCATGCAACATAGCATAGGTGAGTGGTGCCAGAGTCACCACTCATTTGACATTAATGCATTTTTAGCTTATTGGAAACCTTTCACTATTTCCAAATTCTTCACAGCCCTCCATATCCCATTATGCAAACCCTTTATAGAGTCACTACCCAGAGTTTTAGCTTCAGAAGCTGGACAGGGACTGGAGCTCACCCATCAAGGTATCTATCCCTGAGATGCTGACCAGATACCACACCTCTGCAGAAAACCGAATGCAGCTATACATGTTGAGAGAACAGGGTGAGAAAGACTTGGGGGAAAATACGAAAGAAATAAGATTATTTTTCAAGCAAAGGAACAGATTTAAAGAGATGAAGTGCTAATTATTAAAAGTTCACCAGGGATGAGAATAGTAAAATACTCGGTTCACTCGCTGTTGTATAGCCAATCTCTGCAGGAAGCCACCTGTCTGCAGGCTGAGGAGTCCTGAAGTAAAAGATAACTATAAATGTGCAAATTTGATGAAGAGGGGATTAAGACAAGATGATTAATGCAAAAAGCATCCCGGAATAATAATCAAGTGCAGGCCAGTTTGAGCTTTCCCAATGACAGCCCAGTCGATGAATCTGTCTTGGCAGATAATTACTTACCATATCTTTAGTTCATAAAGTGATCAATAAAGTCAAATGTCCAGTTTAATATTTTATATTTCGTGATTACACAATAACAGACACCAGAATAAATGCTGGGGGAGATCAATGGAAGGATTAGATATTATGCCAATTCTTTTCTCCCTTTTAATTAGTCAAACCTAATACAAAATTCAAAATAAGCCATATCAAAGCCTTTCTTCCTTACCTCTTTGCTGAGCAGCTGAAATTATGTTCAGAGATTTGATTATTGAACTGTTAATTATCTGGCAATTCAGATGTCTTGTGAGATGCTTGAAAAATCTCATCTATCCTTTTGGCTGGGGAACTGGCTTCATTGGACCTAAGTTACTTTTTTGTTCTAGAGGGGTACAATGTATGTCTATGTATGTATTCCCTTGGGAGGGAAAGAGCATTCTGAAGGGCATTTGGCCTGGCTGCACTGTTTTCCAGGTGGTTGTGTTCCCTGAGGACCTGTGCACTTGTGGGCAAGTTCCCCCTGGGCCTGGCCAGCCTTTGCTTACTGGCCTTGAACTTGGCTTCACTATAAATCCACCACAAATCAATGCTGTCAGCTTCTATTATTTTATTGTTCACTAAGGAATAGCCCAGGATGGTGCTGAATAATTCATGATGGTGGTGTTGATCTTACTTCATGAGTAGAAAAATTCTAAGAGCTCAGTAGGCTTCAGTCTGTGAATTGGTCCCCAGGTTGGGGAGCATGCCACTAGGAAACCTATCTCCACTGGCTCCTGTGTTACATACAGTGGATACTAAGGAGGAGAATTACCAGTTTGGAACTTGGTGTTCCATATCATCTGAAATGATCAGACTTCCAAGATATGAGCCTTAAATGGCCAGTTCTGAGAAGACTCGGATTAAGTATCCACATGTGGGGACGTATACAGAGACAGGAAGAGCTATGGGAACAAGGGAAGTTATTGGATATATGGCAGATACTTGTATGTATATGTAAGATAGAGTGAACGGTTAGATGTCTGAAGAAAGTTACTTCTTCAAAGAGAATTCATATCCGGTGTTTAGGCATGCTGTTGATGGTGAGTTATCCCATCTCAAAGCAGTCTTTTGTTTCTGGGATATAAGATAGAAGCTGTAGCATTCCCTGAGAGCCAGTATGCTACACTATTGTCTCAAGTGAAGTCAAAACTCAGTGCAAACAAGCAGGGAGCCTGCTCTGCCTCCACAGGGAGCCAGTGATAGTTGTTGCACATGGGGAAAACATGGCAGCTCACATCCAACCTTTAACTTGGTTCTGGATCCTTCTCTTGAGGGCACTCTGGAGACAGTGGGCACAACCAGCATTTGAGTCTACTCAGATGAGGCTGTCACATGAAGTAGTGTGTGGTGTGTCCATTTATTGTGAGCTCATCATTGTCCCTGGGCCTGAACACTTAGGTCCATGGGTAATTCTCTCCAAGGAATGCTCACCTCAGGACCAATGAATAGCAGACAGCTCAGAGAAAAGTAGACCAGGAGCCCAGTGACTGTGATGGGCTTTTAGCCAGGCCACTGAAGGCCCTCAAAATCTGAAAGCAGTTCTGGATTTCAATAAAATTCCTGCTCAAACTCAGTGGTTTTTTTTTTTTTTTCCATGTCTGGAAAAAATATTAATAGAGCCTGTACCTTCCTCCTTACCAAATGACTAATGACTTTTAATATTTTTCCATGTTATTTGATATCCAAACCTTCAGTGAGATATCTATGTATTTTTTTTTTGTCTATTTTCTATTTGTACTTGTTTGTTTTGACAGTACTTGTGGTAGGTCCATGGAGCGGTTTAAATGAGAAGCTCTTGCTCTGTAGTCTCAGGCATTTCAACATTTAAGCCCCAGTTGGTGGTGCTATTGGGAAGTGCTATGGTGCAGCCTTGCTGGAGAAAGTACATCACTGGGGGAATTGGCTTTAAAATTAAAACCCTCCAGTCACTTCTAGTTTAATCTTCCTCCTCCTCCCCCTCCTCTTCTTTGCATTCAGAAATGTGGGCTTTCAGCTTCCTGCTACTGCCACTATGCCTGCTGACTGCTGCCATGTTGTTCAGCCATGATGGACCCTTACTGTTCAAGAACTGTAAACCAAAATAAACTCTTCCCTCTATGAGCTATTCTCGGTCATGGCATTTTATCACAGCAACAGAAAAGTGACTAATACAGTTCCCATCATGTGTTGAGTGTGTGATTTGAGAACATTTTTTTCTTGAGTGTTGCTTGCCTTCAAGCCTTGTGATAGGGTCCCCTACATAAATTTTCTAATATCGACCAAGTTAAAGTTAAATTTGTTTTCTGTATGAAACATACTTCTGGGGGGTGGGGTGCGAGAAGAAGCAGTAGTGGGTATGGAAAAATTTAAATATAAGATAAAATAAAATAAAGGTACTTCTATTGTTAAGTCCAAGGATTCTTTGCCTAGCCCTAACTTCTAATGGTGTATTCCTGGTTTCTTAAGTTTTATAGCTTTAAATTTCACATTTAAGTTAGTAAATTTTGAGTTGACTTTTATATACAGAGTAAGATTTGGTATGAGGTTTATTTTTGTTTTACTGGTTTGGGGATATATAGTTGGACCAGAACCACTATTTTAGAAAATGGGAAGAACTATAGGGGGATTGTGTTGCTTCATTGTAAATAATTGTCTCACCCACTGGTTTAATAAAAAGCGCTGATTGGCCAAAGGCAGGCAGGAACTGTGGGTGGGGCTACCAGACTAAGAAAAACTCTGAGAACAGGAAGCACAGAGCAGAATGCCAGAAAAAAACGCCAGAGAGAAGCTGGAAGAAGCAGAGAACAGCTATGCTGCTCTAAGAAAAGGTACCCAGCCACATGGCTGAACAGGGTGAGTCATGGGTTAGATGAAGGGTAGAGAGCTAGCAAGTTATATGCCTGGGCCTTAGGCCGATCATCCTAAAACTATCATATGCATCTGTGTGTCTCTGTCTCTGCAGGTCTGCGGGTCTGCGGGTCTGTGGGTCTCTGGGCCTAAACCTTGAGGCTAGGCCCAAAAGTCTGGAACAGAAACTTCCTACTACAAAGAACTCTTATGCTCATGGATCAGTAGGATTAACATAGTAAAAATAGCCATCTTACCAAAAGCAATATACAGATTCAATGCAATTCTCATTAAAATTATAACACGATTATTTACAGACATTGAAAGGATAATACTCAACTTCATATGGAAAAAACCCCACTAAGATAGTTAAAATAGTTCTGCACAATCTGAGAATTTCTGGATGCATTACCATCTCTGGTTTCAAACTGTATTACAGAGCAATAGTAATAAAAACTGCATGTTATTAGCATAAAAACATAAAGGTTAATCAATGGAGCCAAATTGAAGACTCAAATGTGAATCCACACACCTATGGATACCTGATTTTTGATGAAGAATCCTGAAATACCCAACAGAAAAAGATATAAAGCATCTTCAACAAATAGTGTGGGTCTAACTAAATATTGGCATGTAGAAAAATACAAATAGATCTGTATCTGTCACCCTTTACAAAACTCAAGTTCAAATGGATCAAAACCTTAACATAAAACTAGATACACGGAACCTAATAAGAGAGAAAGTGGGGAATAGCCTTGAAATAATTGGCACAGGAGACAACTTCCTGAACAGGACACCAATGTACAGGCACTAAGATCAATAATTAATAAGTGGGACTTCCTGAAACCGAAAGGCTTCCGTAAGGCAAAGGACAGCATCAACAGATCAGAGCCGCAGCCCACACAATGGGACAAGGTCTTCACGCTGATTCCCAAAGTATGTAAAGAACTCAGGAAAGTGGATATCAGAAAATGGAGTACAGACCTAAACAATTTCCAAGAGAGGAATCTCAAATGGCTGAGAAACACTTAAAGAAATGTTCAACATCCTCAGCCATCATTGAAATGCAAATTAAAGAGACATCTTACACCTGTCAGAATGACTAAGACCAAAACCACAAATGACAGCCATGATGGTGAAGGGCAGCACTCCTCCATTGCTGGTGGGAGGGCAAGCTTGCACAGCTGCCCTCATTCATCAATATGGCAGCTTCTCAGAAAATTGGAAATCAACCTACCTCAAGACCCAGCTATACTACTCTTGGGCATGTACCCAAAAGACACTCGATCATACCACAAGGACACTTGCTCAACTATGTTTATAGCAGCTTTATTTGTAATAGCCAGAACTGTGAAACCACCTAGATGTCCATAAACTGGAGAATGGATAAAGAAAATGACAGTTCTTCCAACAAGACCACACTTACCAATGGTGCCACACTCTTTGGGGGGATATTTTCCTTCAAGCCACCACAATCATCCTGAGTGAGGTAACACACACCCAGAAAGACAAAAATATATATTAGCTATATAGACTAAAGAGTATCCATGCTACAATCCACAGACCCAAGGAAGCTAAGTAACAAGGAGGGGGCTCAAGTGGGTAGGGGACACATGAATCTTACTGTGAAGGGGAAATAGACTAGATGCAACAGGTCTGTGCTTGTTGTTGTTTGCTTCTCTTTGGGGGCCCATCACGCAGCTCCCAAATAAATACTTGGAGTCTTATTCTTTCTTATGAATGCCCAGCCTTAATTTGGCTTGTTTCTAGCCAGCTTTTCTTAAATCATCTCATCTATGTTTTGCCTCTGGACTTTGATCTTTATCTATGCTATATGCCTTTCTTAACTTCTTGCTGTGTGACTGGGTGGCTGTGAGGCTGTGTAGTTGTGTGGCTGTGTGGCTATGTGGCTGTGTGGCTGTGTGGCTGGGTGGCTGTGTGGCTGGGTGGCTGTGTAGCTATGTGGCTGGGTGGCTGGGTGGCTGTGAGGCTGTGTAGTTGTGTAGTTGTGTAGCTGTGTGGCTGTGTAGTTGTGTGGCTGAGTGACTGTGTGGCTGTGTAGTTGTATGGCTGTATGGCTGGGTGGCTGTGTGGCTGTGTGGCTGGGTGGTTGTGTGGCTGTGTGGCTGTGTGGCTGGGTGGCTGGGTGGCTGGGTTGCTGTGTGACTGGGTGGCTGGGTGGCTGTGTGGCTGGGTGGCTGTGTGGCTGGGTGACTGGGTGGCTGGGTGGCTGGGTGGCTGTGTGGCTGGGTGGCTGTGTGGCTGGGTGGCTATGTGGCTGGGTGGCTGGGTGGCTGTGTGGTTATGTGGCTGGGTGGCTGGGTGGCTGTGTGACTGTGTGGTTATGTGGCTGGGTGGCTGGGTGGCTGGGTGGCTGGGTGGCTGGGTGGCTGTGTGACTGTGTGGCTGGGTGGCTGTGTGACTGTGTGGCTGGGTGGCTGGGTGGCTGGGTGGCTGTGTGACTGTGTGGCTGTGTGGCTGTGTGGCTGTGTGGCTGTGTGGCTGGGTGGCTGGGTGGCTGGGTGGCTGTGTGGCTGTGTGACTGTGTGACTATGTGGCTGTGTGACTGTGTGGCTGGGTGGCTGGGTGGCTGGGTGGCTGGGTGGCTGGGTGGCTGTGTGACTGGGTGGCTGGGTGGCTGGGTGGCTGGGTGGCTGGGTGGCTGGGTGGCTGTGTGGCTGGGTGGCTGGGTGGCTGGCCCCTGGAGTCCTTTATTTTCCTCCTCAATCTTCTCTTCCCATATTTCTCCTCCTATTTATTCTCTCTGCCTGCCAGCCGTTCCTATCCTTTTTCCTGTCTCACTATTGGCCATTCAGTTCTTTATTAGACCAATCAGCTGTTTTAGACAGGCAAGGTTACACAGCTTCACAGAGTTAAACAAATGCAGCAAAGTAGAACGCAGTCCGTGTTTCATTAAATAATCCACAGCATAAACAAATGTAACACATCTTCAACTAATATTCTGCAGCACCATTGGCTGGGGGTCTGCGTACGGGGTAGACATGGGAACAGAATGGATCAGGTTTGAGGAGGATGGAGGGAGAGTACTGAGAGAGACAACTGAATTCAGGAGCGTCTTGGGAATGAGCTAGAAACCTAGTACAATAGAAACCCCCAGGAATCTGTGAGGGTGACCCTAGCTAAGACTCCTAGCAATGGCCGGGGGTATGGAGCCTGAATTGGCCATCTCCTGTAGCCAGGAAGGAAGGTTTGGGACCCCAACCCATCCACAAAACCTATGACCTACAATCTGTTGTGCCTACAAGATTTTCTGGGGTAAAGGTGGTGCGGAAATTGAGGGAGTGGCCAAGCAAATGACTACTCCATCTTGAGACTCACGCCACAAGAGGGAGCCCATGACACTGCCTGGAGGGCCACGACACAGAGCCCCCACCCCTGCCACTACCTGGAGGACCACGACACACAGCCCCCACCCCTGCCACTGCCTGGAGGGTCATGACACAGAGCCCTACCCCTGCCACTGCCTGGAGGGCCACGACACACAGCCCCCACCCCTGCCACTGCCTGGAGGGCCATGACACAGAGCCCCACCCCTGCCACTGCCTGGAGGACCATGACACAGAGCCCAAGGATAGAACCAAATATGACTAGAGGGAAGGAAGGTCAATGAAAAGATTCCTGAGGACATTGTGCTATACTCATAGACTGTTGCCTAGTACAATTGACATCAGAGAGGCTTCACCCAGCAACAGATTGAGTCAGACACAGAGACCCACAGCCAAACACTAGGTAGACTTAGGGAATCCCGTAGAAGAGTGGAGGAAGGATTGTGAAAACCAGAAGAGTCAAGGACACCACAAGAAAACCAAGGAAGAAACTAACCTGGGTGTAAGGGACTCACAGAGACTTAACCAACAACCAGGGAGCCTGCATGGGACCAGCCTAGGCCCTCTGCACGTATGTTACCATTGTGTAGCTTGGTCTTCTGTGGGACCTAACAGTGAGAGCAGGGCTGTCTCTGGCTCTGCTACCTGCTTTTGGGACCCTTTCCTCCAGCCGGGTTGACTCATCCAACCTTAATAGGAGAGGAAGTGTCTAGTCTCAGTGGAGAAGGAAGGTGGGGGAAGGAAGGACTGGGAAGAAAGAAAGGGGTTAGGCAAAAATTAACCAGTTAATTAATTACTAAAAACAAACAAACAAACAAACAAACAAACAAACAAAAAACCGCTATCCTTCCTCCAGGAGATACTTTTTGTACCTCTGAAAAGGTGTGTGTGTGTGTGTGTGTGTGTGTGTGTGTGTGTGTGAGAGAGAGAGAGAGAGAGAGAGAGAGAGAGAGAGAGAGAGAGAGAGAGAGATGCTAGGAATTCAGCAGTTTTGGGCTTCATGCATGTCCCCAAGTTCTTGGGCTGACACACACCCTCAGCCATCAGGGCACACATTTATAAGTCTACACTGCAGGTTCTCTATCTTGTACCAATTTCATTTTAATATATTTTATTCTCTCTACTACTTTAGTTTTGCCCCATAAATATTAATTTTATATTTTTAGTTTACTCAATTCAATGCAATCTGTGTTTCCTTTCAGAATTTTGTTCTCTCTGTGCAGACATTTTAAAAATGTTACCCTATTTTAAAGTATCTGACCTATTACTTTATCATCTCAGAATTAATCTGTATCTTGTCTCTGTGTTAGAGAAAATACCTATGATTTTAGCTTTCCTAAATTTGCAGGTTTTTTTCTTAAGACCTCACATACTGCGTATTGTATATATGGGTTCATACTTCCTTCCTTCCTTCCTTCCTATTTATTTATTATTTATTTTTGAGAGACAGGGTTTCTCCATGTAACAGTCCTGGCTTTCCTGGAACTCACTCTGTAGATCAGGCTGGACTTGGACTCACTGAGATCCTCCTGCCTCCTGAGATTAAACGTTTGCACCACCACCATCTGGCTTATCTTTTATTTTCTTGATGAGACTAACTTTTTTTTTTTCCTTGCTTAAAGTATATTGATAGGTTTTTGTTGAGGGTTTTTATTATTTCCACTTTGAAATATTTGTCCAGAAATTCACCCATCGCCTGTATCTCAGTGTGTGCATCTTCTGATGCTTATTTGGCTCTTACATTTTTAACAATTTTAACTGAAGCACACACATTTTTATTGTTATAAGCTTCTGTTGTTTCAGTCTGCCTCGTCTGAAGTTGCACGGTTGAGTTATGAGACCTAAGACATGCCTATTACGTAATTGAGAATAGTGGAAACTTAAAGCTTTTATTCCAAGCAGACACAGAAGTTTGTTATTGTGTCAGGGGCCGAAGTCCAGGCTTCTTATTTACCTGCCATTGGCACTAGAGGCTTGAAGTGGGTGTTTTTGCTGTGAATAGATGGATGTGAGGGTCGTGGATCTTCACTAGACCATCAGCGGTGTTTTCCTGTGACCCAACCTTTTTGTTTTTTCTTTTTTTCCTCATATTGAAGGCTTTGGTCTTCCTGTGTCCACATTTTAAACTGTCAACAACTTTGACTGGGTGGAAGAGCTTTTCTTCCATTTTCATCTTCAGGATATGTCAGACTACTCTAGCCCCAAAACATTCTGTCTCCTTCATGGAGGTGGCTGTTCTACTTACATTTCAAGATTTGCTCAGTTCTTTACTCGAATAGGAGCACATTATTCCTGGAAGTTATGGAATCATTCACTGTGTTTGCTAAACATCATCTTCTTCCTCAGGATGCCCTGCTGACTTCCTGTTTTGCTAAAGACAAAATTAGAGACAGTTATCTAGTTTGAGAGGAAGGTAGAGTGGGCCTTCCACTCAGAAGATCTTGAAATATCCAGAGGATGCTGCCTAGGAAAAGTGTTAGGGTTGTAATTCTATATCCCTGATATAAGTGGAGTTGGTAAGATGGTGTCTTCATCTACACAGAATATAGATCTTGGTTGTAATGCATGTGGGGTTCACCTTCCTCTCATGCTACTGCCAGGAGTTCCTGAGTTTTCTGACTCTTGTGCTTAGCACATGGCTCATCAAACTCAATATTGCCCATACTGACTGTCAGGAGCTACAGCCCTAGGAAGATATGCCTGAGAAAATGATGTAATTTTTTGTTACATGCTTTATTCACTCTTTTTTTTTTTTTTAATCAAATACTAATACATGACAGTTCCTATGGTTGTGTCTGTAATGTCTTAATGTGGCTTCTTTTGGAAACGCTTTGAAATGGAAACTTATCTGAGGAAGTTTTGCTAGGAAAGATGATGGTCTGAGAGGGAGAAGCAGGGGTGGTGGAGAGAAAGTAATATGTGATAGAGCTGCAGATTAGGACTCAGCTAATGACACAGAGATATATGGATCTGGGATGGTTGGTTGGTCAGTTCCCTTCTGAATGGAGGCCAAGGGATCTGGATATCCACCCTGGATGAGAGATACTGTTGAACAGAACAGCTCCAGCCAGCTGTGTGACAGCGGTGTGACAGCTGTGAGCTGACTGTAATCAACAGTCCCAGCACCTGAGAGAATGGGCAGCCTTGCTCTGAGGAGGCTAGGTGGCACATTTAGAGCATGCTCAGCATGAGGCTGTGTTGAGACTGGGAAGGCAGGACATCCGCTTGTTAGAGCTGCCAGTAGGAAAAGAGGGGCTGACAATAAACACACACCACGGGGATGTTCAATTTAAGGAGAGCATGAGGTGGGAAGTGTCCTGGGAACTCACATCAGGGAGCAACCAGCTCCTCTGAGGGTGGGGGTCAGGGAAGATATGCTTTCCAGTCTCTCCCTGCCCCCCTTTGCTCTTTTGAGATTTGAAAGGAGAAAACTCCATGCCAGCCTGTCTCATGGAATAAGGAATGGATTACAAAAGCTCAAATTTTCTTTTGAAATATGGAGCTGTACTTTGCCAAGTAAAGAGAAGTAAATCATACATTAATAGAGCCGGTATTTTCAGGGAGTTAGCGCCACAGGCACCCTGAGCGAGGACCCAGCGAAGAGATAGCAAAGGTGAGCATGTGGGTTACATGTAATGTGGAAAATAACCTTTTAAACTTTTATGCTCTTCTCTAGGGCAAAAATGCAATTCTTTCAAAGGTTAGCCCGCTACCCCAAAAAGGAGGGAAAAGAGAAGGTTACTTCATGTTTCATTCTAGGATCAATTTTTCTATTAAAAATAAATTGTACTTTAAGTAACCTGTGATGTGTTCAGCTAGAGCTGGTGGCTACAGAAAAACTTTTATGTCCGCAGTCCTCGTGATTTGGAAGGATAGTTGAGCTACTAAGTGAATGTGAATGCCTCTGATCTTGTGGAATTTGGATGACCTCTTCTAACCCTGATCCTCACAGAATTTCAGGGCTGTGTGATGAGTCTTATGCCCCCAGTGATTGCTTTGTGCCCGATGCTGTGTGATTGTTAGCAAAACCTGGAGCTCTCCTCTCCAAGTCCATCGATGGAGACGCTCTGCTCTTTCAGAGTTTTAAGTTCAGTTGGAGGATCTGGCAACATTAAACAGCTGACAGATGACTCGGGAACAGGATTCCAGTGAGTTCAGGTGTGCAGCATCTGGGTCCTGGGGGAGGTCAGAGGAATATGAGGAGCCGGGATATCTTATCTTTGTAGAGGAGGCCAGTGAGGAGCCAGACTTTAAAGGAGGGAATTTGGTATAGAGGATAAGGGTGTATTCAAAGGGCAGAACAGCTTCACACAATCTGGAGGAGGAAAGATTGAGCTGCAGGCGTAGGGAGTAAGACAAGCTAAGCCTCATCTCTGGGGACATATGTTTTATTTGATAAAGAAAAGAACTCAGGGTCATGTGGATATCGGGATTCCGATGCTCGGGACAAAGATACTGGCCATGCTCGGGGACTCACTGACAAAGATGCCTGCCCACATCTGTGACCTTCTATCTATTTGCTCACTGTCTTTAGAGATTACAAGGGGATTTAAAGTCTGTTCTGTTAAAAATTCTCAGTGCTATGAGATGGTACAAGCCACTAGATGGGTGCCCTCTGGTTTGAAAGGGACTTTAATGGCATCTGATCCAAACATCCATCTGTACTAAGATCTCTTTAGCAAATGGGATGTTCTAACCATGGATTTATTCAGCAGAAGCCTACACTCAGTGTGCTGGCTGGTTTTGTCTGTCAACTTGAAATAAGCTGGAGTCATTGGAGAGGGAGGAGCCTCGGTTGAGCAAATGACACCATGGGATCCAGCTGTGGGATTTTTATAATTAGTGATTGATGGAGGAGAGTCTAGTCCATTGTGGGTGGTTCCATCCTGGGCTGATAGCACTGGGTTCTATAAGAAGGCAGACTGAGCAAAACAGGATGCAGTATCCTCTGTGGCCTCTGCATCAGCTCTTGCCCCACAGGATCCTGTAGATTTTCTGTCCTGACTTCCCTCAGTGATGAACTACAATGCCTAAGTGTAAGCCTAATAAACCCATTTCACCCCAACTTGCCTTTTTGCCAAGATGCTTTATCATAGCAATAGAAGTCGGTATCTAAGACAAGTTGGTCCCATTGCTGTGGAAAACCTGACCATGTTATTTTGGGAGGATTGTGGAAGAACTTTGGAACTTTGGGCTAGAAAAGTAATTGAGTGTTGAGAGCTCACTGGAAATGTTCTTGAGGAGCTTGGAAGATAATAATGTTGAGAGCCATATAGATGGAGGCCTTGCTTATGAAGTTCCAGGAGGAAGTTTAAAAACTCTGTCAGGGTGCTTTGCTCTTTTGAATTAAGAGTTAGTCATTCTGGTCAGCTCGGGCTGAAGCATAAGCTATGATTAACAAGCGATCAGCTCCATTGAAGTGAAAACTTTGTGTTGCTGGGACACTTCATGCTGATCAGCTGTCGCTTAAAAATTAATGGTGATTAAGAGGAGACCAGAATCACTGAGGCAAAATCTTCTGGGAAGCGCTTCCTCAGAGTTTGCAAAGAGAAACTGTGTTCCAAAGGCAGCAAATGTTGTGTCTCATGCTGGCAGCCAGACTTGGTATTGTGTAGAGTCACCCAATACTGGCTTTAATTGCATGAAGGGCTCATGGAGAGCAGCTGAGGCTTGGTACTATGAAAGGCCATTGGTGAAGCCTCAGGGTCATGCAGAGCTAAGGCTCGGCATCATGAGGAGAGCCTAAGAGAGGCTATTGATGAAAGTGCAGCCCAGTTGCAGCTGATGACCCCAGCATTTTTGAGACGCCATTATGTAATAAGAAGTTTCTGGCCTGGCCTAATCCCAAGGTCTGGACCTGCCCACCACTACTCAGCCTCCCCCCACCAATGACTCAGACACTTATGATAATTACATGCTTCTTGGCCTAAGGCTCAGGCACATTGCTAGCTAGCACTTGCATCTTAATTCGACCCATTTCCATTAATCTGTCCTGCCATGTGGCCGGTGGCTCACCTGACTTTTTTTACATCTTGCTTCTTGGGCAGCTGGATTGTGTCTCCTTCTGACTCTGACCTCCTTCCCCCTGTATCTGTGGTGGGATTTCCCATCTACTTCTAAGATGCCTGCCATAGGTTGAAACAGTTCCTTTTTTTTTTTTTTTTTTTTTTTTTTTTTTTTTTTTTTTTTTTTTTAAAAACCAATGGTATTCACAGCATACAAAAATACATCCCATATCACTTTCCCTTTTCTGTCTAATCAAAAAAGTTTTCAATTTTAATATAGCAAAATTGCATATTCAAAACAGCTATCAAGAAAGAATTACAGTTAAAATATCTAGTCTTTGTATTTAGCAAAATTAAGGAAAATATTTATTATCTACTTTTTCCTTGTGAGTCTAAAGTTTCATAGCTAATATACCTTTTATAATAACTAAGGAAAACTAAGCTCATAACCATCTAATCGCTAACTACATCAAAGACCACAGAAGGATATAATATTACTCAAGTAAACAGGACATGCAAGCAACTTCCAAAACCTAGAAACGACAGAGATGACACTTGGCTGCCTGGACAATCACCCAAAGTTCCTTTGTAACAGTGGGGCATCCATCTTAAGCCTATAGGCCCAGAGTCTCTGCTATACCTTTCAGTGAAGCAGGAAATTTGAAGAACTCTCTGCCCATTCTGGTATAGTTCATCAGTTACTTCTCCTTGTGTCCTGAAGGATGTCTGGCATTTTTTTTTCCCTGCAAAGCAAAAATGTGAAGGATCATCTCGGCTTATTCTGCCAAAGTTCAGAGATCACTTTCCTATAGGTCCTGCATGTCCAGTTTATATATCATACTGTCAGGCAGTTGAGGCAAGAACAGTTTCTTGTCCAGTGGCTAACTTCTGCCTCAAAGAAAGTAAATTCCATAAGGAGTTTCTTCAATGCCCACAATTCTTTTGAAATAGATTGGTGATGCCAGGAGCAGACATGTCTCACTGTCCAGAAAAGTCTAAGTTCATAAAGTATTTTAAATGCCATATTCTGTGCATCTTTGAAGTATTTGAAGATTACCTGTCTAATTATAATACATATTTATATACTTAAAAAAACCTAACATAACTATAAGTTTGGTTATCATAGATGACTATTAATTGTATTTCTTAATTATACATTACAATGTTAAAGGGATTGCATAAATATATTTTAAACAAGTATATATACAACATAACAAAATTGACCTTAAATTTGTATCAATAAGCTGAAATCCATACCACTGTAAAATATTTTGAGATTATCAGCTGATTTTTGGATTATAGTAAATTCAATAATCTATCTTTTTAAAAAATCATTCCTATATCATAACCCCATTTTTTCTAAGAAATAGACTGACTATGACCATTAACTGTTTATAATAAAAACAAACATTTAAAAACAATATTTTGGGAATTTGGGAATAGCTTTCCATGACTACTTCCTGTTGATTGAGGGGTGCTGGCAATCTTACAAGGGTCCTGAGGCTGGATCATCTTAGTCTATAGCCTTGAAGCTGATGTGACCATCTCTTCCCATCAGAGATTTTTTCAGGGAGTCTTCCTTGGTCAAACCATATTATACTAGAAGTAACCTACAGGTTCTCATCTTCTGTGGAAACAAAAGCAGAACCTCTTTTCCAAAGCAACATATTCTTAGACACAAATTTCAAAGTCAAGAAACCTTTAAAATATAAATGTGTGACAGTATGACAACTGTAGACCCCAAAGCCTCCTGGTCCACAGCTGACTAAGAGGTGAGTGGCACCCTGACCCTTAGGCCAAGCTGGACCATGTTATCTGAACTCAGACTCAGGGACACAGCCCCCAGCACCTCAACCACACCCAGCTCCACCCTAAATAAAAGAAAGTGGGAGAAACCCCCCCCCCCCACCTCAAGCTCAATCCCTAGAAAAACACAGATGGAGGGACATCCCACAGCCAAACTCCACCCCATCTGTGTCATCACACTCCAACAACTGTAGACCCAGAAGCCTCCTGATCCACAACTGACAGACATATGACTAAGAACTGACTAAGAGCCAACTAAGAATGACCCCTGTGACAACTGGAGACACACAGCCCCTTGGCCTACAGTCAACTAAGAGTCGACTAAGAGCAGCCCCGGAAAGTACTGGAAACACACAGCCCCAGGCCCACAACTGACTAAGAGCCGACCACGAGCTGACTAAGAGTGAACTAAGGAAGCAATGGGCAGATGCCAGAGCAAGAATACATATAACCATATAAAGAACAACTGGACACCACCAGAAGAAACTGGTGGTTTTACAACATCAAGTCCTGAGTGTAACAATGAAGAGGAAACAGAAGGAAATGACCTTGAAAACAACTTTATGAAGGTAATAGAGACTTTAAAAAGAGGATATGAAAATAAATATCCCTTAAAGAAATAGAAGAAAATACAAAGATTGTAAGAGAGAAATCACTGAAGGAAAATAGAGAAAACCAAGAAAAAGAAAACAACAGATATCACCTTATACTTGTCAGAATTGGCTAAGGTCAAAAACACAGATCTGCTGGGGAGGATGCAGAACAAGGGGAACTCTCCTCTATTGCTGGTGGGAGTGTGAACTTGTACAGCCACTCTGGAATGCAGTATGGCAGTTCCTCAGAAGACTGGGAATCAATCTCTCCAAGGATCCAGCAACATCACTATTGGGCATACACCCAAAGGATGCACATTTGTACCCCAAAGGCATTAGATTAACTATGTTTGTAGCAGCATTATTCGTAATAGCAAGAACCTGGAAACAACTGAAGAGTGGATTAACAAACTGTGGTATAGCTACACAATGGACTACTGCTCAGCAGCTTAAAAAATGGCATCCTAAAATCTTCAGACGAATGGATGGATTTGGAGAATATCCTCCTGAATGAGGTATCACAAGCTCAGAAAGATCGGCACACAGGATGCACTCACTCATAAGAGGACTTTAGAAAAAAAGCAAAGAATACCCAAACTGCAAACCACAACCCCTGAGCAGCTTGGGATCAGAAAAAGAGAGACATCCAGAGATTCCCTAAGAAGAGAAAATGAGAAGATCACCTTAGCAAATTGGGGTCATAACAGGTTGCAACCAAGAAGAGGTGGGAACAAATCATGAGAGAAGGAGATGGTTGAGTGAGAGGAACAGCAAAGAGGGAGATGGTTTTTATTGCTATTTCATAGCTGTAATGTTGTTATTCCTATGAATTGTAATGTAAATATCTAATCTGTGGGATATCTGATATGTGACCCCTGAGAACCACTGGTTTAAAGATCAAATCACCTGCCAGGTGTCTTAAAGTAGAAGATCTAGAGACAAGTTTATAATCCAAATTTGTTCCACCCCAAAGCAGGTACTTAAAATCACCAAAATACTACAAGGTGTGGGAAGTCCTTGGAGCCATAATCAGAGAATTCCTGGGAGTTCTCAGGAAACCTGAGAATCATTATTCTGTCTACTGAGAGCACTTCTGGATGTGTGGACAAAGAGCTTTCTGTCTCTTAGTTTTGATTTGTTTGGACTGTGTGTTTGCTAATATTAAATCTTACTAGTAACATCACTTTGCTCTTACCTCAACGTCTTAACTGTGTGACTAGAAACTCCAAGTCAACCAGCATTTGAAAGAGTCTTTCACAAAGATTCCATGATGGGAAATTATGAACTCCCTAGAACCTGCTTTCTACATGTCTATTCTACATGTCTAAAAGCTCTGAAGAGAGCGGAGTGGCCCGGGGGACTTATCAATGCTCATGTTTCGTTACTCAGTGGGTCATGCCTTCACTAGAGGGTTGATTCTAGGACATAAGGGTTTCTGTTCAGCCTTAACTTATTTATTTTATTTTTCTTTTCTCTTTTCTTGGCTTTTTCTTCCTTCCTTTCTTCTTTCTTTCCTTCCACCCCTTTCCCCCTCCCTCCCTCCCTCACATCTTAGTGTCTTCCTTTGAAGAGATGAATAGCATCTCTTTGAATCTTAAGGCTAAGTCCAAGCTCTGTGTAGAAATAAGTAACCTTTTCAAAAAAAGTTTAATTCTTTCAGGAAAGTTTAAAGCCTCAAGTCTTACGACTTTCTCCAAACACTGACCCCATCTCAGGGAAACTCACAGCTCCTTTCGCTTTCTCAGCATCCCACCCTCAGTAATCTAACCTGAGAAAAACATACTGAAGAGATGTAAACTCATGTCTCAGTCCTGCTACTACTGTGTGCTGATTGGGTGACTGGTTACACGTCCATCTCTCTCAGCCTGTTTCTTGACGCACTAAAGCAGAACGACATTATCTACCTCTGTGAGTTCCGTGAGACTGACATTGAGGTAGCACATTATATAAGCCAAGGAGTGATGTCTAATTGTGAAATTATCAGGTCAGGTACAGAGTAAAGAGGGGAAATTTGCTAATGGGGGTAAGAATGACTGACATTTATTGAATAATTAGCTATGTTCTCTGTGTCGGGCTTTGGGCTTTGTATGAATCATCTTTCTCAGTCACTATGGCAATCAACCAAGATGAATATTCAAGTCATTTTATAGACGATGAAATGGGAGTTTTGAAGTTATTCAGTAACTTTGAAGAAAGTTGGTCAACTACTCATTTGTAAAGCCAGGAGCCAATTGGATTCACAGATTTTGTTTTACCACAGGAGCTGATGCTTGGTTTCTTCCTCAGCTGGAACCATGTATAAACACTAGACACCTGACCTAGGACAAGCAGGGGCAAGTTCCTACTCATCTCCGAGCCTCCTGATCTAGAGAGGATGCCTTGTAATCTACTACAGCTCCTTTATTTTCCTTAATCTTGGAACCATTGTTCCTGAAGAAAAAAAACCAAGGTGCTAAAAATTAAGAATAAAATTCTTAATTTGCATTGATGATACTTGAATCTGATTTCCAGATTTTTCATTAAGTAACACAAGGAACTCAACTTTTTTGAGCGTTAGTTTCTCATTTTCAAACTGACAACCATGTAACCACGAGACTTCCTTCCAGGATATTTTAATTCTTGATTTTACATTTATGTCATGAACACATAGTCTTATTGTATTGTGGGGATATTTTGTAATATAATAAAGCATTTGGAGATATCAGAGAGATCTACCCACAGTCATTCTAGGAGGATCAGACAGTGGTAACTCACATCTTTAATCCTAGCACAGGGAATATCCCAGGAGAGGTGACCTACACCCTTAATCCAATCTGAGTTCAAGGTCATCTTAGTTTACAGAAGGAGTTCGAGGCTCCCAGGCAGGCAGTGGTGGGGCCATGCCTTAACTGAGTGAAGAGAGTATTTAAGGCAGGCATAGAAAGATAGAGCAGACAGAAGAAGCCATGAGGAACAAGGCTGAGGAAGCTGGAAGACAGCTGGGTGAGATCTGACTGTGGGGTTTCTTCTCTCTAATATCTCTGACTTCCCCAGAGATTTGGCCCTGAGTTTACTTTCTTTGTGCAACACTTGGATTGCCAACTTTGGGGCACGAATTCCTCCCCTCCCTACCCAAAACACAGCACTTGCCAGTCAGAGAAACACATGGCCAGAGGAGTAATTACTGGCGGGCTAGGCTTTCAGTTCTGAGTTAGCCACCAATCTTAGGCAAATCAGCCACACGTGTCTCCATTTCATTTTCATCTGGGTAAGTCTTTCAGACAGTGGCTTCTTTCTCCTGATGGGTTGTTTCTTTTTTCTTTTTGAACCCCTCCTTGGGTTGCTATCACACTAGGTAGCTGCCCCACTTCACAATCAATTGAATCATCAACAGACAACAATTGGTGAGTAAATCTTTTTTTTTTTTTTTTTTAAAGAGGGAATTTGTTTAAAGCTTGGTCCTTCTGTGATCTTTTGCTAGATGATTTGGTATTAAAACCAGCGAAGGAAAACAAAAATAAGGTAGATGGGACTATCATAATGTTTATCATAGTGTTTATTATGAATATTTTTTGTTTGATTTCTATTTTATCATTTAAAAAGTTGATTAATATAAATCCAAAGAAAACGGTCTTTAAAAAGCCTGTTTAGAGAGAACACAAAGATGTTCAAATTCAAGCAGAGGAATATGAAGAACCAATTTCAGCAAGGTCATATAAATTAGACAAAAACAGGCAACATTAATATACCCAGTAACCTTTAAAAAAATGAAGAATGATAGAGATGATAGAGAAGCTAGCTGGGCTCCAGTACAAATGTTAGAATTATGGAGAGTAAAGGAAGCAATTGTAACATATGTGATGCATTCACCATTTGTTAAACAAATGCTGAACTCCTGGTCATGCTGTAACCGGGTCACCTCTAAAGATTGGTTAGATATGGTTACAGCTGTGCTACAGGCAGAGCCACTTATACAATGGAAAACATGGTGGAGGGAGGAGGCTAAAACAATAGAACAAAGAAACAGGGCCAGAGGCATAGAAGTCTCCCAAGACCAACTTCTTGGGGAGGGAGATTATGCTGATATTGAAAGGCAGTCTTTATACAATGAACATACTCTGGATTTATGTTGCATGGCAGTTTTAAGTGCCTGGGACTGGATTGAAGAAATAGGAAAGAAAACTGAATCATTCACAAAAGTCATTCAAAGCCCCAAAGAAACTTTTACAGACTTTTTTGCACAGATTAACTGTAGCGGTAAACAGAATGGTACCAGACTCAGAAGCCAGGCTAATAATAATTGAATCACTGGCTTTTGAGAATGCTAATGCACAATGTAGAAAAATACTTAGACCTTTAAAAGCAAGGTCAGCACCTTTGGAGGATTGGATTCGTGAGACAATTAATCTAGAGTCTTATGATGGTGATGATAACTGGGTAGGAGAGCTTATATCTAGAGGTATAAGAAAAAAATCAAAATGTCAAATGTTATAATTGTGGAAGGGAAGGTCACATAAAAAGAGACTGTAAAAAGGCATTCCCAAAAACAGTGTTTTTGTTAGGAATATTCCCAAGAGAACACCCCTCCTTTCTGGAATATGCAGAAGGTTTGTGGAAAAGGAAGACACTGGACTAATGAATGCAGACCAGCAAGGGATAGACAAGGTAACTTTCTGCCCTTGGGAAATTCCCCAAGGAGGCTTTCAAAAGCCCCCATATCAAATCCAATCCAGTCTTATCCTGCCATTGTAGAGGAAAGACTTTCACAGAACAATTAAAAAATTAAAACCTATTTTATAAAGGCATACTACACAGAATAATAGAAAATCTCCATAAAAGGAAAAAAGTTCAGGAAAAAGTATAAAGCAAATATTTTGGCAAGCTTCTATCAATGAACAAAGACCAAAACTAAAAGTATGAATAAATGATGTTATTATTGAAGGCTTATTGGACACAGGCGTGGATGTATCAATAATTTCACCAAAGTCATGGCATCCAAGTTGGCCCTTGGATGCCATTACGAGGTAAATATTCAGTTTTTGGGTATTGGGTCGATATCCAAGGTAAAACAGAGTGCAAGATGGCTTGAGTGTATAGGACCAGAAGGACAGAGAGGAATATTAAAGCCATATGTGGCTTCAAAGAAACTTTGAAGTTAAAGTGTATAAGTTTAAGAGACATCAGAATAATAGTTTTTAGTTACTAATACAAATTAGAAAGAAAGTGAATTAGGTATAATCCTTTGGACTCATCAAAATAGGATAATTAATGAAATATTTTCTTTGAATTGTCAATTGTTAATAGACTGGACATTACTCATTTATTGTTTGTATTCATTGTATATAATTATTGTACCTACTGTATATGGTTTTTCTTATGTTAGCTATAAACTTTTTTAAAATTTGGCACAAAAGGGGATATGTGGGGATATTTTGTAATATAATAAAAACCTTCAGAGATAGCAGAGGGATCTACCCACAGTCAGTCTAGGAGGATCAGACAGTGGTAACTCACACCTTTAGTCCAGCACAGGGAATAACCAGGAGTGGTGACGTACGTTCTTAATCCAATCTGAGTTTGAGGTCATCTTAGTTTACAGAAGGAGTTCAGGCTCCCAGGCAGGCAGTGGTGGTGCCACGCCTTAACTGAGTGAAGAGAGTATTTAAGGCAGACGTAGAAAGACAGAGCAGACAGAAGAAGCCAGGAGGAGCGAGGCTGAGGAAGCTGGAAGACAGCTGGGTGAGAGCTGACTGTGGGGTTTCTTCTCTGATATCTCTGACCTTCCCAGAGATCTGGCCCTGAGTTTACATTATTCATGCAACATTGTATGAAGTGACATGGATTTCTGAACTTAAGCATGACTTCCAATGAATGTTATTTCCATTTACTTACCAAAAAGGTGGTTTCCTTGTTTCTGATGTTTTGATCATTCCATAACCTAAGGAGGCCATGCCATTTATTATCCAGACCAGAACACACTGTGAAGTGATAGCTGATGTTTTCAATAATGTCAGGAGCATGGTAGGCAGAGCTGGAAGCCTCCTTCACCTGTGCCATGGTCACATTCTTTGCTCCCTCCCCATCCCTTCCTTGGGCTTCAACAACAGCAGAGGTGCCACCATAGAGGTGCCAGTTCTCTCTGCTACTTAATGGAGTGTTAAGCTCAAAGCCAAGGTGTGAGCATTTACATGCTAACACTTTTAAGCTAGCTCATCTGCAACAGAAACACCTTGTTGAAGGTTTGTTTCCCTTCTAGCTTTGAGGCCATTTTACATTGTTTCTTCCTGTTGCATTCAGTCCAGAGCTGATCAGCTTCTGTCTGATCTTTATCATTTGGAGCAACTCTTTAGAATTGTAGCTGTGGCTCAGAGAACACCAGAAGGACCCAAGCAAGGGGAAGTCTTAGCAGTTTCCTGGGGTCCTTCTCTCTGTTTCCTGTAGGGCTGTTGTCTGGATTCTCTAAGAAATATTGGGAGAAATCAACAAACAATTAAATTACAGATGATTCCTTAATAAAAATAGCTGGTAGGAATATTTTCAAGGCAATGTAATTGAGCTTCTTCTGCAGCCTGTTCTTCTATATATGGGCTATCCATCAAGTGTCACCCTTTTCTAGGGCTGGCAGAATCTATGGTCTGGATACTTACTCTAAAAGTACTGTTAGAAATAAGGAAATGAATCCTAGTCAATTGTTAACTTCTTGAAGAACGTGATGTTATGAGTGAACTATGTCGAAACAGACAAGTACTTCTGCATCTTCCCAGAATGTCAGAATTTATTGAATAACAATAAATTCACATGGTTTGGTAGTTTCATTGGCAGTAATTTGCCAGATATTTCTGCTTTCTTTGATAATGTGGACTGTGAGGCATCCATTCTGATCTTAATTACTAATATTAATTCTCAGATTACACATCACAAAGTACCCCCCCCCCCGTGTGTGTGTGTGTGTGTGTGTGTGTGTGTGTGTGTGTGTGTGTGTGTGTGTGTGTATGTGTGTGTGTGTGTAAGTTATAGAATGACTTTAGGGGGTTCCAAGGCCACGCAGAGTTGAAGAGCTTTATGAAGTGGACTACAACCGCTCTGGTCTACAATGGTGTACTGCCCACAAGAAACACTAACGTTCTATTGGCATGGAGCTTGTGGGAGTAACCATCATCTGATCTGGTTTAAGACCCAAGAGATAAAACCCATACCCAATACTTCTTAGGTGGCTAAGAACCTGAGAGTAGATAGCCTAGGGACCTTCTATAAGAGGAACAGAGCCATGAAGTGACATTCTGCTATACCCATCGATCAGTGCCTTGCTCAGCCATCATCAAAGAGTCCTCCTGTAGCAGATGAGAGCAAACACATACTCACAGTCAGACCTTGAAACACTCAGCTCTAAATGAGACGCCTCCATCAAACCCCTGCAGAAGAGGAGGAAGGAGAGTGTAAGAGCCAGAGGGGATGGAGGACACCATGGAAGCAAGGCTTTCTGACACGTAGTTAGTGAACTGAGATAGGGAGGCGACATGCACAACCTGCCCAGGTCTGTATCAGATGGGGCCCTACCATCCCTAACCCAGAGGCTGTCTCCAGAACCACTCCAATGAAATATTAGCTTTCTCCAGGGAGTCTCACTGGGGAAACAAACCATTCTTCAGGGCAGGCTGCAGGCCCGCGAGGAGATGCCAACACAAAATGGACTCAACGGCGTCTTTGGAGGTTCCTTGTCTCATTCTATCATGTCAGGGCTTTGTTATTTTTAATCTGATTTTGTCAAACAGATTTTGCGTATATATTTTAGCTTCTGGTTTTGTGTTTTTATGAGATTCCTGAGGGTGTGAACATGTGTAGTTTTACATCTATATCTGTTTCTGGTGCCTTTTCTCAGGCTCTTTCCTTTCTTTGTTTTATTCCAATTTGTGTGTTTTTTATTTATCTTTATATTTTAGTTTATTATTACCCCTTAGGAGCAGGAACTTTTTGTTATATATACAAGAGTTAAAAAGTCGATGGATCTGCATGGAGGGAAGGGTGCAGAGGATCTTGGAGATGTAGAGAGAAGGGATCTGTAATCAGAATATAGTGTATGGAAAAAATTTAGTTCCAATTTAAAAAAAAAGTGGGCTAATAGAGGAGTCAGTGAATCTGTGCTGATAAGACAATGAACCAAGGTGTAGGGGAGAAGGTGAAGACGTGGTGACAGCTGCAGGGGTCACATGCTTTAGGGTGAAGTCTCTCTGCAGAGGTGAAAGGTCAGGTCTAGAGGAAGAAATGAGTAGACAGATGGAAGTCCAGTGCACAGGCAGAGGATAAGCAAAAAGCAATTGAGGACCTCGTGATGCTAGTGAAACCGGGATCCCCTCTTGGGTTCTTAGTCTCAGTAAAATAATTTATGAACAGACGGAAACAGAATCTCAATGATAATTTTATTAGAGTTAAAAAGAAAAGCATCAGGACGGGACAGCTGTAGGTCTCAGCAGGTGTCTGGCAGAAAAGTCTAAAGAAGGAAAGGGGAGGAAGCCAGGACCCTTGAGTTAAGCAAACATAGAGGGAAACCACATGACAGGGAGGAAGACTTTAGAGAGAGAGAACGGAAGTCCAAACTGTTAGGGAAAACATGATTTAAAAGGAGAGAGAGAAAGCAAAAATGAAAAAGCCTTGGAAATAGGCAGGCTTACAAAGTAGTACAGCTACACTGTGTAAAAGATTGTACCATAAGAAGAAAATCTTGGAAGGAAAAGAACATTAAAATATGCTTTTATTATACATTGTTTATATATATTTATTCTGTATTATGAGACATTAAAATATCTCATTAAACTATTCAAATATGTAATGGCCTACTTAGGAAGGGGATCCTTATCAAAAATCTATGTATATAGTACTAGCTTTATAGTTTAGTGAAAAAATTATTGTTCTGCCAATCTCTAGCATGGCTTGAGATGAACCCATTTTACTGTGGGTGGTCCCACCCAGCTAAAGTAACTAAGAGAAGAGACAATGGTGTGTCTCCACCTAGAGGCGGGTTCTGTTCTTTTTTATAAGACATCAGTAGCAATAACCTAACACTGTGGCAGTGATGGGCATCTGTCTACCTCTTTAAGAAAAAACAAAAACAACCCACAAAATTTTATTTTATTATTTGTTTTGTGTGTGTGTGAAGAGGGAGAGAGGGGTGGAGTGTGCACATGTATGTAGGTACATCATGTACCCGTACATGCACATGGGGGCCAGGGGCATATATAAGGTAGCTTCCTCCATAGTTCTTCACCAATATCTCCCCTCCCTTCCTCCCTCCTTCCCTCCCCCCTCTCTCTCTGTCCTCATCTTCCTCCTCCTTCCTTCATCTTATTCTTCATCTCCTCCTCCTCTTCTTCCTCCCCCTTGCCCTCCTCCTCCTTCTCTCTCTCAGTGACCCAAAGTCTATTTCTACTGGGCTGGCTTGTCAGGGAGCTCCTCTGATCCATCATTGTTGGGGTTGCAGGCATGCATGGTCAGGAATGACTTTTATGTAGATGTTGGGGGTTTTAACTCACGCTCTCTACTTTCGTAGCAGCCAAGAGCTGTCTCTAGGTGTTTCTACCTCTTTAATGGGTTCAAATGAAGGAGTTACACCTCTTTTCCGTTGGTATGTTCAATAAATTCTTGAGCCATTTTCCCTGATATGATTTTAATATGTCTATATGCCCCCCCCCACCGTCTCAGTTCACCCTGAAATATTTATAGGGTTACACCTTTTTGCTCTCAGGATTATTTCTTTTACCCGTTCATCTTATTTAGGAAGGAAAGATAAATGGATTCTTTTCATACAAGTAGACATTATTGATCTATAAGGGTCAGAAGTGTGGGTGTTCTAACAATGTAGTTTGAGAATAGAAATGTCACCTCAGGAGACTGCTTAGCTACTGGGATGTACAACCTGGGGAAGATTTTTCATAGAAACCTGATCCTCAACTCTCTCTGTGTGTCCAGAAGTTTATAACTGTCATTTGTTAGTAGAGGTGGTTTCTTGTGTTTGCACTGTAGGGACCAGATAACCTCAGAGATTGGTGTTCACATCAGAAAGCAAAATGAGAGTTCACATTGACAACTTTTTATATTTTGATATATATATATACATATATGTATGCATGTATGTATGTGTGTGTATGTATGTATGTATGTATGTATGTATGTATGTATGTGTGTATGTATGTATGTATTGGGATCACATCCCTATCATTACCCTCTTCTGTTCCCTCCACTGCTGCTGACCCCTCCTTCCCAATTCATTCCCCTCCTCCTTTCATGCCCTTTTCCTATGCAGGTAGTCCCAGGTGCTAAGTGGTCATGATTGGAATGGCCAGGAAGCATCTTCCCCAACAGTTTTCTCTTTGGTGATGTCCCCTGATTCTTAGAAGCAGTGATGCCGATGTCTCTTTTAGGGATGAACGCTCAGTAGTCAACTTATTCTCAGTGTGGAAAGAAGGAAATCTAGGGTTTGGAACCTGACTCATTGAGAATGCATTTGATGTCCATGTGCACAACTATTTATCCAAGGCATACAGAAAGAGAAAATTGAATATTTTTGGTAAAATTTTCTCTAAATAGTGTTAATATGATAGGCATTAGCTATTTATTGATAGAAAGGTGATTCCAGGAGTTATTGAGGATACCAATTTCAAAAGGGGGATTAACTAATTCATTCCTCTAACTTAGCACCATTAGATTTGGCCCAAATTATTAGTATAATTTACAGCCATAATAGCACCAGGCACTCACAGTATTAAGTTTTAAGTGTAAAACCCAAGTTCTCTGGCTCTAGCTGACTCCTTCAGAGCTAACAGTGCTGAGCACAAATGGAGACTTTCCAGATCCCGTTGTCTCCTTTCAACTCCCCTCATTTCTCGGCAATTATGTGCACAAATTAGATCCACAGAAGACAGTCTTAGTTTCTTTCTCCTGCTTACTTCTCAAATGTGCCCTGTACAGACTCTCAAGACCAGTCTCATTACCAGAACATAGAAAGCTGTTATCTGCAGAGAGGAGATATTCCTTGTCTGGGGATGTCAATAATTGACTTTGTTTATTCAATAAATGTTTATTAGGCATTTTCCATGCAGTAGGCTTCTTTTGAGGTGCTGGAGACTTACTGTTTAACAAAGAGATACTTCCTTCTATTGGGGAAGATAGACAAGACAGCAACAAAGTGGAGAAGAGGTAAAGACCAGAGATGGAAGCTGGAAGGAAAGGCTATGCAGAGAATAAGCTCTGACTGTTAACCATGCAGGGTATCTCTCCTAAAACTAAGCTTTGGAACTAAAGGATGTGCAGAGATGAATGTGGATGATGTTCCAGGTAACAGTCCCACAGAGCAGAGACTCCTACTGGTGTGCTGTGATGAGGACCAGACTCAGGCCTTGATATGAGAAGGTAGGGGAGTCTGAAGACAAGGTCAACAGAGGCACGTCAGTAGGTGTATAGAAACAAGATGAGGAGTTTGGAGTGTTTGCTAAGTGTGATTGATGATGTGGACAGTGGTGGGATGTAAGCATTGTAAAGTGATTTATGTCACTCTGGGTAGTACATTGTTATCAATGGGACAAGAGCAGAAGCAGGGGACTGATGGAGTCTCCCACTGCCTTCATCAGCATCCTACTGCTCTGCTCTATAAACAACTCAACTCTTATGAAAGAAAGCTTTTCATTTGGGCTTGCTTACAGTTTCAGAGGGTTAGTCCATTGTCATGGTGGGAGGCATGGCAGCATGTAGGCAGACACAATGTGTATTGGGATTCAGGCGTTACTTAGGGAAGCCCAAGTATCTCCTGAGTTCAGGACCCCTATGCAGCAGGGCCAGAATCGCTTGGGACCCCCGGGGAACACTGATTTCCACCCTGTTTTGTTCCTGTGTTCTCAGAGAGCGGACCAGCAGCCCGATGTGGGGCAGTTCCTATCTCCAAGGAATCTCTTAAGGTTTAATTTATATCGTGAGTGTTCATATACCCCTCAATGAGTGTTAACCCTTTATATGATATGCTGCAAGTGAATATTAATACAATATTGGAGATGTAGCTGAGAATTCTACACCTAGATTTCAAGACAGCAGAAAGAGAATGACGCTGGGCTTGGGTTGGGCTTCTGTAATCACAAAGCCCATCCCCAGCAACACCCTTCTTCCAACAAAGCCACATTCCCTTATCTTTCTCAAGTATTGCCACTTCCTGATGACTAAGACTCAACCATATGAGCCTCTGAGAGCCATTCTCCTTCAAAAAACCCACACCAAGTGAGAAGAGCAAGGTGGTGGGATGTGGTGTCTGTTGGGAACTATCTAGATTCACCGATAGGTGGTTTCTAGAGAAGGAGAGAGAGGAATAAAGGGCAGGGCCTGTGCTCCTCACCCAAGTGACTACAAAGAAGACAGTGCTGTTTTCAGAAGACAAGAAGCAGAATTGGTCTGGCAGGGAAAGTCAATCCTGCTCCTGTCCTGTAGTGTCTCTGTTAACACTATAATCCCTGCTGTGGACTCACTGTTTCAAATGGTTTTATTTTGCCTTGATGTCACTGTGGATCAGGAGACACCCCAAATTGGGAGACTGTGACTGTGTTCAGCCGTTAGGTAAAATGAGAAATTGGAAAGAAATCATGAACACCTATAGTCTCAACACTTTGAAAGGGCAAAGAGTTTGGGAGTCCAAAGTCTTGATCTGGCACAAACTAGTTGCCCTGCCTCAGCTTTGGTGATGCAGCCCACATGATGAGGAAACCAAGCTTCCAAGCAGCCAATGAGGAACTGAGGACTCTGGTCAACAACCATGTGAGTGACTTGTTGGAAGATCATCCAGTCCCAATCGGCTCTTATATAACTCAACCCTAAAAAGACCCTGAGCCCAAACCAGGGAAGGTACTCTCAGATTTGTATCACTTAGAAACCAAGACAATAAATGTTATAGCTTCAATTTGCCAAATTATTTCATGACAATAGATGACTGACACAGAACTAGAGGAATGCATGTGAGGGACAATTACAGACACCATACACCTATTTTTCCAAGGACTCGGCAAGCACCAGACTGTTACAAATTTAGATAAGCATTCATTGCTTGCTTCCTGGTAGATTAGTAATGTCTTGGGGGTGGGTACAGGAAGGGAGGAGATAATAAAAATGGCCAAACAATAATGCTTTTGCTGATATCCCTACAACAATCATAACCATAATAAGAAATCCCTCATCAGGACCTCAGAATACTCTGAGGTAGAATGGGGTAACTACTGTGCACTTCCCACCACTTCTCAGGATCAACAATAACCGACTCAGAGAGAGTGGCGCATGCGCTGTTACCTCCAAGGATGCTGTAGGAATTGAGTGTGCCATTATTTTCCATCTTTAACATGAATTGACAGAGCCCCTTTAGTCTGTTAGCACTTCCTTTCTGAAGAAGAACCCGACATCTTCCAGCGCCTTCAGCAGCAAATGACTCACGCCAGAGCAGATTCTTGTTTTTTAGATGGAAAATCAACTGACACCTGTTATGTTGCCTCCTAGATGAAGACAATTTCATGTAAGATGATGAAATGGGAGCTTGACCAGCCAGAAGGCAATCAGGCTGTAGCCCTACCTTTTGGCAGCTGAGGCTGAAATTCCTGGTGGTTAGGAAAATAGTTTGGAATGCCTGGATTTCTCCCATAGGAAACGTCTTTCGCAACTGAGATGCTCCTTCACAGGCCTGCAGATATGACTTCATCAGTGCCAAGGCCTTTTTATGAAGGCTCTTATACTGTCAGCCTAGTTACTAATCCTGGTCACATATTAAGGGCTTTGATTAAGCAATTTGCTTTTTCCTTCTTCTCTTCTATCTCTCCGAAAGAGTACAGAATTTGAGCATGAGGTTAAAGGATTACCATGGAGTCCTGAGGGGACCAACACTGCTCTACCTGTCTGTCATTTCCTGGAGTGGTTACTTATCTGTCAATATTTCTTTGCTTTTTTCCCAAGTCCCAGACCCACTTGATCTTGTCTGCTTGGCTCGGCTGGTGGAGGAATAACAAGGATCTTCCCATCATGCATCATTCTGGGATACATCATGACAGAGAAATCTCAAAGCCCAGGTCAATTATAACAGAAGATGTGTACAACCTCTTGCTCCCGGATGTCTTCTGGGGCTGCAGTTGTTTAAAACTAAGTCACCTGAAAAATGCACAGAAATGTGTGTGTGGCTGCTGCCTGCCATCCTGGCTGTTCAGCAGGATAGAAATAGCAGAAGACTCAGGCTCCCTTTGTGTGGTTTGTGGTTGAGAAGAGGGAATAAAGTTGGCAGCTCACTCCTTGCGCAGTAATTACGTTTTAATTAGAATTCATCAGATACAGATGGATCCTTCCTGTTCTTTTACCCATTGATGCCGTTAATATTCCCTTATCAGATATTATGAGGCAGTAGCCAGCAGCGGCAAATTACACAAAATAAGCCTGTATCTGGTACTGGCTCACAGAAAGTCACCAACTTAGCCATTTGTCTTAGATGAAAAATGATCTCACACCTTTTTGTGGATTCTATTGCTCGTTTGTTGATATAATACCTGTTTATTCTTGTACCCATAGGAGCAAAACAGTCCTAGCTCTTGTAGCATTTACTGGAACTGACTGGAACATTTTATTATAAATAATATACCATCATTATTTCTTTTTTTCCTTGACACTGATAAACTTGCAGGATTTCTCACTTTATCCCTTTTCTACCAATGAGTGACTTGAATCTAAATGTGAGTGGAATATCTAGTCTCATGCCCTAGCATACCATGGCTCCCTACATTCTAATTGTAACTAAGTTAGAACCTGAATATCTATTTGCAGCATTTGATACAAATAAGAAGTTATTTCCATATTTTCTTTTTGCTCTAGGGTCTCTCTACAGAAAAGTGATACAGGATTTATTTCTGAAGTCACACTTAATAATACTCTTTCCATTAAAAATTGCCACACCCGGGTTCACCCGTGGATCTGAAATTATGCTTACAAGGTTCCATTGATATACCTAAGCAATATGATTTATTCTAATGTAATAATGGCATAGATTTATAAAGCTTGACGACGCCAATGCTTCTCGTTACGGCTGTAAAATATTTGTGGCCACAGAGGGATTCTCTAGATCATTATTTTAAAAAAGGAAAAACCCATTTTGACAGATGAACTGGGGCCATTCTGAGCAAATCACAGATACTTCATATAACAAGGCCTCCAAAGAGGGGAGCATACACTTATTACTATGGCAACCCAGATCAAAACACTATTTTAGTGGAGACTTTCCAGCTTTACAATGCAATGATGATTGTTTATAGCACCGTTGAAACCCGATGCAGCCAAGCTTTAAGAAATGAGCTGACTAGAGGAAAATCATTACAGATAAGCTGGGGACACCTGAATGGGACAGCATGGCATCTGTCATTATTTGATCAAACTCTGGAATTTATTGCCCAGGACAATAGAAATAATGGCAGAGGAAATGATGGAATATCCTGAAGTTTTTCCTGTAACCATCAGCCTCAACTTGAGTTAAGACTCTGAAAGCAAAGAATTGTTTATCTGTTTATTTTTTAAACTACATACCTCTGAAATCCTTTATTTTTCTCTCAGAAAAATACCTACCTGTAACTTTCAAGTTGTGGGCTAATGCCTCCCCTCCTAACATGTTCCATCTGACAGATTGCAACATGGCATAGCTCAAGAACTCTGCCCATCACACAGGGCTCTGTGCTTGCACATGTCAACATGAAGTGACAGCCCCGGCTGTGGCCCTGCTCAGTGATTTTTCTGTACATAGAATTTTTATGCAGAAAGAAAAATTGTCAGCCTCATGCAGTGTCCATGTTTTTGGATCCATTTTGGAGGGTCTAAGATGCTTCTTGGTGGATGGAGTGCACTAACATGAAGCCCCCCCCCAACCCAGTGAATTCTTCAAAAACAGTTACTGAGCACGTACTGTCTGACTATTGGTAGGTACTGTAGGTCCGCACACAACAGTGAGCCATTGAGTGTAGAACTTGCCTTTGGAGCTTATAGGATGGTGGGGCAAGGGAGAAAGAGGGAGATCAAGCTTCTGAAATAGAGAAATAACTCTGTATGCACGAGGTTCAAACTGGTTCCTATGTTTGCTAAGTGAAGCGTTTCCCCAGTTTGTAGATTAAAGTAGAATGTCTGCTCCGTGAAGAACCCCACAACACAGTGGCCTCATCTAAACCTCAGGGCGATCTCTAGAAACCACAGCCAGGGAGGCTGTTCTTGTGCCTAAGGAGACAGGACCCAGAGAGATTAGGTACAAACCTCAAATTTACTGAAAAATGTATACCCAGCAGCTACATGCCAGTATTATTGTAAAGCTTTCAAACTTAGTCATCCAATTCTAACAGTAACCACTTAACAGGGTACCTTCCCTGTTGGATTCCTTTTACCCCCTTCTTCAGTTCTGACTTCCTTGGGCATTTCTATGGTCCACCAACCATTTTAGCTTCATTTCTGTTGGTGATGAACAACTATTGATCCTCTTTATATAACACAAGTGACATCTTCTGTTGGTTGCTTTAAAGATCAGCTTCATGAAGCCACTGGAGTATGCGCATACGTTATTCTGTAAAGCCAGTCTTGGTTTCTGCCCATACCTGCCACTGTGTCATGAGAAATGCAGGAACCCTCAAGAACATTCCCAACATCCTCTGGCTCCTCCAGAATCTTTATCTCCAAATCAGTATGCAAATTGGGCTGTTTGGTCTTTGTCTTTGGGATTTTCTTCTGTGGCTCTAAGGTAATGGCCCATGATTTTCCAGCCTCTCTTCTCAGGCTTACTCTTCTGTAGAGTGCTCTGACATAAATATGAGTGTGCTCAGAGAGAACATGATTGGCTACTGTTACCCCTTAAATGGTTCAAAAATTGGTATAGAATATTAGCAAATAACTGCACAATTCAAATAGGATGTAATTATTACTAGCTCAGGGCAGCGTTTATGCTGTGAAGGCTAAGGAAGAACCAGTGTGTGAGTCTTTTCCAGAATCACAAATACCACACAAGTAGCTGAAAAAGATAGAAAGTATAGCATCCTTCCTAGGATGCTCGGAAGTCCATGACCAAGGTGCTGTTTTATCTGGTTCCCATTGAGAATTGTATTCTTCACTGGCAGATGGCCGCCTTTCTCACTATGTCTGACAAGGAAGGGAGGAAGGAGGAAGGGAAAATAGGAGGTAAAGATTCTCTCCTCATAAGAGGATTAAGTCTTCCACAAGGGTCCCACTCATTCAACATCATTTTAATGTAATTATATACAAAGATCCTGATCTTCAGCTACCATTCCTTTGGGGATTATGGTCTCAATAAGGTGGGGGCTTGGGGTGCAGTAGGATGTAATCCATAGCACACGACAGTTCCAGTTGAATATGTCTACAGAGGGGAGTGGTTTAGGACAACTGTAAACATAACAGCATCATAAAGCCAAAGGAGGGTAGTAACAATGCTTTAATGGTGAGTGACTTTCATATAAACCATTTAATCCTTTACAGTTTCCTATGGGGCAGTTCCATATGAACACATGAAGAGAAAGAAGTTGAGGTAGAATTTTTAAAGATTAACACAGTAGAGAAATACATCTCATAAAAAGAAATTCAGTGTGGATCCAGGTGACTCAGCAACCCAGGCTAGCATAGAAGTCACCTTAAAATGATACCATCTGGGACAAAGAGCCTCTGTGAACAATACGTCTTGGAAGAAAGGAGAAGGCATCATATCAACAATCAAATGTTTTAGCCCAGAGGAGATGTGTATCTTTTGCTCTGAGACCGATGTCCTGAGCTGCTCACATGGCCCTTGCCCAAATGCTAGGGGGAGGTCAGAGTTCTCTAAGTGACAGAACAGAAGCAAATCCCAAGCTCACTCACTCCCTGATTTCAAACGTAGCAATCTCCCCCTGGAATTCCTGACCCCTGGATGTGACTTCATCCCTATCCAGAGTCACTAGGCAGATTTGCTAAGAGTCAGAGCTCCAGAGTGCATCTTCCTCAAGTCTACAGCATCCCCCATTGGTCCTCTTTCACACTTTGGGGACCCAACACAAATACAATAAAGACAGAATGGCACTGGGCAGTCCCACATAGTTGCAATATGGTTTCCTGGCCCCAGGCAGCCAGAGGTCCGGACCCACAGACCTACCGTCCCAGAGTCCCATCCCCCTTAGCCGCCCACCACTGATTAGGGCCCCCAAATGACTCAGACACTTACATTAAGTTCATGCTGTTTGGCCTGTGGCTCAGGCACATTGCTCCTTAGCTCTCTCATCTTAACCCATTTTCATTAATCTATCTGCCATGTGGCCCGTGGCTCACCTGTGTTCCTTACACTTTCTTCTTTGGGCATCTGGATCTGATTTGACTCCGCCCTCCTCCTTCTAACTATTCTGATTCCCCACCTACTTCTTCTACGGTGCCTGTCATGGCCAAAACTATCCTTTATTTAAAGATTGATACACACAGCATACAGAAAGACATTCTCACATCACCATGTCCCACAGCCAGCCAAAGACTGTAGCAGGAGGCAGCCATGAGCAGAGTCTTCCTCCCTGCTGTAAGCTTTAGGCTTTGAGCTCTTCAGGGACAAGTACAAACCAGACCTGAATGGAGAAGGATACTTCTCAGATAGAGTCAAGGACTGTCTCCATGGCTTTGCTCTGATTCATTCCATGTGGCCCTGCCCTAGAAAACAGGGATCCTTCCCATTCCACATGCTGTGAAATGCTGAGCTTCATGGTACATTTGGGAACTACATTCTCCATTAAAGTTGCCCATGATCTTCGTTTTAGTTGAATTTCATATAATTTCAATTTCATATAATTATGATGTTGGAGGTGTGATAGACCTGAGAATTGATGAGAAAATCAGAAAGGCTTTAATTTGTTTCATCCTGGTTTTTTATCCCTCACCTAAGACCAGCTGTCAAAGAATATGTCCTATAGCCACACATTTTACCCAGTAGGTTTCTCCCAGGCCTGAGAAGTGGCTAATAGAATGGATAACCTTTCTCTAATTGTCGAATGAACTGACATAATTGCCAAGAATCAGCGGAGGAAATGGAAAAGATGTATCGGGCTTATTTGCCAAGAGAACCCCCAGGGTGCCTTTGAGGGATTTACAAACAAACAAACAGGCAAAGCTAAATAAAGCCAGGACTTTCTAGACCCTCCATGTCTGAGGCTTTGAATTGGGGCACAGCTATCGCAAAATATCTGTTCAAGGTGGCAGCTTCCAGGTCTGTAGACTGTGCCCTTGTGCATTCCTGTCCCCAGGGAGGTGCCCTAGAGGTGGATTGTCATTGTAGATTTTATGTTTATCGTGACTTTTATTTCTCCTGTGCTGGCAGCAGTGTCCAGAGCAGTTCATACTCCCAGCTGTTCATAGTCCTGCTACTAACCATGGCCAACATTTACTGAGTATTTCTGTGTACTGGGAATAATGTACTTCAAGTTGTGTGTGTTGTTTTGTGTTTTCCCACACAATGCAAGATAGGTGCGTTACCATTTTACAGCTGAAATGACTGTGGCTAACAACCTAGATGAACAGCTGGGGAATGCTGGCTTGAGTAGGGGTTTGCGTATAATGAGCCTGCTGCTGAGATGGAATCCTGGTCTGTTCAGATGTACTGCAGGTACCTTTCCTACACTCCATCTTCCCCGAACTGAGTCTCACACAGAAACACGGCTAGCCCAGTGTTAAATCTCTGGCACAGGCTGTGCATAGGCCAAAGGTGATCTATTATTGTATAGCACCCCGTGGCTGGGTGTCTTGGGGCTGAGAGCATGCCAAGGAACATTGAAGAGGAACAGAAGGAAAGACAAAACATTGTAGTATCTCTGTGTTGCCAGTTATTCAAAATAGACAATTACCTCAAGCTGTAAAAATATGCTCCTTTAAGTATGCACAAGTCACTTAGCAGATGTGGGATAGACAGTTCTTCTCCCCCCGCCCCCCTGCCCTGTTCCCTTCATGCTGTTAAGTGCAGCTTGTCTGAGCGGTGTGTGTGTGTGTGTGTGTGTGTGTGTGTGTGTGTGTGTGTGTGTGTGTGTGTGTGTGTGTGTGTGTGTGTGTGTGGAGGGGGGGAGCACCGGAAGTCATGTAAGTATGCGAATTTTGGTATTAGAAGCCCCTTATTACTCATCTATCCCTACATTCCATACAGAAACAAAATATCAAATGGTGCTATCTAATGAGGATAAAAAGCCAAGTGCCTAACTTCCTGGATGCATTTTTAAGTGGTTCATAATTTTTCACTTCAGTGTGTACAGGCCCGAGGTCAACCTTAGGTGCAATTTTTTAGGTGCTGTTCACCTTGTTTTCTTGAGATAGATAACATCTCTCACAGGCCTAAAATTTGCTGATTAGAATAGACTGACTGGCCAATGAGCCCAGGGATCTTCCTGTCTCCACCTCCCTGTGCTAAGATTACAAGTGGGTATCACCAAACCGTAGTGTTTTTGTTTTATTTTTTAATGTGGGTTCTGGGGATCAAACCCAAGCCCTCATGCATCCGTGATAAGCACTACACCAGCAGAGCTGACCCCCATCCCCGGGGTGATGATTTTATTCATGGTATAGATCTGGCCCTGTGTAAGAGGGGATTACCACCAAATGTATAAAAGCTACATGGTGAGGTCTAGGAAGTGGCTGGCAGCAGGGACATAGTGACACCGTGGCTCGGGAGCCAGTGGTGAAGACGAATAGTAAGGTACATGGCAGGCACTGAGGGCCAATCCTATAGCAGCTTCTCTATTGTAGGCAGAGGGGTCCAAGAGAGGGAGGGGTGAGCTCAGAATAATTATGCCCTGTTCACCTTAAAGCAGATATTCCATTTGGGGGATAATTGCCCTAGTGTGAACCCAGACATTCTCTAATTAGGTATTATCTTTTATTCAGGAACAATTATGTAGCTAATTGGTCTAGTGTGCATACGACTCACATATAACTCTAAGACTGGGCGGGAAGTTGTGAGGAGAAACAAAGTCTTTCCAGATCTGGGTTATTTCAAAGAAAGGTCATGGGAAAACAGTTAGAAAAGGTCTGGTGAGCACTTGGGGCTACCGGTTTATCAATCAAACAAAGCACGATTCAAAATGGTAAAGGTCCTTATGCAGAATCATGTAGAACACGGAAGAACCAGCCCTTTCTAGGTTCTAGTGTTCCTTTCTCTCTTTCTCTCTGCTGACTCTATCAACCGCTTGCCCAGCAGGATGCAAGCATCACACAAGAGGAAGCTGGGAAGGGAGGGCTGGTTGTCTGCTGGTGCTCCATCCAATCTCCATTTCATTTAGAATTCTCTGGCATATGTGAAGAAGGCACCCCAGATGGTCCTTATAATTCCACAGTCTCATTGATTTCTACATCAACATTCAAGTTCTGACTATTTGGTGACCCTCTGACTAGACTAAGAGCTGGGAACACCTATTGAATTAGGACATTGTCTCTGTTTCATTTCACAAAGACAAGGTCCAACCAGGAGTCTGTAAGGGGGGAAGGAATGGATGGTTCTGTCCACATATCCTTTAAATCTGCGATTCAGAATATTTCACCAGAATGGGGAAAATGTATGTACAATTTGGAGTTAGGAATAAATACACACAGAGGAAAAAAAAAAAAACCCACAAACTTCTGCATCAGAGAAAAACATTATGTTTTAAAGATGTATCCAGTCAGACCTTTCTTCAGTGTGTGTGCTTGATTTCGACTTCTGGGAAGAGACACTCTCAGAGATGCCATAGGAACTTTTAAGACCCCTAGACATCTGGGGACATGCTATTCATTATTAGAAAGAAGACATTTTTAGAGAATTCTTTATTTAAGAGAATTCTTTGTGTTGCTTTTTTTCCCCTCTGTGAAAACTAAATAGTTATAAAGGAGATTTTCTCCTAGGAACTAAACCTCACACCATTACTGAGTGCATATTAAAAGGAGTGACAAAATTATGTGTCCCCTGGCAGAGAAAGAGACGTGCATGTTGGGAGTCTGTTGTGGGTTGGCAGGTGAGGCAGAGTAGGTTTACAGAAAGTTAATCAGCATAATGAACAGGTAGCCTTCAAATACCAACTTCTGCCCCTTTCAAGATATATTGATTCAATAAATATTTGTTGAGTGGTTCAATCCTCCAAGACACTTGCTGGATGCTGTGTGAAGAGCAAGAAGTGAAACAGATGCTGCCGTGACTTTATGATGTGCACAGTCTAGTGGTGAGCTCAATGCCAAGCATGCCCAGGATTGGGATCAGGCGGTCTCTGCTAAATCACACCGCAATATCAACGGATGCCCAAATCCTACCATGAAGGGTCAATGCTGCTCACACGGCGTCTACTGCTTTTGTCCTGTTCATTCTGTTTTGGATCTGGGCTAAAGGAGCAATCAAGACCCAGCATTGTTTTTTCTCAAAATGTATTTTCTTGCCAAAGTCAAGTCCTGTAAATAAAACAGATGTCATTGGGGTTAGTTTAAAATATCATTGCCTCCCCATCCCCAAAGAGAAAGGTTTGATAAGAAATGGCCACAAACATTTTTGAACATGTAACATAAACATACCAAAAATGACAGCTTTTTATAAGTTATAAGAAGGGGACCAGAAACTGGGAAGAAGCAGTAGTGGCTGAAGGATGTGTATGCTGGGCTTTCATACGGATACTCTAGGTCAACAGTCAGTTCAGTATCTATATTAGCAAAGCCTTGGTCCTGTTCTTACAAAAGTAAATCCTGGCTTCCTCTGGAGAGAGGGAAGGAGGGAGAGAGGTGGGTATTGAGATTTAGAGGAGGAGAGCTGAGAATTCAGGGTGCTGGCTGCTCCCCCATACCAAGAAGAAGAGGCCCTTGTGTTAGGAAAAAACAGGAGGGAGGTGAAGGCTGCCCTTGGGGCTCTGCAGCAAAGCATCACACACAATAGAGAGCTGGTAACTACGTGGGTGGAGCTGCTTCCTCCACCCCACCGGGGTCTCCTGACTTGCACAGCAGAATGGGAGGGACAGCTCTCCATATTGCTGATGATGACCTGCTATGCAAATGAGAGCCTCTTAGGGAAAGAGATGCTGGACACAGGGGTGAAGGGTTAGACAAGGCTCCAGGTGGTCCTGTGGTGTGATGCTTTTGGGGAGATGGCACTGGCTTCATCATTTGGATGACAAAACACTGTTAATGGCACCAATAAAGAAGTGTGAATGTAATTTTCTCCTCCTCGTTATTTCCTCCAGTATTTGGCATATTATTTAACAGATCAGCTGGCCAGTCATGATCCTTCTGAAGCCAAGTCTCTCTTTTTTTTGTTGGAAGATTAAACTCATCCAGTCCACATTTCCTCCACTCCAGCAAAGAGAAAATGAGCCAGTAGAAAACTGACTGACCCTCAAGATTTGAAAGCTTTAGGGAAAGGTGCTTATGCCTAGGATACACTAGTGTTTCAGGGAAAGAGCAGCTTGGGGAAAAAAAATGTATACCCTCATTTCATCTGCCATGTTAAACCATATGTATATATGGGACTGGAAGGGATGTCCAGTGGAGACTGTATGTTCTCAGAATAAAGGCAACCATGATGCTTCAGAGCAGCCAGACCTGATTGTGAGGATTCTTCCCTATTGTATGAAGTTTCTTGCCTGACTGGCCTGTGATCCAGAATCACAAACCCACTGACCTACAGTCCTACAGACCCGCAGTCCCACGGAAACACACAGATGCTTGTATAATTTTGTGCTGATCAGCCTATGGTTCTGGCATATTGCTAACTCTTGCTCTTAAACTAACCCATGCTTCTTATCCTGTTCAGCCATGTGGCTCGGTACCTTTTCTATGAGCAGCATAGGTGTCCTCTGCATCTGCTGGCTTGTCTGGCATCTCTGTGGCATCTTTGCCCTGTTCTTCCTGTTCCCAGAGTTTTCTTAGTCTGGTAGCCCCGCCCATTCTTCCTGTCTGACTTCAGCCAATCAGTATTTTTATTAAACCAGTAGGCAGGACAATTATTTAAAATGTAACAACATAATCCCACTACAGTTCCCATTTATGGAGGGGTTGGTTCCTTCCATCGGGCACTGTTCCCATACTTTGATATGTTAACACAACCTCCCACAAGTCTGTGAGGTAGCCATGGCTACTGTGTAGGTTTAGCAGTGACCCCGAGTCACACAGCTTGTGACTTCAACATTTGCTCTTGTAACAGGACTCACATGGGATTTAAGACACACATGCACTCACACATATAAGGGGGGAACCGGGACAGCTTGGCCCAGACACTCACACCTCACTATATCCTGAATAAAAGGAGACAGGAGGACATATATGTTTATATTTGTGGCCATTTTCTGGAAGGAAAAACAAAACACACTTCTGTTATACATTCTACCACCAATTCTCTGAAGTCACATTTATATATATATATATATATATATATATATATATATATATATATATATATATGTTTTTCTTTTAGTTTTTAGTTTTTATCGTATTTGCTCATTACACAGAGTACTGTGTGCATACAAGTAAATATTACAGCTTGAGCATATTTGCAAGGTCCTTCTCTCTCCAAGCCCTTCCTTCGATTACCTTATCCCTTCTAATCAATCCCCTTATCTTCCTAAAAAGTTTTGTTTCTAGTTTAATATGTATGATATATAAACGAAATATATATGAAATGTATATTGAATATGCAATTTTGTGTCTCTATAAAGTCAAAGGAACACGTTGAAAAGAAAAACGTATAAATTTGCATTTCTTTTGCTGGCTGAACATGGCCATCTCCAGTTGCATTTATTCATTTATTTTCTTGGTGATGGCATCACTCTTCGCTCCACTGTAGCTATACTATATTTTCTTTGTTCAGTTATCAGAACAATCCTGTGACTATTGTGACAACAGTAAATATTTGTGTGTGCTCATGTCTCTGTGCTGTTGACTGAAACTCCCTGGCGTATACCCTGGAGTGTTAGGGCTGGCTCATATGGCAGATCTACCTATAGTCTGTTTGTTGGTTTGTTTTTTGAAAGATCTTCATACTCATTTCCACGGTGTCTAGACAAAAAGAAAATACTTTGCCAAGTAGATCCAGCTTGTAAAGATGGAGGAGGCTTTTCATCTTACTGTTTTCTTCCAAGTTAAACCTTTCAACCATAGCCCTACCTCACTATTATAATAATAAAGAAATGTTCTTGAGGGGCTGAAGAGAATGATTAATACCTCTCCTACAGAAGACCCAAGTTCAACTTCCAGCACAACCACCTACCCATAATTCCTACACTCCTTTCTGGCCTCCTTAGGTACCTACATTTAAGTGCACCCCTGCCCCCAGACACACACATCCTTTCTAAAGACAGATTTAACTTCCTAACTGTCACTCGTTTACCAGGCCATGCATGACTGGAGGGTGTTGATTAATTTTCAGCAGGAAAATCTACCTGAAAAGATATGCTGACACAGCATTTCCCAGTCTGCTCATTTTAAGCAACTAAAATGGAGGGTGTAACTCCCAGGCCAGGGTATCATGGCTTGAAGTTTGGGAATTGTCTGTTTATTAATTTTTCAGGGAGCAGAACAAAGAAAATTTTAAAATATCAATACTCGAAGCCTTAGACTGTTTGATCTCCATTATTCTGTGTTCTGCCTCTGGCCCTTTGGCTTCAATTTGACCTAGGATGGGGTGTGTGCATGTGTGTGGTGTGTGTATGTATGTGTGATATGTGTAGTATGTGTGGTGTGTGTGTGAGGTGGAGGGCTGTGGTATGTGTGTGGTGCGTGCTTTAATTCAGGATATGCGAAACTAATTTAGAGATTTTATTAGAAAGAATTTTGTTTGATAACTTTAGGAAATGAAAATGTCTAACTTTTGAAAAACGGCACATGCATAATCAAATACATTAGAAAGCGAACCAGAAAAAAATTTCCAAAACTGTCAGGAAAGCCATATAAAAGCGAGGACTTTGTATACCAATGTTGTCCCTGTGACCGAGTGCAGTGCCAGCCAGGGCATGGACGGGCTTCTGTTCCTTACTCTTTGAGATCAGTTTCCTTTTTCTAGCCGTGACAGGCTAGCTGGAGACCAGAACAATTAGACAGCTTGATTTGACAGCTCTTTAAAACTTGGCCTTTAAATGATGAGGCAGTTCTGGTCGGCTCGCTGTTCCGCACTAGGGAATTTCCCCAAGTATTTACTCCTCTGTGTGAATTCCCCCATGACACCGGTCGAGTGGAGCCAAATGATAATTCAAATTTGTTTGAGAAAAGAGAATTGCTGTTAGGTTTGAATCATCTCAAGCCAACCTATGAGTTAAATGAGCAAATTATCACTTAATTGTCCCAAAATGAACAAACAGGAAATTTGCTCCCATGTGTTCCTCATCAGAAAGTGAGGTCTGTGAGTGGTACCTGATATTATAATTAGTTCTTAAAACTAAACAAATTAACTTTCACTTTCTTAATCTAGCTGGTCATTATAGCCTCAATGTTTATTGAGTTCCTGGAATAGTTTCAGCTATCAGATATAGAACTGTGGGTCAGTGGGCTCTCTCCCCAAGTCTGAGTGTGGGGCATGGAATTCCAGAGAAGCAGTTACACTCCAGAATGGCCTCCCCCAGGCCAGCTGCTCTACTAGAATCTTTAACTGGGGTCTTATTTCACCTTCCCCATAACTCAGGTAAATGGGCTTTGCCCATTTTATAAATTTTCCAGTTTTGTAAAGACTCAGAGAAATTAAATGATTTGTCCAGTAGAAGACAACCAGGGTCAGGATTTGAACCCAACACTGCCTGGCTATTGGGCACCCTAGGTTTTTCTTCACGTAATTTACAGTCTACTGGTGAAGCCAGGGGTAGCCTCTGTGTGTGTGTGTGTGTGTGTGTGTGTGTGTGTGTGTGTGTGTGTGTGTGTGTGTGTGTGTATGAGAGAGAGAGAGAGAGAGAGAGAGAGAGAGAGAGAGAGAGAGAGAGAGAGAGAGAGAGAGAGAGAGAGAGAGAGGCAGGCTCTGGTTTGAAGAGTGGAGAAAGTGTAAGGGAACCCTTGAGCCTCTTCCTGCCAGGACCTCCCAAGCACACCGATCTGGATGCGGTGCTGAGCTGAGCCAGAACTCGCTCCCAAAAGCAAGTAGGAAAAGCACCGAGTCTAGATTGACAATACCCATTGGGAGGAAGATTTAGCAGCATTCCTGTTAGCTAAAAGCCGTGTTTTGTAAGTGATACACTGCACTGGAGCTGTATTTCTAGCGTTCATTACACGTTTATCCAGCTGAAAAGGAGGTGAGGTGGTGGGCGGTTAGAGGTCGAGAAGGACAGAGTGCCAGAAAGCACCAGCTGACCGCTTCCTGCCCTTGTGCTAATGACTTGACTTTTTACCATTCCTCTGTGTGACCTTGAACAAGTCTCTTACCTTCTCTTATCTGTCTTGGTTAGGAAATATTTTTCATGGGATGTGCGTGCCTGCGTGCGTGCGTGCATGTGTGTGTGTGTGCACCTGTGCGTGTGGCACACATCATTGTCTGGGGGTAGATGTCACCATACATCAAATGCTGTGGCTGAAGTAAGCTCCTTTGGGAAAATGTATCGCCGCCTCCTTGCCCCCATTGGAAGGATTTTTCTCACAGTGTGGTAGAAGGTGCCACTTTTTAATAACATCATTGGAATATCAGCATCTTGCAAAATACAGTGGGGACCAACCACAGTGTGCCATCCTGTGACATGATAAAAGAAGAGAGTCTTGTGTGAGCTCCTGGGCAATGCCCCTTAAGCAGGGCTGGTCCTTTTGGGTCATGTGAGCAAGGTGCAGGCAAGCAGCAGCAGGAGCCAAGAGAGAGGGGGGAAGTTTGCTGCAGAGCAGAGCACGCACAGCCCTCATGCAGGATGAAACGCCTTCCCTCTCCATACCTTGGGGTGCGTTTTTACTCTTTCTCTTTGAATTATCCCAGTGGTCATCAGAAAGGTGGGGGAGCAAGCGGCTCCTTTCTTCGCTCAGAGCGCTGCCAATGTGATTCAAACAGAGAGAGGCCCAAGATAGAGGAGGGCAGAGCTCCTGCACCCAGCCTCCTTCCCTGTGGGCAGCCGCAGTGTCTGACATCTAGGTTGCAAGGTGGGCATTGTTATCGTGCCCAGTTAGGAAGCCCTGTGCCATCTACTCACAGAGGCCAGGACAGCAGGGACAAGACCTAGAAGGGAGCTGGTTGGTGTGTGAGTCATCTGCCCCTGAAGGCCCCTAAGGAGAAGCTCATATTTTCATAGGCAGCGTGGTGTGAGAGGTAAATAGCATGGAGCCTGCTGTAGAAAACCTGCTTTTAAGCTATGTGCCCATGGGGAGGGGACCATGAAATGGTGCTGTCATCTCTTGGTATTGAACCTCGGAGGCCTAGTATGCTCTAGGAAATGGTGGGTGACTGGCTGGTTGGCCAGAGCGGGGTAAGCAAGCTTTCCTGGCCAAGGAGGACCACTTCCCCCTCTAGGAGTAGGTCATCCCTCCCCCTCAGGTCCTGCTCAGCTTTTAAGCTCACTTCTCAGAATTCTGGCTCTGCTGTTACAGAAATTCTGACTATCCATTGTTCACCAGGCCCCTTTACTGAGTGTTCCATCAAGATGGTGACGGACCAATGCCTGGCAATCTGTAAGGTGTGCAATTGTTAGTGTTTCTGATATGGGAAGACCTGGAGTGTCACCAATGACAAGCAATTCTCCAAGCTTTACCTGGGGATTTCATTCCCTCTGACCATTGAGGTAGCTGTGGAAGCTGAAATGCAAGAGGGTTATGTATTCAAAATCCTCAAGCTTGGGATCTCAGACTGGCTCCCATGTTCCTCCTCCTAGCCTTCCATTACAAATGGCATCTTGAGGCGAATGCGATTGAACATATTCGTAATATCAGCACACAGGATGCTGAGGCAGGAGGATTGCAGTAAGTTAGAGGTGAATGTCGCCTGCAGAGTGACATATAAATCTGTCCATGTAAAACTTTGTCTCCATAACAAGCAAACAAACAAACAATGTTAAAAGTTACCACCTGCAATATTCCTACATTGCTTTCTCGGTTGCTGGGCAGACTTTAGCCTGGGCTCTGTGTCTTAGGGAGAAAAGTGAAGTGAGCAGAGGACCCCACTCGGTGAGCTTCCAGTTTAGATCTTGTGTTGAGCCTTATCTTCGTGTCCGTTATGAATCTGACAGAACTGCCCAAATTAATACAGCTTTGATGGTGCTTCCAAGGATATGGGTGACAACGGGGGGAGGCTCTCATGATCAGGATGAAATGGGAATTGGAATTAGAAAGGACTGTTCTTCTGATGTCATTCTCTCAGAGGTCTCTGACCCCAAAGAAGCAGGGCTCTGTGAGAGCAGGTGTCATGGCTAATCTTGGTTCTAAATTTGGGTGTGCCTGTGAGAAAGTTTCTATATTATGATAGTTGGAGTGGGAAAACCCTCTATGTGCACAGCATGTTATACTGGGGCAGGGACCTCTGTTGTCCGCAAAGTTACCAGTTGCCATGATGAACTGTAATCTTTAACTGTTAGTCCAAAGGAATCTGTCCCTCCTCAGGATGCCATTGCCAAGTGTTTGATCAGAGCACCGAGGGACAGAACCAACACCCAGGACTTACTTAGTTCACCATCCCATCTAAAAAATATACCATAGTGTGTTTCTCCAAAGAGACCCTCAAGAAAATGCTCATTGAATAAATTTTTGTTTGGGAGAAATGTGTAAACACATATTGTTCTCCTGTGGTTGAGGCTGAGGTCCTTATGCATCGGACTGTACAATTTCCAGGATGCCTAGTGACTAGGGCTTCTTTTTGCAGAACATTCAAAACCAACTTTAAGTTTCCTCACACCCTGGTTTGTCTCAACATGTGCTGTGCCCCGTGACACCCACAACTTGACATTTATATTATCTCTTGCAAATGGTTTGGAGCAGCATCACACGCCATGGGTGACATGGCCTCCCCCAGCACAGCTGGGATATGGGAGCTGCACTCCGCAAATGTCTCTTGCTCAGTCCTGTGTCCCCCCACTCCTTGAGATGTGCCACCACATGCCCTGGAACAGTCCGGACTAAGGTTAACTTCCCACATGCAGTCACGGGGCCGGCCCGAGACAGGACCAGTGTTCACACATGTCTTCAGTGGAAGACATTGCTTTCGGTTAAGTTAGGGGTTGCACATACTTTGCCCAGAAGCTGAAAATAAGGCTTTTTCTGTCTATGGCAACATCCCCTGAAATGAATTGGTGATGTTAATCTGAAGGCTCATTAATGAGATACAAATACACAGTACTGTAGTGTCTCTTCTAGTAACTGTCTTTACTTGGACCTAATTACAGAGTCTTATTTAAACAACCTGAAAACATAATAAAGCTAAATATTCAGATACTGCAAAGCTCAGTGAGAAATAAAATGTGGTTTTTTTGTTTTTGTTTTTTCCTACCAAAATTGAATTACCCTACATTCTGATCTCTGGTCACTACTGTAACAACTCTTCCAAAAGCCGGGTTATGGTCAGGTATGGTATTCAGGTGCCTCTGGGGCAGAAGGATCACTGTGAGTTCAAAGCCAGCTAGGGTTATCCAATAGTGCCCTATATCAAAAAGCGAGGTGGGGGGAGAAAGCCCACAAACTGGAAAAAATAAGTGTATGTCCCTTTATTTTAGGATTATAGGGAATGGCGTTTTCCAATACGAAACATGAAAACCCAAACCAAACCTTTAAAGTAGTATTTTCTGTGTTTATACCATCACTACCCTCCCGCAACTTTCTTTTTGGATAAAACTAATAGGGAGCGTCAGCATTTTTAGACACTGAATCTTTTGCCCCAATGTTTTCTTTCTATCATATTTAAACTCCTAAACTCTGAAATCAGAACAAAAGAAAAAGGTTCCACTTTGGGCTTGGATCAAAAAATCTTCCCCCAAATAAAAGGAGGAGACAGTCCATCAGGAGCACTGAGCCTAACTGGGCAGAGTCGCCAAGGGTGAGCTGAGATCCAGCCTTGGCCTCCAGTCCTATTGAGAAACTATTAGTCACCCCTCTTGAATTAAACTAACTGCATGGAACTAACAGTGCCACTACCTAAGAGCCCCTGGAATGGCGGCCCACAATAGTCGAAGTAATAAGGGTACTTAAATAAAAGAACACTGTCAGGTTGTAGTTCACAGTCACCTCCGCTTACTTAAAAACACCCATAAGCAAAAATTCTTAAAAGCTTTGGTGAGGTTGTGGGTTTCCAGCTTCCTCATCAGCCTGGATATCTGGGGCTCCCACAGAGACTTACAGGAAAAGAGGCCACAGAAATAAACAGAACCCTTTGCTATCACATGGCAAGTAAGTGTCGCATCTCTGAGCATCCCAGGTATCTGGGGCAGCCCCCTGACGATGTATGAAACAATAGCACATCCAGCCAGAAAACAACCAGTGAGATGTGAGATGGCACATCAACCCACGAGCAAAGCTCGTAATGTGGAGCTGCCGTATGTGAGCACACTGTCCTTCCCCAGCCACTCCGGAGAAAGAGTAAAATGTGTGAGAAAGCCAGGGCAAAATTACACACTATTAGCCCCGACAGTGTGCTTCCAACCTGTGCGCACGCACACACACATACACACACACACACACACACACACACACACACACACACACACACACACACAGAGAACACCACAGTTATTTATTTATTTATTTATTTTACTAGTATAATGAGGAAAGAGACCAACAGAAGAAGCTCCCTAGGCTAATTTTCTAGCCAGCAGCCATGGTGCTGTTCCCACCAGGAGCGTGAGAAGGGGTGAGAACAAAATATAATAAATAATGACTGGCTCTGCTGGTCAGGAAAAAATGATCACTATGCTTGTGGGATCCAAACACACTACACGCTTACTGGGAAGTGCATCAGAGATAGAGACAGAGGAGAGAAGGGTCAGAAAATCTGTAATTGCTTCAATACTACTCTGGTTTTATTATTTAAATTAAAAGAAAGTTTTAAAAAGCCAAATAACAAATAACAAATTACATATTGCTAAACCTAAAAATAACATAGCTTCCCCCAAACTCCGATTGCTTTTTAAGGTATGTGTGTGTGTGTGTGTGTGTGTGTAATGTGTTTCCTGACTTTGGGGGGGGGGGAGCTGGCAGAGCCAAGCTTTTTACATTTCTCTTAGCCATCTGCTCTGGTAGAATATATTTCTTTTGTGTTTTAGCACAGCAACAGGCTCAGAATGTTCCCTCTTCTCACCTATAGATATATATGCTTCAGGTAGAAAATAGAACCTAGGAAATCCTGGGATACCCGGGCAGAATATTACAAGAAATCCTGGGGTACACAGGTAGCGCATTACCCAGCTTTGAAAGATTCATTTTTCCTCTGTTTCAGAGCTAAAATTTACTTTGATATGTCACAGGCAAGTAAGTCTGCATTGAACCTGGGAGGGCTCGAATGCTTATAGGACAACAGGAAAGGATATACACTAATCATCTCTAATGGTTCCCTCCAAAATCTATAGGCCAAAAGCATGTTTTATAACCTAATTAATAGTCTGTGCCCACGTCTGACCATGTGTCTGACATATAAAGAGATTTAGACAGGATGGAAAGATATTCCTCAACACTCGGTTTCTGGCCTGAAACAATTAAACCAAACCAAGCCAAACCCAAACTAAGAAACAGACACAAAAAGGGGAAAGTGAAGAGAAAAATGTCAAGCAAGTAATTGGTCCACAATGGTGCAGGAGAATGAGCCACAGAGATGGGACAACAGAGACGCTGAGCCCTGAGGTTGGTCCTGGCTACAGTGCAGAGAGAATCCAAGGCAGAGTCTGAGTAGGAAGAACATAGTTGGGGTCTCAGAGATGCCAGCAGCTGTGACTTACAGAAATACAACATAGTGAATAAGGCTGCCAGAGTCTGTCTTCAGGATCGGCCAAGTGATGATCTGTGCACACACATCAGGAAACTGGAAGTTAACCAGGAACGTCTTATCAAGAAATATCTACAGCTCACATAGGGGCAGGAACAGTGCCAATAGTTACTAGAAGTCTGAAAGGAAAATTTTGGGGAAGAGCGATCAGAAAGGTTTTTGTTATAGTGTGATGGTGGTGGGGATGTTAACCCTAGTTTGTTCGGCCTGGCAAAGCACAAAAGCAAGATAAAAGATTAGTAAGACATACTGTTCCCACGTAGCCATATCAAATAGAAAGCCCAAAATTATAGGGAAATGGCCAGCACCAATAATGTAGTGTTTACAAAGTCTGGCACACAGTTGAAAATTACTAGGCATGCAAAACACAGGAGAATGAGACACACGGTGAGATAAGAAGGCTTTGCTTTGGTGAGAAATGTCCCCTTGGGCTCATGTATTTATACTTGGTCCCCAGCTGGTGATGCTGTTTATAGGGGACATAGGACCTCTTGAAGGCAGATTTTTGTTGGAAGAAGTGTATCCCTGGGGTGGCCTCGGAGGGTTTGTAGCCACTTGGGGTTTCCTTTCTCTGCCTCCTGCATGTAAATGAAATGTGCTTCAAAGTGTCCCATTTCTGCCCTCCTGTCCGCCTGCTGCCATCCGGTCCCCAGGGTTACAGATTCTCCCTCTGGAAACGTGAAGAGAAACAATGTTTTTCTTCTCTGTGTTGCTTTTCCTAACAGTATTTTATCATAGCAACAGAAAGGTAACTAATACAGACTCCAAATGACCCGGAAATGGCACAGATGGAAAAACTAATAAGACATGAAAGTGATTAGCATGCACCTCTATGCTTTAAACTAGAGAGATGAATGATTATAATCAACACAGAGGTGGGTGGAAAATCCAAAAGGAAGTCCTCCAGAGATGAAGCTCACAGATTTGATACAGCAAATGAAGCAGGTGGAACCAGAGGAGCCCAGAACTCCAGGAGTCTGAAGAGCATGAATGCACAGTGAAACAGAGAGAGGCGAGACGAGAAATATGAAGCAGAGACTCACAGAGTGGTGGCTGTGGTGATCCTGTCAGGGTGAGAGAATGGGTCTCTAGACACGTCTGTGAGTATTATCTTGATTAGGATAACTGATGTGGGATGACCCTGCTGAAATGTGAGTGGGCCAGCTCCCTGAGCCAGCATCCTGGACGGCGTAAAATGGAGAAGTGAGCAAGCATGCCTTCCTTCCTCTGCATCTGGATGATAACTGCAGCGTGAACAGCAGCTTCAAGTGCTGACTGCTTCTCCAAGTCACCATCATAAAGGACTGTACCTTTACGTGTGAGCCAAAGCAAACCCTCGCACCTTAAGTTGGTTACTTCAGTTACATCTGTCAGAATTATTTTGTAATAGCAACAGGAAGAAAAAGAAACTATAACAGTGTTATAAATTCAGAGCTGCAATGTCCTCATAGTGTTATAAATTCAGAGTTACAATGTCCTCATAGTGTTGTAAGTTCAGAGTTAGTATGTCTAAAGCAGAGGAGATAGTGGGGGTATGTATAAGAAATGATTAAAAATGGAAAGAAATCTTCTAATCTCATTAAAACTAGAAACACAGCTCATCAAAGCTCAGTGAGTCTCCAGCAAAACAAATAGCTCATGGATAAGTCATAATCATACTGCCTAAAACTAACGAATAATGAGCATAGCCTTGAGTGCAGAAAAACAAATTAAACAAAAAACAGATATAAAGGATTGAAGGAGACGCTGGCAGGTTTCCCATCTGAAAAATTCAAAGTATAGGTGGGGAAAGGGAGAAAAGGTTCCTAGAAGTCTTTATTCACTAAAAGTGTTTTGTGAAAAAAATAATTTGAAAGAGAAACTTGCAGAGTTTGTAGACTAGCTTCCGGAAACACTAAAGAAACACCTTAAAAAGAACAAAGGGATGATGAGCATCAGAAAGGGTAGCTGCAGATAAATACAGTCATATTCCTTAAGCTTTGGTCAGAACCAACTCTTTGAAGTGAAGGAGCCATCTATCCGGGGGGGGGGGTATTTATTGGCCTTGTTATTATTTATTGGCCTTGTTATTATCAAGACAGGGTCTTACTATATAGCCTTGGCTGCCCTGGAACTCGCTCCGTAGACTAGGCTGACTTTGAACTCACAGGGATCAACCTGCCTCAGTCTCCCAAATATTGGGATCAAAGGTGTGTGACACCACATATATCAGTGATTCCTCCTTCCACATACTGAAATTTGATTGACATTGTGACGCTATTCAGAAATAGGACGTTTGAGCTCAAGACGGAATTTGCCACGTCACCTTCAAGGCATTATATACAGAGGCCATTGGCAACGGCATCTGATGTTGGATTTCCCAGCCTCCCGTCAACAGCCAAGGCATTAACATACACTACTATTACCCAGTCTCAGACATGTTCTTAAAACATCTAAAATGAGCTAAGTCACACACAGAAAAGGAGAATGTCCAACCAATGTATGCTAGTCCTGAGGGGGGGAGGGGCGGATGGATGCTGTATGACAATAAGTCACGTAGTAAAATTGCAGTTGAAAACAGGCTTCAGAAAAACAAATGGTGTGTGTTATAAACGGGACAGCATCTGCTATGATTATCCAACCGAGCATCATGTCTGACTTACCAAAAGAGGGAGTAGAATGATCTATATTAAAAAAAAAAAAAAATTCCTAACAAGTTCAAAGAAAAGAAAAAGCAGGAGGGGAAAAACAAAAAGCAATAACAAAAAAGCACAGTCATAAACATGGAAAACAAATACAAGATTATAGACTCCAGCTCAGCAGTGGCAGCAGCTTCTTAAATGTACATGACACGAACACACCTCTTAATTTATAGAGATACCATGTTGAATTTTTTGAAAAATCAAATGTCAGTTGAATGCTGACTACAAAACATTTCTGTGCATGCACATATTCAACAATAATAAAGGGAAACCGAAGCTTCTAATGGCTCTCAAATATTATTGGGGTGAATATTTTGCTTATTGCAGTAAAAATGGACAAGGCATCAAGAGTTCCATACGATCATGGGTCTTTGTGCACCTGGAATTTTTGAAGCAAAGGCTTCTAAAGCAGAAAGATCTTGACAAACCTGTGATGAGGGAGATAAGGGAGAGACTGTGAGGCAGCTTAAAAGTATGTGACCATGTAATTTTCTTTTCAGGAAATATTTAAAATGATCTGTGAGCAAGCAGCAGGTCACACTCAGAGAAACACTTGTTTCAGCCATTTATTATTAGGTACAAAAGACCCAACCCCAGGCAAGTTACATTTGAATTGTTTCTGATCTCAGAAGAATTTTAATTTCAGCCTTTGCATGTGAATTGCTATGTTGGGAAGAATCCTACTAAATTTTATCATCTCAAATATAATATCCAGCTTAACTGAATTATAACTCATGGAAAATACTAAGGAACAGGATAGAAATTAATCCAGTAATTAACAATGTCTATTTTTTATACTTTCTAAAGCTTGAGAAAACGTAAGTATTCTATTAATAAAGGACATATACAAAGTGTCAGAAGAAGAATATTATATGCATCTTCATTATCAGCCTCTGAAAGTGGATATTGACAAGCTGAATTCTACAGAGGAATCTGACATGCCTTCCTCCCCCTCACCACCAACCGCTGCAGCATGCCCTGTGCTTAAAATGCTTTCCTGGTTTAACAAAATTCACTTAATGTCTACCCAAATATCTTATCTATATTTAGCTTCACACAGAACTCCTAAACATTACTTTCTTTAGCCACACAAATGTATCTGCATAGCAAAACAGAACTTAAAATACAGTACAGAAGTGGAAGCAGCCGCCTCATAATCAGCAGAAATGTAATGGAGGGTTTAAATACGATAACTCCAGCTAACGAGAAAAGAAAGCCTGGTATGAGAGGGAAAAGCTTTGGAGAGCTATTTTGCATGACATAAAGAGTTCTTGCCAACAAGCATATCAGAATGTATTAGTTCATTTCAGGCTTCTAATGTTGATTTCTACGGGGTAGATTAAATTTACATGAATTTATAATGAAAATACCTCCACACCTAAGTCATCATGTTCATAAATGTATAGTTTGGACCAATGAGTACTGCTTTCCTGGGTCACATGCACAGCATATGGATCAAGATTTGTGTCTGCCTTAAGCCGCTCAGTAACAGTGTGCTCTGCTCTCCCTGCTGTGCCATCAAGAGGAAGAAAGACAGAGCAATTTTTCAGAACAGAGGCACCCCTGCCCCCAACAGAAGCACACTGTGCCAGGAGTCAGTGCTAGCGGAGTCCAGATTTACCATCATTTAAGGGAAAGTTCCGTGCAATAAAAACAACTGAATATAATTTCAAACACGGAATAGCCTGGTTTGAAGTGTTGGCTTAGGGCTGGGGATATAGCTTGGTTGGTAGAGTACTTGTCTAGCATGCACAAAACCACGCTTCAATCTGTAGCTCTCCACGAATGACACGCTGGCAAACATCTGTACTCTGCACCAGGAAGCAGAAGCAGGAGGCTTGGAAGTTCACATCTGTCTCAGCTTCAGTAGTGAATCATGAGGCCACATGAGCCACCCCACCTGACTTCCCCTGCACTGCGGTGTACGACCTCTGTTTAAAGTTCCTTTGGGAACATCCAAACAGAGGTACACTGGAAGATAGACTTGCCAGCATAAAGACATAATTCTTATCAACTAAGATGCCATGATGAGACAGCAACCACAGATCATTTTTCTTTGGCTTTTTTATTATTATTTTAATTTTGTTTATTCAAGACAGAGTTTCTCCGTCTTAACAGCCCTGGATATCCTGGAACTCACTTTGTAGACCAGGCTGACCTCAAACCCACAGAGATCTACCTGCCTCTGCCTCCCGAGTGTGCCACCACTGTCTGTCCATTAATAGGGGTCTTTAAATGAAAATTAACATTATTTATAATTGTGTGTGTGCATGCATGCTAATCTGCACATGTGAGTAGAGGTACCCAAGGAAGCAAGAGGCATCAGATTCCCCTGAAGCTGGAGTTTCTGTTGTGAGTAATGGGAGCTGAATTTGGGTCCTGTGGAAGAGCAATAATCACTCTTTCTTAACTGCTAAAAGCCATCTTTCCAGCCCTCAGAAGTGATTTTATCTTTTTACATGGCAAATCTATATGAACATGATTAATAACAACCACTTCCAGAGATTTGTTTATAAATGAGGACTGTGATGTCTCTATGGCAATGGAAGGGCAGGTAGATTTCTCCTAGTGATTCTGTTTACTTGTGTATGGTTCTTCATAACCTCCTCTATAGCGTTGTGTGGACAGCGCTATAGAGTCTCTCCTGAGGTAAGTGCAAATGCACGAGGGGTAGGGTGGGGAGGGAATGAACAGTCTGGAGAACTCACAAATGAAAGTCCACAGCAAGCATCTTCCCCTGGTCACAAAGAGGGAGTTAGAGTCCCCAGAGCACGACATGACACTGGCATAATACTGAGGATGACAAGAGCCTCCTTAGGGAAACTGCAAATATTTTGTAATGCATTATTCCGGAGCTCTACCAGAACCCTGGGAAGTGGGTCAGGCACAGTGTCATCCAATCCACTGCGGAGGAAAGGGGAGCTTAAAGACAGGTATTGTCAAAGTGATCAACAGTGTGGTGAGTCTGGAAAACCCAGATCCCCAGACTTCCAATCTGGCGCCCTGCTCAGCAAAGTTTTCACTAGACTCAAGCTTGTTGTACAAGTTTCTGGTCCAACCTAGCCACGTGACCCAGACCCACCTGCCACTGATTACCCCCCCCCCCCCCGTGACTCAGACACATATTAATAACATGCCTTTCGACCTATGGCTCAGACTTATTGCTAGCTAGCTCTCTTATCTTAACCTATTTCTATTAATCTGTCTTGCCATGTGGCTTACCTGAATTCCTTTACATATTGCTCTTTGGGCAGCTGGATCACATCTCTCATGATTCTACCCTCCTTCTCTTGTATCTATGCTTGGATTTCCTTCCTGCTTCCAAGATGCCCTGCCATAGGCTAAAGCAGTCCCTTTATTAACCAATGACATTCATAGCATACAGAAAGACATCCCACATCACTGATAACACTGTTAATTTTTCCACAGTACTCTGTGAAGCCATGTCACCTGTCCCTACCACTAGACTATCCAAGGTGACTCAAAAGAGGCTGTAGATGAAATGAGTATAAGGCCATCCTGTTATAGTCCCAAACCAACACGAGGGTGAGGACCACAGATCTTCTCATAATGACATCCTCCTTGAGAGTAGCAGTTATCATCCCACTATAGCAATATACTATCAAATTCATATAGTATAGTATAATGTACAAATGATACATTTTCTAAGCAAAATGTATTTTCTAAGCTCCTAATTCAGAATCAAGGAAAAACATTATACCTTTAGGTTAATAAAAAATAATCTTGTTAAGTCACAAATAAACACTAACCTCAGGATTTATAGACAATATCTTTTACATTTTAATTTATGTAATATGTATGTGTAAGTGTAGTATGGGTCTGTGCTTATATGCACGGGTGTGCAAGCATGGGGTGGGGACAGAGGTCAACCTGGGGAGGACCTTCCTCATTCTTTACCTGCTATTTGAGACAGGGCCTCTCACCAAACCTAGAGCTCCCCATTGCTGCATTGGTTGGCCAGCTAGCTGTGCCTGTGTTGTCCTGCCCCCACACTGGAGTTATAGAAGCATGCCACTAGAGCTAGTTTTCACAAAGGTGCTGTGGCTTGGAACTCGGGTCCTCGAGCTTTGTATAACAGTCACTTTCCTAACTGAACCATATCTTTAGCCTCCTTCCTAACTTAAAAACTCTCCACAGTGGGCCTCCCAGAATTGCTTCAATAGCCTGTGGGTACCTGTTCTGTAGGTTCCCTTTGCTAACTAAAATTATGGATAATCTTGTCAGCTTCCACTGTCTTGCATTCCAGCTAGCTTAGAGACACTACTGAAGAGATGCTTAAGTCTGCAATGCTGACATACACCATTCTGAGCTTGGCCCTCCTCATCTATTCTAGGGATAGCAGGCTTGACTTGTTCACTCCTGCTCTGCCTGTCTGTCCAGAGTCAGTGCCTGGTGCTCACACAGGGCTCCTGAACTGCTCCCAGAGAGCCCAGCTGCAGGACAGATGTAAGTCACCCAATGCCATCTGATCTCTAATCTCTCTATGTGTGGAACTTTGTGTGTGTCCTGTTCATGGATATAATAAATGGAGAGCTTGTCTTGAGTTCCTGTGTAGCTGCTGCCCACAAACCTCAAGCTCACAGATGAAATTCACTGCGATATCAGTTTCAATTGCTGCTATAATAAATAACCACAAACTTAATGATGTAAAATTATACAAGTTTAATTCTCTTACTGAGCTGGAGATCAGGAGTCTACAATGAGTCTCAAGAATTCTTGGTAACTAATTCTGATTGCAAACTTGAGACATCTGGTATAAAAGGGGACCTCAGCTGGTGACTTGCTGCTGTCTGATAAGTGGGCAGTGGGCATGTCTGTGGGTGCCTAAGCAGTGGAGAGCCACTAGGCACTCTGAGAGGCAGGTCTGAGGGTCTGGACCTCTGGCCAGATTGGGCCAGAAACCTCATTGTAACATAGGAGGCCTGGTACACTTCGGGCAGTGCCATTGGAGGCAAGTAGACCTGGGCTCTGCAGGAAACCTAGCTGAGAGAGCCAGAAAGCAACATTTCTCCTTGGTTTCTGCTTCCGTTCCTGCCTCTAAATTCTTGCCCTGGATTCTCTCAATGTGGACTTTCACCTGTGAGCTGAAGCACACCCTTTCACCCCAAGTTTCTTTTGGTCATGGTGTTTATCGTTAAAATAGGAAGGCAAGCGAGAATAATGTCTTTAATTGAGGAATCAGAAGGATGGTTCTTACTGTGGAAAAAATACAGGCATCCACCAGAACAGTGGCCACAGGTCAGGGGTAGATAGAGCTGCTACATCAGTGATTCTCAACCTGTGAGTCATAACCCTTTTGGCAAACATTTACCTCCAAAAAATATTTATATTAGAATTCATAACAATAGCAGAATTACAGTTATGAAATAGCAACACAAATAATTTTATGGCTGGGGTCATCACAACATGAACTATAGTGAAGGGTCAGAGCCTTAGGAAGGCTGAGAACCCCTGGTCTAGAGAAGTTGAAGATACTGAGTTCCCCTTTTCCAGCCATGACATCTACTTTTAGACTCCTGGACTTGGAAACCACAGTAGAATACACTCTGTTATTTGAAGTCTCTGTTTGTTACAGCAGCTATGAGAAACAAATACATTACCCACTTTGAAAGGTTCTGGTGTGTAGTTTTTATTTGTGGACTTCCATATTTATGTGATACGTGTACATTATACATTACATGGATACTATCCTTGAAACAGCACCATCAGCACTACCAGAGAGACTGTGTCGGGGATGCAGGAGGGCCAGGATGTACTTTCAGACCTACTGGGTCTGAATTTGCTTCTGAGAAACAATCCTGGGCAAGTCTCATGCACATTAAGGACTAAGATACCAAGTGACAGAGCCAAGCCAAGAGAGACCTGGTATCTGACATTCCTTGTAGAAACAACTGGCCACTGACTGTAGAAACATGTTTCAGTACGGAATTTTGTGTGGGAGAGTCAAGTGTTATATTTTAAGAAGGCTGAACCAAAATCCCAAGATCCATGCCAAGCAAAGCACACTCAATTGAACATATTAACTGTCTCACATTCAAACACGTTTGTAAAAGGTAAGGCAAAGCTTTACTTCCACATAAGATCCTTGTACTGGTAACCACAAAAATGCTGTGGTTGCTTAGCCATTACTAAGATCTGGTTACTCACGGAAGCGGGAGTACAGATTGTACCCCTGGGAAAGAGTGGTTAGTCATTTTCAGGCTAGCCAGAGAACACATCTTCAGTCTCACCAGGCTTTCATTCCTCTCAGGTAGGGTTTCTAGGGGGATTATGTTTTTCCATTGTAAATAATTGTTCCACCCACTGGTTTATCAAAAAGCGCTGATTGGCTAAAGGCAGACAGGAAGTGTGGGCGGGGTTACCAGACTAAGGAAACTCTGGGAACAGGCAGAACAGAGCAGAGATGCCAGAGAGAAGCCAGAAGAAGCAGAGGGCAACTGTGTTGTTCTGAGAAAAAGTACCGAGCCCCATGGCTGAACAGGATAAGAATCATGGGTTAGTTTAAGGGTAAAAAGTTAGCAAGTTAGATGCCTGGGCCTTAGGCCGATCAGCCTAAAACTATTGTAAGCATCTGTGTGTCTCTGTAGGTCTGTGGGTCTGCGGGCCTAAACCTTGAGGCTAGGCCGGAAAGTCTGGGCCAGAAACCTCCTACTACAAGAGTTAGAGACCATGCTGGAACTGCTTTGCTTATTTGGGTTGGAATCATTAAAGGAGAAGGCTGCCTGTGTGCTGTACACCACCACCTTTACCATGAGCCTAGTGTCCGGCTATGCGCCAGCCTGTTTGTGGACTTTTATTTTCTTGCCTTATCAATATTACACTTGGTTGTCATTTTGTTTATCCGGGTATCTGACCATTTAAATAAGCCAACACTGTTCTTTCTGAAACTTGTCCCATCTTCTGAAGGCAACATTACAGATGTGTTCCGCTATACAAAAGATGCTTCAGTTTTTCCACTGAGACATTTGAAAACTTTTTGTTATTCTTTGGAAGGCAATAAATCTTCCTGAATATATTTTCTCTGTGTTTTGCTGTTGCTTTGGGGAGTTTTATTATGAGGTGTGTAAATGTGATCCTATCTGTTAGGAATTTGCAAATCTTAAATCTATGTCTTGATATCTTTCTCTGTTTTTTTAAAACGTGACAACTGTTTCTTTCGTACTGTTTCCACTTTTCCTGGTGGGCGCCAATGTGTCTGATGGGTCTTTACCTCTTCCCATTGGGTCTCTTTTCCTGTGCTTGTCACCATGATTTACTCTACATTTCCAACCATGAATGTTCCCTTACTTTTCATCATGATTGATCAATCATGAACTTTTCTAGTTCCCAAGCCCTTTCTTCTGCAATATTTTGTCTCCCATATGTTGCTAACTTGATCCTATCTATTTCATTTTTCAGCTATAAAAACTCATTTATTTATATTGATTTATTTCTCTGAAGGGTGCTTTGACTTTTCTCCGATTATTTCAGAATCGCTCTCTCTCTCTAGTAACTATCATATCTGAGTTTCTAGAATATTTTCCCACATGTTTTCGGTCTTTTGCTTTTGTCTTATATTTGTTTCTGTTTGAGGCTTTAAAGAATTCCTTAGTGTTATGTATGACAATACCCTATTGTGAATTCTTGGCAATGCCATTTCCCCCAGAACTAACAAGTGCTTGCTTCTGCAGGTCTCCTTCACCCAGGGTCCTAGGTCAACATGTATTTTGAGTTCACCTTTGCTCCCAGGAAAGAGGCCTTGAGGGACTGGGCTTGGTGTGAAGACTTGCATCTGACCTAGACTTTGTCTCTCGAGCTCAGTAAGACTGCAGCCTCGTAGAAACCGGAAAGAGACAGCATGTATACCCTCTGCTTTGCTATTTCCTCCTACCTGGGATTTTGGTACATTGTGCATCCTCGCTGTTTTGGCAGTACCTTTGTATTTTCAAATAGATCTTTTTAAATATTTCCTACTCTTGACTGATTTCTGGTTTGGTGATATAGAACAGCCTCCTGAGAAGCACCCGCCTCTCGACTTTCTAAGCCTGCGTGCCCTCCCAGTCTCCACTGTGGTCTTTTGTTTTCATCTCCAAACTCAGAGTTTCTACAATTTATCCAGAAAATGCCCCTTTGATCTCATTCATGAAAGGACTTTTGTTTGGTACTAGGCAGGACGAGAATCAGAGGGTCCTAATGACACTAGATGAGGACTTTAGTTACCCTAATGTCAGCCACTTTAGAGACACTCTCCCTTACCCTCCTAGACAACATCCAGGACACAGACTTTCTGATAGACGTCTGAGTGCACCTGAGGTCTGCAAGGAGAGTCAGATAGCTTTTCCCAGTGTCCTTTTGTGCAGGCTTTAGGTCGTACCTTCTTTTATTCGACCAAGACAGCACACCATATTGGCTTTAGTTATTTTAATATGCATTTAAGCCTCTCATTCTCTTGTGTGTTCTTTTCTGTCTGCTCTTGTGGTTTATATGTATTTATGTTGCCATTTTATTGTATATCAGAAGAGAAGAGAGAAAAGTGGTCATGGTCATGGCTGATTTTCCACATTACCCAGAAGTCCCTGGTATACTGTTTTATGAAACACTATGCCAGCAGAGCTAGGTGAATATTGTATGTCTATATCCACAATAGCATGATGACCCGCTTAGCAAGATGGTATTCTCTTATGGGTGGGCGCTTTCATCTATTTGAAAATATTTTCCAGTAAATATTTACCTTCACAAACTTCCTGCAATCAAATTGTAAGTATTATATTTTCAAGTCCCTCTCCTGTCCCTCAAAGATATGTTTTCCCCTTTTCTTAAAAACAGAAAAACAGAAGCGTAAAGAGAAATACGACAAGGGAAAAAGCCGGGTCTGAGTCCTTGAGGTCAGAACAAATCACAGGATTCTTAGAAGGCTGAGATTTACATGTGAGGAGCTTCTATCTGATGTAAGTGGCTTAAACCTGCTGCAATGTTTAGCCAAGGTCTTTCAGACTATTTACTAAGTAGATATTACAGGTGATGTACAATGTTTGAGTCAAAAAATACCAGAGATGGAAGAAATATAAAGGTTATCTCATTGGAATTTCTTGTTTGAATCTTAAATAAACTAAGCTCTAGAAATAATGATTTGTTCCAAGTCACTAAGTTTTCAGCAGATAAAAGATGTGGTTTAAAAGTGAGACCGAACCAGGTTTTAATCATGGCTTTGCCCCTGATTAGCTCTGAGACACTGGGCAATTAACATCTCTCCTTGGAGCCCCAACACTCTCCTATGTGTAATTGGAATGATTATGGTCTATGGATAGCTGTAAAGTTTAAATGAGGCAGTACATCTGCACATAGTTAACATACTATCTGGCATGTTGGAATAACATACAATGGTACCACTTATTGTTGGTAGTTGTAGCATACCCGTTGTGGAAATAAGAGTCAGGCTCATAACTGCTGCCTCTTTCTTCCAAAGCTTTTCCGACACCGTGGACACTTCCCGCTGGAGTTTTCTGCTGCTCTGTCTAATCAGAGCTATTTCTGTCATCTGCCTGTCTCTTTACTCCTGTTCAATTACAGCATAGTAATGTGTGTGTAATTGACACTCGTTAAAGGCTTGCTGAAATGAATGATCTGGCCAGTCAACTTACAGAATTTCTTTGTGTACAATAAGAGTAGCTTCCTAGAAACACTGCTCAAGAGAAAATAAAAGTATTTTCAGTTAATAGGTAACTAATAAAGGGGAATCAATCTTTATTGGCTCTCACACTGATGCCTTGATGTGTTAGCAGTAGATCCAAGGTACAGCTGCAGCCACATGTACCAGCAGCATTAGTGTTGGTCATGGTTAGCAATGCTACCTAAATGTGTACCTAGATTTCTAGAGAGGCCTTAGTAGTTCTTCAAGACTGACTACACTATTCCATCTGATGCTTCGTTCACACTTGGCTATTCTTTACCAAAATTCACTTGATGTATCTGCAAGCTATACCTGTGTAACAAACCACCTCAAAAATGGACTGACAAATTATTATGCTAATTTGGAACATTTTTTTATGGCGTACTGTAGAAGCTTCCTTGGCATTTTCCCAGTGACTCCACCTATTTCTCAATTAAAAGCTAAGGCCTAATCATTTTGTGGTATTGGTTACACAGGCTTCTTATTTCTCGGAACCAGTTTGTTTGGGAGTATTGAGACTTCTTATGCCCCTTCCCTTTATTTGTCTTTCCACAAGGTCAGGTACAGTTCTGCATATTCTCTCTCTCTTCCTCTCTCTCCTTCTCTTCCTTTCTTCCTTCCCCTTAATAAAACTTTCCATGTTAAAAAAATTCTTGGTAGTTTCCTGATTATCTTTTTTCCAACAGAGTGCTTTAGCATGTAAAATCTTAGTCTATCAGAATAATTCTAGGAACAGTGAACCTCAGAAAGAAAAATCTGCATTTAATGTTTTTCTTTTCCAAATGAAGATGTGCTCTCTCCATAATTTTTCCCACTCTGCCGGTTGGATTTTTCACTCTAAGCTACTTCTGGGGCAGGGATTCTCTTACATTCTGCTTCATAAGATATTTCTGAAGTAAGCATGCATACACACACACACACACACACACAAACACACACACACACACACACACACACACACGCACGCACGCACGCACATGCACAGAGAGAGACAGACAGAGAGAGAAGAAAGCAAAGCTTCACCTCACTGTGGACTCTCAACTCCGTGTTCAGACTGCCTGAGCAGAGACCCAGCTTCTTCCCCACACTGGCTCTGAAACCTGGGGACATTTAAATAACCGTTTCCTTAGGAGTAAAATAGTGATAGCAAGAATCCACCACTTTTTAGATTTAATTTTAAGATTATAATTTAATTGCAATATTTCCCCTTAGATTTCCTCCCTCCAAACCCCTCCCCTTCCAATTCATGGTCTCTTCTATCATTGACTGTTATTGTATGCATGTGTGTGTGTGTGCGTGTGTGTGTATGTGTGTGTGTGAGAAAGAGTGTGTGTATGTGTGAGAGAGAGTATGTGGGTGTGTTCTTAAATATAACCTGTTCAGCTCATATGGTGTTGCTTGTGTCTTTTCAGGGTTGACCGTTTGTTAGTAAACAGCCAGGATGTGTGTTCTTTCCTGAAGAAGATGCCTCTCGCACCCCCAGCTTTCCTCAGTTGTCTGTAGGGTTGTGTAGGACTGAGGCCTTCCTCATCCACTTTGCATGGCCACTGGTGTCATCCTGGTTTAGCTTATGATGGGGTAGTCATGTTGCTCAAACTCCTGTGTTTGAACATATGGTCCCTGGCTTGTACGATGCTTGGGATGGTTGTGGTACCTGTAGGTGGTGAAGAGTTTCTGGAGGAAGTTTTATACCCTGGGGTCTTTTCTCATTCTCTCCACTTCCTGACTGTCTATGCAGTGTGTCCAGCTGGCCTTACACACCTGCTGCTATGCCTTCCTGGATAGGATGGACTCTATGGCCTTGGAACTGCGAGCCGGAATAAACTCTGAAGTCATTTGGCTGTTTTAATATTAACAGTAATATTTGCAGTAAGAAAGTAACAAGCAGCAACCACCAAAAACCACAGCTCGATACACACACATTCTTTCTCAGAAGCAGAACAAACCTATTTCTCCCTGTATCTTATGGATTTGATACTACCATGGTCAGAAAAACTCACTTATAAAAATTGTTGAACTGTGATTACAAATGATGTACTGAGGACACATGACCTGGCTCCAGTCACAGGCCTGCTTAGTCCTTCTGTAACACACTTGTTTTCAGTTGACTAGTGCAGAGTTGACAAGGACAGAGTCATCTTGGGCTCCTAAAAACATCCTTCAGATGGAGCAAGTGATGTTTCAATAGATGTCAAAGAACTTTATGATAAACTGGGCATAGTGGTGTACATCTATAATTCCAGTACCAAGGAGTCAGAGATAGGAGGATCGGGGGTTCAAGGTCATCCTTTGCTACATAGTGACTTTGAGGACAGCCTGGGCTATATGAAACCCTGTCTCAAAAAATTTTAAAAATGAGCTTTGGTTGGCACCTGCTCGGAAGTTTAGCCCATTCAGGCTGCCCTGCTATAAAATTCTCTTCTGTAGACAGTTGCAAGTATCACAGGCATTTAAATGTGCTGTCCACTCTTGGAGAATAATTACAGCTATTTAATTGTATTCATAATTCAGTGTACACCTGGAAAATATGCTGTGAAATATCAGGAGGACCCTTTAATACTGGTGTTCATTTACAAACTGTCACATTTATAATGCGTCTTTAATCTTCTAGGGTCTGCTAGAATTTTTTATTACAGTCTGCTTTGTGTTTTAAATATTAAAGATTCGGCGATACTTCAAAAGGTGATAATGCTTGATACTCTGATGACGCCTAACCCTCGACAGCTAAATATATTGAGGGGTATTCAGTGGCTCTGGCTTAATTAAACATGCATGTGTGTTTTCAAATGCAATATTTTTCTGCTTGTTAGGTTTTTGACAAACCTCCAAACAGGTCCAGGTGGAACAAAGCATGTAAACAGGCTTGTGAATGGAGCTTTAAGCACTTAAATTAGCACCTCCCGCAATTAATATGCAGAGCGTGGATCCCTGTGATCGACACTGCCATCCAGTCCTGTCTGCAGCTGAACAATGTAACATTGTCTTTTCATTTTTCTAAAACATGTCCAGTTTAATTATGCAAAGGCGTTAGTGACAGCTTCCGAGCCAATAAGATGGTATTTGTTCTCTGTAACTTCCTCTTCCCCAGGGACCGTGGCCTGCATGACAGGGCAGTGCCAGGCTTTATTGCAATGTATCATTTGTTCTCATTACCTCGTACTTAAAGGTAGCTTCCTCCTACCTCAGCACGCCTCCTAAAGTCAGTGCTAAACCCCGAGACCAAGTGACATGTAGCTATGGCTACTTGAAAACTACTCCAGTAGCTTTCTAAGTTAGAAAAGAACTGGACAAATATAGAAATCCATCTATACTATTGGAGAAGCAAAAATTTCTATTTGGCACGTGCTACCCTTAGGATCTCTTTGGAAGAACAAAGGTGTTTTGAAGAAATTGTGTTTTGTTTTGAATTCGAGCACTCACATTCTTGTGACCAGAAAATGAAATACTAAGTTCACATTCCCAGCCCATGACATCTAGACATTATTTCAAGGACCTACACGGTATTGTCTAATATTCAAATCCCACGTAAGTAAGAGCATCTCAAAATACTACTTCCTGAAGCTACCCAAATAGAGACTGACAGCAGATGGGAAAGAGAACATGATGTTTTACAGACGAGAGAAGGAAAAAGAAGCAAGATTTGAGTGATTCAGTCTGCCACACATGTTGATGTGGCTACTCAATATGAATTGCAATAAAAAAAATATATGTGGAGGTTGCCAATAAAAGTTCAATTATTATACTGTAATAGGCAAGCTTGTGCAACAGAGATAAATAAATAAATGAATAAATAAATAAATAACACAAGTCTGTGAGAACCTAGGCGGTATTAGAGCAATTTTCCAGGTGAGGAAGTGCTAGTGGATATGACAGGTGAGGTATTGTTATGATAATACCTAAGGCAAAGCAGCAACCACACGAAAGGATAGACAAATCTGAATTAATATGATCTGATCGGTGAGGTGGCATTTGGATATAATCTTCCTGTATTGTGGAGAAGGCTGCATGCATATTATACCAGGAATGAGCTGGGCGGAAGGCTGTAGACAGAGGACTCAGTGGTAGACAGACAAATTACAGGCAAGGTTTCAGAAGAGACAGTGCCTGGCTGGGGGAAGAAGTACCCTTGGAAATTGGATTTGTAAACAAATTAAAATCTGAGTTCTTTTCCTGAAGCCTTTAGTGGGTGTTGACAATACATGCTTAACCTTGGCGTTGGGAAGACTTTGAAAGCAGTAATTAGGGGAAATGGAGGTAGGAAAGTGTATTTTAATTCCACTTCATGTCTGATACACCACGGTAGGCATTTCTTGCCTGGTCTGTGAACCAAGTGGCCATTTTAGGTCCCCAGAAAGGAAGATGTTGACTTCCCAGAAATTTTAGATATCTTGTGCCTTCCTGACCTGTGCTCAGCACCTCTGATTAGGAATCTTCATTCCTTAAAAGCACAAAAGAGGGCAGAGCGTGCTGAAAGCGTACATTTTATTAAGTGTAGAAACTCAGAATTTGAGCCTGCCGAAAAGCGCCTGCATGATCTTTAATGGATTTTTAAAGATGACAAGAAAGGAAATGGGGCCGCAAAGCAAGAGAAGGCAGAAATTCCCCGAAGGAGCATTCCGGAGTAAATCAGTGCAGCCGGAGAGTGAACTCCTCGGGCCTGGGGATGTCTCCTAGGTTTTCAGCTGGACGCTTATGGCCTGGTGGGTCCCTGAACACCTGTGCTCCGGGCAGACTTTGACAGAGCAACTCACAGGAAGACAGACGACGGCACCTGAAGTGCTGTTTGCAGGGCAGAAAATTGCTCCCTTTCCACACTGGGGCTGCTCCGGCTCCCGTCACGTGGCTTATAACAACCTCCCATATAACCGTGCCGTTTATGTATGCTAACTCGGCCACTGTAATGGTATTTCTCGCCTCCTTTTTCCACTGCTGCTCAGGCAATTAAAAACAAAGGAAAGCAGTGAGGTAGCTCTCAGAAAGCCTGAGTCTATAGGTGACAGACACCCAAGACCACATAGCCTGAAATGCGGCCACCGTGGAAGGACCCGGGAGTAGAGAGAACAGCCTGCTTCCCAGGGATTTCATTCCAATTTGTATTTTCTTTAGGTAAGAGGCTGGTTTTATCTAATTCCAAAAAAAAAAAAAAAACCCAAAAAAACAAACAAAAAAAAAAACCCCACCTTAATAAGTACCTCTGTTAGGAAGTTTGGCAAATGCTCTTAATACAATTATGCCTCCATATGAGGAGGAGACATTGGTAGGAGAGTCTGCTTTCATCTTGTAGCACAAAGGCCAATGTTAAACCATATAGTGGAATTGTATCTACAGCAGCCCTTGAAAGCCTATTGAGACCATGCAATTACAAGCGTTTTTGAAATGCTCCGTCTACAGGTAAAAAGGGACCTACTGCCCGTTTCTGATCCCAGCTTTCTGACTGACATGATTTTGAAAAGATAATTAGAAGATCCTACTTTCTTCTCCTAGGTCATATTTAAATAGCATACTGGTTCTTGTGCTGAATCCCTGGGCTTACACATATACCTTATATACAGATAGTATATATACTATACAGCGTCCTATATGTGACAGTCCCTGAAGGTGCGTACTCTCAAGGTCAGAGTTGACTTCAGTGACACATGGCTTTACTGCAGGCTTGACTCCTACCCTTGAAACTATTAATAGGCCCCACACACTTCTAGTCTGTTAAGCCTCCAGGCTGTAGGAGCAGTAGGAAGGGGGCTAGCCTGGAGCATAGGGACTGGTAAGTACTAGTCTCTATCAGCACTACAGGGACAAGGAAGTGGTAAAGTCAGCTAACTGCCTACTTATGTCTTGTCTCAGAATACCCTCCTCCAGGGTGTAAAACTCAAATAATAGCCACTCTCAATGATTGCACAGATATCTCTGTACAAGGCGTGTGCCTGTGGAACAGAGCGTACATAGAACTATTACAGGGCGCAGGAGTGGCAAATAAGGAAAATTCAATGCTACTTGAGTAAATCTTTCTGCCTTTTAAGACAAAGGTGCTCGTCCCTTAAACATGTGCACTTGGGAAACACGAGGCGTGCTTTTCTTCATAAAGAGAATAGGGATATTTACCCTTATGACTAAATTTTTCATTTAATATGTATCAACTTAACAGTAGGTTTCCGTCAGTATTCTCAATATGAAGTCTGTCTCAAACTAGAATCTGAGGTCTTCCTGGAGACTCTAAACCTTCATTTATTTTCTTTTAGACACTCAATGTACCTCATAAATTACAGATGGCCAGTAGCAGTGTGGGCACCCACTCATAGTACTCTCAGAAAAAAAGAAATTACGGCTGAGCCCTGCTCTGGTAACTGATCAGTGTGTGTGCAGATAGCAGAAGCCCCATGATGGTGTCCATAATTTAAGCAGGAGATTCAGAATTTGAAATCTTAGTTGACTCTAGTCCCTGGCTGAGTTCATGGTACAACCAAAAACTCTGGGTTACCTCTTCCTCTTAGAAAACATTTACCAAAAACCTATTATGGTCTAGGACTATCTTCTAGGCTGGAATTATATCATGAATCAAGACAGAGAAGATTTCTGCGTTAGTGGAGCCTATGACTTAAGGCTCTCTTTCCCTCTCACCCACCGAAGTCCCTTCTCCTACCAGGACCATGATAGCCTTACTCCCTTTCTTTAGGAATAACGTTACAAGACCCCTCACCTTCTGATCACCCTGAAAGCAGCACTCCGAATATATCAGTACCTGCCTTTGCTCAAGCCACGTTATGTTTCGTGAATCTTCAAAGAAGAGGAGGGAACTTAAGGAGGGCTTTGTGTTAGACTTGCCTCGGTGACCTTTAAAAATATCCCCATAACTGTGTAATACTCCACATTCTCAATTGGCTAATCTTGGATTGAGCTCAATTTTCAGTATTTGATCAAAACTCTACCCACAGTTCACTTTAATGTACGGCCAAACACACATGCTCTATAATAGGAGGCTGGCCTGGAGGACATCTACCAGGGTAAGATGGTGAGAACTCTGTAAAGAACCTGGGTCCACAAATGACTTCTAAAGCACATAGGTGATATGATCTGGTCTCTTAGAAACTATGGTGTCAGATAGGACATGAGCTGGAGAAAGGGGAGGTCATGGGCAGAGAGACTCAGACAGTATTTGAAGTTGTCCTCGTGAGAGAAGATGCTAGGTCTGAACCAGGGTTGGTATAACACCACAGCCAAGGAACAAGGACCGTTCTGAGAAAGCACCGGCTGTTTCTTAGACGTGCTTCACATGGTAACTGAAAGTTCAGGGGTTAGTGAGATGAGAAATCAACACTGATGTGGCCAACTGTGGATGAAGATCCCCATGAAGCCTGTGCTGTCCAGGTTAGCTGAACACTCCATGGATAGGACTCAGGCTCGTAAGATCCAAATAACCTTTAAGCACATTTTCAGTTTGAAATCTGACGGCTCTGTTGCATAGGCTATTAACATGCACCATTTACATTTCCATTGTTAAATTCTCTATACTGTTTAGCCTTTTGTATGGGGTCGAGATGCCTACTAGATAAAGAAATATGGAATTAAAAGGTCTGTCTCATGTGCTTCTGATACACAATCCTGTTTAAGCTTCCACATTACTGCATAGGTTAACATTCCTTTATACTAATCTGAACTGTGTTTACAATTTCCATTTAGGACTTTTGCTTTTATAACCCACTATACAAACCAACTCTACTTTTTAATTTTAAAAAGTGAGCTGCCAATGACAATATTTATAGTCATAACAATAAATGAGTGATTCTCGATTTATAGGGCAATGCATAGCTGTATTGTCCTTACCACTCAAAGGGTGTGAAAGTAAAGGCTACACGGTATAGGTTTCACCTCACGCCATGGTTGACAACGTGGGCCTGGATGCAGAGAGTGTTCCCTCCGTTCTCTGTGGCAAGATAAACTCAGATGTGCATTGTACTTGCTCCTCTGATTGTGCTAACCTAACGGGACAAGTTAATATTAGCTCGTGTGGGGTTTATATGGGTGTTCTGTTGCTGTTCGGAGAAATGACCAGTTTACTTGGTTATATTGACAGCTCTACTGTAAAATCTTCTGGCACTAAAGGTCAAAAAGACCCAGTTTTCCTCTGCTTGTTCCTACCCGAAAGAGAATAAATCTGGGAGCTGAATCGCTTCTCTGACAATAATTTATGAATCATGCACGACTGTGTTTGAGTTGAGAAAGAGCTTTCATACCTTTCCCATTAGCTCAGATTAAGTTTTCATATAGATGCTGAGAAGCATGCTAGCAATATCCTCAGCTCATTTTTATGAAAATTTTATCAGCACTTTTTTTCTGTACTACACTCCAATTGGGATGTCTCAGAGTCTAAAGCGCAGCTTTGGACATGAACTTCTCTCAACCTGGCTGGCTGCTGCTCTAAAGGTTTCAATATTTTATGGGCTCTGGCTAACTCAGCCATGAGATTCGAGCTGCAGAGATTTAAGTCTAATGTAAAATCATGAACGGATGAAAACTGGGATGTCATAAGTAATACATCTACAAGAGTGGAGCACAGTTAGCATTTTTTAAAGGGGGCTTTAAAAAGAAAACAACATTCTCTGTTCTGTCTTTATGCCCCAAAATGAAAAGCCCCTGAGCTATTGTACTAGCACAGAGCCAGCTTTTTTTGCTTGCGTTTCTTCAATTGCTGCTTAATTGTTGTGGCGGGCTGCTCCTGCCTCCCCCTGCCTCTTCAGGTCCCCCAACCACATGAAAGCTCCTGATGCATGCATTCCAGAGAAATGGGCACAGTGTGGTAGAGTGTATAGGCCAAACCTATTTCTTACATCTTTCTCTTTTTGTTTCAAAACTGGTTTAAAACATTTGGAAAAGCTGTCTATTCAGCTGAAGTGTCCCAGTGTATTCTTTCCTAGGGACAGTGGGGTCACATGTGATCCGCCTGATGGACTTTTTGACTGCAATCTATAGCCATTTCCCTTGAGCCCTGCAGAGCAGGCAGAGCGGGGAAAGCTCTGTAATGGCTGCAATAACAATGTGTTCTTTGTGTGCAAGAATCCAGGGGGAAGAGTCTGGTAGTCACAAAACCCATCACTTTGTGCTCACTTATTTCTTCATTATGCACTCTACCCTTAAACATACTTTTAAACAGCAAATAGATTTCTCTGTGAAACACCACCTAAGCATGAAGTGAACAAATACAAAAAGTTTCCTTTGGAGATGGCTGTGGCCATCATTGCTAGTTACTAACCTGTTCCAAAGAAGACAAGTGATGTCAGGAACTGCCTGCCTATGCCCGTAACTGGGGGAAATGTGGGGATTTCTAGACAGGGTATAAGCCACTTGTTCAGAAATGTCACCTGACATAAGATTATCTCCCCAACTATAAAACCTAAAATCAACACTGTGTTAAAGTACAGAATTGTACAAGTGCCAAAGACCAGGCTGATTGGATGAAAGGGCCCTTCAGGGTATGAATCTCCAGCCACCTGGTCAAGTTAGTCTTAAGAGCTGCAGGGACCTCCAGATGTAGGGCTCCCCAGTGTTTTATGTCAAAAGTTCTGTCTGACCCCTGTGTTCAGCTGAAGCTCAGCCACTTGTTAGGGACGCAAGCAACATGGAAATTAATGTTTGCGTCTAAACATATTCTTGGTTATGAAGTTTCTTGATTTTGTCTCCTCTGGCAGACGCTAGTGTCTGCAGCTGGTGAGGTGGACCAAAGCAATGCTGCAGCCTTCAGCCTCAACTCATTAGAAGCCAACCACTGACGCATACTCCTGTTTACAAGTCATTTATAGCAGCTCAGGATGGGAGCGCTGTGCTCCCCACGAAAGCTGGTGGCATGTCCCCATTCTATGTATTCAGTGTTCAATGGCTGGTTGCTCATTACTCTGGGGAGGAGGCTGGAGGAAGAAGAGAAGGTATCCACTAGGGCTGAAGTACCCCTGCACTTAGAAGAATCTGTAAAAAATCTAGAGAAAATGGTAAAAGGCATAGATTATGAAGGTCGGAAAAAATGTGATTTAGAAAAAAAGGTAAATTCTACCGCATGTATATGTATGTGATATAGGGTAAGACTTGGTAAGAGATACCAAATCACTGTTTCAAGCACATACATGTTCATATGAGTAATCCCAACCCCTGGCTTATGAAATGTGTAGTTTCTGCCTTTTAAACCCTGGATGGACATTTTTTGTATGCACACAGACTGCAAAGTTCAGTGTTTCCCTTACTCTTTTTCCTCTTCCTCACCTCTTTAAAGTTCCTTACTCTCCTGTGGACCACCTTGGCCTCTGTCACATGTGCCCACATGCCTGCACTCCTACAGTTCAGTCTCAGATTTCACCAGCACAAAAAAATACAGCACATTTGTGTGAGTCTGGTTCTCCCCACATAACAACCTCTAATCCAACTCAATTTCCTGCAAATGTCATGAGTTTATTTTTTTTCCTCATAAAGGAATAAAAGTGTATAATGCAAATCAAATTATTTGATTTCCTCTTTCAAAACTTATCGATAACTCATGTTTTAGTCAGATTAAAAGCCAAAGTCCTTAGGCTTGGATAAGGTCTGTTGTTCAAGACCTTCTGTGACCTTCCCTCACTTACCCCTTCTTCCTTCCTCTCCTAGCACTCACATTCCGCAGCTACTTACACCCATGTCCCCAAGTGCCTCTCTGCCTTTTAGACCTGTGCATGCTGTTTTCATCACCTGGACCCTTCGGCTGTCCCTAACTTCTACCTAGCTCTTGGGTTTCTGCAGGGGCAGTCCTGACATTCCAAGCCTTGGTCTCATCACCACCTACATCTGCCTATGGAACTTCAAGTTACCACCAGAGCATCTCGCACCGGCTGGTCGTGTTCAGTAGATCATGAGCTCATCTCCCTTGTTGAGCCTGGCAAGTGATGAGTCTTCTGAAAATATCTGGTGAACAATTAAAGGTCTTGCAAGGAAAGGGAGGGCATGAGCGTGCCGCCTGAACAAACATGCTTCATGCTTTTCTACAACCCTGTCTGGGTTGAGCCTGCAAATGAGGTCAGTGTTTAATCAATTGGTCCAAAGTGCCTTTAAACTACAGCTTCTCGTACAGAGCCAGAGATGAAAGGAGATAGAAGTTGGTATTTCCTCAGAAAAAAAGCCAACGCTGACATTTCAAATAGGCGACTTTCAGATGAAACATATTCATCCCCCGCTTATACTGGCCAGTGGGATGCTTTTAACAGCCCTGAAAAACAATGAGACACAATTCATTCTCTCTCTCTTTCTCTCATCTCTCCCTCCCTCCCTCCCTCCCTCCCTCCCTCCCTCCCTTCCTTCCTTCCCTCCCTCCTTTTCTCTCCCATAAGCCCCTCTGCCCAATCTTAAGAGGAGGAAAATGCAATTACATCCACACCTGTTTAAAATTTAAGAGCACAAAAATGAGTTGAGGTTCTTTTTTTTTTTTTCTTTTTGCAGGAAACAAATTAGCCCACAGTAGACTTGTGCCTGCAAGCGGCCCGTTTACTTGGTTACTTCCTGTGCCTCGAGGCTAGCATTTCCCCCACTAATTCTGCCAACTTCTTTCCATATCAGGGCTTATCTCCTCGATGTCTGCAGAGCTATATGACAAGCGAGAGTCCGGGCTGTATTTTATCTATTTAATCATCCCCATTGCCTAATCCCAGAAAGTCTAACTAAGGTGATGAGTCATTTTTCCAAGCACTGGCTCTCTCATAAATTGATGCCCAATGGTTTTAGCCAGTGCATACTAAATGTTTAAAGCTACCTCATTAGGTTTATAGCTAAAATTCAATTCATAATGTTCATGTTTCTGACATGGTTGAGTTATACAGGATATAGGTCCCCTCAAAACACACTCTCTCTCTACCTCCCCCCTACACACACACATACACACACACACACACACACACACACACACACACACACATGTTTTATTTTGAGTAAGGTGCTTTGTTCTGCTTCTTGCATGTAGTAAGTCATAATCACTGTTTTTTATTATTAAATTGATTAAACTTCAATTGGTCCCTAGTAAAACAAGTTGCTATCAATTCCAGGCCAGCCTAGGATAAAAATCATGCCATTTCCTCATATGCAAAGGCAGGGTATGGTGGCATGCACCTGTAATTCTAGTAATTGGGAAGCTGAGGTAGAAGGATTTCAAGTTTGAAGTCAGCCTGGCCTCAAGTCAAGAGCCTGCTTCAATAAAACCAAACAAGTGCACAACTTAAAGGTAGACATGGAGATTCACGTATCATGGTGTCTTGCTTGAGACACCATCGAGTAGTAATTAGACTTCAGCCACTTCTGTGTCCCACGGGAGGCCTCCAGGAAGGTGTCCCAGGTTCAGTGCAGAAGGAAGAGACTTTTGAGCCAAAGGTCCTGAATTTGACACCAAAATCCTCCTAATGGTCTAGATAAATTTCTCAATTACTTAATTTCTGTAAGTTGTTTCCTCTGTAAAATGTGAACAGATTTCTTTGTGACAAAATGTGTAAGGCAATTGTCTCTGCACACAAATGGTGTAAAGAATATCTTATAAAGTGTGTGTGTATGTATCTTCTTTCCAAAGTTATTGCGAAATCACCCTAACTAACAAAACTCATACACAACCTAACAGAAGACACTTAAAATCACTTAAAAGTGAGTATCAGGGGCTGAGGAGATGGCCCAGCAGGCAAAAGGGCCATCTTTGCTGCAGAAACATGAGGACTATAGTTCAAATCCCACAACCCACATAAGAAGCTTAGCATGGCTGAGGATGCCTATTACCCCAGCACTGTGGATGAGGCAGACTGGTGGGTTGCTGGGATTTGCTGGCCACCAGCCTAGCTCTATGTTCAATGAGAAACTGCATCAATAAAATAAATCAGAGAGTACACTCCTCTGGGCTACTCATGTGCATGGGCACATACAACACACATGTACACATAGCGACACATAGCGAATATTGATACAATGTTAATAGCAATGGTAATGAGGTCATTAACAAGGTTTCCAGGTATAAAGTAGATAAGAGATATTTATATAAAAAACAAACATTAACTTTTTGCAGGATCATGGCAAGAATCTTGTTGGATGGATAAACACTGATCCTCTGAAGCTTGTTCTGGTATCATCTTTGATCCCAGCTAAATTGGCCTCATATATCGAATGATTGATGCTGGGCCAGAAGCCTTCCAACTTATCAGTCTTGAACTTGGCCAGTGCACTCTGTTCCCATCTGCATTCTCCAAATCCATGCTCAGTGCCAGGTGTAAGGGGAGTATATGGCAAACATGTTCTCTTAGCTCAGAACTGAAGGACGTGCGATCCCAGCTACTGACGGTCTGCCTTTCCGTCTCTTCACCTGCCAACCTTGGGAGGTTTCCCTGCTCATCACTTGGTGGTTGAAAAGGTAATTCATTAGAAATGAGTTTTACCTTGTTTATGGCTCCAGTGAGGACAGTCTTCTCCTCCTCTGCAGCACTGGATCCAGTTTCTTTCACTGTCCCTCAGCTAAAGGAGAAAACTAAATAAACAAATATGTGTATGTCTAAACAAATAAGAAGAGTAAATGGCATTTACAAGTAACTAGGGAACGTTTTCAACTTTTATTGTTACATGAAGAAAAAGACTATACTCATAGGGTCAGTAATAACATACGTGCATGTCCCGTGCTCCATGATGTCAGCAAACTCCACGTGGAGAAATAAATCATCCATTACTTGGAATTTTCTGATATTATCATAGGAAATAAATAATTAATATGAACTTTTTTTGGCAATGGTGATTTCAGTTCATTTCCACCTGGTTCTGTTGCCTAATGAAGCACGTGTTCACCCCGATAGTCCCATGGCTGTGGGGGTCTCCATCCTAAGTGAGTTTCACTCTGTTTTCTCACAACCAATAAATGCCCAGAGTCACTGCTCTTCCTGTCTTTCATATGTCTTTAAGCTGCCGATCCCCCGGCTCTTCCTCATTTTCTCCCTTCTCCTACACACGCAGACACACACACACATACATGCACACACAGACATACACATACATGCAAACACACACATGCACACACACACACAAACACACAGACACACACACGCACACACACATACATACACACACAGACACATACACACATACCTAGACACACGCACATGCACACACACACACACAGACAAACACACAGACAAATACATGCACACACACACACATGCACGCACAGACACACATACCTAGACACACGCACATGCACCACACACACAGACAAACACACAGACACACACACACGCACATATACCTAGACACACGCACATGCACACACACACACAAACACACAGACACATACACGCACACACACACATACCTAGACACACGCACATGCACACACAGACACACACGCACATGCACACACACACAGACACACACACACACATGCATACATGTGCACGCATGTACACACACACACAAACACACGGACACACACACATGCACGCACAGACACATGCACACATAGACACACACATACACATGCACACATACACATGCACACACATGCACACACAGACACACGCATACAGACACATGCACACACACATGCACACATGCACATACACGTATACACAGACACACAGACACACACACATATATACACAGACACACACACATTCACACACATACACACACCAGAGAGGGGTGAGGGAAGGAATTATTCTCTGCATCACGAACAGTTTGCTTGGTCTTACTGAAACCTCTATTCGAGTCTTTCTTGGGGGCTGGGCCTGGTAGCACACACCTTTAATGCTAGCATTTGAGAGGCCGAGGCAGACAAACCTCTTGAGTTTGAGGCCATCCTGATCTATGGAGAGAATTCCAGGACAGCCAGAGTTACAGGAAAAAACTTTTCTCCAAAAACCAAAAGGCCTTCCTGAAGTTAATACAGATCAATAGTAGAGTGAGCATGAGAGAGAGAGAGAGAGAGAGAGAGAGAGAGAGAGAGAGAGAGAGAGAGAGAGAGAGAGAGGACAGAGAGAGGTGGGGGAGAGACAGAGATTGGCTTTTTATTTAATGCAAACCATATTTAGATGGATCCACCTTTGCTCTATCACTCCGACCCTGGTTTACTTTTTAGGCTCCCATGCCACCAATCCAGTTGTACAGTCCCTTCAGAGTCAGTGTCCTTCCTTCCAGTCAAGCTTCTGCAGAAAGAGGCCTGAAGACAAACAGGCTGGAGTCCTTAGTTTGCCCCCTCTGAATGCTGGCTTTGAACATTTTAGTGAACATCTATATTACCACTTGGGTTTTACAATAATCAAGTGTAGCACCATCCTTCTGAATGGGAGCTGGAGAGGGCTTCAGTGGAGGGATTCCATGGAGGACTGTGCTGTGTTGGGAGGGCGAGGCAGGAACAGCTAAATGAGATGAGTTAGCAGAACGAGGAGGGAGTCTCTGTTTCCTCTACGTTTAAGGGGTGCTACTGGTTAAATGCATCTTGCTCTTCACAGAAGCCATGCAGATGTCCTTTCCCCCAGTGCCAAATTAGACTAAATTGGGAATAAAACCGTTAAAGACAGAATTAGGTCAGTCATGGTGGGTCCTAGATAAAAATTCCCAATGTCCTTGTAAGATGAAATTCTTTAGGGGAACGAAGACCTGAAGACACAGGTTATCTTCATTGGTGATTCAAAGAGGTCTGGGAATTAAAACCCAGAGTGCTGCAATTAAAACCCCACTATGCTCACTCTGTGCTCTCGAACTTCTGTTGACGTAAAAACTGTGAGAAAATATATTTCTGCTGTTGAAGCTCCTTTGTCTATAGCATTTTTTTTTTTACAGCCACCTATGGGCTGCGAGAAGTTTTCCATCAACACCCACCCAGAGCCACAGCAATAGTGAAGCCTTTAAGAACCCAGTGTCTTCAGCTAAAGGAACAGCATTGGTACCACTGATGACCCTCACCTCAGCAGAGGCAGAACAGCCTCTCTTCCCTGCCCACTGCTCCTCTAGGTGGCTCCACAGGCCTAACAAGAAGCTAAGGGCAGGAAAGCATAGGTGTTGAGGTCATCAGTGGTCAACTTCCAAGACACAGAATGAAGAAAGAGGCTCTGAGGGGCGGATAATGGTGAATACCTGTGCCTGAAACTTATTCACTCAGACTTGTTACCTGCCAAGTGTAAGTCTTCTGCTCTGGTATTAATCTCAATTCTACCAGATGTTCAGACCAAACACTGTGCAGCCATCCTTGACTCTGTTGGCACATTCTATTCTCCTGGCCTTAAATATATTTCCAGGACTGAGGTTCAGCAAGGTGCTTGCTATATAAAAGTATGAAGATCCAAGTTTGACCCCTGAGAAATGACACACAAACGCACACACACATATACACATTCGTAAAGACACCCCCCCCCATACACACACAACCAGTAAGGTGGTGTATCTTTGTAATTTCGGGTCTGGGAAGGCAGATATTTAGGGCTTTATGCCTAGTTTATATAGCTGAATCAAGGCTACAGGCCAATTCAGGGCACTGTCTCAAAAGAGCAAGGTGGTGAGGAATCACACACACACACACACACACACACACACACACACACACACACACACACACACACACACACACGCATATATTTGTCTCAGCACAAGACCTTGTTCACAGTAGGCCTCAGCCGTTCTCCTCCACTCCAGGTTCTACCATTCCTGGAGTCCTGAGCTGGTGCTTGAGTGAAATTGTGACTCCCCTTCCTCCTCTTCTTCACCACCACAATCAACATCAGCACCACCATCATTAACATCACTACCACCATCATCAGCATCGCCACACCATCAATATGATCATCACCATCACCATTATCACCACCATCACTACCACCACCACCTCCACCAGCTCCCAAATTCAACCCCTCTCTAATTCTTCCCAATCATAAGTAAGCCATTTCAGGGTAGATTATTTGCCCTCTGTGAGGTCAGGCCTTCTCACCTGCTGGGCTTCCTGCTTCAAAGCACAGACATTTCCCTCCTGTTGTCTTACAGACGAATTCTCTTTAATGACACTCATATGCAAAAAGTTATTGACCCCCACATTAAAATAAAGCCTTGTGGCCTTTTCTGAATATATAAGTTGGACACATAAATAATGCATTGTCATTTATTAGAAAGTCATGCAACTTGCGGAATTATAAGGAAGAACGCAGAGGGTAAAAGACTTCAAGTCCTCCTGCCCTTCAACAGTCATTATTAATATTTATGTGACTGAACTTGCACATGTCTTTGGGCACATTTGCATCTGTATCCTACATTTTATATAAATAGGTTTTTATTAGACATACCTTTTAAATATTATCTGCAGCTTCCCCGTGGTCTTCAAGTGTTCTGTTTACCTTGTCTTCTTTCTCTTTCCCTCATCCTCTGCGTGACCATAGACCCGGGGGGAAATAGCCTTCCATGTTTGTTCCCTCCCCTCATTGTCACGTGTGAATATTTAAGGACATATATTTGGTTTTGTGTTCATTTACATTACACAAGTCAGACCACACAATATCTGCTGCTTCTCTCTAGCTCCTACGAAAGATCTTATTAGTTAATCAATATCAACGTGTTGTTTACCAAATGCTGCATCATGGTATAAATGTATCACAATTTACCCAACTGAGCGACTAATAATTAATATTCAGAGTATTTACAAATACTCCATGTGCCAGGATAAGCATAATCTTCTTTTCCAAATTGGCAGATTCACTTATAATAGAGTTCTCCATGAAATGGGCTGCTCTTACCTTGTGTTGATCCTAAAGTTATTGTGTGAAATGTCAGGTCATGAGGCTGTAGGGGTGAAATACCATCATTATTTTACCACCACGACATGGACATGGTATTAACGAAACTCTGAAAACTTAAAACTGCATTTTTAAAATCCATAGTGAGATGCAACTTATTAGAAACCAAATCCAAATGATAAAAGGGTCTCATGATCATTTGAAGAAATGCAAGTTTAGAAACCATAGATAATCTTGGTTTATCAAATTAGTGAAAAGTTCAACAGAATCCACACTTAGGTATCCACATGAGCTGTAAAGGAAACAGACGCACTTTTAACACCATAATACTTTTTTTTTCCCCCCTAGCGTTTTTGTGCTAAACTTTTTTCACTCTCCAGCTCTTATTTTGCTTTTTATAGTATCCTGAGCCCGGATTGCAGTCTCATCCTTTAGGGTGTCTGGCACCCCTTCCCACACTGCACCCACCCTCCAACCTAGCTTTTCCTCCAATATTTTTTAGCTTCTTCATACCCCAAACTCTGCTATTGCTGGGATTCCTTTTGATTTGTGGGGAAGTGAGAGCAGGACTCCTCTTCCTTCCCGATGGGAAACAAAGCATGTTAACATTATCGCTTATTCAGTTCTTTATTTATCTCCAAATGTGGGGCCCCAGGCCTTTGGTCAAACATTGTCTTTACTGGGTGACATTTGTGTTGTTTGAGGTCTTCAGCTTCTCAGCTATAAATTATGAGACTCATCAGCCTTGGATGAGCAGTATCCCTTACCAAGTGTGGATTGGGCTCTGCTTCTCTGGGGAATAATAATTAAACTATAGTTATTATTAGTTATTATTTGAACACTTTCTGTCTTGTAGAATTTCCTTTTCCTGGTCAGCTTTGTAAAAAGGAGCGGGCTCATCTTAAGGCTTCTGAACTAGTGGGGTTTTTTTGGTTATATTTCTGGGTATATGAAGCTTGAAAACCAGGGAATTTGCCATGATGCTGCTCCCGGGCCACAGAATTCTAACTATCCTACCTATTCTGCCCTTGACTCTTCCAACAGTTTGATTGTGGAATCGTGGTTTTCTGTAGCACTCAGCAAAAGCAATGGGGAGGGATATGAAAATACTGCCTTGAGGCCCAGTAAGATGGTTCAGCGGGTCAAGGTGTCTGCCACTGTGCCTGATGACCTGAGTTCAATTCCCAGAAGCCAGCTGGTAGAGGAGTAGACACATGTGTGCTAAATAAGTGGATACATTTTCTAATAAAAAGAATACTGGCTTTCTGATAAATTGGGGACAATTGTACCATGTAGAAGTCAAATGAGCAGATACTGAGTCTAGATTTAGCAAATAGTTTATGTAAATATTTTGCCTTTTTTAACTTTTCCAAGGCACCTCCTCTCCAGAGTCCCTATGACCTTTATGAGCTGACCAGAAAGAGTGTTTGTATTCGGAGCAAAGACCTCTCTGCAAAGTCTTAACATGTACCTGATATGGGATGACTTTCTGTATGCTGTGAATATCACTTGTTAATAAATGGACTATTTGAGCCTATGGCAGGCATCGTAGAAGGAGCGGGAAATCTGAGCATAGATAAAGGGGACCGGGGGCAGAGTCAAGAGAGACGGGATCCAGCCACCCAAAAAGTAAGATGTAAAGAACAGATTAATAGAAATGAATTAAGATGCAAGAGCTAGCTAGCAGTGTGCCTGAGCCATAGGCCAAGCAGCATGTAATTAATATAAGCATCTGTGTTTTTCTGTGAAACTGCAGGTCTGTGGGTCTGGACGATGGTCCCGACAGCCCAGAAACCACCTATTACATGTACCTGATTCATTTATGTGTCTCTTTTAGAGAGATAAATTGAAACCTTAGAATGTGAAAACCATGGCTTCGTTGCTGGTCTCATCAATTGGAAAGTGTTAATTGGTATTAACTAAAGGCGGATCCCCTGGCCTTTGTTAATATAATGCTCTGTTCTTTTTGCCACAGAGAAGGCACTGTTCTAATTGAAAGGCAACTCCACAATTTTACAGGCAGGGAAGAGAAAAGTACCTACTGATTTTCTCAATGTCACATCTGCGTTGCTCTTCATAAGACAAAGGGAAGAAGACAGTGAGGGCAGGTATCCTGCAGGAAGAACAGGGCATAGCAGAAGTGTCCCTAGTTCTCACTATTGCCCAAGAACCCAAGCAACCCAGTGGACAGAAGACAATCCCTTCTTTAGTCAGTTTTTATAGTTAAATGTAATCACTTCCCCTTTGTGAAAAGCACTTATTTCAAAGCCAGGATTCATTGATTGACACATTCAAAATATTATTGAGCAAGCAACATATGACAGGCACCTTTCTAAGTACTAATGTTATGGCCAGGAGAAACAAAACTCTGCTCTCCCAATAACAGACAGAATTTAGGAGGTAGTTATGCAATGTAATCTGTTATTAATAAGAGCTACCAAGAAATGAAGGGCAGGGAAATTGAGAGTGACTGGACTAGATGGTGTGGCCAACCATGTTGGCCTCCGTAAGAGATGACATTTGAACAGTGGCCTGAATTCAGTGAGGAGGGAATAATGTGATATGTGACAGAAATTTCCCAGTAAGGTAAGACGTACACAGACTCTAATCTGCCTGGGTGTGTTTGACAGCATGGGAAGTCAGAGGGCATTGCTTAGACACTAGATGGTAGCCATTAGATGATCTTGAGCTATATGATTTACTAAAATCCTGTTGTATTGAAGGTGAATCAAGCTTCTCCCACCTAGCTCTTTAACCCTCTCAATTTTAGTCTCTAGCTTTGATAAATGCATAACAGAGAGGCTCATCCCCTAGTCTCTTACATAGACTCACATGTAATGAGTACTTGCAGTGAGTGCGTATACACATGATAGATGTATTTTCCCTACTCAGGGAAACTGATCACTTTTTCTGGGTGCAATGTAACCTGAAGTTCCAGACAAGGACCTTCATCTCCCTTTCCCCAGAGAACTAGTACTTTGTATCCATATCTCTTTCCCCAATGTACTCAAAACCAAAGGCAGCTGGGTTGAAATGCTGAGCTCTGAGGTTTGCTGGGCTTGACACACAGCTTCTGAATACAGCCGAGCCAGATTCTTACCATGGGAGCAATCAGGGTTACTTAAGAGATGAATTCATTGGTATGTGGTAAACTTTAAATGTTAGTTGACAAGGCTTAGAGACGTGTCTCCAAGTTCTGAGAGCTTGAACGAGGCATGGCTAGCCCCATTAAAAAGACTACTGAGTTCTTGAGCTGCCCTAATTTGATCCTGCTTTCTTAGAAAACAGATCAACAACCCTGTCATGAGACCATCCTATCTTCAAAAATTATATTAAGGTTCAATTTGTATCTGTGAGTGTTAAAATACCATTTAATAAATCTTAATACTTTATGTAATATATTACAAATAAAACTTACATCAATAGCTGGTGCCCCACATTGGGTGCCATCTGTTATAAAGGGGTTTTTTACTTTATCTGGCCAGAAGTCTAGACCCACAGACTTGCAGTCTCAGACTGTTTAGCTGCCCATCACTGCTTAGGCCTTTAAAAATGACTCATATGCTTATATTAGCTTTATGTTGTTTGGCCTATGACTTAGGCATATTATTAGCTAGCTCTTTTATCTTAACTGAATTTATTTCTATTGATCTGCTTTGTCAGTGGCCTGTGGCTCCTCTGTGCTTTTTTTAATGTTGATTTTTTGGGTGTCTGGCTCGATCTGTTTCTGACTTTTTATTTTTTTTAATCTATATGCTCCTGTCTCTGGCTACAGTGTTTGTCAAGGGTCAAAACAGCTCTTTTATTTAAAGATTGATATTTATAGCATATAGAAAGACATTTTCACATCATTGGTCCAATCCTCTTTCTGGGTTATAATGAGTATAATCGGTTGTTACATGGTGTAGATTGTACCCCAGGTTATTTATCCTGAAACTCCTCCATTTCCTGGACCAACTAGAGTTCACAAGCTGAGAACATCTTTGTAATCACTGGGTGTGGAAAGTAAGGGACATTTGTCTTATTATACAGTATGTCTCTTTCCTAATATGTATTCATGCAGATCTGGATGTAACAGTCATGGAATATGATTATCCTGAGACAAGAAGACAAGCCTCAAACTCTACAACTGTGATTAATTTATGTTGTAGAATTACTGAGTAACAAAAAATTAAAATTTCAACAAATCTGAATGAGATTTTCTCTTCTTCAGTTTCATTTAAAACTTTGTCATAAGCTGCATTTTAATCTTAGTAGACAATTTTTTGGATACAAGGCTACATTTTGGAATAATAGAAAAACATTTTAATATTACTAAGCATTTTGTTTTGTTTAGTACAAATTAAATTGAGTTGTTTGATTTTTAATTCCTTCAGTTACATAAAAATCTTATTCCATAGCCCCACATATATTTATTTTTAATTTTTCCCCACTAGGTAGTAAAGTTAAACCTGTGGGCACACACACTTGGAATCAGAAGGATGATGAGCTCTGGGCTAGCTTGGACTATATAAAAGGAAGTTCTCCAAAATAAAGAGAGAGTATTATTTAACTCTATTGATTTTATTTATGACTTTAAATATGTAGATATAAGTTATGATTTTTATTTCCCAGTGGGAAGAGTCACAGATATTAGGAATGTTCATGTAGAGCCCTGCAGACCAAAATAAAACCTTTGGGTTTGATTCCAAGCTTGATGTTATCCACCAGATAGTTCCAAATAATGTAACAACCAACTAGAAGCCCATTCATCATATGGAGATTTGATGAAGACTTTCCCCACCTCCCTCCAGCACCCCTGATTCTTATAACTAGGATTTATAAATAACATTGTAGAGATTCCAAGGCTATCTCAGCCTACACACCCACAGCCAGTGAGTAGTCTGGAGGTGCAGCTGAAATAAAGAAGGATTCTCCCCACCCGGGCTACACTTTTCTTGTAGGATGCCTTGACTTTTATTCATACAAACAGTGAATGGAACAGGGTAATTTTCCAGGAGAATCATATGTCACATTCAAGTGGTATGCTTCTCCAGTCTGTCTCACTTTGAATCTTTCCTCCTTCCTTGTTTTGTTTCGTGGCTTTGAATGGCTCATTTGGAGAATCTCTGTCTCTCTGTCCCACGGGAGGTTAACCATTGGCCTCATGAGATCACTGTGAAGTTTAAATAAAATAAGCTCCAGGAAAACTTTATAACAAGATCCAGGATATAAATACAAACTTAAAATATTATTTATATTCACTTTTTTCTTTACTGGATTTGAAAGACTAGAAAGGGTGGGTTTTGGCTCCCTGAATGTTGTGTTCTTTCTTTAGCTGAGCAACTTTGGAGAAGTGGGGTTTTGGGGCAGTATTCCAGCAGAGGATAGAAGCAATCATGACTTAGGAGAAAAATTGAGTTCCTAGTGTTAAGATGTTAGGACATTCCTACTATAAATGCAGCTTTCTGCAGGTACCAACAATTGTAGAGTGTGTCATCTTATTTTGGAAATTAAAATTTGTTACAAAAATCAAATAACAGTAAAGAAGAACAATTTACTACTCATGTGTACTCCATAAACCAGAAGCCTTGACATGTTAGAAGAACAGTATGAAAAATACGTGCTAAACTGGGATCTGCAGGTTAGCAAGAGCCCAAGTAAGTTTTATGCACATAAAAAAGTATGGAAAACACTTTTAGGACAGTGTTTTTGGTGTCTGGCAAACCTTGAAGAAATGCCTGGGTAAGTACCCAAGTCTCACCAGGCATAGAAAACCAGAATATCCAGAGATCAATTCCTTGAATCTGTATTTCTTAATGTGCAATTTAAAAAGCTAAAAGTAAAGATACTTAATTATAAGTATCACAGGCTTTTTTAACTTAGAAAAAAATCACCTACTAAGACCAAACTGTTCTAGTTGTATAAACAGTGACATTGAACCTTAATAGTTATGGAGACTAGAAGAAGTCATTTATTTCTGAAGAATGTTCTTAGTAGAATTTTACAAATTATGTTCCTCACCTATAAAGAGTGATATTGGATCTGGATATGGTGGCTTACTTGGAAGTCTGAGGCAAGAGGTTTGCTATGAGTTTAGGGCCAGCCTAGATCACACTGTGAGTTGCAGACTATCCTGTGATACAGAGGAAGGAAGGAGGGGGGAGAGATGGAGACAGACAGAGATTAACAGTTGTTTGCACATGAACCCATATACACAACGGAACTTCTATCCTTGCTGACACTGAAAAATTCCGCAGAGCTGCTCTTGCTGTTGGCTTTTATGTAGAACGGTCTTCACCCAGACACCCATGTGATTTTCAGTGGCTCCTCATTATCTTTCTGACCAATCACCACTCCACTGTGGGCAGGCTTTCCCCTCCTCTCCAATGTAACGCAGCACAGCTCGCCACTGCTGTTAACACCATCCCTCACATATTCTTCCATTCTTCTCAGAGACTCCTTGCCTTTCACCTCAGATAAACTGACGGTCTTTCCAGCTGAGCACTGAGGTGTACAAACACAAGACTCGTGGTCTCTTCTCTGCTAGGAAGTGGCAAGTATACAGTCGGCATCAGCAAATATTTATTGAGTGATGACATGAATAAATGTACTTTGATGCTTGTGTTCCATGGCTCCTCCAGTTTTCTTAATTAAAGTCTGGAAGCTTCTTAGGATTTGGTGCCTGTGTTTTCTTCTGTGTGAAGTTATTCCTATAGATCTTCTGACCCCAGAGGGATGACTACATCCCTCCACTGTGCTTCCTTTATGGATTCTTTTGTCCTATTATTCATTAGTTGGTGTGTTTGTCTCAGCTTCTCTATATATAATGAGCCCCTCAACATCAAGGACCATTGCTAGTTCATATCTTTGCCACTCCTATCTATATTTGCTGAATGAAAAAAAAAAGTGCATTTTTGTAAAACACCCACACACACTGAAACCATATATACATTCAACAAAGGGGTCTTTCAGATTCCAGATCTGTGGCTGAGAGACTAGTGTTAAAATTATATCAAACAAATTTCTTAAGCACTTCTGTGCCTGAACCCACAGCCCTATATTCCAGCTGTTGCCCATGACTGTTGCCAGAACATGAAAAGTGAAGTTGGCTTAGAGTGCGTGGGAGAGACCTGACATTACCAGAAGACCACGGAGACCAGTCAAAAAGAAGCCAGTGGAATGCTCCCCAGACTACACTGTAGCCCCTCAGTCTCCAAAGCTCTTCAGAGTGTATAGCAAAGTCTTCTCTATTTTTTATTTTTTTTAACCAGTTGCCTGCTCTGGCTCAGGGAGTGTGCTTTTTCATGGGGTACTCAGATCTGGCAAGACTGTAACAAATGTCTCCCCTCAACTCGTAGAAGAACCAGTGACAACATATGCTTGCTTCAGATGGTGGCACTATGAAGTGTTTGGTAAACTGGAGCGATCCTTCCCAATTTAAGTTTGCTTTTAGTATTTGGGGGCAAGGCTTCACGTCCTCACTGAAAATTCTCTTCTTGAATGCATTATTCCTGTCGTAGGTAAGATGGAGCCACTGTGTTCATTTCCCCTTATAGTCAGTATTTACTAAATCTCCAGGTACTGAACACTTTGTAGACACCATGGGATTTATGATTCTCGGTAGGTGTAGGGGGAGATATTCTAGTGCCGATTATGGTGGGAACTTTAATATTTACTTAAAATTTGAGAAAAGCAATACCCATTGGTGATGAATTCGCAGAATGCATCTGGTCACTGGGCTTGTATTACTTTTGTTCTTAGCATATAATTAATCTGGTCACCCTAAACATGTCCCAAGTATAAGTGATAAAATAAAGGAGGCTCAAATCTGAGAGGGAGATGTGACCTTTGCCCTGATGGCTCTGAATGATGCAGTGGACATTTGGCTGTCCCCTGTTTAATTAGCTGTGATGGGCCATTGATGTGCTACAATTGTTTGTCCTAGTAACGGGCTCCAAAATTAGAATTGGAACAACTCACTTAGACAGCTGCCACAGAAAATAAGCATGTGAAAATGCTCCTTGGTCAAGGTAACAGGGTAGAAATAGCAAATCCCCACATGATTATGTCACACCCATTTTGTTTTTCTATTTCAAGCGTAGTTGACATACCAGCCACAGTAACTGAGAGAACCGTCACTAGGGGTGGCGTCGAGACTGCTGCTTTGGATCAGGATAGGAAGGATAAACATGCAACCTGAAGTGTGCTAATCGCAAAGGAATACAGCAACAAGCACTGAACAATTTGGGTCAGTTCCTCGCAGTGTTTAATTAGAGCAATATATCTGTTTGCAATCCACAGCCGATGTGACAAGCTAATGTGTCCATGTACAGACAAATTAACCTCTGCCCGTCATCTGTGAGGATCCGTGAGAAAGCTGCCATGTTTGGCCTCTATCCATGCGAGACTGAATAAAACTTAATGATAATTACAAACACAAATGTTAATGGAAAATATATTTCATGCAAAGTGTCTCCCCCAGGATTCGGTGTTCACAGAGAGCTATCAGACTTGCACAATCAAAAGAATGAACATTTGTGCTTCTCTCTACTTTAAAAAAAATCTCATTATAATAAACTATTTGGAGGACGTTTTTAGGTACATCATATATCCTGTCTCCACACAAGCCCAGAAGACTGTTATATTTATGGGCCAACACTGAAATGTGACTATTACAGAAAGTCCACAATTAACATTAGGGTTCACTCTTGGTGTACATTCTGTGTGCTCAGGAAAATTTGTAATGGCCTGAAGCCCACTGCCTGAGTAATCCTCATGTTCTAGTCATTTGTCCCTTCCTACGTCAGCTCCTAGAAAACACCACTCTTCCCGATGTCCCCTGTTTTGCCTTTTCTAGACTACCTTATCACTGAAATGACTTACTGTACAACCTTACAAGACAGGCTTCTTTCACTTAGCAATAAACCAGTCCATCTTCTTCATGGTGAAAATCTGATTTCTTCCTCACACTCAATATATTCTGTGACTGAATGTGCTGTAACTTATTTATCATTTAATCGCTGAAGGATATCTTGATTGCTTGGAATTTATTTCTAAAGTTTGACAGCTGTGAATAAAGCTGTTATTAACATCTGTGTATTGGCTTTTAGTTGGACATGAGCTTCCAATTCCTTTATACAAATACCAAGGAACATGGCTGCTATATGGTCTAATAAAAGGTTTGGGTTTGTCAGAAGCTGCCAAACTGTGTTTCAAAGTGTCTTTTCCACTTTGCATTTTCACTAGCAATGAGCGAGAGACCCAGTTTCTTCACATTGTTGCCAGATTTGGTGGTGTTGGTTGTTGGTCCTGAAGAACCATGTCCTCTGAACTCTGACATCAAGCCACGCCCTTCCCTAGGCTCTGACGTCAAGACCTTTTAAAAGCGAGGTTCCATGTGCATCTGCCTCTCTCTCTCTGCCTTTGTCTTCTCTTGAGAGCCTTCATTTCCCCCTCTTCCTCTTCTTCTTCCCTTCCATTTCTTCTTGCTTTCTCTGCCACTGTAAGCATAACCCCTCTGTTATTCATAACCATATACAATAAAGCTCTTTTCTACATAGAAACAGCCATAAGAGTCTCCTGCTATCCCCTGCAGCTTTCTGCTGTGTTTCCCCATCCTACACCCATAGAATCCTGCTGCCAGATAGCTGGGTATATGCGAACCACACCAAAAATATGCTCAAAACCCTAATATTGATATTCTGGACTCTGGCCGTTCATTATAATGGGTCCATGAAAGGTATTTTTTTTTTGACATGCAGTCCCCTGACCCTACATATTATACATTGTTCCATATACTTAGTGACTAATTGTACATTTTCTTCAGTAAAGTTTCTATTAATCTGGGACATTTTTAAATGAGGCTGGTTATTTTCTTATTATTGAGTTCATTTATTTTAAGAAATATAGTTGTACACATTATTTTATGTGCTTAAAGTAAGGATAACTGAGTAGCACATGCGTGCGCACGTGTGTGTGTGTGTGTGTAGATTGCATGTGTATGTATATATGTATATATATGTATGTATGCATGCACACACAGGTGTTCGTGTGCATATGGCACCCAGATTAAATCAAGTATTTCTGTCCCTCACCTTGCTTTCTGATGCATCACCTCTTACCAGGCTAGCTTTCAGTGGGCCCTGAGATCATTCTCTTTCCACTTTGCAAATGCCAGGATTGTAGGTGCACTACTACGAGCAGATTTTTACGTGGTTACTAGAGGTCAAACTTGGGTCCTCACAATTGTATGGCAAGCATGTGACTGAGCTATTTCTAAAAGTTGGGGCTGGGGAAATAGTTTATCCAGTAAAGAACTTGCCAGGCAGTAATGAGGAGCCATGACAATTAGAACCAAAGTATATTGAACTCAAGCATTATCACCTCAAAAGAGAGATTTCTATGGTTTACCTAAAGCAACCCCAACTTCTCTATTTCATTAAATTGTCGGTTGCTCAATTTTGAAGATAGAATTCAGGACGAATTTCCATGAGAAAGGACTTTTGAAAGACAGGGATTCTGGATGCTGACCAGTTTGGCTGGGGAAAGGTGGGAGCCAGCATTTCACTGCCTGTTGTTACAGATCATCCCATCCTGCTTCAAAAAATGTCTGCATAGAGTAGATGGGAATAGTCACCAGATTGTCCCTGAGATGGCTCTCCTGAATTAGGCCTTCGGGTCTCCATTTGGCTAGGAGCACAGAGTGACTATAAGGTGTTTAGATGATTATCCAGGGGCCATTTAAGCTGAGGTCAAAGGGCTTTAAAATGTGACATCAAGACATTACATTTTCTTCCCCCTCTTCCCTGTGAGCTGAAGACAGTCCCCATTCCTTCCACTGTGCCTTGTAGTATCACTTTCCTCTCTGAGAGCTGTACCAGGGACCCTTGAATTGAGCAGGAATGGGGCACTATGGGAAATACCCTGTTACTCTCCACAGAACCCCATGGGCACATACCCATGTGTCAACTGTGTAGATGGGTGATACAAGGGAAGTCCCATGTCAAAATTCCTGCCAAGGAAAGAAGCCCAGCAGGGGACAGCAAAGCCTGTGTGGAGGGACACGGGAGATGGGCAAAGCCAAAAGGGATAGGGCTCCTGGGATTCTTTAGTCTTGAGGAGAGAAGGGGCTACTTGATATCTCCTTAAATGCAGACTACATTATTATTCAGAAGGCATATCCAGATGCAGGAACACTTCCCTGCTGAGGATAGAGCAGGGAACAATGGGGCCCAGCTAGAGAAGGAGGAATATATATGTGTAAGGAGGGGTTTCCTGACACTTGTGGTTATAAAGCATCATAATGGGATGCTAGAGAGCCTGTCGGAGCTGCTTCCCCACAGAATTTTAAGAATACGACAGACACCTCTTGGTAAAAATGGTTTAGATAAAACCTCCCTGGAGGTTGCAGGATGGATCAGATGACTTCTCAGGGGTCCTTTCAGCTCCATGTGTTTATCATTTTAAATGGACTACAAAGCTTTTTCAGATAAGCCCCATCCGGTAAACTTGGAACTATATCATTTTTCTCTTCCCACCCCCAAGCTCCATCCAATCTTATTTTCTCTGTTTATCCCGTGCTTTGCTGATGTCTGTTTGACACTGCTCTTTAGTTATCATGTCCACACTGCTGTGGATGCTATTGAGGCTCACAGACTCTACTAAAGATGGATGGGATATTCTCAAGGACAGAGAAAAGATGGACTCTCAGTACATAGCATAAAGGCTCTGCCGGCTCTCCATACTTCGAAATGCAGTCTCTGATGAAGCCAATTCTATTTTTGGGGGGGAGGGATCTTGTTTTGTATTTTTGCACTGATTTCAATCTCCATTCAAGATTCTAAAATATTTCACTTACATGATGAGGAAGCTCTTAACATACCACACATGGTTTGCTGTTCCTCAGACTTGGCTTCCCTTTGAACCATCCTATTTACACACAACACCGTCTTGAGTGTCTTGTGCCAAGGAGACCCAAGGTAGCTGCTGCCGGCTTTGTCCTCTGTCATGCAAGGCAGAAGTGAGAGCCTGTGAATGGTGCTTCACCCCCGTGAAGGGCTCTTGTGAAACCTGTGCTTTTTCAGTTCCAGATGGCTGCCTGCCTTCCATGATTCAGAAATTAATGAATTCATGTTACCTTCCCAGGACAGCCCTGAACAAAAGAAGGTTTGAAAATTAAGAGGTGGAAATTTACAAAGCCACGAAATTAGTCTAGATCACCTGAGAATTACTCAGTTGAAGGCATTTGAAAAGCTACAATATCTAAGCTGTTGCCAACAGGGGAAACTTTGCTAGACTTAGTAGAAACAACATAATTATTACATTTAAGTATAAGTGCTATATGCAAGATACATACCACTTACATAAATAGCAACCTGTAAGCAAATAAATATGCCAGTTTATAAAATGGGACACTATTTTACCTGCAAAATGATAGGTAAAAATCTACTGTTTATACATGAAAGAAGTGCCCTGTTTTAAAAGTATTTTGATTAAATTCATTTTGAGTTCACAGATACATCATGGGCACAAATCTTGGGTGATTTCCGTCCTTTGCTTGCATTTCCTGGAGACATCAGGAGCCCCAGGACATTTAATGAGATGTTAAAACATTAGGCAAGAACATCTGGCCCATAGTGCTGAGTACTTTCCAGACTGGTACCCACATGCATGTGTCTTGTCCCATCTGGTCTTTGGTCATCAGACTCTACAGTCTTCTCAGCTTCTCCTCTGCAAAGTGGACTCCCATCTATTGGCTGTCCCCCAAGCCCACTTCTCTCCCTCTTGGTGAATGGGAACATCATGTTGTGACTGCCACTCTGTTCTGGGGATTCAGAACCATAGCTCTTCCATGTAGATGGGATCAGCTTTGTAGTTTGTGGGTATAACACTCACTCTCTGGCCCAGTGTTATGTTACTGTGCCCCATGTCCACACACTATGTCGGATTCCAGCAGTGACGAGACACTTCACTTCTAAGCAAAGGACAGGTCCTTGTCCTCAGGGACTCAGATGTTTCTGGAGAGTTTGTCTCTCCGGCAAGAACACAGGTCATTTGCCCAGTCCCCAGAGCCTGGGTCCCTCCTCTCTTCTGTCTCCTTTTCTACACAAGCAAACTTTCTAACTCCATCAAGTCCGCTTCTGTGACAACTTGGCTTTTTTATTTTTTAAGACTGACCTAAAAGTGCAAGCTATCAAACTCAAAACTATTTTTGGTTTTGGTTTTGTTGGTGTTTGGTTTTCTAAATCGGATTTCTCTGTGTACTCCAGGCTAACCTAGAACTCAGAGATCTGCCTGCCTCTGCCTCCCAAGTTCTGGGATTAAAGTCATGTGCCACCAAAATCTGGCCACTTTTTAAAATTTGAGTGCTGTCAATCTACTGTTAGTGCAGAATGTGTTTTTGAGATATGGATACCCTGTGTAGATGCCCCATTTTTATTTCCGATGTGGCTTCTCTTCCTTGAGTGACTCCAGTTGCTAATGGAGTTAGGAAGGAGCCAATGGGGAACGGAGATAGGAATGTCTTCTATTCACTAACAGGAGGCTACATATGCTGACCAAGCCTGTATGGTTGGATTCTCAATCTGAAGTGTCAGTTATGATGCTACATAGCCTTTCATCATAAGCACAAGGACATGGCAGCTTCTGTATTCATTACAATGAGAAAGTCATGATTCCTGACTCTTTATACCCTGCCCCAAAAATGTCTAGTTCAAGACACACACACACACACTTCAATAAAAGGATGGTATTTAGTCTGAAATTTGTTAACTCATTACTTAATTTTAGCAAAATATTAACACTGTGATGCTGTGTTATATATACACACATATATATATCATCATATATCATGTATACATACGCACATATATATTCCATATAACGATCAATAGAAACTAACATGGGGTTTCCCATATGTTTTGACAGGGGCAAGTGGACAGTAGATATAAACCTTCACGGTCAAATGGATTTCTGAAACTTTATTTTTTTCCAGATATTCAGTTACAGTAATAGAAGTTTAGAAATAATCTTCAGGTTTCATGATCCTTCCAAGTTACTAACACAAAGGTGGACTCTTCAGATAGGAAGGTGGTCTCCACATGGTATCTCTGAACACAAGTCTGCCCCTGAGCTGCTTCAGGAGACTGAGCTGCCCTGGTATAATCAATCTCTGCTTATATAATGGAAGGTAACTTAGCTTCTCTGAGCCATAATGGGAATGTCTAACAAAAGGGTTTGAACACCAGCACCCGGGTCAGTGTGCTGGCATTTTGAGTCTTCAGGGCTCATGGTTGTTTTTCTGCTTCCCCCCTTTTGCAGATTCAGATTTCACACTAGCAGTATAAATTTTTGGCTAAAGTGTGTGTCAAGGACTGTTGATAGTTCTCACCATCAATTAACTATTTAATTCTCGCAGTTATATAAAGCTGGTGCTATAGTTAATATCATTTTATAGATAGGAAAATTGAAGTAGAGCACAGTTAAGCAGCTTGTCTAAGATCACACAGCAAGAAAAAGACCCAGATAACCTGGCCTTAGGATATAGTCTCTAGGAGCAATTAGCCAGTTATTTCATTCATTTGGTGCTGACTTTTGATTTCTGGTGACATTTTATCCATCTAGCATTTAAAGCACTGAAAACTACTAGAAAAACACAGAATACTCTGGTAAATTTTCTGGGTTCGTGCTTCATAAGCAAGATAAATAAATCAAAGGTGAATGAGTTATATGAAAACTTAAGACTGGTAGGAAGTCAAAGTTGTAAGACAAGAGACAAATGAGGAAATAATAATTGCATCAGGAATACTAATCAAAAGATTAAATTCCACATTATGCTAAGAGCATCTACAAGTTAACAATGAAAGAATATTCCAATAGGAAAAATGGCCAGGTATACAAAAGGAGAAGTCATCAGAAGAACAAATGAACACTCCCTGATGTGAACGGCGGTCTCGTTGACAATTGATAGGATAATGAAAACAAGAGGAAGGTGCCACTTTTATCTATTGGGCCTTTAAAGAGACTAGAATGATCCTTAAAGCACTAGTGGATGGGGAGACTGATGTGGGAATGCGTTTATGTATGCTGTGAATCTCAATCTTTAAATAAAGGAGCTGTTTTGAGCCATGGCAGGCACCATAGAAAAAGTAGGAGGAGAAATCAGAGCTTAGGTAGGAGAAGCAGGGCGGAGTTAGAGACAGATCAAGCCAGCCGCCCAAGGAGCAACATGTAAGGAGGCACGGGTGAGCCACACGGCCACGTGGCCAACAGATTAATAGAAATGGGTTGATTTAAGATATAAGAGCTAGCTAGCAATGTGCCTGAGCCATAGGCCAAACAGCATGGACTTAATATAAGCCTTTGAGTCGTTTCTGGAGACCCGGGCGGCGGCGGGTGGATAAGCGGCGCCGGGCAGGTCTGTGGATCCGAGACCTCTGGGGCATGGGACCAGCAAACTAATTACAACAGATGGCGCATCCAACGTGGGGCGATTATCCACTTAATGCCTGAGAAAGTTTAAAAAGGGTTTTAGCAAAAACTGAGCAAAGGCAGCTTCCAAGTTGTGTATACGAAACAGGTCTCTGTAAAAAAAAAAGCGTGGCCGACAGGTCACATTCAAAATGGCGCCGGCGGACTGACGGCAGGCAGTGTAAGCTGCAATCAGGCGGGTTCCTGAATCTCACAGAAGACACAGTAGCATGTGATTGATTTTAGATTTCTGTTTATTTTGAACAAAAAAGAAACAAATTTTCTTCGTAGCAGCATTTTCTTGGGTGTGCTCTGTTTACGGTCCGTTTAAGAAAACTTAGTGATTCAGCCTAATTTACAAAAACTGTGCTTCTTTTTAGAGAATGTATTTTAAAAGCTCTTAAAGTTATAAGATGATTAAGGATTCACAATAAAACAGATTCAGATAAAAAGAAAAACCTGTAAATGGGTTACAATGTTTGTAAAAGTTACATAGGCTTCAGAGAGAAAAGAAAGAGGTTAGAAAAAGTCTTTAAAAAGAGAAGTAGAGTAATAAAAATATAATAAGCCACGTAAAGATGGAAAATAGACACAAAATCTGGATTTTGGTTGTTATTGTGTTTTCTTTTAATTTTTTAACTGTTAATGAGCTAACTGCAGAAAGACAATGGATTGCAAAGGCTACTAAGTTAAACAAGAATGTATATTTTAAAGGTATTTTGATTTCAAAATTTGTGTCTAAGGATTTATTGCTTCGGAAGAGTTCTGCTTTTGTTTCCACAGAAGATGAGAACCTGTGGATTGCTTCCAGGCAAATATGGTTTCATCAACCAAGACCCCCTGAAAAAACCTGATGGAAAGAGATGGCCGTATCAGATTCAGAGCTGCAGACTGATTCAGCCTCAACAACTGTGAGACTTTCAACGCCCCTTAATCAGCAGGAAGTAGTAACAGAAAACAACGCCCAAATTCCCCAAATATTGTTTCTAGAAGTTTGTTTTCATTATAAATGGTTAATGTCATAGTTAATCTCTTTCTAAGAAGAAAAAGGGGATATGGTATATAAATGATTTTTTAAAAATTAGATTATTGAATTTACTTAGATCAGAAAATCAGCTGTTAATCTCAAAATGCTTTACATTGGTATAGATTTTGGTTTATTGATACAAATTTAAGGTCAATTTTGTTATGCTGTATGTGTTTTTCTATTCTTGTTTAAGGTATGATGTTCATGTAACTGTTTTAAAATTGTAGTGTATAATTAAGAAATGAAGGTTAATAGTCACTTTTGATAATCAAACTTATAGTTAGGTTAGTTAAGATTTTTAGGTATACAAAGATATATTTCAATTAGATAGGTAATCTTCAAATACTTCTAGGACCTACAGAATATGGCATTTAAAATGTTTTAAGAGCTTAGACTTTTCTGGACAGTGAGACAGGTCTGCTCCTGGCAGCACTAATTTACTTCAACAAGAAAATGGGCATCGAAGAAACTCCATATGGAGTCTACTCTCTTTGTGGCAATGGTTAGCCACTGAGTAAGGACCTGTTCTTATATTGACTGCTTGACAGTATGCTGTTTAAACTGGACATGCATGTTCCATAAAAAGATGACCTCTGAACTTTGGCAGAACAAGCCTAGATGGTCATTCAGGTTCCTGCTTTGCAGGAAAAACTGTCAGACATTCTTCAGGACTCAAGGAGAAACAACGGATGAACTGTGTCAGAATGGGAAGAGAAGATTTCCTGCTTCACTGAAATGAAAAGAGACTTTGGGCCTGTAGGCTGAAGATGGATGCCCTAACTTTATAAAAGAACTTTGGGTGACTGTCCAGGCAGATAGGTGTCATCTCTGTCCTTTCTAGCTTTTAGAAGTCGCTTGCACTTCTGGTTTACTTGGGTAAATATGTCCTTCTGTGGTCTTTGATGTAGTTGAAGATTAGATAGTTAGAGGTATAGTTTTTCTTAGTCATTTGAAAGATATATTAGATATAAAACTTTAGATTCATAAAGATAAGGTAGATGATAGAATATTTTCTTTAATTTTGCTAAATACAAATAGACTAGATATTGTAACTGTAATTCTTGCTTGATAACTATTTTGTTATATGTAATTTTGCTATGTTAAAATTAAAACCTTCCTTTTTGATTAGAGAGAAAGAGGGAAGTGATGTGGGAATGCGTTTATGTATGCTGTGAATCTCAATCTTTAAATAAAGGAGCTGTTTTGAGCCATGGCAGGCACCATAGAAAAAGTAGGAGGAGAAATCAGAGCTTAGGTAGGAGAAGCAGGGCGGAGTTAGAGACAGATCAAGCCAGCCGCCCAAGGAGCAACATGTAAGGAGGCACGGGTGAGCCACACGGCCACGTGGCCAACAGATTAATAGAAATGGGTTGATTTAAGATATAAGAGCTAGCTAGCAATGTGCCTGAGCCATAGGCCAAACAGCATGGACTTAATATAAGCCTTTGAGTCGTTTCTGGAGACCCGGGCGGCGGCGGGTGGATAAGCGGCGCCGGGCAGGTCTGTGGATCCGAGACCTCTGGGGCATGGGACCAGCAAACTAATTACAACAGGAGACAAAGAAAGTTTTTACGTGATGTTTCAGAGAGATAAATCATAGTAGCATTTCTAGAAGAAAATTTGGTGTGTCTGTTCAAAATTTTAAAAGGACACGCCTTCCTTCTGTCAGTCAACTTCTAGGAATCTATATGAGACAGCATTATGAATGTCTCCAAAACCTTAGGTAAATGATATCACATCAACCTTGATGGATATAATATTTTTAAAAAGAAAGGAAAAAAAGACCCCATAAAACCCATAGAGTAAAAGAGATCAGTTATAACTCAACAAAGAGACTGGAAAAGAAATTATAATGTGATGCATCTTTGCAATTAAATTATTCACAGTGGCATGGGAAGACCTCCCAGAAAAGGGTTAAGGGGAAGGGGAAAATTACAATGACTGGCATAATTCCCATCCATATCATTTTTACTGTACAATACATACACACACACACACACACACACACACACACACACACACACACACACACAATGTGAGCATCAAAACCACAAACAGACCCCCATGAACCTTTGCAGTAATGTGTCTTGAAGAAGCACAGTAAGTTACAACAGTAGTTATTGTCAAACAGATCATGGTCTGTGGCCTCCGAAGAGACATTCAGGACTTGGACATTCCTTAACTTCCCATCTATGGAGGAAGTATACTTTTCCATAGCATTGGGTATGAGCAGTATAATTGTATGTGGGGTGTGTGTGTGTGTGTGTGTGTGTGTGTGTGTGTGTGTGTGTGTGTGTGTGTGGAGGACACAGGACAATGTCTGATGTTCCTCACTCCCTGCTTTACTCTTTTCTTCTGTGAAACAGCTTTTCACTTGCCTGGTGCTTACCCATTAGGCTAATCTGTCTGACCAGCAAGCCCCAAGAATCTACAGTCCATGATTCCTAGAAGTAGGTCTGTAAGTGGTCCAGCGGTGAAGGGTGCTCCATACTCACACCACTGTGCTTACAAGGTCAATACTTTACAGAGCTTTCTTTCCAGCCCACCACAGTGGGTTTAATTTTATAATATGTTATATGGTTGGAGTTCTTAGTGATGGACATATACTTGATATTGTTTATGTAATTTCAAGATTACTGGAAGAGTCAGAGCAAATAGAATACAAAAACGATTTGAGATAACAACACACACATGCTGAGGTAAGATAAATGATGACCTCCAACAATAGGTCAAATATTCATCATTTCTCTATAGTAAGGACATTTGAAATCCTGCCTTTCACTTGTTTTGAAGTGTGTAATGTTCTATGATTGACTAACGTTACCATTTCCATAGCTGTGATAAAGTGTTGGCTGGAGTCACTGTGCCATGGTTGTGTTGAAATGTTCAATATGCTATGGTTGACTAAAGTCACCATTTCATAGCTGCACTGAGGTGTGTAATACACTATTGGTGACTAAAGTCACCATGCCATGCCACGTGTCAACAGAAGTCACCCCATAGCTAGCTGAAAGGGTGTCCTCTTTGCCTGTTTACCTCTGTGTAGTGCTGATTGCCAACCCGACAGGATCTAGCATCATCTAGGAACAAGCTCCTGGCCATGTCCGTGAGGAATTATCCTAATTGGCTTAACTGACTCTCATGAAAATAATTACATGAGGGAAGACTGAAGACTGTATACAAAGGGGAAAGCTTGCTGAGCACAAGAAATCCTCACTCTCTGCTTCATGACTACAGCATCGTGTGCCTCAAGTTCCTGGCCCGACATCCCACCATGATGGATTGTGCTTTGCTATAGTAACAAGACAAGTAACAACATAATCTCTGAATAAGCACATACAGTGATGATTCGTCAATCAAATCTTAGTGTGTATATCTTGTGCTCCTGTGTGCACATACAGGTACAGGTCAGAGGTCAACCCTGGGAGTCACTGGTTTAATTTTGTTTTGTTTTAGATAGGGTTTCTCAATGGTTCCTGGGACTTACCAATCCAGCCACGGTGGCTGGCCAACAAGCCCCAGGGATGCGTTTGTGTGCACCTCCCTAGTTTGGGATTACAAGGCCCACCATTTTATGTAGACACTGGTGATAAACTCAGGTCCTCGCCCCTGTGTGGAAAATACATTGCTGACTGAGATATGTCCTCAGCCCCTCAAGTCTGACCTTCTTTTTATTAAAAAATTTAACGTTTAGTAAAAAAGGAAATGAAAGCCAAGATATTAAACGAGTTGGTTAAAGAGAGAAAGCAGAGTTTTACAACCAGGTTCAGATCCAGATCCTATTAATGTAAATTCATTTTTGTATCTCAACCACAAATTGCTCTCTCATCATTTTGTCAGTGAAGATGTTCAGGTGCAAGTGTGTAATCTCAGAGCCTTATGAACACGGACACCGATAACTGTCAGACGCTTCTCTGGCCTGCTCTCAGAGACGTCAATGGAGGGAGGCCCTCTCTAGTGTTCCTCTAGCTCTGGAAGGACTCTGGGACTGAGAAGACTGCTCTTACTCCAGCAGGGACTTACTAAGGTCTTTAAGGTGGCTCTGGTGGTGGTGGTAGAGTGCTCTTGAGATTATGTGCATAAATATGTATGTATGTACATATGTATGCATATATACGACAAAGTTGTTTATGTATAAACAACACTTTTGAAACAAAGATTTGCAATTTGTATGTATCTGAAAATGACCCTCCTTATGATAAAATGATGAATCATACTAACCACAGATTCTGCAATTCGGCCAGGTGTCCTGCAACATAGCAATCTAATCAATCAAGAAATACTTATTTAATGTGTGCAGACAGGGGAAGCCTTGGCTAGCATGTATTGCCAGTTAAGCTGTGGTACAAAATCCTGCATGGTGAGAGGGGTTGGTGTTAGCTATTAGGAGAGAGAAGAGGCCATGGGGTCTTTAGGGCAGAGGCAGGGTTAACAAAGGTCAGTAACTAGAAGGACCAATGTTTCCAGGATTTTGTGTTCAGAAATAAACAAGAATGAAAACCCTTTGTCCCCGGGTCACAGTTCAGCATCAGCAGGTACTCAGGCAGCTGTGTCCACAGATTACCATAAAATGCATCCTGCCTGTTGGACTCAGGTCATCAGAATTCCGCCGGTCCTGTAGATAAAGCAGAAAGGGAAGCCACATCGAAGAGAAGATAAAAAGAACACACCGAAGAGAAAAGAAAATGCCTTGAGTCTGTTTTGCAGACACAAACACACACATCGATCTTTCTGACTCCAGGTTGAGCAGAACATGACACATACCCAGATCAGTCAGAGTGTGTGCATTTTTGCCATAATATGGCCGTGGAAGAGCTAGTCACTCTGAAGAAGCCATTAAATCCTTTGACTAAAGGAACTGCCCACCGGCCCACATCTCAGCTGCTAAACTGGCTAGGACTCCAGCCTTAGGTCTCAATTGCATTATGTGTAGATGCTGGGACTTAGCCTCTCCTCTCCCACATCAAACAGGCATGCTTGATATTTAAAGCAGGGCTGCTATTTTTAGTTGGTTGGTGTGCATCTGTCGACCTTCCTCCTTAATGGCCTACTCAGTAGAACAGATGAGGGAATGCAAGCTAAAACCATGTTGTTGTTCAATGCCATGATTAGTTTTCTCGGGTTGACAGCCAGCCTTAACAAGATTCTCCTCTTCAGGAAGGATTCTTTTGATGGATGGTGTCCCCGTGGCTCTAAACTGAACCGCAAAAGCAAGGAGGTGAGTTCTATCGCTAGAAAGAGTTGCTTTCTTGCTAACTCAGATGTAATTGATAAAACCCCACACCTTATATGCCCCAAAGTACAGGTCCAAAAGACAGGACAGGCATTGTTTTGCTTCTTTTCCTCCTGCTTTGTCTTAATTGAATTATCCCTGCCTCTGCCCTTTCTCAACCTGAACTTGGTTACAAATAATAACATAGGCTGGTGGCAGTCAAGTTTATTAAGTCAAAACATATTTTAGAAGAAAACCAAAATCCTCTAGATCCCGATTACAAAAGGAAAAGGCGAAGTGCCACATCACCTCTGAAAACAGAAAAGCAGAGTGTGCCCTGAGAGATCCGAGAGATTCAGGTCTGTATAGCTTGAAAAATCTCTATTATCCAATAAATTGTATATAAAGAAAACCTCATTACCTCTGCCTATTCACAAAAGAAAAGATTTCAACTTGACTGAACCTTAAGATTGCTCTATAAAAGTATGCCAGTCTCCTTTGTCTACTGGCTCATGTACATGGTGCTACCTAGACAATCTCATGACGTTTGGCATAGTTGAGCTAAGTGGACAATCTTTAAAAGTTCACCTAGGATGTCGGCCTCTGCAGATTTCATCTGGAGCACCCAAGGCTGGAAGGTGGAGCTTTGAAAATAAGAAGAAATTAAAACTGGCCTGTTGGGGCTTTAGTTTGGTTGGTAGAATGCTTGCCAAGTCTGCACAGAGTGATAGGTACAAGCAGCAGCCCTACTTAGAGAAGTATAGGCATCCTGGGTCAGCTGAAAACCTGTCTCAAGGGAAATATTCTCTATAGTGATAGCCATGTATTTCTACTTATGGAGAAGTGTATCTATAATACCTATCTAACTCTGCAACTTAGGAAAACAGGAACATGTATTACTTTTTACATTTGAGCATGAGTGTGCATTTAAAAGCATAGATTCAATAAAATAATTTTTTTTAAAAAAATTGAGAACTAAAATTTGGAGCAGAGAAATTTTCCTTACAATAACAGCACCCTGAGTGACAGTCTGTGACTAAGCATGCCCTTGAATTGTTCTGTCAGCTCTCAAAGTACAGCTTCTAGATAACCGCAGGATTGGTTATCGAGGTACCAAAGAGAACATGTGGTTAGGTCAGCTTTGTTCAAGGATGCATCCTATTCCATTTCATCAAGGTCAGTTTTGTCCCAGTGAGCATGAAGAGCTGTGCTATCTGAGGCATTTAAACTCAAACTCACTGAAATGCAGTCTATGTTCCCCAAAGGAAGCACATTCTTCCATCTGGGCTTCTGTAGTTCATTTGGTGGCTTGAGTTAACAATGGCTCCCATAGGCTCATATGCTTGAGTGCTTAATCCCAGTTAATGTAACTGTTGGGGAAGGGACAAGGAGGTGCGGCCTTATGGGAGAAAGTGCATCATGGGTGGTGGGCTTTAAGAACAAACATGTTAAGTGGATTTTAGATGTAAGTAAAGAATAACCAGGCTACAACCCCTGAGCAGCTAGGTAACAGAAGGAATTTAAGAGAGGCATCCATGGATCCCCTGGGAAGGGGAAATAGATAAAAATATCCTGAGTAAATTGGGACCATAGGGGAGGAGGTAAGAGGAGGTAGGGAGAGGACATGAGGGATGGGATGGTTAGGTGGGGGAGGGACAGAGAGAGAGAACAATGAAAGAGACACCTTGATAGAGGGAGCCATCGTGGGGTTAGAGATAGACCTGGTGCTGGGGAAGCACCCAAGAACCAACAAAGATGATTCCAGCTGAGACTCCGAGCAATAGTGGAAAGGGTGCCTGACCTGACCTTCCCCTGTAAACAAATTGATGACTACCCTAATTGTCATCATAGACCCTTCATCCAGCAACTGATGGAAGCAGATGCAGAGATCCACAGCTAAGCATTAGGCTGAGCTCCCAACCAAGTTAAAGTGATGGAGGAGGGATTATATGAGCCAAGTGGTCAAGATCGTGATAAGAGACCCACAGAGACACCTGACCTGAGCTATTGGGAGCTCACTGACTCTGGATTAACATCTGGGGAACTACATGGGACCAAACTAGGCCCCTGAGTGTGGAAGACAGTTGAATGGTATGGACAACTTATAGGTCCTCTAGCAGTGAGACCAGACTTCTGGGGAATGACTGGGAGGAGGGAAGTGAGGGGAACAGTAGTGGATATTTTAAGTAAACAACAACAACAAATACTTTTAAATAAATAAAACAACAACAAAAGTGTAGGGGATTGTGTTGATTCATGGTAAATAATTGTCCCACCCACTGGTTTAATAAAAAGTGCTGATTGGCCAAAGGCAGGCAGGAAATGTAGGCGGGGCTACCAGACTAAGAAAACTCTTGAGAACAGGAAGCACAGGCAGAATGCCAGAGAGAAGTCGGAAAAAGCAGAAGACAACTATGCTGCTCTAAGAAAAGGTGCCGAGCCACATGGCTGAACAGGATAAGAGTCACAGGTTAGATTAAGAGCAAGAGCTAGCAAGTTATATGCCAGAGCCATAGGTCAATCAGCCTAAAACTATTGAAAGTGTCTGTATGTCTCTGCAGGACTGTGGGTCTGCAGGTCTAAACCTTGAGGTTAGGCCTGAAACCTCTTACTACACAAAAGCCCACGCTGAGCCCAGTCTTCCTCCCCCTCCTCCTCCCCCCTTTTCTTTCTCCTGCCTTTGGATCAGGATGTAACATTCTCAGCTACTGTTCTAGTACCATTAATTTCCTCACGCTCCTGCCATGATGACAATGGACTAACCCAGCCCCCAATTAAACACTGTCCTTTATAAGAGTTACCTTGGTCATGTTGTCTCTAAGACAACTCAGGACCCGAGTACATCTTTCTCATATGATGCAAAACATACCCAAAAGGAACAATTCAACAGCAACAGAGCCAACTATAGAGAAAAGTTCCCATGAAACTGAAAATTAATAATTTGATCCAGATTGGTCACTGTCATTTTTATTTCTTGATATAAATAGTGAAGCAAATTGACATTTTTCTCTTATAAGAAAAATAGTTATTTTAAAGAGCTGTGTAGAAATTTCAGTTAATAACATGCTTGCTAAAGATTTAGGATCAGTCCTGATAAACCATTTTAAAAAACATGGTATTGTGGCATGTGCTTGTAATCCTGGCGTGGTGAAGGTGGAGACAGACCTTGCCAAGTTGCTGAGCTCCAGGCAGTAAAAGATGGTGACCTACAAAACAAAGTCTGGGGAAATGTCAGCTGTGGTTGACCTCTGGCCTACACACACACACACACACACACACACACACACACACACACACATACACACACACACACACACACACACACACACACATGCACGCATACACACACCACTCTTATAATACGCATACACACACCACTCTCATAATACGCATACACACATGTGCACCCACATACACATGTACTCACTACTCATATAGATAAAATAGTTATTTTACATAAAAATAGCATCAGAATTTACTTTTATTCTATCTATAATGTGTTGAAGGCCTGAGGGTGGCCAGTGATGTGGTCCAGAGGGAAAAAACAATTAATATACTGTCTAAAATTGAAGCTGTCCAGTGACGGCTGTGAGTTTACATAGCCAGAAAGTGTGAACTTGGTCACAGGACAGTTTCTCACGGAGATTAGCAGAAGAGAGGCCGTTAATATTCACAGGAAATAAAAAAATGTATAAAAGAGAGAATAAAATGGTGGCTGGCTAGATCTTGTGGTTTTACTTTTTAAGAGAGGTTTTTGAGGGTATTTCTTTCTCGTATCCTCCAACTTTCACGTCTTGCCTAGAGGGAGGAGACTTTTTTCATTTTCTCTATGATGCTATAATCAAAGGATAAGTATATGAGAAGCCTGATAATTTTAGAGTCTTCATTTCAGACCATTAAGGGCGTATTGCATAATTTCCCTTCTAAAGATTGGAACTCTCCAGAAAATGAACAGATGAAAGGTCTCAGCTCTCAAGGATGCTTGCTCAGCCACTTATACAAATGACATATAATAACATGCATTCTAAAACTAGTCATTTTTCCTTTAGTATCTCAAAACACTAGGAATTGATGCAGTCTAGATTGGCTATTAAGCCCCTTCCTAGCTCACCCAACAATCGCAGGGTTAGTACTGGAGGCTTATAGAGTTGTGTTGCTGAGCCACAATGCAACCCAGCAATGCTCATCATATAAAATTAGATTTCCCCTCAAAAACAAAGCAAAAAAATTTGTGTGTGGCTGAAATTATGATTCTGGGTTCAGGCCTCCAGCTCGAGCAACAACATTGATGCAGAATTGATGAAACTGCCCAGTGGGATTGCATTATTTGATCTTCACAGCCCTGGAATAACATTGCCTAAAGCTACAGTTTCTATAAACTTACTTTGCACAAACGACTTAGCCAGTGCAGATGTATTGACATAGAGTGCCCATGAATGACATTAGGGCTACTTAGGAAAGGGAAAAAAAAAGGACAAAATAACAGCAAAAGAATGCAGCAATTGGTTCTGAAAATTACCTTTTTCCAGTGAACCTCTCTGAAAAATTACCTTTTTCTGCTGAATCTCACTCAAAAATTACCTTTTCCAACTGAAGCTCTCTCAAAGTGCCTTGATGGCCAAGCAATGTAGTTTTAAGTTGAAAATGTCACAAGGCCATGAAAAGAAATTGATAGAAAATTTCAGGGTTCCTTGTTGATATTTGAAGCAACCCGTGGGTTTTTGTTCCTTAACACAAATCTGCTCCACTGCATTCCCCCTTTGATTTCTGTATTGCCAAAACCAGCGTGCTTCCAGGCTTAATGGCTTCACAGAGAAGGGTATGGAGGTGAAGCAGTCATTACCGCCAAGGTTCCGTTACCAGTGGGGAAATTGGTAAACAGATGTTTTCAAAATCTCCATTCACCCCAGAACTTTAAGAAAGTGCAGTGAATAAAATCTTGAAGTTTGTTCATCCTTTAAAAGAAATCAGAATCATGCACTCGAGGAGCGGTTGAGAGAATCACCAAGACTGTGTGGGCTTCTTTAAGTTAAAAGAAATGGAAAGGCTCCTCGGTCTTGGAGGAAGAATCATCGTCATTGTCCTGGCTTTAGGCCTGACTGCCTCCTGCTTCTGCGTGGCCTTGGCTGAGTCCTGTGGGACAAAGGAAGAGACAAGGTCCCCGTTGGAAGCTCTTTACAGCTATAATATTCTACGGTTTTCTTCTAGTTCAGCTTTAAGGAAGAAGTGTGTCACAATGGCCATTGCTTATTCAGTGTTGTTCTAAGAGAAGTCATCAGTTGTGTGTGTGTGTGTGTGTATGTGTAAATGTGTATGTGTGTATGTGGGGGGTTGTTTAATAATAGCTTGCATGGCTATTTCAAAACTATTTCATGTATGTTGTAGGGTTAAAAGGATGAAGAAAGGTGTGGTTGGAAGCCGGAGTCCCCACTGTGGAAGAAAAAGATTCAAATGTGGCTGAGAAGAAGATAACACCTCAGAGGGTGATGTTTGAGCTGGAGTATCAAGACTGATTTAAAAAAAAAAAAATGTGTCCATGTGTCTGTGTCTGCACAATGAATACACATAAGCAAGTTCTTGGCATGTTTGTATGAGTTTCCCCGCATACGTCTGTTCATTTTAGGCCTTACTTATTGAATTGATGGCCAAGAATCAAAACACCTCAGTTGCCACAAGCATGCCTGACAGCCAGGCCTTGGAATAGGCATCTTTGCATAAATGCCCAGTTCCAGCTGAATGAACAAGATGGATACAAAATAACCTGGGACATCCTGATAGGTCAGAGAGTAAAAAGACCAGAGGGAAGAGGAAGGGTGGAGAAGGAAAATGGGGGGGGGTAGATAAATTTGGGGAATATAAGGTTCTTGCTTGAGGCAGAAAGCAAAATGTTAACCAGTAAATGTAGACTGAGTGTCAGCAATGCCAACATCCTGCACCCATGGTAGTAAAGATTGTATCAGGAACCAATTAATGGTTGATACAAAATGTTTGCATGCCCTGAAGTGTCTACTCAAAGACTGCTTTCAGATTGCAAGGTAGGAAATCAGTAATAATAGTAGAAAATCCAGAACACCTTGCCAGGATGATCAAAGTTCATAGCAGCATGAGGACCAGATGTGCTTCCTCCCAGGGTGCCCCAGGAATGAAATGATATCAGCCAGCAGCCATACTGTTCTGTTGAGAATCCATTCATGGTAAGATACCAGACAAGCTTCACATGGAAACTGTCCTCTTTAAAGACGAAAGAGAATATATTCTTCATCGGGTTGCCCTGTCTAGCCCTTCAGACAGAAATGAGGGTTTTCGTTAGTCACCCCATTAGGCTGTGCACTCTGGCAAGTGGGGCCTGAGGCACAGAGAGCTGTATAACAGAGGAATATCCTTGGCCTTCACTAGGGTTCCCTGGGCTCTAGTGCAACTCTGCCATTCATGACAGGAGGGTGCCTGAGGACGTTGCATAGAAGGAGACAGGAGAGGGGATGAGCCTCCTGTGAGGGTAATCAGCGTGTCCCCTGCAGCTCACTGAATTCACTTCAGACAAGGACATTTCAAAGGGTGAAGAAAACAAGAATCACCACAAGTTGGGTTGTATTTCAAATTATGTTCTTCCCTGATCCATATTTCATTGTTCATTCTGCAGAGTCGTGAGTTGTCCACCCTGGGCATCCTTTGTGGTTTAGGAATATGTTCAGAAGGACCTGGTCTGAGGAGCAGGTTAAGTTCATTTGCTCTATACCCAACACTGCTTGATGTATATTATACTAACTTATTTATATTAGCTAATTTAATTTAGTTGCACTTCTGCAATTATTGAAAAACATGAAATGTATTCATCACTTCTGTAGCCCAGCATATCATCTCTGTTGATAAATATTAAACACGCCCGTGAAAAGAAGCCGTGTTGTAAAGTCAGTGGAGGTCTCATTCTGTTAGTAGCATTCATGTCAGGTTGATTGATAGCGCATCCGTGTCTCTGTCTGGATAGGTACTTTCATTGGCTCATCTCCTCTACTGTTGGCTGACGATTATATTTCAGCTAAGGTAGAAGGTTCACCTGCTACTACGCTTAGCTCCTCCAATTTCTGCTTTCTATATTTTGAAGCTCTGTTATTATGTCAGTACACATTTACAATCATTCTATCTTCTTGCTATATTGATTTTTTTCTTACAATAAAATTTTCTTCTTTAATGCCACTTTCTGCCTTGAGATACATTTTTCCTAATATTTTTAATGTTTGGTAAATAATTTTGTTATTTTCTTTATTTTTATCTTATTATTTGTGGTGTACCTCTTGTAGACATTGTGTATGAGTGTCTTTTTATTGAATCTGACAATGTTATTCTTTTATTTGAAATGTTTAAGTCATTTTTACAACAGTGATTGGTGTGGTTAGATTTAGTTCAGCCATTATATTGAATGCTACATACAGCCTTTTATTGTTTCTCTCTCTTTCTCTCTCTTCTTTTTTTTTTTTTTTACTTTCTCTTGGTAAATAGAAAAAATAGCTCTCCCAGTTGAGAGAGTTGCTTTGGATTTTTTTAAAGTAAAAATTGAAGGACACAAGATACATTGCTGTGGCGAGTCTTTAGTTCTGACCTTCCTGTCTGTGTCCCTCAGCCTTCCTCAGAGCTGCCCCATACCCTGTCTATACTGTGCTTTGGGAAGTGTCTCACTCCTTCATCATCATCATTTGTGGTTAGTCCACGCCTTCAAGACACCACGGCACAATCAGCACATCAAATGCAGTCATTCCAAGTGTAGCCTGTGAAGCCGGCTAAACACATTTGCTAATCACAAGGCAGAAGCAAATATGAAGCAAGGCTCTCAAACCTCATTTCCCTCTACGTGTTAGTGGGATGTTACTTTGTAGCTACTGCACACTGTGTCCATAAAGGAAAAGCATGAAGTTGTGTATTTAATGCTTAAATAAGTCTGTTAAGGCTTTTAACCATAAACACTGATGAGAAAAAGAACCATGATCTCCCTGCGGTTAGTGTGTTGGCTGTAATTGGAGCTGTGATGAGGACAGAGATGTGGTAACTGGATTCAGCCTGCACCGTGTCCCCAGCGGAAGCCTGAGAACAGAGGCAAGTGAGGGTGTAGCATCCTATAGATAGGTGTCTGTATCTATGTGTCCAGCCATGTGTATTCACTTGCCATGTGCTAAGGTGTGTGTCACTCATTCTAATCTATTCTATTCTTCTGTTCTTCCTAAGTAATATTTTAATTACCTGAGGTGTAAAGTCAAAAGAATGAGACACTCGTATAAAATGTGACTATTAATACATTTAACAGAAGACAGTCTGGCAGGTCAGAAAACCTGATCCAAACCTGAGAATAAAAACTACAGAGAAATATTCCTATGGATGTTCACATGCTATGTTAGGTATTTCTCTTAGGTGATGTCCTGCCACTTAGACTTATCTCGAATTCTGTGACTTCATAGCTTCAAACTGCTCTCAAGCAAACCTTTATTATACATTGTTGCCAGGCTGGTCCCTGCACAAGCAAACCTTTATACATTGTTGCCAGGCTTCTCCATGCACAAGCAAACCTTTATACAGCCAGGCTGCTCCATGCACTTCAGTCTTGAGTAACCCCTCATTCTCCGCTGTGTCCCAAGAGCTGTGTTCTTACCTCTGTGGAAGCTGTTTACTACGTACATTTCTGGGTGTTTTCCCCACTCTGTGAACAACCTCAGCACACTTGTTGCAATTCAGAAAAGGGGGAAGAGAAAGAGACAGCGAGGGGCATATAAGTAAGAAAGGAGCAATTTCATATTTTGTTCACCGCATTTCCACAGCTCGGGTGTAAGTCTGTACTGCGTAGTGCTGTCTTCCTTGTGGTTGAAATCTAGATACCACATAGCCGCTGCGTGCACATGCACATGCTTCCTCTTTCCACCCGCGTTCTCAAGTGTCTGGAAGTGCATTTGATGCCATTTTTTCTATTTTTCTTGCCGTTTGTTTATTTATAGTCCTTATACTTATTTTTGAAATTATAATACAATTATAAATCCCCACCTTCACATTTCTTCCTCCAAACCCTTCCATATACCCTTTCCTAATCTCATTCAAATGCATGGCCTCTTTTTTAAACTAATTGTTATTGCATGGATGTGTGTGTGTGTGTACATGTGTGTTGTTAAATGTGATCTGCTCAGTATATGTTACTTACATGTAGGTTATCAGGGCTGGCCATTTGGCAATGGACAACCATTGGTGTGCTCTTCCTTGGGAAAGATTGTTCCTCCTGCTCTTAGCTTTCTTCAGGGTTTGGAGTCTCCCCGTCCACCTTGGCATGTCATTGGCGTTCTCATTCAGCTCCTGTTGGAGCAGCTTTGTCAGTGGGTATTGCTTTAGACATTACTAGGAGACACCTTCACAGCAAACTCAAAGACGCTCTGGATCTCACAATCTTTCTGCCCCCCCCCTTTCTGCAATGTTCTTCAAGCCTTAGTTACAGGAGCTGTTTTGTAGATGTGTCCTTTGGGATGGGGCTCTACAACTCTGCATTTTGATTGGCTGTGGTTTTCTGCAGTGGTCTCCATGGTTTCCTTTATGAGGAGTAAGGACCACACTGATCTGCAGGTATAAGGGGCACTGTTTATAGATTGTTAAGGATTGTACAGGTTTCATAAATTAGTGGTTATAGATTCTTCTTCAATAAAAATAACTGACTTCACTAACACTGAGTAGTTCACTGGGTTTCCAGTACGAGGCATGATCTCCTCTTGTTGAGCATGCCTTAAATCTAATTAGAGAACTTTTGGTGACTGCCCAGGTATGTGTTCCCCCTCTGCACCGTGGATATGTTGGTCATTTGGTGTGGTTCATAGGCATCATAGCTTTGTAGAACTGTTAGTTATCTCCACCCATTGGAAGCCATGTGGTGCCTTCTGGTATCATGAAAGCTAGTCACCAGAAAGGAGCATTCAGGTCCCAGCTCAGGAATCGTTCAGCCCTGTTTCTGAAGTGCACAGTACCTTCAGCAATAAAGATTTACCTTCTTCCTCTTGAGGGCAACCAAGTGCAACAAGCAATAGGCTGTATGTTTGGGGAGTTTTTTGGACAGTCCTGGTCAAGCACAGAAAAGAGGGCTTCATGCCTGGTGTGAGGTTTTGTTAGTCTTTGGCTCTTGGAGGGAGCTCTATCAGCCTAGATGAGAAAGCTTCATTAACTGAACATGTACATTTACATACAGAATTACATGTATTACAGGGGTTTTTTGGTAAATAGTATGATTCTTTGTGGCTTTTTGGACATTCTTATTGTTATTTTACCTTCATTTTTCCTTCTTCTGTATGAAATTTCTGCCCTTCCCTAAAAAAAAAAAAAAAAAAAAAAAAATCCCCTCCTGTTTTTCATGTGCCTTGTAAGATTGCATGTATCATACTATGCCCTTCTCCTTCCTCCCACATTCTTCTGCACGGAGCTCCCTAAGGAACACCTCCTTTCCATTTCCCAGATCAGGCCACATGTGCTCTGCTATTGCCCGCTCTATTGCTGTCTGACATCCATATCCCGTCAACGGTCCTGTTTGACTTTCCTTGTTCCTGTGGTTTACTCCAGGCCATGTGCTCACCCCTGAAGAGATGGAGCTAGGAGCCCCACAGAGAAAGGCCATGCACCTTTTGTCTTTCTGGGTCCGGGTTACCTCACTCAATATGGCCTTTTCTAGTTCATTCGTTTACATGTAACGTTTGTGTTTTTATTTTTCATTACAGCTGAATAGTATTCCATAAAGTGTGTGTGTGTGTGTGTGTGTGTGTGTGTGAGAGAGAGAGAGAGAGAGAGAGAGAGAGAGAGAGAGAGAGAGAGAGAGAGAGAGAGAGAGAGAGAGAGACTTTCATTATCCACTTAACAGTTGAAGGACATTCAAGTTGTTTCTATTTTCCAGCTATTGTGAACAGAGCAGCACTAAACATGGCCGAACAAGCATCTGTGGAGTAGGGTCCGGAATCCTCTGGGCTTATGCCAAGGATGGCAAAGATTTACTTTTAGCTTTTTTAGGGTGTTCCACGCCGATTTCCATGGTGACTACACCAGTTTTCAAACCCAACGAAGTGAATGAGGGTCCCTTTCCCCCACACTGTTCCTACTTTCATTATCAGTTGTCCCACGGGGGTAAAACAAAATCTCAAAGTTGTTTTGGTTTATATTTATCTACTACTGAATATTTTCTTTTCTTGCCATCTTTTTTCCTCTTTCCCAAACTCTCTATTTGGGTCTAAGTCCTTTTTTTTTTTAGTGGGCCATTTGTTTGTTTTGACTTAGTTTTTTGACTTTGTATAATCTGGATAGTAATCCTCGGTCACAGAATGTGTAGCTGGCAAATTCTCTGCCACTCAGTGAGCTTCCTATTCACATGGCTGATTGTTTCTTGAGCTATGAAGAAGCTTTTTATGGAGCCCACTTAATCCCTGGGCAAATGGAGTCCTATTCAGGAAGCCTTTCCTACACCCATAATGATCATGTAGGGCATTTCCTGCCTTTTGTTTCTTAGTAGTTTCGGGTTTCACATTTAAGTCTTTGATCAGTTTGGAATTAGTATTGGGGTCTAATGTCCTTCTGCATGTGACATCCGATTTTCCCAGCACCTCTGTTGAAGATGTTTTCTTTTCTGTGTATGTTTTTGCTATCTTTGTTAAATATTAAGCAGCTGGAGATACGTGTGCTCATGCTTGGGTCTGTGATTTTGCTCCATCAGTCTGCAGGTCTGTTTCTGTGCCAATTTCATACTGTTTTTATTACTTTGGCTCTGTAACATATCCTAAGACCTGGAATTGTAATCCCTCGAGAATTGTTTCTTTTGCTCAGGGTTGTCTCAGCTCTCAAGAGTGTTTTGTAATTCCGTATGAATTTTATGATAGCTTTTCCCCCTCTGTTCCTGTAAAAAATGAGATGGGGATTTTTATTGGGATCATATTGAATCTAAAATAGATTTTACTAAAATGGTCATTTTCACAACGTCAATTCAACCAATCCACAAGCATGGGATGCTTTCAATTTTCTAGTCTCATTTTCTATCTCTTACTTCCAGTTTAAAGGTTTGCTATAGAGGCTCTTCCCTTCCTTGGCTCAGTGTATTCCTTGGTATTGTGAATGGTAATGTGTCTGTGGTACCTCTCTGTTTGGCTTTGGTGAGTGGACAAGTTATTGGTTCTGCAAAGTGGATTCCGTTTTCTGCCACATTGCTGAATTTGTCTATCATTTCTAGACTCTTCCTGGTAGGTTTCTGGGTCTCGCGTATAGTGCTGTGTCCACAAACAGGGATACATTAGCATTGCCTTTCTCTGATTGTCTCCCTTCAGACTGTTTCCATTGACATCTTATAAGGGGACATCTGTTGTTACCCTGAGGAACTTTAACAGTGTGTGCTCAGATATTACAGTATCTGCATCAGAAGCCTGGAAAAAAAAAAAAAAACTTCAGAGACATCAATTGTATATCTTTATGGAGATACTGTGCCATCAATATTCTCGATAGACTAACAGATGTATTTGACACTCATATCGATAGTTTAAGTTAGAAGAATAGTTTGATGACTGTGTCTTCTGAAATATCTTCATATGGAAATATGTAAACAATGAGAACTAGGAAGAAAGCTCAGTTGGTAAAGTGCCTGCTTTGCAACCATGAGGACCAGAGTTCAAGCCCCAAAAGCTGCATTTTTAAAAAATCAGGCATGGCTGTGCACACTTATAATCCCAGCACTGGGGAGGTACATCCCTGGAGCTTACTGGTAAACCAGCTTAGCTTACTGGTGACTTCCAGGTCATGAAGAGACCCCATCTTAAAACAGTGACAAAAAACCCAAGGTGGACAGTATCTTTCTTAGATACATACAGTTTTCCTCTGACTTCCATGTGCATATGCACCTGGATATACAAGTGTATCTGCATACAAAGGAACAACACACACACACACATACACAGACACACAAGTGTATTTGTACATATGTATACCAGTAGGGAGAAAGTAATAGTATAATGTTCAATTTGTTTTCACTTATATTTTCTACTTTGCATACTCATCAGAACAAAACCATGATTTAAAATATGCTATGTGCCCAAATAAGATCTTTTAAAAGCCCTTTTAGGAAACATGGACTAATCAATTATAGGTAGCGAAGATATAATTTAGTTGACAATATTTATTTTACATTGTACAGTTAATAGCAAGACAGATTAAATAAATTGTGCAAACAATACCATCTTAGAGCACAGACTAGCAGATTAACACCAGAAGAGTCTTTCAGTATCTGTAATGCCCGTGTCCCTTGGTACTCCAGAGCCAATTTAGACAAGTTTTGTTTCCAGGACAACCTTCAGGGTAAAATGGCTTCTATTTTATCCCGAGTCTACACCTGCCTGCTTGGTGTTCTTCTGCTTTAATTTAGTGAGAAAAACACATAACACACATTTCCACAGTAAACTCATTAGCAGACCAGAAACATGCTCAGGTTGAACCAGTCATAAATGCAAGAGCTCTGACTGATGGTGAAAGATATAAAGTAATGCTGTTTAGAAACCTTTAAACAGGAATGGGAATCTGAGCACCACTTGTGTTCAGAATGAGTATTTGGCATTACCTTAAGGCCATATGGGCATAAGTGCTCGAACAAGAGCTTTCTTGGAGTAATTAATTATGTTTTCTGAAGTTGCAGAGAAAAGCAACTTCACACACACGAGTCTCTAAAACATGCTTAACTGGCATTATTAAATGTCCAGATCTGGACTTTTGCTTGTTTCTGTGGAAGAAAAAGGAGTGTTCTAAGTTGACCTCATACCAAGAACAGTTAGCAAATAATATAGCTGCCAAAGTCTGCACAGTAGCAGCTCAAAGATGTCATCTTCAAAGAGGTTCCAAGGAAGGTGAGCCATATAGTCCCCTTATGAGACTATGTGGGATTGCTCCTTATGTGGAGTAGTTTCAGGACACAGGGACCAAGAGGGGAGACCCACTCTAGCTGCATGTCTTCACTGACTTGAAGATATTGACCTCTGATTTCAAGAACACTAGTGGCTCAAAGTTTCAGGGAGGATTCCAGAAAGTTATAAATGACATGAAGAGAAACAAAATCAGCAAAACGTGGAGTTTTGATAACCACTCAAATGCAGGGTGTAGTTAAACCTCCACTCACATGAGGTCATGCTGGAGTAGTAAAGCTTCACAAGATGGTCAAGGCACCAGCAAGGAGCCACAGGATGTAAAATCCCCAAGATCTGCACAAGGTGTGGGAAAGGCTTAAACTTCAAGTAAATCATGGTCAAGGATGATGACCATCTGTGATGTAGAAGATTCTATTGAGATCACAGCTTGGTTATAGGGAGTGAGTTATCCTTGAAGTTAATGATGAGCCTGAAAGAGATGGGCTGCTCTTTGCAAGTGACCTTGTTTGCTGAAACAGAGTGTAGCACTGTAGAAGTCAGACTATGGCCAACAGTGTGATATTTACAGCATCCACCAGCTCACTTATACAGTTAATAGTACATCCCAAAAAGTAGAAAACCCAAAAGTAACGAGAAAAAAATAGATCAAGAAATAGAAACCGAAGAACCAACAAAATGATGTTTATAGAAGGCACAGACTACACTCAAATATTTAAAGGAAATCATAAACACAAGGACCAAAAAGAAGGATTTATGAGAACCAAAGGAGACCTCCAGGCGTAGAAGATACTAACACTAGAAGTGAAACATCATGGCCTCAACACAGCAGAAAAGATGACCTCTGACAGATTCAATGCAGTACATCTGTAAACAGAAGAAGGAAGCCAGCTTCACCAGTGACCTATGAGACACTATGAGGTTGTTTACCATGCACTGTGTTAGAAAGGGAGAAAGGTCTTTGCTGACCCATCTAAATTTTGTTCCAATTGTGATGCAAACTTTTATAAGAATTTTAAGAAGTTGCACACACATAAAATAAGGTGAATAATAAATTAGTGAACATCATAGGAAAAATCTTAGGAATGGGCAGAGAAGGGCCCTATAATAGACTAGAGGCTTTAAATAAAAGTTTAAGCAAAGATAAATAAAGTAACACAAGGCTTATGGTGCAGAAAAGGCTAAAATATGAACAAAACCAAGTGAATAGTAAGAGCGTTCTGTTATATGTCACATGATATATAACTATTAAAAACAAAGCTAACAAAGGAGTACATTCAGAAGCAAAGCCTTAACTGATTAACTAAAATATACCAGCAACAGTCAATAGTTATGACACAATATGACACTAAAAATGTTCAATTGTCAAAAAAAAAGTGAAAAATAGATGGGAACCCCAAAAAAAAAAAAAACCCAAAAACTCAAAAAACCCCAGCAAATCAGCACAAAGGCAAACTGAACCATATCACAGTAACAGTCAATATAAATATCCTACGCTCTCTGAGTTCATGGATTACATTAAAAAGCAGCCTCCAACTATAGGCCTTCTACAAGAAATTTGCCTTAAATATGAAAGCACAGAAAAGATGAAAGGCCTTACACAGAGAGCACTATGAGGAAGTAGCTGGAAATAGCAGGAGATGGCCAGCAAGAGATTAAAGAGACGTTGCATAGGGCAATGAAGAGAATTCACCAGAAAGACAACTCTACATATCCTGGTACATAATAACAGAATTGCAAAATACATAGAGCGAATTTCTATAAAATTACATAAAAACAGACAAGTACAATGGGAAGTTTCAATGCTGTTCTCTCAGTACTAAATCAAAAATAAATATATAAATAAAACTAGTAAAAGTATGGAGACTAAATAACACCATTGTCCTATTTAGTGTATCGGACCTAATTAACGTATATTCAACAAGCTATAAATCATAAGAAAAGAATTTTTCTTGCATGCATATGGTGCAAGGAAGATAGGCTGTATTCTGAGCTGGAAGACAACTCAGTAATTTCTTTTTTGAAACAAAGTCTTATGTGGCCCACTCTACACAGCTTAGGAATGAAAACCTTCAGCTTCTGATCCTTTGGCTTCTACATATCATATAGGATATGCAGTATATGTGGTGCTGAAAATTGTACCGAGGGCCTCCTTATGCTACGTAAGCACTCTCCCAACTGAGAGATCTCCAGTCCCCACAACAATAAATCATAATTATGGTGATATATATTTAATAAAATTATTCTGAGATATCACAAGACAAGGCCATATTTATTCAAATTATACAGAGTATAGCCATGACACAAAAAAGTATTGTAAAATCACCAATGTTGGGAAACTAAGTCCCATGTTTACCTGCCCTACACATCAAGAAAGAAATTATGAGACAAATTAGGATACAAATCTTTCCAGAAGATCAGATACAATGCTTCAATATTTTGTTATGTGACAGAAATAACACATGGTGAGTTTTTTATGGTTTCAAATTTTATGTAAATTCCAATCCACTCATTGACCTTTCATCTTAAGAAGCACAAATCAGAATAGGCCTGCAATCTGCACCTTCAGGAGGTTAAGGAGCTGGCAAGCAGGAGCTGCAGACTCAGAAACATCCCTGCTCACTAACAGTGACCTGTACAGAGACTCATGGTCTAGTCCTAAGAATAACGACTGGGCGCTCAGCTGTGGACCAGTCGTCTATATGAACCTCCACCACCCAATTTTACAAAATGGCAGATGTAAAGAATGCAAGAGTTGGCAAATGGGAAGGAGAAGTGTGAAACATTGACTTCTAGATAGTACATGGATTTTGAACCCATCAACTCATGACAGCTGTGTTTACCAATGTAAGACTTGTACAAAATCACCCTAGGCAAAATCCAAACATGGATGAGGAGAGCCCGTGGAACCCCTACTTTACATGAGGCTGCTGAGGAAAGGGTGGTTTCTCTGTCTTAGGGATGTAGGTGCTGTTAGTTTGATCAGGACCCTTTGGAGGGTGTCACAGGTGCATATGGGCTCAGAGAGTTATTAATGACAAAATAATAAGAGGACATGTAGCCGGGAGGGAGGGAGACTAGGGGAGTCAGGAGGAGGTAGTGATGAATGAATACGATCGATATACATTGTACAAACGTATGGGACTTTTAAAAAAACATTTCTTTTTATTATTTCTAAGACTGAGATGGAGCATCGCATTTTAGAGCCAGCACAAGCTGAACAAGATTGACAGGAGAGGCAGAGAAGAGGGAATTAAAATAATAGATGGACTCAGTGAGACAGAAAATAAATTACAGAAAACCAATAAAACCAAAAGCTTTTTCTTTGAAAATAATCGAGAAAATTGATGAACAACTAGTCACCATCTATAAGAAACCTACAATGAAAGTTTTTAATTATCCTGATCCTAATTATCCTGATCTCACTAGATCCATAAGGCAAGAGGAACACATACTGGAAGGGGGCACAACTCCTATCCACAGATAACTTTAAAAGCTGCACAGGAAAGCCTAGATAATCCAAAAGTAATAAGATAAACAACGGGCTGCCAAGAAGACAGAAAGAATCAGCAAAGTCATGAGAATTCAACAGAAACAAAAATTATTCTTAATATTTAATAAAAAAATCTTGTATTTGAGCACCAATGAGGGTATGAAGATCTTAAAATGCTATTTTAATGGCATCAAGAATTTAAAACATGCAATAAAAATACAACAAAAACATCAGCCAATTGTTAACAGTTGTTGAGAAATTGTTAGATTTTATGTATGAGTTAAAGGATCCAATATTGTTAGGTCAATTCTTCCCAAACTTAACCGCATATTCAATGCAATCTAAATTTTACAATAGCAGCAATATTTTTTAAACGTGTTTGTACTGCAAATTTTAAAGGAAAGGAAATTACAGTAGCAGAATTTTGTGATAAATTAAAACAAAAGGAAACCAAGTGCCTGGGTTCAGAGCTTCACATGCTGGGAGAGCAGGTCACTGGTTAGTGGCCTGAGGACAAACACAGCATTCAGGGTCATTTCCAACAGAGAGAGAGAGAGAGAGAGAGAGAGAGAGAGAGAGAGAGAGAGAGAGAGAGAGAGAGAGAGAGAGAGAGAGATCATTTGATGCTTTTCAACATGTTGTGATGGAAAACTGGCTCTCTAGCTGCAAAATACATATTTCTATCTGTGCTGTGTGCAGAATACACAGTACTGACATGAACCAGATCATAGACCTCAACAAAACCATTGAAACTCTGTAAGATGCACTAATAGGACATCTCTATCACCCCCCTCCTCAAGGTCACCAAAGAGACACAAATAGAGTGTAAGCACCAGAGGTCAGAGAGAACCAGGGCAAAACGATGTCTTCTGTATGTGACAGGGCTGCTGTACTCATAAACTCCCAACAGCTGTGGCTGCCCCACACATGATCAAGGCAGTCAACATTCTAGTATGGAGGTGGAAGGTGTTTAGCAGCCCCAGCTCCGTCTGAGACACTGTACACAGTGGATACCCCCTTCTCTAACCAAATCAAGACAAAACAAACATTAAACAAAAAAGAACATGGGAATGTCTTTGTATTGGCCAGCTAATCCCAGGCATCGGACCTGGAGTGTGGTTGATATACCCAATGATGCTCTACTGGGATCAACAACAAACTGTTTCTTGGTTAGGGCTGAGCCCCTCTCAATGCTGGACTCCCATCTGGCTTGAACCTGTTAAGGTATGCTTCCAGTCTCTGAGTCCATACGTGTATCAGTCCTGTTGTGTATAAAAGATACTAAATTTTGGAGGTGGTTCATCCTCTCTGGCTCTACAGTCTTTCACTTTTCTACTTAGAGCCCTGAGCTTTGAAGGAAGATGTTTGATGAAGACACCTCATAAGTGCTTACAAGTCTCTCAGTACCTGGACACTGTCCAACTGTGGGATGTGTTCTCAGTACCTGGACGTTGTCCAACTGTGGGACGTGTTGTCTGGGTAGATTCAATCCGCTGCAAGACGATGCCTCTCTGATGGGAGACTGAGCTACACATGATCTATCAGTATATCTCGATTTCACAGCTCCTTCACTTCTAAGTAACCCCACGTGTCACATTCCTAATTAATGCTACAGAGTCCCAGAATCATAGAAAATATACATTTTTACATAATAACTATTCTCTCTACAATGACCTCAGGTTTTCAATGCTTTTAGAACTGTGGTTCTCAACCATGGGTCGTGACCCTTCAGTGGGTGAATGACCTTTTCAGAGGGGTCACCTAAGACCATTGGGAAAACATAGGTATTTGCATTATGGTTCATAACAGTAGCAAAATTACAGTTATGAAGTAGCAACACAAATAATTCTATGGTTTGGGGTCACCCCAACATGAGGAACTATAAAGGGTCAGTCACCACATGAGGAATGTTAAGAGACAGTGCATTAGAAAAAGACAATCCTCCATAGGTCTGCCTTCATGAGCATGAGAAGAAAGAAACAAGCAGATACACTGTGGGCTATTCCTGCAGGAGGAGGCCACCACACACAGCATAAGTAAATCTCAAAGTAAATGGTGACCGATGACTCCATCCTGTGTATTGCATATGCTGTGAACTATATATACTATGCAGGATAGTCCATAGTTTCCATGTGAGCAGCCAGTTTTCTATCACAGACACCAATGGGGAGAAAAGGTAGATGAATCTGTGAGTCTAAAGCCAGCCAGAGCTGTGCAAGAGAGATACTGTCTCACCGATCAAAACAAACAAACCAAACCAAAAAGTACTCGATTGAAGATTCGTGAGTTTACACCTTGTGTTTATATCCATATGAATCTTTAGAGAAAGGCAAAGCCAATTCATAGCGTCAGATTGTATCAGTTGTCCAGGGCTGATCATGTGGGATTCATGACAACAAGTGTGTGTGTGTGTGTGTGTGTGTGTGTGTGTGTGTCAGGGATCAGACTCAGGAGAACCTTACTCACTTGAGCCATTGCTTAGGCCTGAAAATGTACATCTTGATTATGGTAGTGCCTAATATATAGTAGAAGCTGTTGCTAGGAACAACCAGGAAAGAAAAAGTGCTCAGCCCTGGTGGCCATCAGGACAAAATTAAAAACATTTTTTCCTTTGGTTCTTTCTCCAATTGGTATCAGAAAATAAAAGACTATTTCCAAACACCGACAAGAGGAGAAGTTGTGTTGTGACCTTTGCAATTGCAGCAAAAGTCAGATGCTATTTTGAGGAAGAGCCTCGGAAATGTGAAAAAAAAAAAAAAAAGACCCTGATATTTTGTATCAAGGGGTTCAGACCTTTCAGAAAGAAAAGAAAAATATAGGCTTTCACTATGTATAATGGTTAAAGTATGAAATAATATGCCAAGTGCCATTTAAATGGCTAAGAATTAAGAGACCACCATCCAACAGTGCTGAAGTGCTGGGCTTGGGATTCGGTGGGTGTGTGCTGTGACTGTGCCGCCATCTTGAGGACCTGCATTCATGCTAAAAAGAAATGTAGACTACAGAATTAAATCACAAAGTACTCACCGCTCTGTCCAAGACTTGTGTTTATGAGCAAAGACCAGGAGAAGAAAATATAAATGATTTATTAGATTTTCTGTCTTATGGAAGATTAAAATCCTGAGCTGAACGAAGTACTAAAAGCTGCCAAGAAACTGCACTTTCATTGTGAGGAAACTGGTCATAAAGAGACAATCAAAAGTTTATTGGAGCTAGGGCAGAGCCCTGCTGCTGGTTTGGCACATGAGAACAGACACACATTACCAGCTGCCACACTAGAGTTTATTCAGGAAAGTTGCTGGGCAAGTACAAGGGAAGAGATGCAGAAGAGAAAAAAAAAAAAAAGACCTTCCAGTGGCTTTTCCTTATAAGACAATGGGTGGGCACAGATTTACATAGCCACGCCTAGGGGCATGCCCTCCGTATGTGGCATGTTCTGCTGGAACCATGTTGGGTTATTGGACTAGCACATTACTGCATAGCTGCTATGTGCCAGGAATTCTTACACCTGCTGTGTAGAGCAATGACCTGAGTTTGGATCCCCAGTGTTCATATCAAAGCTTGGCATGGTCTCTGTTTTAGCAATGTCCCAACAGCCAGCTCCCAAATAAACAACACTGAGACATCTTACTAATAATGAAATCTCAGCTGATAGCATTGGCTTGTTTCTAACTATCTCTTATAACCTAAATTGACCCATTTCTATTACTTTATGTGCTGCCATGTGGCTCATGGCTTATAATCTCATAGCTTACATGTCATGTGTCCTCTGATTCCAGCTGATAATTCCACCTTTTTTACAGCATTCTCTCTGCTCTACAAACCCTGCCTAGCTATTGGCTATTCAATTTTTTATTAGACCAATCGGAGTGACATATCTTCACAGTGTATGAAAGGATTATTCCACATTTCCTCCTTTTGTCTAAATAAAAATCAAAAGTTTTAACTTTAACATAGTAAAACTATATACAATAAGAACAATTATCAGGCATCGTCTAAATAGAATGGGAAGGTATTAACTTTAACAAATGAAACTATACAATAGGAACAATTATCAAGTAAGAATTACATTTAGAGGAAAATACTCCATTATCTATCCTCTCTTGATGAGTCCAAAGTTTTTTTTTTTTAATTTACCTAATTTATCGTTTATCATAACTAAGGCAAACTATAACTGTAACTATCTAGTCTTCAATTCTATAAAAGATCCCATAAGATTATAATATTTTCTGAATGTACAGGAAGTGCAGAAAAAGCAACTTCCAAAACTATGAAATGACGGAGAAATCTGGCTGTCTGGACAGGCACCCCAAGGTTCCTTTGCAACATTGGGTCATCCATCTTTGTCCTAAAGGCCTAGAATATCCCAAAGACTTTTTTGTGACTTAAGAATTTTGTAGGACTGTCCTGCCTTATGTTGGCAAGTTCAGTATTCACTTTCCTGTGTTTTCTGCAGTATGTCAGACAGACTGTTCTATAAAGCAGAATTTTGAAGGACTGTTCCATCTTATCTTGTCAAAGTTTAAGAGTATTTTTCCTTTGTGTCCTGCTTGTCTAGTTTGCACGGCATACTGTCAGTAGTCAAGACAACAGCAGTGTCTTACCCAAATAGCTAGTTTTGCCATATTGAAAGTCATCTCCATATGGAGTATTTTCAATGCCCATCATCTTCTCTGAAGTAAACTGGTGCTGCTAGGAGCAGATGTGTCTCATTGTCATGAAAAACCCTATGTTAACAAAACATTTTAAATGTCATATCCTGTAGGTCTTTGAAGTGTTTGAAAACCACCTTATCTATCTAAAAATATATCTGTTTGATATTGAAAACATACTGAGCATGAATGCAAGTTTGTTATAGGTGACTAACCATTAACCTGCATTTTTTATTATCCTAAACAGTTTGTGATAACTTTCAAGGACTAGAATTTTACATTATATTGTTATGGGTACAATAATACCTTAAACAAAAGTGTAGACATATGTACAGTATGTTATAACAAAAATCGCCTTAAATTTGCATCAGTATACAAAAATACATATCAGTGTGAAATATTTGAGAGTAGTGATTGTTTATCACTTTTATAATATATCACCCCTTTTCTTTCTTTTCTTTGACCCCATCTGACCCGAGAAGGAAAATATATTACCTCAAGGTTGGAAGCACAAGAGAGTAGTTTCCAAAAATTTAGGATAGAACAGTGACAGTCAGCTATCTGGACAGCCACCCAGAGTTTTTCTGTGGACAGAGTTTTTTTCATTGGACATTCATCATTTTGAATCCAGGCCTATGATATCTGACAGATCTCTTCAGAAACAGGGCATTTTGGTGAAACCATCTTATCCTGCCCAGGCAGGTTTTGGCAGTCTCTATCCTTCATCCTGCTAAAGGATTGGACAGTGTGCATACTGACAACAGTCAAGGCAAGGGTAGGTCTATGAAGTGGTTGAAGACTCCTGTCTATCTGATATATTCTAGCGTGTATCTGGGAAATCTAAACAACATGACTATTACATGGCAATTCTAAGTAATGGTGACCTGCAGTTCTTTTCATCCTAAAGACTGAAGCTTTGCATTGTAAAATTAGGCAATCTGTAAATGGGTGCACAATCTCTGAATGATGACTTCCAGTGTGACGATCATATACACATGCAAAATGACAACAGTATCCTAAATATATATCATATACAAAATATCTAAGCAGAGGTATACAAAACATCTTATGTATATAATCACTAATATAATTATATATTATGATTAGTATAATTAAACAGAGGTAGAAATTGCATAATAGAAGTGACAATAATATGCTTAATATATATCAATGTGAGAACAGAGGTAGAAGCATGAACAAAATATGGCAATTACAGATTCAATTTTGTATTAATATACAAACTATCTTAGACATATAAAATAATATCAGATTTAAATTTGTATCAATATACAAATTATCTTAATAAAACATAAAATCATTTCACATTGGCATCCATATACAAGCATCTATACCAGTGCAAACTGTCTTTGGCTCATATTTGGCTAACAATTGTTTACAGGTAGATACAGTAATCTACCTGTGTCTGTCCTATCTATTCCTCTTTTTCTTCTTTAAAAGGGATCCCTGAGTCTATATTATTGTTCTACCCTCAACCCAATTTTAACCTATAACTACCCTATCAGAATGATAATTATCCATAACTCTCAGAGGATAGAACTTATCAGGAGAGGGGTGTAGTTTTTCATAAGGTTTCTTCCTGATGACCTGTGGGCAGTGGCATCTCTGTGGGGTCCTGTAAAAACTAAGACAGTGGTTAGATCCTAATGGACTGACTATAAACATCTATAGCCACTCTCAGAGTACTGGGTAAATCCATCTGGAATTCTTATTAGAGACGTAATATAAAGGATAATCATAGAGAGCTATCTTGCAACTGTCTTGAATAGTCTATATTCCAAAAGCAATCACTGAGTGGTGTACACCAGGTTCTTTCTTTCTCTGTCTGTCTCTGCCTCTCCCCCTCTCTCTCCTTTTTCTTACACCAGGAAGAATCATTGCAGTGGGGGCCCTATCTTCATTCCAGATGCTTTGGAGATTGCTGGTATAAGAAATTGCTTACAGTAGAAAACTTAAAAAATTATTGATACTAGAGAGATATTTTTTATGTCTTTTTTGTCTTCCAGAGAAAATTATATGCAGAGAAGATTTTAAGGTTGGAAAGGAGGAAATACACAGAGAAACAGGATTAAAGATAAAATTACAATAATATGGTTCCTACATATTCTGGCTGTTTTCTGTCCCACACCAGGTGGCTTTTCTGATATGAGACAGAATCTCTCAAGTTTTCTTTATTAATGTGCTTGGGTTTTGAGAAAGATAAAGCCACTTACTCCAACTCCAAAGCCATATTTATTTATAATCAGATCAGGATCACTTGTTTTTAAGCTTCATCAGAAAATTTTCTGGGATTATTTAATTATTTAATTTTACCATCTAAGATTTTGAATAAATTAACTAGTTCATGTTTTTTTTATACCAATAAAAATGGGTCATAAATGAACACTATCTCCTAGCAGTTTTTGGAAATCATTAAGAGTCCTCAATCTATCTCTCCTTAGTTGCACCTTTTGGGGTCTAATTTTCTGTAGGCCTATTTTATATACTAAATAATTGAGAGAATCTCCTTTTTGTATTTTTTCAGGAACAGTATGTAGTCCCCAGTCAGGCTATATTTTCTTCATTTCTTCAAACATTCTTTCTAATGTATCTACATTTGGGTCTGCCAACAAGATGTCATCCATATGGTAAATGATAGATTGTAGAAATTGTTTGTATATCACTTCTAGTGGCTGCTATACAAAAAATTCACATAAGGTTGGACTATTCAACATTCCTTGTTGAAGAATTCTCCATTGGTACTTCTTTACTGCACATGAATTATTAAATGTGAGCATTGTGAAGGTGAATTTTTCTTTGTCCTGTTCTTGTAGAGATATGGTAAATAAAAAAAAAAAATAATAACAGCCTTTCAAATCAACAACTATAATAGGCCATCCCTTAGGTAAAATGGAAGGCAGGGGAATACCAGATTGTAAAGAGCTCATAGATTGAACCACTTTATTAATTGCCTTAGATCTGTCACCATTCTCCACTTTCCAGATTTCTTCTTGACAGCAAATACAGGAGAATTCCATGGGCTGATTGATTCTTCAATGTGCTGTGCTTGTAACTGCTCCTGTACCAGCTGGTCTAGAGAGTTCAGTTTCTCCTTCATCAAGGACCATTACTGAACCCAATAGGCTTTTCTGTCAACCATCTCAAAGGCAGCACTCCGGTGTCTTTTCAGGTTCAGCAGCTAGTGAGTTGCACAACCTGAATGGTTGGTGATTGTTTTGTATAGTACCTTAAAATATTGTTTTCAGAAACATAATTGAGTCTCTGGTTGATATCTGAGTCTGGAAAGATTTTAATCTGTGAATTCCTTTGCTGTAAAAAGTCACAGTCCCATGGATTCACTGCTATGTCAGCCATGTATGGCTTCAACCTTCCTTTCTGTCCTTCTGGTCCTATGCATTCAAGCCATCTTACACTGTTTCACCTGAGATATTGTTTTAATACCCAGAAACTGAACAACCACTTTCTTTAGAGGCCATCTTTGATGCCATGATTGTGGGGTTATGATCGAAACATCAGCTCCTGTGTTGACTAAGCCTTGGATTTAAATATTATCTATCCGTATTTTAAATTTTGGTCTTTGTTCATTTATGTAAGTTTGCAAGAATATCTGTTTTGTGGTTTTTCTTGGAACTGTCAATTTCTCCCTTAAAGTTGTTCTATTATGCAATGCTATATGGTCCTCTGTTTTAGGCAATGGATTTCCTACTCGTTCTGAGGAGGCTGTTCCTCCACTGTGACTGGATGTGACTGAACCTTTGGCTTTGAAATCTGATTTCTGGGGGAAGCTCCAAGAGGCATTTCCTGATGGTAGAGGATTGCCTTGTTTGTCCCTTGTTAATCTATATTCATTGGTCCAGTGTCGGCCTTGGTCATATTTTCTGCATAACCCAGAAGGTAATGGCCTTCTGTTTGAATCATTCCTAAAATGGACATTATTTCCGTAAGTACCTTGTGTACAATTCCTTTTCATATGGCCTGGTTTACCACAGTTAAAGCAAGTGATACCTTGATTCCTCACCCTAGCATTGGCAATGGCTTGGTCTACCCAATTTTCTTCACCTCAGTGGAGAGATTCAGCATTGATTGCATACTGAATCCATTCCTCTGTGGGGCAGATCTGATCTTTAATGGCATAAGCATTCTCTTGCATTCCATATTAGCATGGACAAAGAAAGTATTAATTGATTACTAATTTCTGGATCCGATACTGCTCTATGTACAGCCTTGGTCAGTCTCTACAGAAAGTGAGTATAAGGTTCTTTTATGCCTTAGTATACGACTAAATTTTTTGTCCTGGGTCTAAAATCTTTTCCCAAGTATTCAATGCAGCAGTACAGCAGAGCAACAATGTATGTTCATTGTAAGTAGTCTGAGCCTTAGCAAACAAGCCTCCACCAAGGCTAAAAATGAAAAAGTTCCTAATTTTACTCTGAAGCTCTATAGTCCTAACCTCTTCCTTAAACCAACTTCTCCATTACAAATGCTGTCTACAGTCCAATACAGCAGCTGTTAACTGCATCCAATCATTTGGAGTTATTCTATTTTTTGTTGACCATGCATTTATAATTTGTTTTACATATGTGGAGTGGATTCCGTGGAGTAATATGGTTTCCTTTGTATCCTTTATATCTCTCATATGGATTGACTCACAATTATGTGTTCTTTGTCTGAATTGTAACTGAAAACAATTCCAGTGGAGAAGGGGATATCCCTTTCGTGTTTACCACCTCAGGTAGAGCTTCTTCATTACCATATCTCATAGGGGTTGTCCTGAATTGTTCTGGGTAGATTATGTCTTAACATCCTTTTTCAATATTACAATATGATCCTCCTATTACTGAAACTTGAAAACCACCATTTTTGCAAGAGTCTGAGTTTCTTGAATAGTCAGTCTTTCTAATGACCTCATAGAATCAGCAATTTTCCTATTCTTATCATTAATGTAATTAGTAGGTCTCTCATTCTCATCATTAACATAAAGTCTGTACTTCTCTTGCATGGTCTTAATATTCATATCTGATAGGAAGTTCTATCTGAAGTTTTTCGTATCCAATTTCTAGAAAATTAACTTTGCCTGCAAATTTATCAGTTGTAATTTTTATATTACAAACTTTAGACAGCAATTTCTCATTCCTAGACTTTAAATCATCCATCAAATGCTCATTCCTAGATTTCAAATCTTCCACCATGCTAACTATTGCCTCATATTTAGAATGGGCATCAGGCTGGGTTTTGTTTTTTTTTTTTTTTTTTGAAATATAAAATATAGAATTAAGCTGAAAAGTAGCAGAACTGGGGGAATTGAAGCCCTAAAAATTATACTAATGCCAGAAATTCTCAATCACAATAGAAAAATATGTCCTGAAGCCTTGAGAAGTGGAATTGTCAGCCATTGTGGGAAAGAAAAAAATATACTAAGTAACCCAATTACCTCAATACAGATGTAATGGTGACGTTTGGCCAGCAGGTGTCACAGTTGTGTTCAATGATTTGCTCTCTGGAGCACAGTGGAGTAAGCAGCCAGGCAAGTTCTGTAATACGGCCTTCGTGTGGGAGCTCGGCAGGCAAACAGACTAAATAGCTGATACTAAAGGCAATTTCTCACAAAATCAGAATGATATGACAGAATCCGTGTCAAAAGGGTAGTGATAGCCCTTTTATTTATGTATGTATTTATTTATTATTTACTTATTTAACAATGATCCCTGTCCTGGGTATGTGCACACAGCTCAGTACAACTCTAGGCTCAGTGCAACTCTAGGCACGTAGCCAGCTACTGTGGCCCTGAGGTCCTGAATGGAAACTGAGAAACCGCAGATGCTACAGTCTGCCTAGCAATCCACTAAAGGACTGAAAGCCGTGTGGCTGCAACTAGCCAGGGGAGTCAAAAGACCACACCCTTTTAAAGGGCTCACTGCTTTGTAGCTGGAGCTGACAGCACAGGCTTGCCAGCCCGTGGCCTGTGGCCCGGCTAGCACAGGGAATAAACCCACACGGTCGCCAACTATCACAGAAAATTCACCAGAAATATATTATATAAAGATTAATATTTATTGAGGGGTATATGAACGCTCACGATACAAATTGAACCTTAAGACAATTCTTAGAGATAGGAACTGTCCCATGGGCGACCCACTCTCCAAGAAGACAGGAACAGAACGGGGGCCAGCTCAGTTTCCAGGCGGCTTCTTAGTGGGGTTTGGCCATGCCCCATTCAGGCTGGGGCTGGGTGGGGGAGTGGGGGGTGTGTGGGGGGGGACTCCAGAGATATTCCTCCAAGCTTTGTCAGCTAACACCTGAATTCCACTACAGACTGTGTGCTGTGCTTAAGCCAACCAAAGTTAATTTTTTTGTTTTATGTTTGAGTAGGTAAAATGTATATCACCTGTCTTGTAGTTTTGTGTGTTTGTGTGGGGGAACGTTGTTTGTTTGTTTGCTTTGGGGTTTATTTCTTTATGTTTGTAGCCAGGATTTTTATGGGTTCACCTCCAGTCAGATCTGATCCCTATTAGCCTAGAATGAATCCACAGCCTTTTATTTTTGGTGCAAACAGAAGCAAAGCTTTCACAGCGTAACAAATTTTTTACTTCCATTTTGAAGTTAAGGCAGGTTTATTTCAGCAGGTCCCTCTTTCAATCCCATGTCTCTCAGTGGCTGTCATTTGCTTGTCAGCAATCAAAAGAATTTAAAGACAACACAATACCACATGTATCTAGACTCCCTATGTATTTCTCATTTTTATATGGATTTATCTTTTTTTACTTATAAATGATTTATATTTTTCTATGGTTTTACATACCTATTTTTTCTTCCTTAAGCCTACACACATTTTTAAACACACTGTAACCTCTTTGTAGGTTTTCTTTCCATCTGAATCTGCTTTAGCACCTTTTTGTAACCTTTTCTGTCTACATTAGCAAAACAAACAAACCACTGTATAACTTAACTCATGGTGTGATGGTGGCTCAAGGAGACCTCATCTCTATACCGTAGCCAGACTGAGGGACTTGGAGACTGTTTGGGCTCCTTTTTTTTTTTTTGCTTGTAGCCTTTTGTAAAAGTTTTCTCAGGTCTTATGCAAAAATACATGCTCAGATGTTGGGCGCTTCTGTAGCTAATCTTTCTCTGTCCTGCTAGCCAGCTCACAAATAAACAACATAGGGACTTCTTATTCATTATAAAACCTTGGCTGATAGCTTAGGCTTGTTTCTAACTAGCTTTTATAATTTAAATTAATCCTTACTGTTAATTTACATGGTGTTTTATGGCTTGTTACCTCATCCCCTACATACCATGCTTCCTCTGAATCTGGCTGGTAATTCCTCCTTCTTCTTCCAAGAATTCTCTCTGCCCCAGTAATCTGCCTAGCTATTGGAGTCTGACTGATACGCTTACATAGTGAACAAAAATATTATTCCATAATACTGTGTGTGATCAGAGCCCAAGAGGGTCAGAGGCAGGAATATCCCTGTAGCTTTCAGATGAGAGAACTCCTGTGAAATGACTCGGGATGACACCCACCCTCAACTTGTAGCCACCCCATGTACATACATATACACATGCTTGTATAGCTGTACATATGTCTGCGCATGTGCACACACACACACACACACACACACACACACACACACACACACACACACACACTGGCTTCCTAAGGACCTTGGATTTGAAATACAGCCAGTTAAACATCCTGAAACTTTAGACAACTGTCTGAGGCTAAAGATCCAAAATCATAAGCTCAAAACTGAAGAACCAGAGAATCACCTCCATGTTGAGCAAAGTCCTTGAACCCAGTTCAAAATAGGCCTGAGTTTCCCTGACATAGGTTCTGTTCGAAAGGACAAAGTCAAGATGTCCTAGTACAGGAGATAGTGGAGATAGCCTAGGGACATCTGATAGCCAACTACAGGATGTGCCAGAACCCACCATATCCTATACAAAAAGGGACAAGCAACCGGACAATTTGAAAACTAAGATAACAGATGGATTCTGGAAAGTCCCTAAAAGCGAGCTAATCAGAATTGTATCCATACTGAGACCCCTAATTGATGTGTAACCTTGTGACTTTTGCCTTTAAAACCCAGCTTGTAGAGGGAGGGGCAGGTACCTCCTCTGACTACTGTTACAACAGTGTGCTGGATGGGGTCCTGGTTGTGGCTTATATTTCTTTTCAATAAACTTTGCTTTTGCATTTCAGAGAGTTCAAATCTTGGGTGGTCTCTTCTGGGGTCTTGCAAACAGGGCACAATAAGATTTATGTAATCACCCATAGGACACTAAAATTTCCATAGTTGATTCTTAGGTGACAATAAAGAATTCCTGGATAAAGATGTCTGTTTTGTTTGGAGAAGAATCTTGGGAGGCAAGATATATATATATATATTTAACACACTGTTCCCCTGAGGTGGAAGCCCACCAGGTAGTGAGCAAGAGGGAGACTCTGGCACCCCTCCTGTGTAGTAAAAGAGTTCACCTCAGACCTCTCTAGGAATAGCCAGAGCCAGGATAGCTCCTGAGGACAGCCAGGAAGGCTCCGGCCATGATTCCATATAGCTTTCTTCCTAAAGCTTCTCCCAGCACCTTACTACCTAATGGTGGGGCTTGGCAAACTGACCTCCAGTGTCAAGACTGTTAAGGTCACAGCACAGCCCTTGCCATTTCCAGAAGAACTGCCTTGGCTTGATTTTATAACTGATTGCCTTGTCAGCTGGCAAGGGGATTTTCTCTCTCCTGAAGCAAAACTAAGGATTTCTGATATGGTTGCCAGATATCTTTAGATCTTCTAAATTCGTTTATTTAGCAAACATTGATATCACACTCCGTTTATGCCAAGTACTATTCTTAGCAGTCCACAAACGTTACTGATTTCCTCCAACATGCTGTTGTTTCTGAGTGACGGTGACAGCCTCGCAAGGAGACTGTGGCAATTGTCAGTGTCTCTACTGCAAACAGGAAACAGCCTCATCTGCCCTCCTCCATCTGGTGGGGGTACCCCATAGTGTGCACTGGGGCTTTGTCCTGTTGGGATATAAATGGGTCTACCTCATCCCCAGGGAGTCAGCCCATTAGAAATGTTTTCCTTAACTTGAATTGATCCCACTTCCGGCACTGAGGGGCACTGGCCACCCCTCCTCTTACACTCACGCCCAACCCCCCACCCAGCCGTCATCCCTTTCCAAAAGCTTGCCTGGCAAGCACATCGGCTAACAGATCTCGGTGATGTAGGCGTCTCGTTTTCAAAAATCTTCAATCAAATTTCCGTCCCTCGAGCCATCTTTTTCTTCCTTATTGGCTAACACCTTTCTAATAATCAGGTGTCCAGAACTGTATCATTTTATCACTTTGCAGGCTTTGCTTCCAGGTGCTGTTTACTGTGACTCTGGGGCTTTTGAGACTTTCTGTTTTTCATGGGCATCTGCTTCCAATCATTTATCTCCAGGCTCTTCACTTCTTCCTGCTTTAACTGACTTATTTTCTCCCTTTAAATTTCCACGCGTCCCTGTTTTTGTCTCCTCATCCACCTGGAATGCACACACATACTTGTAGGTTTATAATTACCTGAAATTCTTAATTTGTGTGTTTCTTAATTCTCCAAAATTAGTTTGAGGCTTGAAGAAATGGATGAGTAACATTTACTGAGAACTTCCCATGGCCCAGGCACTACGCTAAGTATGTTTACCCATGACCTTACAGTAAATCTTAATCTGTAGCTGCTGTTTCTACCTGCTTTTTATATACAAAGAGAGCTGAGGTTTAAAAAAAAATAAATTTGCCATGTTAAGTGGTGGAATACATCTCAGGAGAAATTCACAGTCATTGATGGACCCTAGATTGGTCTCATCCTCAATGGAAGAAGAGTGATCCACAAGAGAGCTATCAAGATAGATAGTTAGGTTAAGTAGGTAGGTAGGTAGATAGGTTTGTAGATAGATAGATAGATAGATAGATAGATAGATAGATAGATAGATAGATAGATAGATAGACAGAGATAGACAGAGATAGACAGACAGACAGACAGACAGACAGACAGACAGACAGACAGACAGATAGATAGATAGATAGATAGATAGATAGATGACAGATAGATACTAAGTAGGCAGACTAGAATTTAAACCCAAATTCTGAGATTAACTATTAAACTGCATGGTATTTATTACATACTATACACAAAAATACTATACTTCATTTTTATTTCTACTTAGAATAACAAAATGAAATGACCCAGAATTTCAAGTTAGTTTCAACAGTACAGCAGAGATTAATAGAAGGTTCCTTTATAGACATCAAATTTTTTTTAAAAAATGAAAGAATTTCAGAGATTATCTAGTTCAGATATCTCATTTGAAAGGGGAGGACCCTGAAGCACAGATAAAGAATGATTTGCTGAGTGTGATGGAATCTGGATCTTCTTTCCAACCCATGGTTCTGCCTTCATTCTGAAGGGTGGCTTCCTGGGAGCTCTCCCTGGGCCTCTGTGGCTCCCAGGGAGACGTCTTAAAGCTGGGCCCATAATGCTGCATCTTGGGTGCAAATGAACCCTGCATTATTCCTTCTGGGTGTTACTGCTACTGTCATCTGTCTATCCATCTGTCCATCTTTACTGAGTAATAGGCTAGGGCCTTGTGCCATGCTTGGCATGGAGAACAGAGCCGCTGCTTTCTCCCTGTCGGTAAGCACACAGTCGTACAACCTGCCACCCTCCATTCCCTCTGCTGCTCTACTCCTCTCTAGTTATCTCAAACCAGTGATTCTCACAGGGACAGGTCATTTTCTAGTGTCCCAGGGGCCCTGGAGAACCACCCCAGGCCAAAATGATCTCTTTCCTCCTCTGAAAGGTTTCCCATGTCACTCATTTACCACTTATCATATGCTGCCCTGAATCATCTGTTTGGTTCCTTTTGTCTAAGAGCCTGGCTTGCCTTGAGGGCAGAGATCATATCTTATTCATCATCCTATCCACCACATTGCCTAGCCTAAGGCCCACAACAAAATAGGTGTTCTATAAATGTTGATTGATTTATTGTACGTGGGGATGAAAATGACTTCCTTGCTCCTATGGAGACCCAAGCAAAGAAAGTAACTTTTCTGAGACCCATGAAATAATTGGGAACACACATGTTTAGAAAACTCAAAAGAAAAGTAATCAGAAGTACTTGTACTTCTGTGAACATGATTGTGTCTGTGGGTAGTTTTTATGTGAACTAATTTTGTGAGCTAATTATGTGAACACAATTGTGTCTGAGTAGTGAAGATGGACTGACATTGTTCAAGCTGATATTACGCAGACAAGATGAATAAATGATTTTTCCTGGAGACTTGAACAGTTAAAAATGTTTCTTGAACCAGTTCTATATATATAGTTATGCTTTGAAAACTGGACAGGTTGATCACCATTAGATTATACATAGTAGGAAAACCTGAAAATCACAATCCTGAGACTCTCTATAGGCAATGCTATGAAAATTCTGTAGAGATGTGTGGACATGTCTTCCCGACCTTCCTTGTTATAGTGACATCTTAGATTCTGAGGAGCCAAAGTTTCTGTTTTACTTGTAGAAGGGCTAACAGAAACTCTCCAGGATGGACCTTTAATCAGGAAGGAAATTATTTTTATTGTTTATGTTTATCTTCCCAGGATTGATGAAATGCTTTGGACTCTCTTTTTTCAATATCATCCCCATGGCATCTGTCAGCAATGATCTTGTAGGCGGGTGCTGGTTTGGTCAATACTCACCACTCTGTATTTTTGTTAACAGCTATTGAATGAACAGGACCTTGTCATTGTCTGTGTTCTACAAGAAGAAATGCAATGCCAGAGGAAATCAGAGAGGTCTCTCACCTGGGACTTCAATCATAGAGAAAAACTAAGAAAGACTTTGGGACTTGTCCACAGGCATACGTTTTCAACAGTCAATATAATAACTACTTTTATCACAGAAGAGGTTCATTGTCAACTGACAATTACCCCAATTAACAATACATTTTAAAGATGTTTTAAAAATTATTCTCTAGTAGAGCTACCTACTACTCTCTGGGAATAGAATCTGAAATTACTTCAATTCATAAGTAGTGAAACTTAATAACAAACACAGGCTTTTAAGGATGCGACTGGAGCCTGGGATGAAGATACTTGCAGAAGAAAAAAGCCAACTGTGCCGTCCGTCTTGTTAGCTTGTCCTTGGCATTCCTTGCCTTTCTCCCTGTGGCCCTTCCCTCTCACTGAGGCTTCCTGGCCATCTTTCAAGTGTTCTGTGTTCCGCTGGCTCCTTCTCTCCACTAGAGTGGAAATTAAGTGTCCATTTCTATAGGCTGGGTGCAGTTGAGTCTGTCAGCTTAGGCAGACCCTTCCATATGAAGTGACTTCTGACAATGTTTGCACCATCAAGCAAGTGGAAAGGCATCTCTAGACTCCTGAGATCACCTGTTCACAAGGCCAGGTGAAGAATGTGAGGGTGACTGGATACATTTAGGTAATACAGGTAATAAATAAGGACTGGATAGGGACACAGTCTACAGTTTCCCCATTCTGCTCTTCAGATGACAATGTCCTCCTTAAAGGATGAAACATGGTCTGGTGACCTTCCTCAACAGAAACAGAAAATTCTATGGCCAATTTTATTGATAGAAAATTCTGTATTTCTTGACTGGGTCTGCTTGGGTGTGGTTTTTCTTCTATGAATTTTCAGGCGTGGAACCAGATAACTGAGGTCAACCTTTCCCCAGGGCCCACTGATAGCTCTCCTGTCTGTTTCCTGAGGAGCAGTTTTCATGTTCAGCTGCACATCATGGCTATCCTAACGGCCTTCTGATGTAATCATATTTTCCACCACTTTGAAATAAAACACATTATTTATATCTCCAATTTGTGATAACTTCTTGGTTTCAAGAATGATATTGGTGAGTTGAGGAGAGGGCTCAGCATTTAAGCCTTTGCTGTGCCATCGTAAGAATCGGTGTTCAGATCCTGGAAATGCACACAAATGCTGAGTGGGTATGGTGGCCCACCTGTGACTCCAGCCTTGGATGGTGGGCCCCCAAGCAAGCTACTATATAGCTGAGCTCTCGGATGGACTAAGAGACCTTGCCTCAATTAATAAGGTGCAAATGAGATTGACCTCAACTTTGGACCTTCACCTGCACCTCTACACACACACACACACACACACACGCACACACACACACCACTGTCCACTGGCTTTGGTGAATACATCATCACTCAAAAGTCGTATTAAGCTGTCTTATATTTAGGAGCATGGATTCACATGACTATCTTTAATATGGACTGCATTTGTGGCTTAAATTTCATAGTGTCTGTTCTACAACCAGATACCATTACATCTTGAAATACAGGGCCGTTACCTGACCCATTTTACAAATGAAGGGACTAATGCCTTGCTTGTGTAAGGTTAACACTGGCCTTTCTACCTTCTACTTTTAGAATGGGAAGAAAGAAACATGTGTTGAGTATCCTCTAGGTGTTAGTCACCGTGTTAAATGCTTGTCCCATGCTAATCTCTTTATCAAATTGCCCAGCTTCCTATTTCCAACAAATACATAATCATATACTGTGTTATTTGTCCCACCACTGGAATCCCATGGCTAACCTTCTAAGGAACTTTTTCATAAACGTTATCTCCTTGGGCTGCCTTTGTGCTCTGGTACTTTCAATCATGCCCATATTGAGAAGCCCAATGCACAACAATGCTTGCTAGGATTTCCAAATAATTCACGTGCCGGGGGGCTTGATCCTTAGGATGGTAACATGGATGAGGAGCTGAACTGCTCAGGAGGAGGGGCCAAATGCAAGGTGACTGTCATGGGAGCATTTTCCTCAGAAGAAATTAATACTGATATCTTGCATAAGTCAATTCTCATGAGAGGAAGTTCCCATAAAGCATGACCACCCCATGCACCTGGCCTTTCTGTGTGTTCTCCTCCTGTTTTTATGACAAGCTGTGCCACATCCAGTTCAAGGGTCAGTGAAGGTTGTTTGGACCATTTGCCACAAGAAATATAAACAAAATAGACTTCTTTACTGAGGCATTTTGTTATAGCAACAGTAAGTATAGCAATATACTTATATTCATTTTCTAGGCTTCTTATTCCTAGGAATAATTATTATTCCTCTTGACATGGTTTCTGTCATTCACACACACTCAGATGATCAAACCCCATCTTCATTCCCAAACTTAAGATCTCTTCAGCTTCCAGGACACCCAAGTACAAGTTTACATAAAATAATAATGCTTGTGTGTTTGATTTTGGGGCCTTTATTCTTTTGTAGGGTCCATCACCCAGCTCCCATATAAATCACACACACAGGCTTATTCTTATTTATAAAAGCCCACTTTACTGAACTCCAAATTATCCCTTTTACCTTTTGCCTCTGGGATTTTCCCTTCCTATTCCTGTATGCCTTTCTTTGTTTCTTACTCAGTACCTGGCTGTGTAGCTGGCAGGCTGGCCCCTGGGGTCCTTTTCCTTCTCTGGATACTTCTTCTTTTTCTCACAGATTTCTCCTTCTGTATTCTCTCTGCCTGCCGGCTCCACCTTTCCTTTCTCATGACTCAATATTGGCCATTCAGTTCTCTATTAGACCATCAAGTGTTTTAGACAGGCACAGTTACACAGCTTCACAGAGTTAAGTAAATGCAACCTAAATAAAAGTAACACACTTAAAAAATATTCTACAATACATGTATCCTTGTGTGTGTGCACATGTGTGTATTGTGTGCGTGTTTTGTGTGTGTTGTGTGTGTGCATGTGTGTGTCTGTGTGCATGTGTGTGTATATATGTGTGTCTGTGTGTATATGTGTGTGTTTCTCTTTTCTAGGCTCCAAAGATGTGCCTTTCTTCTTAAAACAAAAACAAAAACAAAAAAAAAAACAAAACAAAACAGAAAACAACCAAACAAAACTCAGTATCATTTGTGGGCTTTTGTTTTGCCAACACTTTTTATTAATCTCATAATTCTTGGCTTTCCTCATTTTATCTTACCAGGTGCCTTAAGTTTTAATCCCTAAACAAGTTTAAAATCCTCACCTCTTGAGAACAGTGTAGCCCTCGAGATCTCCACAGTTGCCACAAACCTCCTTTTCTTCTTCCCAGCTAAGCACATAAAAGCAGAGCCACGGTCTAGCGCTGCATCTTGAATGTACATTCTTCACACTGATGTTTCATTTCCTCCACTTCAGTCCAGAAAATGCTCTCCCTAAGGCAACTAACCCACTGCTGAATCGAGAAAGTTTTTATAAATGTGTCTTGTTCATATAGCATTAAACTGGAGCTCAGAACTTGAGGTCACTTGTGTAGAGTGACCTAGTTCATTAATGGAAAACAGAATCCTGGAACTCAGGTATGTAGATTCATATCCTCACTTCCGACATTCCAAGCAGGCTGACCTTACTTACTTGTCCATATGTGCATGCGTGCACACACGTTTTGTAAATGTATACACTTATGGAGATGTACACATATCTATACAGGAATGACACATATCCCTTGTAAAGTATCTCAACATATAGCATATCCCTGGGCATCTGTGTTTACCTCTTCCTTGGATCCTATAGTTCTTGCCTGGTGTTCATTGATGTGGCATTCCACTCCAAGGCACCATAGAAAAGAGTTCAGAATCACATCTGAAAGAGGCGTTTGTGAATTACTGATTTAAAAATACATCACCGCCTAAGTGTTAAGCATGGACAGTGGTTTCAGTGTGAACAGTGCAGACTTATTCTCTCCTACAACAAGACACACAACATAGGTTGTTTTTCTCCTGTGTAAACCTACCATTTGCAGCCATTGGGCTTACAGATGCATCTGTGTCAAGACAAGATACTAGAGAAGAACTGTCAGAGCTCCCTAGTTATGGAAGCAAACCTGTACACAGTATTGAAGAGGGTAGTTCAGTTGATTTTTAAACCAAACTGCAAAGAAATGCTTTCCAAGTTTATTCCAACAAGTGGGTAGTCTCTCATCACCGATGTGACACCTCTGTCATGAAACTTTATACGCAAACATAAATTCATCATTAAAAACTCTGAACAGTTCAGAGTGAACGATGCACCATGACCCAAGAGTTCTCAATTCTGAGATGAAAGACTTAGTCAGGACTAGCAGTTACCCTTGAAGAGTGAGGGGATTGGCCAGAAACACAAGAACCATAAACCAACACTTAGGAACTGACCCTGCAAGTTCCAGTGAGACCAAGCACACATCTCTTTACCCTGTGACACTGATGACATGTACTTCTGTAATACCTTGTGACAGATACTGACAACAGGCACCTGTGTAGTGTGCCCTCTGGCTTTGCTAATTACAATTTTGTGTTCTATTTTGGTACATACAGCTGTTTTAAATATGGCCATTGTGTTTCCCTATTAAATTTTACATAGTTAAGTGTTTTCCATAAGCTAACAAATAAGACTTACTTAAAAAAATTACATAATTTCAGTAGCACATGTAATAAAGAATAATAATATATGAAGTAATGTTGGGTAACTGCTAGAAAAAATATTGGATATTTTTATATTATATTTATGTGCTGTATGCAATTGCTGACAAAATCTTATGTATCATATTTTTATTTTTTATTGAAACTAGAAAACAAATGTTTTTTTGCAAGAATGTATGTGTTCTTATGGGAGGGTATGAACTGTATGTGTATGTATGTGTGTGTGTGTGTGTGTGTGTGTGTGTGTGTGTGTGTCTGTGTGTGTGTGTGTAAGCCAGACATCAACATCCAATCATTTCCTCAATCAATCTACATTTGACTCTTTGAGACTGAGCCTCACTCAGGAATTTGGCTGGAGGAGCAGGTCAGTGAGCCACAGCGATCCTCCTGTCTCTGCCTCACTGAGGTAATGAAGGTGTGCATCTATGCTGGGCTTTTTACATGCATTATAGAGCCCCATGAAGACTCAGGTCTTTATATTTGCAAACACCTTGCCTGCTGAGCTAACTCCCCAGACCTAAGGTTATTACTTTTCATAAACACATCAGCTAATCAAGAGTGAAATATCATCCTGAAATATAAAATGTGTGTCAGTCTCTCATATTCAAGGATGTGTATTAAATCTTTAATTGTCTCTAATTAAAGATTGTCTGAAATTTAACTTTCACAATTATTCTAGTGTTTTAAAAATCCTATTGATCGTTCTCATGAGGATTATTCTACATTATTAGTTTTTACTTCTAGAAATATTTCAAAGAATATTTTCAGTTTGGGAGAGCTCATTCTAAGAACCCTGGACCTTAAGTCTCGTGCAGTAAGCTCACCTGTATTGGTGGGTTTTTGAAAAAGGGAAAATTTTTTGTTTCACTGAGCAGAATAATGCTCCTTTACAGTAGACTCAAGAATATTTAAGTTTGCAGTTACAGAATATTTCCAACACAATATTCTTTTTACAAAGTAAAGTGCATGAATTTATCTGCTGCTTCTTCTTATGCTCAGGGATTGAGGTATGAAACACAGTAATGTATCTGCTATGATTCCGAACCATTTCAAAAAGGATAGTTAACCCAGAGCCTATCACGTCTTACATTCTCTCACTTTTTCTTTTTCTTTCAATGGGTTTTTTGTGTGCTTCCCAAGGCCTTGATGCCAAGTGGAGGGGCTGTATTCATCTTCAAGGCTGTAGTAGCCCAATCCAATAGGTCAAAGGTGCTGCTTCAGGTGCAGCATGCCAGCAAACAAATCACAGCAGGGAATCAATGCAAGGCAATATAGACCATAGTTCACAAACAATGGGCTGAGAGCCCAGTCCTGGTGTGGGATCTGGCAGATACTTCCCCACCTGTGCTGTCAACATCAGAGATAAATACAAGCAGATCTTCCTGGGTGGCGTGGAGCAGGGGACCCAGTTTGGGCACCACTTTTGCAGGGAACCTGGCACCGGATGCTGCTGCCATTGGTACCACATCCTTATGCTTTGTGTACTCTTTTAATTTTGTCCCTACATGTCTAACAGCTGATGTGGGCAAAACAGGTGCTGAAAAAAAATTCAAAGACACTATTGACTGTCTGGCTAAGGTCTACAAATCTGATGGGCCAAGGCCTACACCAAGCTTTTAATATGTCTCTGAAGGAAATTATCCTCAGATGATACTTTGGTATCTATGATACTGCAAAGGGAATGCTTCCAAAGTACGTCTTCACCAGCCGGATGACTACGCAATCTGTGACTAGTGTTGCTGGCTTGACTTTCTATCCCTTTGACAAAGTCCACCATTGCATGACACAGTATGCACACAGGCACCCTGACCAGTGGAGGAATGCTGCTTGGGGGAGGTTTCTTAGGGGCGATTGGTCCAGTGATCTCAGTGGTGGGGGTGGGATTTCATGACTGTCTTGTATGATGGAATCAAAATGTTCACATAATATTGTCTAAGCATTTCAGAGCCCTGTGAACAGGCATGTTGCATTATATAGTATATTTTGAGCACTCTGAGGAGATTCTCTGGGCTAGTTTGTCTTATTAATGGCAACTGCTCCCTGTTTGAAAGCAAGGAATTAATAATTAATAATAATAACTATTATTAATAATACCTGAGCAGTTTTCTACTAAACCCATTTCCATGATTATGACCATAATGGGACTCAATTACATTTTTATTTTGGTCACTCCTGCTAAAAATGTCAAAGAAATTGAAATTTCTTTTTAAGAAAAGCAAAGAAAGAAGAGAGATAAGCTTCTCTTTTTTTTTTGGAATTCTCAATATACAAGACTCAGTCATATGCCAGATAATATAACACGTACTGATATCTATATTCAATTCAGCCACTTCCAGAACATCAGCAAAAGGAAATAAACCTCAATGACATGACTCTGTGGGCTAAGGGAAAGTGCCTTGAGGGAAAATATGAGGTGAAAATTAATAATTTATGACCACTTGAAAGAGAGGCATTCTAGGTTATATAGAAACAGTAGGTCTAGAGGCGTGGAAGTGTGTTGAATCTGGAATGCTAAGTTCCATGTGCCTGGAATGACGTGAGGACATGTGTTTTAAAGAAGAAAATAAAAATTAAGGTCAATTAAGTAGTACATGTTGGACTGTGAGATGCCAAGTTTATTAACTTTATTGTGTTTTTATGGATAAAAGTGCTCTAAAGTAACCATTGAGTAAATACATAAAGGAGTTGTGAGGAGGGATATTGTTCATTTATTCATGAAATGTATTTGCTCTGTGGTCTTCTTTTTCTTCCTTTTTAATGACAAAAATAGAGATCTTGGGTTTTAATTTTTTCATACAATATATTTTCATCATATCCCCCCCCAATCCTCTCAGGTTCACCCCTTCCCTACCCACCCAACGTCATATTCTTTCTCTTTTAAAGCCAAGCAAAAAAAAATCTCATTAAGGGAAAACAGAGTCTGTTTTGCATTAGCCAACTACTCTAGAGCATGGTACCTTGCCTTGGAGGCCTCAGCTGGTACACTCAATATAATGCCGTTGATAAAACTGATGATTTTCCATCTCCCTGCAACTGACAATTGCAACAGCTTCCCGATTAGGGATGAAGCTGTGCCCACTTAGTCTATGGTTTTCTTCTGGGTCAGCACTGTATGTCAAATTGTTGGTAGTCAGCTCTTTGGCAGATTGAATGAAAGATATCAAAATAGAATTCGACAGGTGACTAATAGTGCCTTCAATGGCAAGTAGTGCACTTGTCTATAGTTCTGGAGTCTGAAATTGGAAGACGAAAGTTCCAGCGGAGAGACTGTCCCCTGACGGCTTCTCCCTGTGTATTCAGAGGCCAATATTCTATGTGTAAGCATCTCTTGGTCTCGGCTCTCTGTTCAAGAACACCAATCTTGTCAAACCAGGGCCTCATCTTCATGACTTCATTTAATCTTAATTAAGCATTTTTAAGGCCTGTCTCCAAATACGGTCACATTTGGGGTTTAAGGTATCAATCAAATGAGTTTGGAAGGTAGGCGTAGTAGTTTGAATAAGAAATGTTTCCCATGGTCTTGGGATTTGAAAACTTGGTGTCCCCAGCTGATGGTGATGAGAAGTTTAGGTGGTACAGCCTTGCTAGAGGGAAATATATCAGTGAGAACTGTGTCTATCTGGTTCCTGCTTACCATTGAAGATAGCAGCTGTCAGCTTCTGGCTTCTATTGTGATGCTGTTTGCTGCCACACCTCCCCACCATGAGGGACTCTTGTCCCTCTGGAACCACAAACCAAATAAACATCTCTTTCTATAGTTGCCTTGGTCATGGTGTTTTAGTACAGCAACAGAGAAGTGTCTAATACAGTGGAGTCCAGGAGAGTAACACAGAGTAGCACCTCCCCTAGACTAGGGCTGGCCAGTTAGTGAAGCTGGGCTAGCCCATCTCTGCTCTTCACATCTGCTCACCTGCAACCAATGGGATTTGCATTCTAATATAGCTTCTCACAAGTTTATCCTCCTGTTGTAACCAATGCCATTAATTAACCATGGGCTGATACCAAACCACAAGTCTTTCTCCAACCGTGAAGAAATAGATGTTGAAAAGCCAACATGATAGATACCTCAACAGGGATGTAAAATTTTTGCCTTAAACTGAAATTGAATGACCAAAACTTATCTCCACTTTGCTTATTTAAAACATTCATGTCCCACATTACGGCATCTATGATGAATTTTCTGTATGTAGCAAGTACGCATACTAACATACTGTGTAATTTTCATGGTTTATAGGCATCATCAAAGTAAATCCACGGACAGCTGCAAGATATCATCTATTTCAGAATCACCCACTTGTTAGTGTTCAGAAGTAAAAAGAATCCTTCCACAATAATTAACACAGTATGCCTGTGCATATTCACACATAAAGATTAAATTTTTAGCACTCAATTGTGCTTCATGATGAAGCACATCCTGTTCTGCTAGCTCCGTGCTAACCCATGGCATTTTGCTCATTATTACCTAATTAAACTACTAATAGCCACATCAAATGAGTTTGTGTTCATAATTACTTTAAGTATAAGTTGGAAAAGCTATTTTAAAAGTATACAATTTTTCATATTTATCTTGGAAATTGATTTGGGAACCCAAACTTTTAAAATGTATACAGAGGAATATTTCTGCCCTTTAGATATTGTGAGTGGCAGTGTTACCTATTTGTAGAATTTCTGCAATTGTTTACCTATTTCAGATTGGAAGTGCATACCCATGAATAATTAGGGGCAAAGTTTAAATAACTGGTAATTGTTATATGAAGTGTATTTATCTATTTATACTAACAACCCTGCCCAGATAGGAATAGGAAGTTTTACAAACAGAACTTGGAGAACGATTTTTAAAAGAGACCAACTTATGAACCTTCAACATGTCCAGGGAGGAGCAGATATCTCCAAGCGGCACAGTGTTGCCGAAACCCTTGTTGAGTTTATGAGGATGTATAGTCACTGCTTGCATTTCTTTTGAAATCTTTCCACTTAGTTTGTAGCCATGCCTTTTGAGTGCTTATATCCAAATATCAGCTTATGCTTGTTTTCACACAACACTTTGCAGTTGGAACAGATGGTCAGTTATCTGTTTTCTCAGCATGCAATTAAAAAAAAATGGCATTAAAGGACCCAGGGCTAGAAAGGGTCACAAGAGCAGGCTGGCTGCTGCTAGTGCTCCGCTAACCACTAGATGTCCTAGAGACTAAACAAGAGGAAATCTGGGGCATGGATTTGCATCCTCTCTCTGGCGATGGTTCTGATTGTAGGCTCTAGGTTTCCAAAATATCTGATCAGCCATTTTCTGCTGTGTTTCCTACAGACATAAGCAGTTAAATACAGTGATGTGGGATGTGCAGGGAAACCCAGCATGCTTGTTACAAGGCTTGCAAATAATTACAAAAGTGCTTGAAATATTTACCCCAGAATTGTCAGAGTAAGGAAAGAAAGCACACATATACACAGATACACACACACACACACACACACACACACACACACACACACACAAACATGCACACACAATTTCCTTCTTTCAAATATGGATCTTTTAATGAAGCTTTGTCTTCTTATTGAGCAGGCTCAACAGGCTGTCTTGTTATAGATTATTTTCTTAGCAAGAAGGGTAATATGTGGCTTTAACAAAACAATTACCACTTTATTCAGAGGAGTCGTTCACACCATGTTATCTTCCTTGACTGCCAACCAAATTGAAGTTGAAACTTCACTGTCTTGTCAGTTTGGGTGATTATTATGATGACTTAGAGCAGTGTGGTGCCCTACTGAAATTCCATCTCCTAACAAGGCGTAAACGTTCCCGCAGATACCAACAGTATGTGCCAAGGGATGAAGTGAGAGGATGTCTTTTGCTCCAGTTATTCTGGAATGGTCCTCAGACTAGGAAAATCTGCCACAGCATCCAATTGGATCCCAAGAGTCGTCACCAAAGGGAATGCAGGAGTGAGCTGACCCTGCTGGTGTGTGATAAGACTCCCTCAGGCAGGAGGGCAGACACAAATGCTTTCCTTGGCACACTGAGAGCTTTGAGCATCATGCTGGCAGTGTAGGAACTGTAAGGAAGCATCAGGCTAGAGACATCCGTCACTAAGGTTTACACTCTCCAGATTCTTTGGGGAAAAAAAGACCCAATGTAGTAGAAAAATAAAAACAAATGGAAAAAATATTGCCTCCACTATCCTACAAAACAATAGCTTTTAAATGTCTTTGGCCTCTGCTTTCCTTTTCTTCCACTGCTGTGATAAACACTATGAGCAAAAGCAACTTGTAGAGGAAAAGGTTTGTTTGGCTTGTACTTCCGTGTCACAGTCCATCACTGAGGGAAGTCGGGAAGCAGGAACCTAAGGCAGGAAGCTGGAGGCTGGAGCTGATGCAGACCATGGAGGAGTGATGTGTGTTAGCAAGTTTTCTTTCTTATGGAGCCCGAGACCATGTGCATGGAGTGGGAGGCACTGCCCACAGGGATGTGGGCTCTCTCCCATCAATCATTAGTCAGGAGGACACACAGACAAATCCATAGGCCAGAATGACAAAGGCTCAAGTAAGGCCCCATCTTCCCAGATGACAGCAGCTCACATCGAGTACACACGGACACATACCACACACACACACACACACACACACACACACACACACACACGTACACGCATGCACACACACACACACACACACGTACGCACGCACGCTCACTCACATACACATACACACATGCACACATACGCACATGCACATGCGCACACACACATGCACACATACACACACACACACACACACACACACACACACACACACACACATGCAAAACATAGACTCTCTGGCTGGCACATGTGTCTGCTCTGGTATAATCAACCTACACTGGTGACAGTGTCGATTTATTTTGTCAAACACATGGAGGGCACAATACCAAGATGAATGACCTTCCAGGTGAGACAAAAACAAACCACATTCCCAGCAAGAGGTCTACTTCCTCTCAACTGAATGAGTAGACCTCTCCCAGGACAGCTTCTCTGTCTGCACCATTTACTTCTAGCCACAGGCAATGACAAGGACAGGAAGTGTGATGAACCCCAACTTTCTCAGTTTCACAGTAAAGTACCTCAGGAATGCGAGGTTAATCCTCACTTAACATACTCATACCAAAGGGACAATTTAGTCCCATTCCTGGGGATCAGGAGCTGAGAGGTCCAGCTTTTAACTGACATCTGAATCACTCTCTAGATTCTGAGACCCCAGCTACTTCCTCCTCATAGCCAAAGAAAGAGGTTGGAAGAGAAAGGAGGTTGGGACTGGGATTCATCTGTTCATTCACTAGTGGGACATGTTTGAGAATCGGGCATTGTATGAGAGCTGTTTCTGTTCTTTCTTGTACTGTTGCAGGAAACTAGTCAAGGAAGAAAACGAAGGTCAACTTCTCAGCCTAATGGCACGAGGAAGAAGATGGGATGCTGACCACGGGAAAAGAAAGGTAGGGAAAGAAAACTCCTTTTTGCTTGCTTTTATCACTGTAACATGTGCATAGATACATACAGACATAGTGTTGCTCAAATGTATGGCGTCAGGGTTGACAACTTGGTATTGGGAACCACTTAGAGGCTCAGCCCCAGGGAAGACTAATCCTCCCTTTGAGCGGTCATAATTACCTACAGCTCTTCATCTGGGATGGGGCTCTGTGTCTGTCCCCTATCTGTGCTGACATGCCACCTGGTACCATCCTTCAGGTCTTACAGACCAGCTGGTCAGACATGTTTGTTCTGTTCCATGTCACTGAAGTTCAGCCACTCTTTCCTGTCTGTCTTGTTACTATAGTGAGCTTGGTGGCTGGAACCACGTATCCATCTTTGCAGATTGAGACTCTACTGACTTTCTAGAACTATTTTGCTCACTGGCTCTTGCACAGACCTCATTTAGACTTACTCAATTTTAGCCTTCTGGCTTTATTTTCTATTTGTTTATTTGTTTTAAAGATTTTACTTTTCTTGTGTGTGTGTGTGTGTGTGTGTGTGTGTGTGTGTGTGTGTGTATATGTGTGTGTACATATACACGCACAAGTGCAAGTACCTCAGAGGTCGGAAGAGGACTTCAGATCCTGTGAAGGTGGAATTACAGGCAGTTATTAGCTGCCTGATATGGATGCTGAGATTAAACATTGACCTTCCTGATTGGGCAGCAAGGCCCTTCACTTGCTCAGCTGTCTCTTCAGCCCCAATCTTTGTGAGTTTTATATGTTATTTGAACAATGACAACTCTTAGCTGTTTCCTTAAACTAGTTCTATCATATTACAAAGTACTAATGGAATTGTTTTTCCTCATAAATATAAGACAATGTCCTTCAGGAAAGATCCTTTCATAAAGATTCAAATGGCTTCTTCTAAGAAAAGTCCAGTTGAGGTTGAATATTTGTCAAGTTGAATAAATTTACTTTATAAAATGATTTCACAGATGGTTGCGGCAAGGCCTTTGTGAGTCTCTCACATGTAGAGTCCGCCCTGTCACTCCATCTCTCAGATGGTCTAAGTTAATCTTTAAATGCACCACATTAAGCCTGATCAACCCGTGGAGACATTAGCAGCTCTGTCACAACTGATCAAGAACAACTCCACTAAAACCAAACCCCAAACAAGCAACAAATAAAACACTTCTTTTCTTCCCTGGGACTTCTCACGTTGTGTAGACTTAATTTTTGGCTATCTCTTGACTTAGCCTGTGGAACCCTAGAAGGAAGAGACCTTACTGTGTCCTCAAAGCTACTCCTCAGTGCATTCCAAAGCACACAGTCAGTATCCAATAAGTATCCTGTGGAGAAATAATGAAGGTGTGAATTAATGAACCAAAATGTCCATGTAGATCCATTGTGTGGTCTTTGTCTGCTAAGCGTGAAAGGCAACATTAAAGAGTAAAAACTGAGTCCATCGATCAGTTGGTGTGCCCATCTATCCCCCGGATAAGTCACTTTATTTTACTGAATTATGATTTGCCCATCAAATCTCCAGAGAAAGCTAATAATCTGATTATATAATGACTGTGCAGTTATTTCTGTGAACTTAACTGGAAAGGCCTTCTAGAACTCTAATACAAGCCAGATAGATAGTCACATAGTTGTATCAGAATTTTATGCCTGTAACAAAATTGACACTTTTGTATCTTCAAAATTCCATATTTATCAACGTCCAAACCCTCATTAAATAGATGATAATCAATAAACACAAGCGATTGTGGACACTCAGGCTGATACCCCAAAGTTGTCAGATATATTTGAGAAGAGAGAAATAATGTATCAGCAAACCAGTCTTCTACACATAACTGTGTAGAGGAGATAGGAGCTGTAACCCAACCTTCCTTCCTCTCCCACACAGAAAGACTTCAGCTTGGCCAAAAGGAATCTAGAAGAGAGATAATGCAACCCTCATTTTACGTGTAAAGTGAAATGTCCTCTTAGATTAAAACAGGAGGGGTAGATTTATTTTTAATACAGTATTTCAGACATGATTGTGACTTTTTATTATTTCATGTTTATGGATGCAAGGAAGGTCATCAGAACATTGTTTAAACAGAACAGCACACAGTAGGTGCATCACTTCAGAACTGTCACCCACCCCTGCCTAGTCGGTGGTGGATTTGAACTACTACAGGCAGCTGTGTAGGCGGCTCATAAGCAAAGCTTGCTTATTGTCTGCTTTTCCAGGACAGAGATTATGTTTCCCCTTTGGTAAAAGGAGCCAGGCATGAAGGGAAACCGAGCCTTTGTTGAGACAAGTTCTCCGTGTTCCTTTTGTACTGTCTGAGTCTCCAATGTGCCCTCATCATTTTCAGAAAAGGAAAGCTGGGAAAAGAAAATAGAAATGTAATGTGAGTTATTATATTTTAATGCGATGGTCTACTTTTCTGTTTGTAGTTATTGAAGCTTTTGTCTTTCCTCATTAAACATTTAATAAATCACCACCAGTGTGTGACAGATTTTAACCATAACACAAACAGCAGGCGGCGGTGAGTGGCTCAGTTCATATAGGCAGAGTCTACAGCACCCTGCCCTGCAGGCGTCAGCAGAGCGACCAATGGGAGAGAAGCTGCTTCTCCCACAAAGCCTCGAAAATAAGTTTCCTTCTTTTATCTTCCTACAAATCAATTGGAGCCCTTACAGCAAAATCCCATAAAATAACTTCAAACACCACTTCTTAGTCTAAAAATTTGTATTATGGCTATAACTCTTTGAAGTTTTATGACTGAAGTTTGGAGAAAAATGATTTAAGTGTTATCTGCTAGACATCAGAGCTTCAAAAATTCTCTCAGTTTTTCTTGACACATAAGCTGCTACCCACTGTATGTTTTTAGTACGTTTTTCTTCCTTTCAATCCCCTAGCCTAGTCTGCTTGGTAAAAGTTATTTAGCTATAGTTTATACAGTTGAATTAATAATCTATAGAGTGTTTCTAAGTTGTAATTGATAATTCCACTTTCCCATCCTTTTCTTTTTTATTCTACTAAGAGATAAGTTTTTTTAGTAGAACTTTGAGAATCTGAAGCATGTTGAATTTAAGTTTTAAAAAATCACTATGCCGCTTGTAAAACACAAGGCCAAGAGAACCCATGATTCCTGCTGAAGGTTCAATGTTAGAAAGAGAAAACAGGAAATTTTCTGGTAGAAAACTTCTCTATGAGCAGAGATGAGAGGGTAAGAGGACCCAGGATGCTCACCTCAGAGGGCACAAGGCCTCCTGATAAGGCCACCCCACCACTGGGTATAGAGGACCCAGGATGCTCACCTCAGAGGGCACAAGGCCTTCTCACCACTGAGTGCAAAAGTATATACAGGGATTCCAGTCTGCCCATTAGGATTCTTGGAGCAAAAAAAAAAAGTAATAATTTACATTCTTTTTTAAAGATACAGAAAAGTTTAGTTTTAAAAAACACCAGGTTCCATCCTACCACCTCTTGGTGCGGATCTACCTATGGAAGCTAGCTATGTTGTACAGGGTCTATAAAAAAAATAGCAGTTACTTTTAATTTATATAATTCCTGATCTTGAACTCAGTACACAGAGATTCCTTTGGCTTTTTGAAAATATTTTTTATATGCATGATAATTTTGTCTTTCAAGGCTAAAGGAAGGCATTGAATCCTCTGAGACTGGAGGTAGCAGTTATTAGCTGTCATCTGGGTTGTGGGGGAGCTGAAACTTGAACTTCAGACATCCACAAGAAGAGCAAGTGCTCGTCACTGCTCAACCATCTCTCTAACCCCCCTTTAGCCTTTTATCTCATTCTCTGTCAGGAATACTTTGCTCGAGTCTTTAAAACAACAACAAAAGAAACAAAACCTATATGCTATGTCCGGCCATGGTGGCACAGACCTTTAACCCCAGCATTTGGCGGCAGAGACAAGTGGATCTCTGTGAGTTTGAGGTCAGCCTGGTCTACAGAGCAAGCTTCAGGCCATTCCACATTATTTATAGAAACCCTGTCTCAAAAAAAAAAAGTTGTTTTTTTTTTTTTTTTTTAATATACATGGTATTGTGTAGAGCCCAAAGTCAATTAATATAGCTAATGTATGAAGTATTTTTAGTTCTTTAATATCATTTCCTGTTCATTGTTGTCTAACTTTGTTTTTGTTTTTTGTTGTTTAATTACATGCTGTTTGGTCTATGGCTCAGGCATATTGCTAGCTAGCTCTTACATCTTAATTCAACCCATTTCCGTTAGTCTGTGCTGCCACGTGGACTGTGGCTCACCTGTGCTACCTTACATGCTGAATCTTGGGTGGCTGGCCCGATCTCTCTCTCTCTCTGACTCCACCCTCTTTCTCTTACCTATGTTCTGATTTCCTGCCCACTGCTGTGGTGTCTGTCATGGGCCAAAACAGTCCTTTATTCACAGCACTTAGAAAGACATTTACACATCACTTCCCCTTTTCTGTCTAATGAAAAAGGAAGGTTTCAATTTCAACATAACAAAATTACATATAACAAAACAGCTATCAAGCAAGAATTATAGTTACAATATCTAGTATATATGTATTTAGCATTAAAGAAAATATTCTATCTACCTTATCCTTGTGAATCTAAAGTTTCATATCCAATATACTTTTTAAAATAACCAAAAAAAAAAAAACTATACCTGTAACTTTAAAATCTTCAACTACATCAAAGACCACAGAAGGATATGATATTACCAGAGTAAACAGGATGTTCAAACAACTTCCAAAATCTAGAAATGATAGAGATGACACCTGTCTGCCTGGACAGTCACCCAAAGTTCCTTTGTAACATTAGGCATCCATCTTTAGCCTGTAGGCCCAGAGTCTCTGGCATACCTTCAGTGAAGTAGGAAATCTGAAGGACTCTCTGCCCATTCTGACATAATTTGTCAGTCACTTCTCCTTGAGTCCTGAAGGATGCCTGACAGTTTTCTCTGCAAAGCAGGAACCTGAAGGGCTATCTCAGCTTGTTCTTCCAACATTCAGAGGTCACTTTTATATGGGTCCTGCATGTCCATTTTATACAGCATATTGTCAAGCAGTCAATACAAGAACAGTTTCTTGTCCAGAGGCTAACCTAACCATTGCCACAAAGAAAGTAAACTCCACATAAAGTTTCTTCTATGTCCATTATTCTCTTTAAGTAGATTGGTGCTGCCAGGAGCAGACCTGTCTCACTGTCCATGAAAGTTTTAAATATTTTAAATGCCATATTATCCAGGTTTTTGAAGTGTTTGAAGATTGCATAGCTAATTGAAATATATCTTTGTACACCTAAAAAATCCTAACTAACATGACTGTAAGTTTGGTTATCATAGATGACTATTAATCTGCATTTCTTAATTATACAATTTTAAATGAGGATCATAAACATCATACCTTAAACAAGATTCAAAAAATACTAATGTTATTTAATATCATTTCCTATTCATCGTTGTCTAACTTTGATCAAAAATTCTAGATAACAACAGATTTTTTTTTAATCAGTGCTCCTTTAAAAAGTGAGCTGAAAAATAAGAAGCTCTTGGACTCAGAAAGACAAGAACCACATGCTTCTCGAACAGGAAATCCGGGGAAGTGAAGACAGGAAGCTAGGATGGGCCTGGTTGGAAGTGGAAGGGAGAGTAGTGAAGGGTGACAGAGGAGTGAGCATGACCAGAAGACATTATATTCATGTATGAGAATGCCGCATATACACAGTCTTTTGTACAACTAATACAGATTAGTAATTTTCTAAAGCATTCAAGGATCCTGCACCACAATGCAGTTCCAGGTCCTGGAGAACGCTTCACTTCCAAATATTTGTCAGCTGCCCTATGCAGGATGCTGGTAATGATGCTGAGTTCAGCGTGGGCCCGATTCTTCATCCTACCTTAGATCACAGTAGCGATCAGTTTTAAAGAACTAGGGAACGAGCCTATGAAGCATATTTTTAAATAATTCGAATCTTCACAATCCAGCAAACATTTATAAGTTAGAGGGTGTGTGTGAGTGTGTGTTTGAGTGTGTGTGTGTGTGTGTGTGTGTGTATAAGAGAGAGAGATTAGAAAGTATGAATAAATATAAACATTATCAAAGAGTAGATATGGAGAAAGTTTTAAAATACTAGATATTGAAGAGTGCACATTTCTCACATTTGGTGAAAATGCATGTTATTAATCCTCAATAGGGTGCTGGGTAGGAAAGGTACCTTTCAGTTTACTTAAAGAATAGAATAGACCAGAGAAAAACAAAAACAAGCAGAGGATGCCTCTCTCTCTCTCTCTCTCTCTCTCTCTCTCTCTGTGTGTGTGTGTGTGTGTGTGTGTGTGTGTGTGTGTGTGTGTGTGTGTGTGTGTGTGTGTGTGTGTACATGAAAGCCAAAGGATAACTTTTGATTTTAAGCATCCACCACAGCACTCAGTTCTTTATGTGCTCTCTCGGGACTGAACTCATGTCCTAACATTTACCAGATACCTTCCCAACTCTTACTACTGGTTTCTTATGGTAGCCAACACGTTCAGGTTTCTTACAGTCATACTACGGCTTCAGCAATCATAAAACAACGTTTAACACGCACTGACGCCCACACCATCCCACTCTCCCGAAGGCTGGCAGCTATAGTGTCATGGTAGGAAGTGACAAATAGGAATTGGGTGCCTTTTGGATGCCTGAAAACAAGAATTTGAGGAATTTGGGACGTGTAAGCAAATCATATTCTTTCCCAGATGGTAACAGAAAATACAGAAAGAGGCAGGTGCACACAGGGCAGCCAGCACCACAGAGCTGTGTCTACAGGACAATGTTATCCATCCTAATGCCTTATTATTCCCACTCATCCATGGACCTTGCTCAATGTTAGAAAAGATGGAGTATATGGATGATCCTGGGAGATGTAAAAAGTCCAGGCTTTTCTTAAACCGTTGTTTCCGGCTTCCACTGTCCGTCCCAGATGCTCTCTGGCCTCTCAGCTTTCTTCTGGGTGCTGCCTTCTCCAGTATGCCCTTCCTTACCTAAACACGAGCACGTTCCCTTCATATCATGGATATTCCAGAATTATACCCCAAATGATAAGAGTGTTCCCTGCTTCATCTCTAAACCAAGTTTGAGAATCTGCCTAACGTTTACCCTGTTGACTCATCTATCCACAACACGTTTTGCGGCTCTGGTGTGTTGTAGTGGGTTTTCTCGGGTCCCGGACGCCAGAGGTCCCGGACCCACAGACCTGCCAGGGACCGCTTATCCGCGCGCCGCCGCCCGGGTCCCCAGAAACGACTCAGACACTTCTATTAACTTTATGCTGTTTGGCCTATGGCTCGGGCACATTGCTAGCTAGCTCTTACATCTTAAATCAACCCATTTCTATTAATCCGTGGGCCACATGGCCCCGGCCCGTAGCTCACCCGTGTTCCTTACATGTTGTTCTTTGGGTGGCTGGCTCGATCTGCCTCTGACTCCGCCCCGCTTCCCCTACCAATGCTCTGATTTCTCCTACTTCTTTTATGGTGCCCGCCATGGCCCAAAACAGCTCCTTTATTTAAAGATTGAGATTCACAGCATAAAGAAGGGCATTCCCACATCACTGGTGTGTGCTTGTTTTTGTATTGCTATTTATATATCTTGGGTTTAAGTGTCTAAGAGAAGAAATTATACTTACCTAGTTTCTCTTACACAATTAAGATCATTTATGCATTTTATCTTTGAAAGGTAATAAAGCATAACAAATGTCTGCTGTGCCATATCATTAGGTTGTTTTAATTAAAATGTATCCGACCTAACTCTTTTAATATTTTTGAAGTATATTGGCTTTATTTTATTTTATGTGTATGGGTGTTTTGCCTGCATTACCACATGCAAACAGTGGCTATGGAGACCAGAAAGAGTATCAGATCCCATTGAACTGAAGTTACAGGCAGTTGTTGACCCCAGCGTGGGTGCTGGGAATCAAGCCCCAGTCCTCCGCAAGAGTAGCCAGTGCATCTAACTTCTAAGTCATCTTCCCAGGCCCCTCATGCCTCTCTTTATTAATGGATTCTCTTGTTCTAGGTGTGAAAAAGCTAAAGAAAATACTTGCCAGATTCCTTTGCAGCCATATCACAACACAGTGGTGTGCATTTCAGAAATGCAGTACAACCAAATGCAATAGAAAGTAGCATGTAAAGAAAGATATGAACATGAAAATGTAGCCTTCTCTTATGGACCATGAGAAAAGGGTTGGTTCTCCTCTGGTGACTGGGTAAAGACCTCTGGATCTGTCTCAGAATGATCAGTGCTCAAAGAAAGGTGAAGGACCCCTGTAATACAGCCCTTGATAGGTAGATACACAGCACAGTTGGTCTCTTGCTAGTCCATCCCAAAGATTCTTGTGAGCTATCTCACATATTTCAATAAATTCCATTCTAAGCCAGAAACTCAGATCTTGTCCCTGCAGGAAGGGGAGGGGTTGTAAATTTAAGACCAGCCTGAGCTACAAAGTAAGGCCTTGTCAGAAACAAGCCAGACTAAAAGCAACAATGAAAACATGCTTTCTTCTCCTTTATTTTTAGGCAGGGTTTCCTTACGTACCCTGGCCGGCCTCATTCTCACAGAGCTCTGCCCGCCTCTGCCTCCTGAGTACCATGTTCCTTCTCTAAATAGCTTAAGTGAATTGGGAAGCTTCCGACCTACAAGCCCGATTGACTTGTCAGGTTTTGTTTCTTTCTATTTGCATAAGTAGGTGTATATGGACCCGGTGTCACAAGTGCATAGGAACGAAAATACAAGAAAAAAAATCAGAGTTTGAGGTTCATGAAAATGATTTATGATCATGGGATGCAAACAAAGCTCAACATTAAAATTTTCTATGTAATTTTCTAATATACATTAGTTGAAGCATAGTATTCTTTTGACTTATTGGTGACTGTACTTCTCAACCTGTGAGTTACAACCACCGGTTAAAACATATTTCTGGTGGTCTTAGGAACTAAGACACATCTCGGTAGCACAAATTACAGTTATGAAGTAGCATTAAAAATAGTTTTTAGGGGGTCTCCACAACATAAGGACCTGTACTAATGGGTTGCATTGTTAGAGAGTTTGAGAACTGGCATTGGGATGTCTTTCTGTGTGCTGTGAATGTACTTTGTTTGTCAATAAAGGGGCTGTTTTGCCTATGGCCAGGCAGCTCAGACACAAGTGCAAAAATCAAAGCAGAGATAAAGGAGAAAGGCAGAGTCTGAGAGACACGAGCCAGTGCCCAAGAAGCAAGATGGAAAAATACAGGTCAACCAGGAACCACATGACAATACAAGAGTTTAATACAAATGGGTTAAGTTAAGTTATAAGAGCTAGTTGGTAATGAGCCTGAGCCATAGGCCAAACAGTTTGCAATTGATATAAGTCTCTGTGTGATTATTTGGGACTAAGCAGCTGTAGGACTGCAGGTCTGGACCATGAGCCTAGGCCCGGCCAGAAACTTCAGGCTACAAATGACACCCACTGTCTGGCAATGAAAAAGTTTTTAAAAGATTTCGAATGTACAGAAACAGAGGTAGACTGAGTTTCCTTGTCTCACAGGCTCATCCATTAGCAGCTCAGAGACAGGGGGATTTAGCTGGCAGCCAGGTGGCTTAAGCTAAGTTCTATGATACTTAATACTGCCTCCTGGAATTGGGGAGGCAAGTGTGACTTACTGTATTGCCTCCACCATGGTGAAAAACCAAGCAAGGCAGAGTCAGCTGTGCTTCAGTCAAAGAGCAACTTAAAACTCTCCTAGATGAAACAAGCTGGTATAGCCATCCTAATATCTAACAAAATAGACCCCAAACTAAATTCAATCAAAAGAGATCAGGAAGGACATTACTTATTCATCTCAGAAAAAAAAAAATCCATCAAGATGAAATCTCAATCCTGAACATTGATGCCTGCAAACAAGAAGGGCACATCTAAAAGGCATTACTTAAGCTTTAATATCACATCAAACCCACACACTAATAGTGGGAAATTTCAATACCTCATTTTCACCAATGGACAGGTCAACCAGACAGAAAGTTAACAGAGAGATAAGGGATCTAACAGATGTTATGACTCAGATGGACTTAACAGGTATGTACAGAACATTACACCCTAAGAGAAAGGAATAGACCTTCCTCTCAGCACCCACTGGAACTTTCTCTAAAAGTGACCACATGCTCACTCATAAAACAAATATCAATAGATACAAAAAATGGAAATAACCTCTTTTATCCTGTCAGATCACCATGGAATAAGGCTAGATTTCAACAGCACAAACCGCAGAAAGCCTACAAACTGGAAACTGAATGTCTCTCAACTGAACCACCTCTGTGTCAAGGAAGAAGTTAAGAAAGAAATTAAAGACTTCCTAGAATTTAATGAAAATGAATCCACAACATACTCAAACTGTGGGACACAATGAAAGCAGTGCTAAGAGGAAAACTCATAGCACTAGGTAAGTACATGAAAAACTTGGAAGACAGTTAACAGCACAGCTGAAGGCTCTGGAACAAATAGAAGCCAACTCAACCAGAAGAAGTAGATGGCAGGAAATAATTAAACTCAAGGCTAAAATTAATAAAATAGAAACAAAGAGTTGATCTTTGAGAAGTCAAAAGGATAGACAAACCCTTATACAAACTAACTAAAAGGCAGAGAGAGAATATCCAAATTAACAGAATCAGAAATGAGAAGTTGGGCATAGCAACAGATACTGAGAAAATCCAGAGAAGGATTAGGTCATACTATAATAACCTGTACTCCACAAAGTTGGAAAATCTAAAAAAAGAAATGGATAGCTTTCTGGACAGGTACCATTTATCAAAATTAAATCAAGACAAGATAAACAACTTGAATAGATCTTTAACCCCTAGAAAATAGAAGCATTTATTAAAAGTTTCCTGAGGTGGGAACAAAAAAACCCAAGGGCAGATGGTTTTAGCACAGAATTCTACCAGAATTTTAAAGAACTAATACCAGTACTACTCAAATTGTTCCACACAATGGAACTGAAAGGAACATCGCCAAACTCTTTTTATGGGGCCACAGTCACCCTGACACCCAAACCACACAAATATTTAACAAAGAAAGAGAATTACAGTCCAATTGCCCTCATGAATATTGATGCAAAAATACTCAATAAAATACTGGCAAAGTGAATTCAAGAATATATCAAAATAAAAAATTATCCACCACAATCAAGTAGGCTTCATCCCAGAAATGCAGGGAGGTTCAACATACAAAAACTGTGAATGTCATCCATAATATAAACAACCTGAAATTTAAAAAAAAAAAAACACATTATCATCTCATTAGATGCTGAAAAGGCCTTTGATAAAATCAAACACTCCTTCATGATAAAGGTCCTGGAGAGATCGGGATACAGGGAAAATACCTAAACCTAATAAGGGCGATATACAGCAAGCCAACAACTAACATCAAACTAAATGGAGAGAGACTCAAAGCAATACCACTAAAATCAGGAACAGACAAGGCTTTCCACTCTGTCCATGTTTATTCAATATGGTTCTCAAAGTTTTAGCTAGAGCAATAAGCCAACAAATGGAGATCAAGGGCATACAAGTTGGAAAGGAAGAAGTCAAACTATCTCTATTTGCAGATAATATGATTGTATACATAAGTGACCCTCAAAATTCTACCAGGGAACTTCTACAGCTGATAAACACCTTCAGTAAAGTAGCAGGGTACAAGATTAACTCAAAACAATAGCCCTCCTACACACAAATGATAAAAGAGCTGAAAAAGAAGTCAGGGAAGCATCACCCTTTACAATAGCTGCAAGTAACATCAAATATCTTAGAGTAACTCTAACCAAAGAGGTGAGCAACCTGTATGACAAAAACTTTAAGTCACTGAAGAAAGAAATTGAAGAAGTTATGAGAAAATGAAAATATCTCCCATGCTCCTGGATAAGTAGGATCAACATAGTAAAAATGGCAATCTTACCAAATGCAATCTACAGATTCAATGCAACCCTCATCAAAATCCTAACACAATTCTTCACGGACCTCAAAAGAACAATACTCAACTTCATATGGAAAAATAGAAAACCCAGGATTCTCAAGAAAGCACCCTGTTCAATAACAGAACTTTGAGAGACATCACTATCCCCGACTTAAAACTATTCTGTAGAGCTATAGTAATAAAAACAGCTTGGTTCTGGCATAAAAACAGACTTGTGGATCAATGGAATTGAATTGAAGACCCAGACATTAATCCACACACCTATGAACACCTAATTTTTGACAAAGAGATCAAAAATATATAATGGAAAAAATAGTATCTTCAACAAAAGGTGATGGCATAACTGGATAGTGATATGTAGAATATTGAAATTGATCCATATCTATCACCCTGCACAAAACTCAAGTCCAAGTGGATTAAAGAGCTCAACATAAACCCACTTACATTGAACCTGATAAAAAAGAAAGTGAGACATAGACTTGAATGCATTGGCACAGGAGACTACTTTCTAAGTATAACATCAGTGACACAGACACTAAGAACATTAATAAATGGGACCTCTTGAAACTGAGAAGCTTCTGTAAGGCAAAGGACAAATCAACAGGCTACAGAATGGGAAAAGATCTTCACCAACCGTACATAAGACAGAGAATTGATCTCTAAAACATATAGAGTACTCAATAAACCAGAGGTCAAAAAATCAAATAATCCAGTTAAAAATAGGATTCAGAGAGATATAGAGAGAATTCTCAACAGAAGAATTTCAAATGGCTGAAAGACATTTAGAGAATTGCTCAGCGTCCTTAGCCATCAGAGAAATGCAAATCAAAACAACTCTGAGATACCATCTTACACCTGTCAGAATGGCTAAGATCAAAAACACAGATGACAGCCTATACTGGAGGGGATGTGGAGCAAGGGGAACACTCCTCCATTGCTGGTGGGAGTGTAAACTTGTACAACCACTCTGGAAATCAGTATGGTGTTTTCTCAGAAAACTAGGCATCAGTCTACCCACTGATCCAGCAATACCACTATTGGACATATACCCAAAGGACACACATTCTTACCCCAAGGGCATCAGCTCAACTATGTTCATAGCACCATCATTCATAATAGCCAGAACCTAGAAACAACCTGAATGCCCCTAAACTGAAGAATAGATTTAAAAATAGTGGTACATTTACACAATGAAGTACTAGTCAGCAGGAAGAAAACGACATCCTGAACTTTGCAGACAAATGGATGGATCATCCTGAGGGAGATAGCACAAATCCAGAAAGATAATCATGATATGTACTCACTCATAGGTGGATTTTATACATAAAGAAAAGGGTAACCAGGCTACAATCCACATCTCTTCGAGCAGCTAGGTAGCAGGAGGAACTTAAGAGAGACATCCATAGATCCCCTGGGAAGGAGAAATAGGGAAGATCTCCTGAGTAAAATGGGATCATATGGGGGAGGAGAAACAAGGGTGGGGGGAGAGAACATGAGAGAATGGGATGGTTGAGCGAGGGGAGCAACAGAGATGGAAAACAAATAGATACCTTGATAGAAGGAGCCAGTGTGGAGTTAGAAAGAAACCTGGTGCTAGGGAACACTCAAGAACCCACAGGTGACCCCAGCTAGGAATCCAAGCAATAGTGGAGAGGGTACTCAAAGTGGACTTCCCCTATAGTCAAATGAATGGCCACCCTAATTGCCATTACAGAACATTCATCCAGCAACTGATGGAGGCGGATACAGAGGTCCATAGCTAAGCACCGGGTAGAGCTCCCCAGAGGAGAGACCATATGAGCAAAGGGACCAGGAGGAGGAGACACACAGAGATGGCTGACCCAAGCTATTGGGAGATCCCTGACTCCAAAAATAGCCACCGGGGAAGCTTTATAGAAAGTAACCAAACCCTCCAAATGTAGAAGACAGTTGAACAGTGTGGGCAGTTTGTGAAGCCTCTGGCAATCTAACCAGAATTTATTCCTGGTGCATGAACTGGCTTCTTGGAGACAATTCCCTACAGAGGAACACCTTACTCAGTCTTGATACCAGGGGACAGCGTTGGTCCTACCCCCAACTGGATATGCCAGACTAAACTGAATCACCTTGGGAGTCCTTGCCCTCCCTGGGGAATGGATAGGGTGATGGGGTGGGGGAGACTGAGGAAGGACTGGAAGGAGGGCAGGGAGCGAGCAGTGGTGGGTATGGGGAAAAAACATCTTAAATTTAAAAAAGACAGAAGATGAAGGTTATTAACAAGAAATGAAGGAAGGGGGAAGAAAGAAGGAAAGAGAGAGGAAGGAAGGAAGGAAGGAAGGAAGGAAGGAAGGAAGGAAGGAAGGAAGGAGGGAGGGAGTGAGGGAAGGAGGGAGGGAGGGAAGGAAGGAAGAAAGGAAGGAGGGAAGGAAGGAAGGCAGAAAAAACTCTCCTGCTTAAAAAATGACTAAAGATACACGATAAAACAGATTCAGATGAAAAAAACCTCTAAACAGGTTACACTGTGTGTGAATATGTATATATATATTTTATATAGGCTTGGGAGAGAAAAGAAAGAGGCTAGAGAAAGTTCTTTGAAAAGAAAATTAGAGTAATAAATATAATAAGGCATGTAAAGGTGGAAAATGCATAGTCTGGATTATGTATATTATTGTTTCCTTTTAATTTTTTAATTGTTGATGAGCTAACTACAAAAAGATATTTGATTGTAAGGGCTACTAAATTAAATCAACATATATATTTTGAAGATATCTTGACTTTGAAATTTGGGTGTAAGGATATGTTGTTGCTTTGGGAAAGAGGTTCTGCTTTTCTTTCTATAGAAGATAAGAATGTCTGGATTGCTTCCAGGCTAATATGGTTTGGTCCATTGAAGCGTCCTGAAGGCAACTGGTTGAAATGATGCAGTCTCATAGACTACTACAGCCAAGATTAACCATTATTCTGAATTTTCTCAGGACTCTGATAAGATTGCCAGCACCCCCAATATCAGGAAATAGTATGGAAAGCTATGTCCAAATTCACAAAATATTGTTTATAAATGTTTGTCTCATCATAAATTGTTAATGGTCATAGTTAATCTCTAGAGAAAAAAGGGTGATATGATATAGAAATGATAAAAAGATAAATTATTGAATCTGCTTTCATCCAAAAACAATTGTTGATCTCAAAATATTTTACATTGGTATGGATTTTAGTTTATTGATACAAATTTAAGGTCTATTTTGTTATTTTGTATGTATTTTTCTGCTCTTGTCTGAGGTATTATGTTTATAAAATTCCTTTAAAATTGTGATAAATAATTAAAATACAGATTAATAATCATCTGTGATAATAAAACTTATAGTCATGTTAGTTAGATTATTTTACATATAAGAGATCTATTTCAATTAGATAGGTAATCTTCAAATACCTCAAAGACCTAAAGAATATGGCATTTAAAATATTTTAAGAACTTAGACCTTTATAGACAGACAGATCTGCTCCTTGCAGCACAAATCTACTTCAAGAGAATAATGGGCATCAAAGAAGCTCCACATGGAATTTACTTTCTTTGTGGAAAAATTTAACCACTGGGCAACAAATTATTCTTGCCTTGACTGCTTGATAGTATGCTGTGTAAACTGGACATGCAGGACCCATAGGAAATGGGTGACTTCTGGAACGTTAGCAGAACAAGATGAGATGGTCCTTAAGGTGCCTGCTTCTTAGAGAAAACTGCCAGACATTCTACAGGATATGAGAAGAAGCAACTGGCAAACCTTGCCAAAATGGTAAGAAGAGTCCTTTAAGTTTTCTGCTTCACTAAAAAGTCTACCAGATATTCTAGGCCTGTAGCATTAAAATGGATGCCCCAATGTTAGAAACATACTTCAGGTGACTGACCAGGTATCCAGATGTCTCTGTCATTTCTAGAACTTGGAGATTTCTTTTAATGCATTTCCTTTTTACTCAAGTAATATTATATCCTTCTGTGGTCTTTGATAGAGTTGAAGTTTAGATAGTTATAGTTTTTCTTAGTCATAATAAAAGGTAAATTAGATATAAAACTTTGGACTCACAAGGATAAGGTAGATGATAGAATATTTTCATTAATTTTGCTAAATGCAAATAGATTAGATATTATAACTGTAATTCTTGCTTGATAACTGTTTTGTTATATGTAATTTTGCTGTTGAAATTGAAGCTTTCCTTTTTTATTAGACAGCAAATGGGAAGTGATGTGGAAATGTCTTTCTGTATGCTGTAAATATGCTTTATTACCATTAGTTAATTTTTTTAAAAAAAATGATGTTTTGGCCTATGGCAAGGCAACTAAAAGCATGCACAAAATCCAAGCAGAGATAAAGGAGAAAGGCAGAGTCTGAGAAACATGAGCCACCTGCCCAAGAAACAAAATGTAAAAGTACAGGTAAGCCACTAGCCATGTGGCAATACAATAATGAAAGTGGGTTGAATTAAGTTGTAAGAGCTAGTTTGTAATGAGCCTGAGCCATAGAACAAACAGTTTGTATTTAATATAAGCCTCTGTGCGATTATTTGGGACTAAGCGACTAGGCCAGGGGGCTAGGCCAGGCCATAAACTTCTGACTATGAACTAAGACATAGAAAAGCTAGGGGCGATGATTTTGGAAAGGAAGGCTGGGTCTTGACTCTACTTATGCGCCCTGTGTTTATCAAAGCCGTCTTTTCAGAAGTGTGTTGGGTGTTAATGTATATTTTTTCAGGGTGATGATGTCATCTCTACATGGAAATGGGCAGTGGTGAAGCACGTATTTGAGAATTTCCTCAAGTCTGGGGACCCAAATCTGTCATGAAGAGGATTTATAAGAATGGTGTATTTCAGAAGGAAAAAAGCAAGCTCAGCATAGGGTGTGGAGGAATCCTCTACCTCATGACATTCTGCAACATTGCCTGAAGGACCAGGAAAAACTTGCAAGAATCATGTGGGGCTCATGTCCATAGTGTGTGAGCTACCTGAATGTAAAACATTTACACACAATATATAAAGATGAGTACATGTAAAATAATATTTAAGAGGCTGGAGATATGGTCTGTACTATCATACACAGCTCTTGTAACTCAGGATAGAATCGACAGTGTAGACAGAGCAGTCAAGTACGTAGGCATTTGAGAGCAGTGAGTACCACCAAGGAAGATAACATAGACAGGATGACCATGAATAGAGCCTTGTGACTCTACATTAAGGAATGTGAAGAAACATGTCCAGGGGCAGGCAAAGATGAGGAGGCAAAAGACTGGTGTTGGTTGAGGTGATTTCAAGGATCACCTCTGTTTAATCTTTGAGTCACTTTTGTTAGGTAAACATTGCCCTTCTCTTAGAGTTGGGGAAACTAAATCTCAGAAGTTAGTGTGTCCTACAGAACACAGTGAGTCCCAGATGACCCATGACTGCCACCTAACTCTCAGAGGGAATCCAATGTGTGTCACAAAAGACAAGGAGTGGAGAGCTGCAGAGTAGAAATCAATGACATCAGCTCACAGGGTACTCATGAATAAGCATAGAAAGATAAGTCTATGGTGGCCAGACTCATTAACTGGGATGTTCAGTGAAGATTTCCAGGAAAGCTGTTTCCTTATATTGGAAATGAAAAACTGGGTAGGTACTTTGAAAGTGATGAGTGGTAAAGAGACTCTATCTCTATCTCTTGTGAGATATCTTTCTGTACACTGTGAATGTCTTATAACCATTGGTCAATAAAGATGATGCTTTGGCCTGTGGCAAGGCAGAATATAGCCAGATGGGAAATTTAAGCAGAGACCGAGGGAAAGAAAGGTGGAGTCTGAGAAGATGCCATGAGCCACTGGAAGAGCAAGATAGAATAGAACACATGTAAAGTAACAAGACATGTGACCATACATCAATTAATAGAAATGATTTAAGATATAAGAGCTAGCTAGTGATCAGCCTGAACCATAGACCAAGCAATAATTCATAGTGAGAAAGCATCTGGTTAATTTTTTTTTTATATGTGGCTGTGGGATAGAAGGACTGGGCAACAGAGAAAGGCCATTGCTACAGTCTCCTCCCACCTTTCTTTCCAGACAAAAGCCAGAAAAGGGCATGAGTGACATTGAGGCAGGGCCTCTCACTGAACCTGCAGCTTCCTCTCTCCACTAGACTGGCCCATCCTTGCTTGATACCTTTTCCCAGAGCCACATTCTCATCTTCCTTCCTCTGTGACTCAGTGTCATCTCTTGCTCTGCTCTTCAGCTTCCCAGAATTCTTCTAGTCTGGTTGCCCTGCCTCTACTTCATGTCTAGCTACTTGACCAATCAGTGTTTTATTAAACCAATATTTTACAGTGACAAATATTGACAGTGTATAAGAACATAGTCTCACAGCATTTCCCTTTTTTTTCTTTTTAAAACACAAATCCTAAATCTAATCTCTTCTGTATACCTTTTTCTTCACTACTATCTATAACAGCTTGTAAATAAAGACAAACATCCATAATCCACTTGTGTGTTGGGGGGGGGGGAATTGGGTGTAGTTTTCTAGATTACTTCTTACTGATTGGTGGCAGTAGTAATCTTATGGGGATCCTGGAATAATTCAGGATTATGGTTAAGTTACGGCTGGAGTATTCTGTGAAACTGGATCATCTCATCCAGTCTCCTTGAAGCTGCTTTGGATGCAGAACTCAGGGGAAGCTGCAACAGAGGTGCTCTGAAATGTTGGATCATCTGGACCATCCATTCCCATTGGTGGTTTTCAGGAGGTCTTCCTAGATAAAACCTGGCTTTTCTTAACCCAGAATAAATCCACAGCCTCTCATTTTCTGTGGAAATAAAACCTCTTCTCCAAAGTAAGATATCTTCTGACTTCAGTTTTGAAGTCAAGGCATTTACAAACTATATAGGTTGGATTAATCCAGCAGCATTAAATAATCAAATGTCTCTTAGAAGCTCTTGTTCCTTCCTCATCAGTCAGACAATTCAAAGACAACATACAGTATCCAGACTCTCTGTGTATTTTTCATCTTTACATGGCTTATTATTATTATTAATTTATTTCCTTTTTAAGGACTTTATTTCTTTTTCTTTTTTTTTCCTCTTCCAAGCCTATGTATATTTTTAAATACACTGTAAACTGTTTAGAGAGTTTTTTTTTGTCTTTTGTCTGCATGCCTTTACTCTTTATCTCTTTTTCTAACCACATCATTAATCTGCTAAAGTGTGGGTAGGATTAAAGGCTCAGTTATGAAGGTTTGACTCAGCCTACTTCTTGGTCTGTGAGAGCTTAGCTTCATGTCCAAGGTACTTTTAGGAACCATATTTATCAGCCCAACTCTGGGGAATTTTAGGGTCCACACTTCTAACAAGTAGAGCACAGCTGCCTGATCCTCATAAATATCATTCAAGTGTTTAGCAGTAGGGCCTCTTAAAATAGCCTTGAGGGTTTTTTTGGGGGTGGCCAAGAAGGATGAATCAGGAAACCTCTCTTAAAGGAGCTATGCCTCTGCTTGATGCCAACAAACAGAGCTGAGAAACCTCTTTTGAGAAAATGTTGCTACTAAAAAGCTGTGCTTGACTCTGTCCTCTTTTAGTCTGAAAAAAGAGACACCTTAAATCTGTCATATACAGAATGTGCTTGAACCAAGGCTTCTGTGAGAAATTTGAGAACTACCTTGTTGCAACTCAAGTTGCATGCCACAAACCTGACATTTTGCAGCTCAAACGTGCACACCACTCTGTATACTATGGCCCACTTGAGGGACACAGCTTGGAAGCTGTTTTTGGCTCCATTTCTGTGTTCTCGAACCTGTTTTAAGCTTTCTTGAGCTTTATGTGGATTATGTGACCCACAATGGACATCATCTGTGGTTGTTAGTTTCTCTCTCAGCCTAGCACTGAGGTCTGGACCCACAGTATCAAATAATCACGCCAAGTCTTATATTAATTATATGATATTTAGACTATGGATCTATCTAACTCTTAAGGTAGCCCATATTTCTCTTTATGTTCAGCCACATGGCTTGGTACCTTTTCTCAGAGCATCTTTCTCATTCCTTTTCCTCTGTGTTTGGCTGTCTTTTCCTCTCAGCTTTTCCATTTCCCAGAATTTTCCTAGTATGGTTGCTCAGCCTCTACTTCCTGTCTAGCTACTTGACCATTGTTTTATTAAACCAATATTTACAGTGACTGATAATGACAGTATACAAGATCATTGTCCCACAGCATGGAGGTTTTCAATATTGAAACACTGGAACCAAACATGAACTGCCTTAACATATTTACTTATGACTTATTGCTGAGATTCCGTTGGACATCCCAAGGAGAACAGGGTATTTTATTTTGTTTACCATTAACACATATACCAATTAGCTGTGCATCCATTTGAAGACAGATGTTGTATATGAGTAATATATTTGTGGTGGTTTGAAAGAAAATGGTCCCCAAAGGTAGTGGCACCATTAGGAGGTGTGGCTTTGTTGGAGGAAGTAGGTCACTGTGGAAGTGGACTTTGACTTCTCCTGTGCTCAAGAAACCACCCGATGTCACAGACCCTTCCCTGCTGCCTGAAAGATGTAGTCAGTACCATGTCTGCCTGCATGCCACTATGCTCTCCACCATGATGACAATGGACTGAACCTCTGAAACTGTAAGGGCGCCCCCAAAACATGTTTTCTTATGTAAGTTGCCGTGATCATGGTGTCTCTTCACAGCAATAGAAATCTTAACTAAGATAGAAGTTGAAAATGTTAATCCATCAATCAAGAATAAGACTACTACTACAGTTTAAAGCCAAAATTGAAGCAAGCTTTAATTAAGTACGGGCCAGATGGATGGGCTCTGGCAAGGTTCTCACTCAGGTCCCTGGGAAATGGCCCAGAATCACAATTTATAGCGGCTTAAAGAAAATCCATAATTCCTTGAATTTCCCATCAGGTCTAATCAGGGACAAGTACCTCCAGCCTATGAACCTTCTGCCACATGTGATCAAGCACATCCAGTGAAAATGGGACAAACAAACTTGTTTAGGAGAGTAAAATCATGTGGCTTATTATCTCTCATAAACAATCTCCTCCAGCATATCAGGAACTATCTGTCCTTGGATAAAGTGTTAAGAAATGTGGGATCCTGACTCAAGAGGTTTCAGAGGAGAAGTATGTGGCCTAGAGATTGTTCTTGGGATAATTCTGGAAAAGAAAGTGGCTGCTTTTTGCCATTGTCCAAAGTATCTGCCTGAGGTTAAAAGTGAAAAGTTTTGGACTAATTCTGTTGGCAGAGGGAATCTCAAAACAGCCTAGCATAGGCTCTGTCTGTGGTTATTAGTGGTCACTCTAATGAAGATTTATAATGAAAAGGGGCAAGCTCAGCAGGGTAAATTACAAAATGTAAATTTTAAGGAGAAAAAGCACCAGGAAGTGCAATGGAGCTAAATTCTTTGTTCAAGAAGATAAATGGATTAAGAAATTGAGTAAAGGAAGTGGTGACCTCAGGGCAAGATTCCACCCAGCTAAGTTTTCTGCTTGTAAAAGGAATTAAAGAAAAGTTTAGAGCCAGATATGGTACTGCACACCTTTTATCCCAGCACTGGGAAGGCAGAGGCTGGCAGATCTCTGAGTTTGAGGTCAGCCTGGTCTACAGAGCTAGTTCAAGGACAGCTAAGGTTAGGCAATGAATCTGTAGAAAACAGAAAGCTGGTGATGATATAATTGAACAAGGGGCCATGTTCCAGCCCCAGCAAGCAGCAGAACTTGGCAACTTCAGCTCTGTGATTCTGGGTTTAGAGTTAAGGACAGAAGGAAGGAGTTATGGAATTTGCCCCAGAGATGAAGAAAAGCTGATGAGGCCAGGCATATATCAGGGTGCCCCTGAATGGAGGTCTAGAGAGGCCACTGAGTGAAGCTGTGAAGTTGAAGTCTGGATTGCCTTGGAGACCCCAAGATGTTAGAAATGCCAGAGTCATGGGACACCTGCTGAGGAGAGCTGCTAACAGGAAGCAGAAGTAGACCAAGAGAAATAGGTGTGTTATAGTCAACAAAACTGGATAACTGGCGATCTGAAGCACATTTTTACATCAGACACGGAGACACAGAGTTTGAGTTTGGTCAGAAGGTTTCCATCTTTCTTGGTCCAATATTTCCTCACTATTCTTCCTTCCATAGATTTTGGAATAGTAATATATACCCTGTGCCCTTACATGTTGGAAGTATGTGATATGGTTTTTTATTTTAATTTTACAGGGGATTATAGTTAAGAGATTTCCATGAGTCTCAGAAGAGATTTTGAAATTTAGACTTTGAAACAATTACAGATTATGAGGACTTTTGAAATTAGACTGAATGCACTTTTGCAACAAGCCTTTTGGGGCCAGGGAGTGTAATCTGGTGCTTTGAAAGAAAATGGCACCCAAAAGGAGAGGCATTAGTAGGAGATGTGGCCTTGTTGGAGGAAATGTATCAATGTAGTGGCGGGCGGACTTTGAGGTCTCCTATGCCTAAGTTACCTACCACCCAGTGCCACAGACCCTTCTCTGATGCCTGAAAAATGTAGCCAGCACCATGTCTGCCTGCATGCCACCATGTTCCCTTCATGATGACAATGGATGGAACTTCTGAAACTGTAAATAAGCCATCCAAATTAAATGTTTTCTTTATAAGAGTTGCCGGGGCCCTGGTGTCTCTTCATAGCAATAGAAACCCTAACTAAAATAATCTTTCTGAATTATATGTCATATATAACATAAACCAATTATATATATAAGTGTATTTGTATATAATTGATATCCTTGAGAATTTAGACCCAACTTTGGTTTAATTATTTTATATAGACTCTTATTTTGAGATGTGTTTTTGCTATGTATTCTTGGCTGGTCAGGAACTCCCTGTATATCCCAAGCTAGCTCCAAACTTGAAGCGATCCTCCTGCCTCTGTCTTCTAAGTGTTGATATTATGGGCATGTACCACAGTACTTAGCTAAGACAGTTCCTAGTCACATCAATGTCATTATATTCATTCTACCAGTGAAGAGGGGACATTTCAACTTGATTATGTTTTGTAGTTGTTGCTATATAATTGCCCTACAATTTTTACATCAATGATTCAAAATAATTAAACAACATAGATTTGAAATTTAACAAAATAAACAAAAATAACAAAATGAAATTTAATTTCAAGGGTGTATGTATGGACATATATAATCCATAAAGTTCTCTAGTTTGTGGACCCAATTTTCTATTTTGAAATTTTCAATATTTATAAAAATAACTGAGCTCTCTGATCATAAAGTGTATTCATCTAAATGTGGGAAAACAATGTGTTGAGCCTGGCAGTGTTCTGTCTCCTTACTGTGCAGTGGTTTTGACTGGAATTTAAGCATGGTGTGTAGTGGGACTCAGGCGTTACTTGGGGAAGCTTAAAGGGATAGCTTTGGAGTATCTGGACCCTAAATGGGGTATGGCCAGACCCCATTGAGACACGAGGCAGGCTGACCTTCCTTCCTGTTTTGTTTCTGCAATCTTGAGGAGTGGATCAGTAGCCCAGCATGGGACATTTCCACTCTCCAAGGATTGTCTTACGGTTCGGTTTGCATTGTGAGTGTTCATATTCCCCTCAGTGAATGTCAGTCCTTTATATGGTGTATTACAAATAAATAATTCTGCAATATTTGGCAGTACTAATCAACAGTCAGCGTCTAAGCTAAAGTCATTTGCATCAAAGCTTCATGGCTTCAGAGTGAGCCAAACAGAGGAGCCTTTTAGGGCCACCAGCAAACCTGTGGGCTAGGAGGTGCACATGCATCAGCTGCTCCATGTTACACTTAGCTTGTGGGTTAGGAGGTTAGTGTGAATATACACCAACTTCTCTGTGCTACACTCATTTTCTTTGATATATTTTTAAAATGTTTTTTAATTTGAGGTATACGAGTATTTGCCTGCATGTATGTATGTGCTATGCTCCTTGTCCATGCTTTGCCCACAGAACTCAAAAGAGGGTGTCAGTTTCCCTGGAGCTGGTGTTACAGTCAGTTGTGAGCTGCCATGTGGGTGCTGGGAATTGAACCCCAGTCCTCTGCTCTTAACGTATGAACCCTCTCTTCAATCTTTGTGTCCGAGCATTCTTGAGGAGGCCTTTGTGAATACATGGGAGTTGAACAGCATTTCCAGGTGCCCCCCAAGTGGATGGGACATTTGTTAACAGCTTTGTTTCTACTTCACTAAACTCACCACTCACCTCTCTGTGAGTGCAGATTTGCTTTGTTGCCATGGTATCATTCATCTTGAGCGGTGTGAGTATTTTCTGTGTTGACTGTTGACTTCTTTCATGAGACAGAATCTACACAGACATGGAAAGGATTCTGCTACCTTTATCTTTCCACTCACTCCCAGTATGTGTTTCCCTGAACTATCATTAAAAGTCACATCTATATTCTATCTGCCCTCCCAGAATACCTCTCTTCTCAGTGACTGTGCCTTACTCAACTTCCTGTCATTTCATACAGCCCAACACTGAGGGTATTAGTAAACAGCTTTGGGTGAGTGAATGAAGAAGTAAAACTCATGATTGTGTGTGGTGGGAAGACACACAGTTAAATCCTCCATGAAGAAGAGTATCCCAATGTCTACTTGCTAAGAAAGAACCCAACTGACATCTGTAATAGAAACAAACACCTTAAGTGGGCAAGTCCTGGTCTAAAGAGGTTTTGTTGGATGAGGTGACCTGAGAAAGTTCCATGAAGAAAGTGATGGTCAATCAAGACCAGCTGGGGTGAGCAAATGGTTAGTAAGCAAAAACGGTGAAAGGTATTGAAACTGAATGTGTGTATGTGTATGTGTGTATGTATGTGTGTATATGTCTGTGTCTGTGTGTATATGTGTGTGCATGTGTGTGTGTATGTGTGTGTATTTATATGTATGTATGATATTTGTATTTGGGAGGAGAGAAATGATGGAGAGGACATATGTTGTGTGAAGTTTCTGACCTGGACTTTACAGCCTGACCTTGTGGCCCAGACCTGCAGTCCCAGTGCAACACACAGACACTTATGTTAATTGTATGCTGATTGACCTGGGGCCCAGGCATATAACTTGCTACTTCTTGCTGTCAAACTAACCCATAATTCTTATTCTGTGCAGCCATTAGCTCGGTACCTTTTCTAAGAGCAGTATAATTGTCCTCTGCATCTTCTGGCTTGTCTGGCAACTCTGGGGTCTCTGTGGCATTTTTGCTCTGTTCTTCCTGTTCTCAGAGTTTTCTTAGTCTGGTAGCCACGCCCATACTTCCTGTCTGCCTTTGGCCAATCAGCATTTTTATTAAACTAGTAGGCGGGACAATTATTTACATAATAATCCCACTACAGACATATTATGGCTAAATCATATGAGGATTACAGAAGAGGTGAGTTCAGATGGAAAATAATAAAGAAAGATGGAGACAGAGTTATTAAGGGCTGTAAATGCCAGTGTGTTGAAAGATGGATGTTTACATGTCATCCCCAGCTTTCAGGTAGAATTCTAACAATTATAGGTTATAAATGTGCCTCACTTTAAAATGGTGCACTAGATATATTCCTGTAAAATTGTATTCAGAGTGCACAGGAGTCCACACTGTTGCTGGCCTAGACAGACAATCATTAGCTATTTGTTGAGAAGATCTTTTGAGGAGAGAGAAGAAACTGAAGTGAGGAATGCCAAGGAGCTGGAGGTGTCCAACCTCATTCACAAGACGGGGCCCCAAAGAACACTCACAAATAATCTGAAATCATTTCCTGGAGGAGATATAACCCTGGCTTCCCATGGCTGCTCCAAGGGCATAATTCATAAAGCTTAAAGGTGCTCACTCACAAGTGTGAGTCCAAAGTCTGAGGAGACATCTGATGGAGAGGATGGCTCAGCTTCCTGGAAGCTCCGTGAGGCTACAATGAAGGCAGAACAAAGAGAGGGACAGGTCTGACCCAGCATAATCCCACTGAGAGAACAGGATAAGTAAGTTTCCCATGGACTATGGGGATGCCAAATAGGGTACCCTGACTGCTTATCTCCTATGGACCTGCTCAACAAGGACTCTTTCTTAGAGAGAGAAGAGCCCAGATGAAATAGAGGCCTGTCATGAGAACACAGTGACAGATAATACCCTCTCCTAATTCAGGGAATGGGCAAGGCAGAAGCTATCTCCCTGATAGGGTGGAATTGTGACTGCAAAGATAGGGTAACCATGGGATGTTGACATGACAGAGGATCATAGTTTCTGAAGGGCAACAAATCTCTCTCCTTCTCCCTCCCCCTCCCCCTCTCTCTCATCTCTCTCTTCCTCCCTTTTCCTCTCTTCTCTTTCCTTTCTCTCTCTCCTTATCCCCTCTTTCTGAAATTTGTCATATTGGATCAAGAACAATAACAGCCTGTGGACTTCCTCTCCTTTTCATTGTGGTCCCCAGTCCGCAGCTAACCAGAGAAGAGCTGCTCTGAACTGAAAGAAGTCTTTATTTATATTGGATTTACACTATTGTACTAAAAGAGAGGGATCTCTTACGCCCCCAAGTAGTGGATAATAACTGGATTTTCCCCGAACATCAAAGGTGATACCAGTGGTTGGGGGTGGGGGAAGCTATTTCCTAAAGGTGCAGGTCCATTTAACAGGCAATAGAGAGCCCCTTTCTTGGCTGTGAAGGTACATGAGATAATGGCCAACACCTTCTATTGCTGCTTTCTGGGCATCATAACATGTCTCCACATGGTGAAAGTGAGGTGACTTTGTAAATAGTATTTATTTTTTTTCCCCTTCAGACTAATCCACAAAACAAAGTAGTGTGAATAGTCTTTATTAAACTATCACAAATACCCAGAAAAAAGACCACATATCTGTTTTAAGATGTGGGAAATCCTGACTTTCAGACATTAGAGTCTCTTTTATAATCATTTACATGTGTATCCTGGAAGTACTTTGTACTTGACAGTATCTCTAGAGAGAAGGGTTTAGCTGACAGTCATTGGCAAAAAACAGGTGAATCCACAGATTTACCTACAGAGCTTCTGCCTTTATGCCAGGGCCTCTGGGTTCCACTTTGGGGGCCTCCTGTGCATAGAAGAGTAATGTAGATAACAACAAACAGATCCTTCTGTCCTGCTCACCTGTATCATGAAGATGTAAAAATAAGGCTCAGACAATGTAATCGGGAATCTGATATATTTAGATGGTCACAAGCTGAACTTTGTTCATCACTGCTACAGAAAGGTGAGGAAAGGCTTTTTTAAAAACTGTTTTTAAGATGCGAGGTGTAGGAAGTCAAGATCATCCCTATAACTTGCTAAGACTGATTCTAACAATACACACTGCCACTTTCAATCTGTCCGACTTTTATGTAACCAGACCCTCTCTGGCTCTAGAGCTGGGTCAGGACTGAAAATTTTCTTTCAACCTGTTGGCAGGCTCTTCTCCAGCTTCTGAGGACCGTCATCCCTAAGCCTCTCTTTCCAAACCAATCAGCAGCCATGTTGGCCTGACTGATTAGGGCTGACTCTTGATGCCCCCTCCCATGCCTCTTCCCCCTCCACACCCTCCCTTCTCTTTCCTCCCGGGCTCCTTTATTTCTCTTCTCTCTTTTCTTTTTTTCCAATACTGTCTTCGGGCCAAACTTCAGAATCTCCTCTTTTCATATTACAATACCAATGCCAAAAAAGAGAGCCTTCCTGAATGACATATACACTAAAATATTGTTCTAAATAGCACAATCCCAAGAAGTCAACAACCATGGAGATGCAGACAGGGCATCTCTGGAGACCTTGCTGCTTTCACAGTCACCCATGAGTGTTCAGCTAAGTTGGTAGTCCCTGTAATTCAAAACAGGGTTAGCTGGAAAGCCAGGGTTAGCAGATTGTCCTGTCACAGCAATCTCATGAGGCCAGGGTGCAAACTACTTCTAGATTTGTGTCCCTTGCTTTATTTCTCATTAGGCATCGGCATCGCTTCAAGAAAGAATCCAGGAAAGAGAGAGCCAGGAATTAGCAGGGATCACACTGAGTCCAAAACAGCCACGGGACAATAGAATCTTCCTTACCAGGCAAATCTCCTACTTTTACTTGACCTGAGCTTCTTGTTCCAGTCCCAACAGCTGCTGTGAGGGACACACAGCACAGCTCAACTGACAACCCAAATTCAGGCTTGATGCAGAACCTCAGAGGGTCACATCCAGTCTATTCTAAAATAGCTTGACAGGGATTGTCACCTCCCTCACAATTTCCCAACTAATATAAACAATGAATCATTCTAAAAGCCTGACTCTGCTCCTGAGCTGTGTTATGAAGACAAATAGATTAGACTTTTATGTGGTGCTCAGAGCCTGGCACATAAACAGAGGGACTTAGCTCTTCTCATTCTAGCATTAGATAAAACAGCAACCAGAAAATAGTGACATTTCCTGTGGCTATGTCCTCCAATTCTGCATGACAGCTATTTAGCTGGAGGACCAAAGGATGTTGAGGAGTCTGACAATATCTTGACTGTTGGCCACCTAAGTACATTTCTATAAAGTGATGCACAAAGGATTCAACAAAATCAGTCACTTTAAAGTATCTACCCTCTAAGCAAAATTAAAGTAGAGCTTTGAAAGCCAGCAGCACGGTGTGGCTGCCGAGCCTGGTGATGTGATGTCTCCTTGACATCTAGGGAACGAGCCTTAGTGAAGAGTTGGTGCCTTCGGCTAACACCACCCTCCTCCCTGACCTTCTAACCACTGCTGTCTGATGATTAACTGGGTGTGGCTTTCTTCTTTTCTACATATTGGTCTTTTGGTGTTATCCTACTGTGTGCCTACTTTGTGCAGAGCGCTGTTCTCCTGGTGGTGAGTGATTAATGAGAGGAGCTCAGTGTGTTTGGGGAAAACAGACAACAACCTTTGTCTGTGACACCTGCTGTGAACCATGGTAGGAAGCAGATCTAGTCTGATGGTGATATTAGAACTGACAAGGGACAGAAGCTTTGATTGTCTTTCCGACTGAACCAGTGCTGTCTCAAACGGGTAACTGCTAATCATTGAATAAATAGTTGTTGAACGAGTAAATAAAAAAGAGAGAAGATCACAGATGTTCAACTGTGCATGAAAAAGCTTGGGAAGGTATCCCAAGGGTAAAGCTCTTGTTGTGTAAGCATGAGACCCTGTTTGACCCACAGAACCCACATTTCAAATACAGAACTCTTCACAGTGGGTGCATATACTCATAATAGTAGTGCTAAAAAGGTCAAGGAAGAAGGATCCCCAGGGTTCACTGCCCGGACTGTCTAACTGAATTGGTGAGTTCTAGCTTTAGGGAGAGACCCTGCCTCAAAGAAATTAGGTGGGAATTAAAAAAGGCAATCTAAACAGCTGATCTACATGATCTACACAGTGACTCACAGACCCACACAGACACACTTACACAGACTCACACACACACAGAGATACACACACATTTACACACACAGACTCACATGCACATGTGCACACATACACAGACATAGAACACAGACACACACGTACACACATATACACACATATACATGTGTGCACAAACGTAAACATACATGCATACACACAGACTCACACACACCCGCACAAACACACACACACGCAAGACACACAACACACACGCACAGACACACACATGCTCACACACACACACAGACAACACACATGCACAGACACACACACGTACAGATTCACACACAAACACACACAGGCACAGACTCACACATATACACACACTCTTTCTTGCAAACACACAGACTCACACACACATGCATAGACACGCACTCACAGATACACACGCACAGATATGCACACACACAGATACACACACGCGCACATACATGTGCACACACACGCACAAATGTTCATACATGTGCACATACATGCACACACACGCACACACAGATGCACACACATGTACACACAAATGCACACACACACAGAGCAAGGACAAGGAGCTGGTAAACACAGTGACAGTGTAAGGGGTATTAGAGAAGCAACTGTAAGGCTGGTGTGAATTCAGCCTAGAGATGGGGAGGAGGAATGAAGGAGAAGGGAGCAGAGACTGCACGATGCTCCTCATTACACCAACAGCCCAAGCTCATCAGCAACATGCTTTGCTCACCCACCATGGGATAGCACAGCTCACCTGACAATCTCAATCCTGACGCGTTGTTACAGGAAACAATTCTTTATAGTCACCTCTGGAAGGGCCAACTCTGTACATGCTATGCTGAACTCTGTCCTCTGTAGAGTGACTTGAGCGCACTGAGATACCTCTACACATGGGGCCTTGTGTAAACTCCACCTCTGCCTGAGGTGCGATCCCCCCAGCAGACTGGCCAGTCTCTCTCTCACCCCTCACCCCTTGGGATGCCATGCCTTAACCCCGCACCCCAACCTACATCTTGTCTATCTCTGAGGGCCTCTCCCTGTGCTTCAGCTTCCCCCTTCTCATCACAACTTGCATTTGCCTGTAACAGGAAGTTGTACAGAGACAGAGGCTCGACACCCCCGCTTCCCCGCCTCCCCTCACCCCCACAGCCCCTCCCACCCCCCACCCCCCCACCCCCCGCCTTCTGTTGGATCCTCACCTTCACACAAAAACCCACCTGTTTCCTGGATAAGTAACTCCAACTCTGGAGGGCTTGGGGAAGTGTGTCTCAGCTTGGCCTGCTCTACATTCAGGAGCAGTGTACGTTCTCAGGCATCGATGCTGGGCAATGCTTAGAATAGGATGAATGGGGTACACGGTAAATGGGTAACTGGGGTAGCAGTGACTTTAGGCACATTGTTTACTGTCATTATAGGCGCATCATTATACAGAACACATTTGATAACCAGCAAAGAAAACAGGTCCAAAGTCCTTGTGGTTTGTAAATAATATGCCTATTATATCTCAAAACACCAACTCTGAGCCATGTTGTGTTTGTTTGACTGGTTGGTTGATTGGTTTTGCTTTGTTTTTTGTTTTTTCCTATCGAGGGTCCCTAGTAAATCTTAAAAGGTGAATGCATGTGAAGGAAGGTATCTTTGAGACCAAGGTCAACCTTAGGCAGAGGATGCAGTGACCACTTAAGCATTGCTTATTAAGTTAACAGTTTTTAATTAGATATTTTTAATCGGGAGCAATTCTCAGGGAAGTAGTACACATGTGTGTTTTCTCTTCTGTCACCCATACTGCTGCTGAGGGACCTTCTAATTTAGTTTCACTTGGAGAGAATGGACAATGGTCTGCGTTCCTCCAGCTGGCTTATTTTACAGGCATTAATGAACAATTAGCCAACACTGGCGGCCTCTCCCTCTGTAATCCTGCAGTAGGATGGCTAATCTCTACACCAGCAGCTAATGATGAAGGTCTCCTAAGCTTGGCTTCTCATCCCAGCCAGTTCTTAACACTTGCATAAGTATGCTTTCTGAGGACGGGAGCCCCCTGCTGCTGGTGCCGTCCAGGAACAAAAGCCCAGAGACATTTTTGAAGCGGCTGTTCAATCACACTTCTGTGCTCCTGTTTGCCTTCCCTCTACTGCAAACACCAGCGATCAACTGAGGGCTCTGGGGGTCACGGAGGGCTCCGTGTTTCAATACTTATAAGAATGTATTCAGACCGCATTATACAACCCCCGTGTGCACAGGCAGACACCCTAAAGTGGGGGGGGGGGGGATGTGAACTAAATAGAATCAAACAGTATTTCTTCACGAGTGAGCTTTGAATAAGCATTGAATAACACTGTGTTTGAGACCACATTGTCATTAAAAAATGTATATGGGAGAGGCAGATTTCTCTAGAAACCCACACAGGATAGGTCTTCAGTTCTCTGAATTTAATGGACCTTATATTCAATTGTCTCTCTCTAGTGAGGCAGAAAGCAATCCACTGTTTCATTAGAACTCCTGTGTAGGGTCAAGATTTGAAGAAAATGCAAGGTCAGAGCAAAAATGCGGGAAACCCAACTGTAGAGTGGTACAAGTCGGGGATAATAGCCACGGACCATGGTGCTGTTCTTTTGAAAATGCTTTTCAGGCTTGTGCGACTTCCTGGGAAACTCACTGTGCTGGGGACACTTGAAGACTGGATTCCAAGACTGACTTGTGGGGGGGAGGTTTTGGCGGGGTGCAGGGAAGAAGTGGGAGAACAGGCAAGCTGATAGCATCAAGGGCTAAGAAAAACTGAGTAACAGCCCACCTGGAGCCGAACTTGAAACTTTGTAGCTTCTGTAGTGTGTGGCGCTAGGATAGTGTGTTATGAAGTATCAACATACTAAATGCAGCAAAAGTACCAGGACAATGGGGAGAGAGGACACACACAGCTCCTAAGTTGTGTGACACCCCCTGGGGACATCTAGAATTCTATAGAGGAGTAGGGTGGCAAGGGGAAGGCAGAAATGGCTCTGACACAGCCTTTCAAACATCCAAAGCCCCCCCCCATAACTTTGCATGTGGAGAACTTGAATATCTCATTCTATTAAAAGAAAATCATAACAGAAATCTCATATTTATATATATTATAATATATTATATATATATATATGGCAAGCTGTTGTGCAACATTTAGTGGAAATGAACTTTCCGAACAATCATCTCCCTGTTTAATTTACCCATCAGAATGCTGAGGCATGACTTCCTTTTCCCTCTGACATTCAGAGTCGCCTGCCCTGCAAAGTGGAAGGAGTGGACAGGGTCTCATACTAAAAGCTTCGAAGCTGAGTCCCATTCACACCCGGCCACTGACCCCTCGTGTGATCCTATACAGCTCATTTAACCTCTCTGCCCTGTGCTTCCTATTCATTCCACCAAGACAAAGCTACCTGCCCCCCACCCCAACCTCTGGAGCTGAGAGGTTGAATGAGCAAGGTCTGCAAAGCATTTGAGAAGCCATTGGTTAATGTGAGGCTCAACCCATGGAAAGCACATGGAGAAAAAAAAATGTGATGGTATAATGAAACAAATAAATAAGATAGATTATAGGGTAGAGACGTCCCAGAGATCAACGATCTTTGCTACCGAAAACTTTGTAGTCATGAGACTTGAAAGCAGGTCTTGATGACAGAATACTTCCTCCCTCTCCCTCCCTCCCTCCCTCCCTCTCCCTCTCTCCCTCCCTCTCTCCTTCTCTCTCTCTCTCTCTCTCTCTCTCTCTCTCTCTCTCTCTCTCTCTCTCTCTCTCTCTCTCTCTCTGAATCACTGAGTAGTCTATTATTTAAGAAAGTGTTTGAACATGAGTGGTAAAGTTTGTTGTTTATTAACCCCCAGTTTGGACAAATAAGAGATCTTCAAGCTTCACTCTCACAAAAATATGTCCTTCAGGGCTCCATGAATTAGGCCACGCTCAGAAAGAGCAGTCTTTATCTTGAACACCTGCTTCACAAGTGATCCTCTCTATTTAAGGCCTACTAATTTTTTTTCACATTTAGTTTCAAATCTCATCCATCCCTCCCATGAAGGAGTCCTCACAATCCTGAACATTTGAAGTAATTACAGTTTCATGAGCCATACCCCAACTTTATCTCCTGTGCATTGTATGTGTGTGTGTGTGTGTGTGTGTGTGTGTGTGTGTGTGTGTGTGTGTGTGTATGTTATCAGTGTAGTGTATATAAATGTGTTTATGGAGGTCAGACCCCTGTCTATTATTTCTGTCTTATTCCTCTGACACAGGGTCTTTCTCTGAACCTGGGGCTAGTCTGGTATCCAGCAAGCCCCAGGAGTCTCTTGGTTTTCCTCTATAGCCCAGGAGTTAGTGGGGTCCATGACGGGCTTTTTTACATAGGTACTAGAATCAAACCCATGTCCTAAGGCTTGCAAAGCAAGTACTCTTGTCCACTGACTCACCTCTTCATCATCCTTCATCCAAGCAGACAATTTCTCACATAGTTCATTCTAGAACTTCTTACAAACTTGTAGCTGCAATCTACCATTGAGCCATCTCTGTATTTGCTGAGGCCAGGTGACTCAATGTCTGGGATGTAGGAAGCACTCAAAAAGTTACTGTTAAACTTAATGTAAGTGATCCAACAAACAATAAGTGAAAAGATAAACCTTCAATCAACTGATTTTTTTAATTATTATTTTTATGTATATGAGCATTTTGTCTGCTTGTATGCATATGCACCATCTGCATGTCTGGTTGCAGGAGGGGGCATTGAATCCCCTAGAACTTGAGTTACAGACAGTTGTGGAGCATCATGTTGGTTCTTGGAATTGAACCTAGGGTCTCTGTAAGAGCAGCAAGTTGTCTTAACCACTGAGCTGTCTCTCCAATCCCTCAACTGAGAGTTGGGAGTTCATATGTGCCAAGAACTATGGTAGACCTTCTCTCAATGCAGACACACATATACATATATACATGTAACAGACACATGGGTACATACACACATGAACAAAATGAGAGAGAGTAAGATATTTGTGATTCCTGGAACCAGTCAACCTGGTAGGGAAGGCAGAGCCACAGTGCCCAAGCCATGTAAGGGCTACCTTGTCTCTTGATGAGAAAGAGAGGAAGGAAGGAAGGAAGGAAGGAAGGAAGGAAGGAAGGAAGGAAGGAAGGAAGGAAGGAAGGAAGGAAGGAAGGAAGGAAGGAAGGAAGGAAGGAAGGAAGAAATTTAGGAGATGTTGATAGGGAGGCATCTTCTCTCATGTCCAGCCTTCCTCCCACTCTACCTCTCGAACAGATCCTACTCAAGTTCAACTTTGAGGCTACTAAACTTAGGGGCCATCAATGGAAGAAGAGTGGGTAAGCCCCAGGTCATTCCGTGTGAACGTGGACCCCTCCATTTTATTCCAGGATTTATCTTTATCCCTGTTTTCATTGCCTTGGCTAACCTGCTCATCAACTCCATAAATGGGGTTTCAGACTAGAAGGAAAGACAAGCACACATGTATATTGTCAGAAGAAGGTGTTCACCGCCTTATGGTTGCAGATGGAGTGCCTCCCATCACTTCCTGCTGGGAGAGGTCAGTAAAAGCTGAACTGATGTCCTGGGTAAGGAATGGGGCCTGATAAAAAGGAGAAACAGCATTACCAGAGTCCCAGAGACGAGGTGAGAGTCTACATACATGCATGGAAGAGTCAGCGTGTCTGGATATGCTAGAAGAATGAGGAGTCTGAGGTAGAGAGGTACCTGTGAACGTGAATGGTGCTGTTGAGGGAACTAACTCATTGCCAGGGTAACAGGGATCCAGTGGAAGGTTCTCAGAGAGGTACCCTGGCTGTTTATGCTAAATAAGATCTAAGAAGTAAATCTCCAAACTGGTGCCTTCCTTGACTTAACTATTCTAAGTGGGCATGTACTCCAAGCACACCCACAAGTGCTGCCTTCAAACTCTGCTCCCTTCACCTACCTTCTCTTCCGAGGAGAGTTTCATTGCTCATGTGCTGGTGGCTCTGGAATGTTCTCACTCTGTCTTGGCTGTGTCGTGTCTTCAACCTAAAAATAGATGCTAATTAACAAGGTTATTTCTAACTTACGTTGTTAAAAGAGAGGAAACAGCAATGAAATACAGAGCATGAAATTAACCAAGGACAGAACCAAATTCCAGTCCAAAATTCCCACCTTGCCAATATTCGATTCACTAAATAGCATCTATTTTTCTAAATCAGACAGTCATTATCCAAATCCCGTCTCCTGGATGTGATAATATAGTGAGATAAGACATGCCCCAACAGAACACAGACTGGCTTTTGGCGAATAGATGCTTCTTGGAGTGTAGGGATGGGCAAAGCAAATATCTCACTCTATTATCTGCTGTCTCAGAACCAACAGATTACATGGTTCACTGGCTAGCTGAATAACTTTTAGACAGTTTGCTGGTGTCTATTTACACATATTCCACAAAAATATATTAACAGCTGAGAAACAGCTGTAAAAATTACATACTGAGGTGGATAGACAGGACCAATGCTCACTCCACGTATGTTTCTGTAAGAGAAGACAAAAGTTTTAAATGACAAAGAAGTGGAAAACACACATATGCACACCCAGATGCCATGCAGCATTACAGCAGGCCAAGTAACATATCATAAAATCTCCCAAAGGCCTCTTCTGTCTCTCTTGGACATGGCTTTAACATATAGTTTTTTTGTTTTTGTTTTTGTTTTTTTATAGCATTGGCTGTAATATACATGTTTGTACTCTAAGATACCTTACTGGGGCAACTGAATTCTTTGTATAAAAGCCACTATTCATATTAACTCACTCACTATAGATATAATGGAAATTTTCCAACTTACACTTTTTCTTGAATAATAAAATGTTTATATCTCTACTCAATTTTAATCTCTCTTTTTAGAAATCACACATATTTCTCAAAATATATCAACCAATAGGAGATTTTCCCTGCTACTACAATTGCACTGTTATTGTTTGTTTTAAAAAAATAAAAGAATTACAGAAATTTTTATTCAGATAAATGCTGGTCATTGCTACATAAGATTACAGACTGATTTGCATAGGAAAATGGCCCTGGCGTTGTGCTCTCCTCCCGTTCACCAGCACTGACTCCTCTCTGTGCATGCTGGACCGACACTGCCTTTTTTCACAGATTCAGAGGAGCCACCCCTTCTTCTAGAACTCTCTTTATGGCCCCTCTCTTTCCCCAAGCTGTCCTCATTTGAAGCCCATGCTGTGGCTCTCCAAGAGTTGGTCCTGAGTTCATGTGGTCTAATTTTCTCACTAAGCCTATTAAAGCCCAGTCTCAGCTAACAGTGCCTGAGTCCTGAATGTACCTTTGGAGTACAGATCGCTTACACGTATTTCACATTTGACAGTGCCACACAAACATCTCTCCCCATCTAAGATCCTCTCCCCAAGCCCCTATTCTGGACATTCTTTCAGTTCCCCAGAACCACCACAACCACCCTTCTGCTTGGATAACCAGAAGACTCTAGCTAGTGGCTTTGACACCGCAATCCATCCCAATATATCTCACACTCCTGTATTTTTGTTCTTTGGTCACTCCCATCTTCTGATCATTTCTATGGCTTCCATCCCTGAGACTTGTCTCTCACTGAATTTCTACAGTGGTGTCATGATTGACTCACCCATATTCTTCCCAGTGCCACACATTGTGGTAAAACATACTGTCTTAAAATACAGATATCCATTTATCTCTGATCTGAAGTTCTTAAAAGCACCACCCTCATTGCTTTGAAACACTAAAATCTTTGACAAAATCCTGCTTGATTTTTTCCCACTTCTTTTCCCAGCCCTGACTCACACCCCTTGTGCTTGGTTGCTGTTCTCCAGCATGGCTGCCATCATACGTCTACCTATGATGCTTTCATCACTCTTGGATGCTTGTAAATTTTTCTCTTTTTCTCTATAATGCAGTCCCCACCCTGCCTGTTTAGTTTCTATTTTCTAAAAGATATTAACTCAAATATAAGCACTGCATTCCTACACAGGCTCTATTCCATGCCATTTCATATCGAGTCAGAGCTCAGGATAGTCCTAAATCTCTGAGACATTCCAAGATCTCATCGTTTAGGTTGATGTTGGATATGGGCTTGCTGTAAATTATCTTTATTGTGTTGAGATATGTTCTTTATATCCCTAATCTTTTCCAAGACTTTCATCATGAAGGGGTGTTGGATTTTGTCAAAGGCCCTTTCTACATCTGATGAGATGATCATGTGGTATCTGCATTTCAGTCTGCTTATTTGGTAGATTACTGTATTGATTTACATATGCCAAATCATCCCTGCATCTCTGGGATGAAGCCCACTTGATCACGGTGGATGACCTTTTTGATGTGCTCTTGTATTCTCTCTGCAAATATTTTAATGATAATTTTAGGTGGTGAAATTCTGAGAGGAGTTGGACTAAGGAAAGCTGTGATCGGAATGTATTGTATGGAAAAAAAATGTTTTCAACAAAAATCTTGTTCATTTTTACTAGCCAACTCTCCTCACATCACACATTATTGTATAATTTTTGAGTGTGTTGATCAAAATCACCATTGTTGGCAGCTCAGTCTTTGTCAGCTGTTTTTTGTTCAAAGGGACATAAACAAATTGCTATCAGGCAGAAATGAAGGATTCTAATTTTAGATATAATTATTTGCTATTTCCCAACTCATATCTACTCCATTCCCATGCCCATTTCACTTAGGGCACAGTAAGCAAGTGCTCATAGTTACTTTTGCATTTGGGCTGAATACCAATGAAATTCTCCCACACACACCCAAAAAAGGGAAATATGAAGAAAATGTCTTGTCTATGAATTAAAAAAAAATAAAATTATTGATTTCCCAGTTTTATTGTAATGTCTTTAAAGATTTCTCCATGTTGCTGGTGCCTTTATTCAGAGCTAAGTTCTTAGGCAAAGTTTGAGAACCAATTAGCTTTTGTTTTTACTGTTCACCTGCCCAAACTGCTGTCATTAAAACCATCCAGGTGCTTGGCTTTGTTGCTAGAGCAACCAACCTAATTTTAAGAGTTCTTAAAACATCTTCCTTTGGAGTATTTCAAGTAACAACATGCTATACCTGAGAAACTCCAAGCTTGTCTTCTCAATTCTGATTAGCGATGAGGAATATAGTCTGGATGGAGTCAGTAAACCAAAAGCAAAATAAAAAGACTCCTGTGGGCAAATGACATTCCTCAAGCTACCCTCAGAAGAATCTCCATCTTCTTGGGGTGGATGACCTGATCAGAGGGAAACCCTGACAGGAAAATCCTGCTTCTTCTGGCTCATCCCTCTGTCTCAAGACCCAAATGCATGGCAGACCAGTTGTAATCTGCATTTTTGTTTACTGACACCTATCATTTGAGAGGTGAGATTTGGAATTTCTTACTGTGTGGTGAGAAACTCGTGCCTTTCTGTCTGCCGGGCCTGGTAAAGTTATGGTAGCAAGCACACTGCTACCAATAACTGATTTTGAGTTTACTTGTATTAAATTGTCCTGTATTTAAAAGCCTGACATACTTTTTAAAGGTATGGCAGTTTTTTATTCAAGCATTAATACATTGTACATAAAGCAAAGCACTATACACTTGACGGTTTCAGGAATATTGCCCCTATTCTCCCAATTGAATGCAGTAGACAGCAGGAAATATCTGACTGTGACTGGGAACTCTCCGAGAAAGGGAAGGCGAGGTCAGGCTCTGTGGTAAATCTACAGAAAGCATGTTTGCCAAGCACCTACATGATATGGAAAACATGGAGGAACAGTGGCACATTTCTGCCTTAAGTGACTCAAGGAACTAACAAGAACCGGGGGTAGAGCCCTGAATAAAATAGGGGAAATGATCAATGAGCTTTGGAGAAACTGGAGAGGAGATGTTTATAGTACTAGTCCCTTATTGAGATTTAAAAAAAAAAAATCAACTTTCAGGCATTTTTTTTGTGACTGCTTCTTGAAGACTTACACAAGCCAAAGATGATGGTGTTAGCTGACCCCATTTGTCCTAACTCTTAGTTCCTAGAATGAAAGATGAGATGTCTAAGATTATTAACTATGTGTTATAATTGAAAAAAAAACAAAAACTGTGAGCTCCAAAATCTTCATCAAGTAAGCATCCATTAACTTGAAGACCAGTTAGTGGGTTGAATATCCTTGTCTGTGAGGTTCTTTGGTGGTGCTTCCTTTAAAAATAGACAGTAGTTGACATGATGATTGTCCATATGCTGTGTGAGTCATGAAAGGTAGCCACACATTTGTTTTCTTACACTAGGTCCACTCTGCCCACACATTACACCCAGTAGGACCACTCACCTTTCAGTTCTCATGATTATTTCTTGCTTTGGAGATTCTGTTTCTCTGAGGATAGGTCTTGACCTGCACAGCCCTTGTTCTTCCCTGCTGTGCATGTATGTTCATTCATCCCCTCCTCTTAGGACCTTTTTACATACATTCACACTCAAAGCCAAGCTTAGTTTAGGAGAAATGAAATAAAATCCTGCCTTTCTCGATATAAATTTATCATGCCCATTCAAATATGATATTGACTTTTACACATCATGAAAGGATCAATAATTAAACCATACAGAATTCTTAGAGTCAAACTTGTAAAATTCATTGCTAAAAAGCCACACACATCAGGTTTTCCTTCAGCATGCAGTAAGGTTCACTGTGTTTTGTCACATAGCACCTTATCATAAGGATAAGTCTTGTCTCCGACAAAAAGCCATACTTTTTGTTTGAGGGCAGATTTTGGATATTACAGTTATCTAAGATACCTAAGAAGCTAGGAATCAAGATCACAATCTTCATAAGGTGTGACATCTGGACTTCAATTGGGCTTCTATGCATGCTTTTTTTCTTTAAAATCTTGATGCATTAGCTAAGGCATTTACATAATGTGATTCAGTCATTTATTGACATTTATTAACTGTCTACTGTGAGCCCTACGCTGTGCTGGAAATACTGTAAAACTATGAATCATGCATAAGTCCTGTCCTCAGCATGCTCACACTCTTGAACAGACTAAGACAGCTCTTATTTCCATGAGGTGCGAGCAGACACAAGCTGCTAGAATAGTTAAATGTTTGGCAGCCTCAGAAAAAAATGTAACGCTGTTAGGAAAGTAAGGCAATCAGGATATTGCATGGATAATTATTCAAACATGAAATTAACACTATGAAAGGAGTCAAGTAATTAGATCATACTTCTTAGAGTAAAACTTAGAAAATAAAAATTAACATTTGGGTTTCATTTCTGTTGCTGTGATTAAAAATAAATCTTGACAAAAGGCAACATGTGGGAAAATAGATTCCAGGTTACAGTTCCTTGTAGCAGGAAGTCAAAGCAACAAGAATTTAACAGCCAGTTACATCGCATCTGTATTTGGCAGAGAGAAACGGAAGCATCCATGCTTGGTACTCACTTAGCTTTGTCTACTCTGTGGCCCAGAGCCCACAGCCAGGGAAAAGTGTCATCCACTTTCAGACTGAGTCTTCCCACATCAAATGAACTAGTCAAGAAAAGCCCTTTATGAAGAAACCAGAAACTTGCCTTTTAGTTAACTACAGATCCGTCAACTTGATAACCAGGATTAAGCATCACAAATCTACACAACTGACACCCAACCACATCCCCTTTTGCTGTGTGCTGTGGGATTATGTTCTTGTACAGTACATTGTAAATTTGTGTCCCTCCTGCTGGTTTAATAAAATGCTGATTGGCCAGAAGGCAGACAGGAAGTGTGGGTGGGGCTACCAGACTAAGAAAACTCTGGGAACAAGAGGGCAGAGATGCCAGGGAGATGCAGAGAAAAGAAGATACAAATGCTACTCTGAGAAAGGTGCTAATTCACTTTGCTAATCATGGGTTAGCTTAAGAGTAAGTGGTAACAAGTCGTATGCCTGAGCCATAGACCAAACAGCTTATAACTAATATAATATGTCATTATTTGGGACTGCTGGTCCGGATCTCAGGGCTAGGCTGGGCCAGAAACTCTTATTACACTATGTTTAGTCTCCAAATGAAAACAACAACTAGGTCATGGTGCCACCTTGCATGATATAACTGCCCCCCACACAACCACAACCTCAGCCTTTCTCCCAGAATTGGCAAAGGTGATCAATTGCTGAGATGCAAGACATTTCCCGACAGAATAATAGGGAAAAAAACACAAGGATAGAACCACAGGTAAGATCAAGCCAAAGCCAATACCAAGACTTCCAAGAGCCCTTGCCTCTTTCTCCCCACTCTCCATTTTCTCCTCCCCTCCCCCTGATGTGGGAATGTCTTCCTATACGCTGTGAATAAAGGAACTGTTTTGACCTATATCGGGCACCTTAGCAGTAGGTGGGAAATCAAAGCATAGATAGGAGAAGGAGGGCAGAGTCAGAAGAGACCCAATCCAGCTGACCAGGAACCAAAATGTAAGGAAATAACAGGTGAGCCATGGGCCACATGGAAAGACAGATTAATGAAAATGGGTTGAATTAAGATGAAAGAGCTAGCTAGCTATGTGCCTGAGCCGTAGGCCAAGCAGCATGAAATTAATATAAGCATCTGAGTCATTTGGGGGGGGGGGGCAGCTGTGGGTCCAAACCATGGGGCTAATCTGGGCCAGAAACCTCCTGTTACATCCCCTCTTTCTTCTCCTTCTCACCTACCTGCCACAGCAGAAAAAGCCTTTGTCAGTCACTCACTCCAGCCTAAAAAGCAAGTCCCTCTACCCCACACCCTGAGATCACACTACCTCACATGTGTTACATGGGATGGGAAATTCCATAGTTTCTTGAGTGTTACAGGACCATCCATTGTCCTCCAGACACTCAGAGATTGGGATCTCAGAAAACAGCCGCTTCTGGGACAGTATGCACCATTTGCAGACTCTATGGAAGAAAAGGACAATCTCAAATCCCGGGAAACAAGTCTTGGGATTCCTTCCTAGTTTTCACAGAGCTGAACATGCTCTGCTATGCACAGTGGATGAACGGCAGCCATGTTTTCCTATTCAAAGGGTCAGTCGGGTAGGGTAAGCTCCGCGAATCCCACATGAGCACTGCTGCAACATTACTGGGAAAAACTAATGTCTGCTCCCCATAAAATTATGTGGTGGGCAAGCAGATGGGTCCCCACTGGAATACCCAACATAGTTGTCATACCAACATGTATGTGAGAGGCAAAGGTGGGCCTGCGCTCTTTGGCTATTACTCTCTGGCCACCCTCTCTTGTCTTGCTCTTTGTTCTATATTTTCATAGGCTTGTGCCCAGGTTTACTGTTTGCTATGGGGCACTCATATATATCATATTTATTATAGGTCAGGCAGTACTCCATGCACCGCAGGGTCTGCAGAGGCAAAACAAGAAAAAGCCCTCCTATGTGCTCAAATATGTCCTGTTCTGTTCCACCTCTTCCCTTCACAGTTCCAGCTAAACTCCAAGCCTCGTGACATAGTCTAATAGCAAGAATCCTTTTAAAAAGCCACCACTTCCTTCAATGTTATACATTATACTAAGGTTACAGTAGGAAAGAGAAAACATTACCATGATTTTCACTAGTTTAACAATCTAAAAAAGTCACAAAATATATTTTTGATGTAAATCAAAATTACTCTAGCAAAAGGTGTGTTTATAATTCTCACATCAAAAGCAAGTTTAAAATATAGAAGACTGTTTGTGGCTGGACTTGTAAATGAAGTTTTGGAAATGTACCCCTCCCCAGCCTGAGGCATGGGCAGGTGCTTTCGGTTATAGCCCATACCAGTCTGAGTTCTGAAGAGGTTTGCTTCTGAAGATACTTTTGTTCAAAGAATACACTCAGACCCTGCTAACATCTGCTAAAGCACTTAAGCACTATATAAGCTTCTCCATGCTTCATGCTAAACCCACTGAACTGAATCACAGGGTAATTTGTGCTTTGTACAGCTTCTCTTATAGCTCAGACTGGCCTTGAACTCTAGATTCCCCTGCTTTACTCTCCAAGTGCTGGGTTTACAGGTATGGCTCACCACACTCACTTCAACACTGGGAATTTTCAGTGGATGTTTACAATGAGGCAGAGAGGTGGAGTGGCCTTTTATGAAAGGACTGTCCCTAGTCCGGTAACATCACCGGGCTGTCTCTAAGAGTAGAAGGAGTGCACTTATCTGTGAGACTAAGTTGATTTTAAGGAAGTAGAAAGTTCACAGCGGTTGCTTCGGCCTAGGAAGAGTGTGAGGGAGATGGGGCAGAAAGTGTCTCATAGAGGCAAGGATGTAGTTTGGGGGGAGGAAAATCTCCTCAAGTTCTCTAGCATGGTAGACAGCTGTGGCTAACAGCTACCAAATATGTCCAAAAAATAAGCATGGTTTTCAACGTTTCTCACACAAGAAAATCATGTAAATATTTGTCCCATACCAAATCATTATATATTTCACATGTGAATCAAAATGTCTTACTGTGTCCTGTAAAGTCATACAATTATTGTGTTCATTACTTAGACATATTAACAAAAACATTAAAGGTTAACAACAAACAGTAACGATGAGCCTAGGGAACATGTGCGTCTCTCTGAGGATGAAGGTTGTGCCTGCCCTGTTCATCACCACAGCCCACAGCCTGGTATATGACATAATGCAGTGACTAGAGCCATGTGTGCTGAAATTAGTGTGTGCTTGATCTGGGTCACAAGCTGTGAAATTTGAAGCCTTCTTTCTCTAAGATCTGTAAGCTTTCATTTTCTCATATTATAATAGAGGTAATCAAGTTATTGAGGGGATTAAATAAAGTGTTCCTCAGAGTATAGGGCACAAAGGAAGAATTCAATCAACAGAAGCTATTATTAAATTCCCAATAAACACTTGCTGCTTGAATAGTCTGCAATAAATGGCAAGGTCCTGTAGCTAATTTCTGAGCTTAGCTGGCAGCCATCTACTCATAACCCATGTCCTACTTCTGTGCTATTTGTAACCGTTGTTACATCTCCATTTCTGCTGTTCAGACAGTGTCTCTGTTCCTATTCTCACTGCTACCTCCTAGGTAACCCTACGTGTCTCATCTCCATGGACTGCCCTTCTTGGATGGACAGGCCAAACGCCAACTCTCTGCCTTCACTACTCACTCCAGTTTTATAGAGGTCTGTGCACACACACTGTCCTGCCCATGAGTGTAGCCAAGATCTGTGAACATGGCCTTGCTCTTGATCACCTGAGAAGAGTGTGTTTACTAATAACCTTCTCTTGGAAAGCACAGTAAGCTACATGCAAGACAAAAAGGATAGAGGGTGTTGTTATCTTAAGGCTCATCAAACAAAAGTAAGAAATGCAGTGGTGCCTGTAGGGTGCCTCATAAAAATCCTCTCAACAGAATGATGTCTCTGTAACTTTCAGCTCACCTTACTGACAACTTCCTCAAACACATGGCTGCCATCAAGCTAAGTAACTCATCTAAGCTGAACTATAATCCCCAGAACTGATTAATAAACTAAGCATAGTTTATGACTAAAAGAGAAAAAAAATTTTGACAAAACCACAAACATATTCTATATTTTGAAAGATGTAAAGTCCTAAAAGAAAACAACATGATTCCATCTTATGGTGTCAACAGTAATTATCAGTAATTAACCTGGAGACTATAAACAAGAAAATGTAAGATTGCCAAAGTGAGCCCCTCGTCTCTAGGAAAAAACAAGGGGAGCTTTACAGGCTTTTCAGTTTCCATTCCATCTTTCTCAGACCAAAAATACCCTTGGTTCAAATTGTGGAATTCATCTCGTCCCATGGGCTCCCACCTGCTACACTGGCCATTTCCCAGTTCCCTGACAACATACATTGAGCAAGAAATGGGAGTTGATCAAATTAAACAGAATTAAGATAGGCAAAGTTGGGTTGCATGTCCCTTTCAACATAAAGAGTCCTTGTAGATACAGACCATAGCTACACACAGATCACAACAGTGAATCAGCTTTTTTAAAGATAGGGGTAGAGGTCACCTGGAACTGAATGTGAGGATTGATCAGCTGCGCTGGGGATTTAACTCAGTGGCTGAGTACTTACTTGCCTTGCATGTTCAAGGCCATGCATTGGTTCCCCAACACATACACAAGAAAGGTCTGTTCAATGGATGCAGGTAGAATTTAAATGTCTAATACCGAAACAAAAAGAAGCTTGCAAAATGATAAGGTTAGCAATATAATCTTCTAATTTATGTTTAGGACAGAGAACAGGAGGCTACAGTTAATTATTAGCAAATAAAAAATAGAAAACGAAGTCTAAATGCTAATAAAAACTTTAAAAGATAAGTAACAAATATATCAAAGAAACAAAGGAGATCCTCTGCACCCATCAGACTAAGAGAACCTTCATCCCACAATGAGCAGAGGTGGAAGCAGAGATCCATAGCTAAGCACCAGATTGAGCTTCCAGTGGAGCTGAAGAGAGAGAGGAGGAATCCAGATTATGAAGAGGAGACTCACAAAGACAGATGGCTGGAGCAATTTGGAGCTCACTGAACCACTGAGGAAACTTCAGTGAAAGGAACTAAACCCTCCAAAGGTAGACGACTGTCAAATGGCGCAGGCAGTTTGTGGAGCCTCTTGCAGTAGAATCAGAGTACATTCCTGGTGCATGAACTGGCACCTTGGAGCCCGTTCCCTAGAGAGGAACACCTGGCTCAGCCTTGACACTGGGATGAGGGACTCAGATCTACCTCAACTGAATGTGCTGAACCTAACTGACTCACTTTGGGATTCCTTGCCTTCCTTGGAGAATGGATGGGGGGATGGGGTGGGGGACAGGGAGGAGGGAAGAGAGAAGGAGAGTGGTAAATATGGAAAAAAAATTTTTAAATAAAAAATGGAAAAAAGGAAATAAAATAAGCTATCTCCAAAAGATTCAATTAAGTATAATAATGACTCAATAAATAGAGAATAGCAATAGAAGCATATACATGTATTAAATATATAAGTATATTCAATATTTATACATATAAATGACTTTATTTGCTATTTGCTATTTACTAATAACTAACTGTAGTCTCCCACTTTTCTTTCCTAAATATAAATTAGAAGACTATTTGCTAACCTTACCATTTTTCAGGTTTCTTTTTATTTAGGCATTTAACATTTCAGTTCTGCCTGTGTTCACTGAACACATATCTATTATACATATATTACTCATATATATGTATCACATAGAAATTTTCAAGTCTGAAAAACAATTAAAAAAGGATTCATTGCATACATTCAGCCGCGGCAGATCTGACATATGATATAAGAAAAAAAAAGTTCAAAGACAGAACAATAGGAATTATCTAAACCAGAGACCTTTGTCCTGCTGAGAAGACTTGGGAAAATGAGCAGATATCCACAGGGATCTACATCACAGTGTCAGCTTTCCTGACTGATATGTAATGAAGTCTAGAGAAAGAAAAAAGTGAAGAACTAGGTAACTGAAGACATCATAATTGAAAAAATTTCCAAATTTGAGGAAAACATTAATTAACATATTTAAGAAACTCAACAAGTTCCTAAGAGGAAAGAGCTCAGAGACAAAGACCCAGAGACAGGCACATTCAAACTGGTCACAGACAGTGAGAAAACCTTGAGAATACTGGGGACATGCTGTCCACAAAGCATCAAAATAGCTAACTTCTCATTAATAAAACAATGAGGCCAGAAAGCATTAGAATGACATATTCAAATTCCCCCAAAGAGAAAATATTTCAATCTGGCATTCTGTAGTCAAAAAAAAAAAAAAAAAGCCCTGTCTTTCAAAATAATGGCAAGTTAAATATATTCCCAGGTGATGACACACTGAGAGAACTCATTGCCAACACACCTCAGCAGAAATGCTAAAGAAAGATTTTTAAGATTGAAAGGAATATCGCTAAACACGAAACCACACAAAAAGTAAATAAAATATGAAAGAGGAGAGACAATTTATGAAACCAGTATTTGCCTAATTGAAAATAAAATCAAGACAATAAACCTACATGTAGCTAGATTATTCATAAAAATAATGCTAAGGACACACATGAACAAAGCCAGGATGGAACAGACAAATCAGTACAGATGTAACGAAAGTAGAAATGATGTCAGAATCCAATTATTCCGAAAATTAGATGAGATGGATAAATTTCTAGGAAAAAATACAAACGAATGTATGTTTTTGCTCAATATTTGTAAAAGAAAAATATGAGTAAATAATTTCAAAATCTTCATACAGAAAAGTCCATAACATATCGCTTAAATTCTTCCGGAAAATAGGGGAGTAGCTTTTTAGCTCACCTCATTAAGCTGGCATCACCCTGATGAAACAGAAAGACGTCGCAGGAAATGACAACCAGCACCTAGAGACACACAGGGGAAATCTCTCATAACCAGAGAAGTCACCGCAGATAACTTTACAGTCCAAAGATCAGCTAATGCAACACACCACACTAATAAAAGACAGGTGATTATACCTTCACTTGGAGTGACACCAAAATAAGGCATTTGACAAAACTCAACATTTATTTGTGATTTAAAAAACACACATTAATTTTTATGCAATGAGTGTTTTTCCTGCATATATATCTCTGTGTACCACATACTTATCTGCTGTCAACAGAGGGCAGAAGAGGGCGTTGGATCTCCTGGGACCATTACCAATGGCTGTGAACCACAATGTTGGTCCTCTGGAAAAGAACCAGTGCACTTAACCACTGAATCATCTCTCCAGGTCCACCTCTTATCTTTTGGGGGGTTAAAATAAAAGTAGAAACAGCAAGAGAAACCTAGATTTCCTCTACCCCGACACACCACACACACACACACACACACACACCCCTAATTTAAAATGGATTGCAGATATAAGTATTAGGTTTGAAATTAAAACTTCATAAGGAGCAGAGAGGAATAAGTCTTCCCAAACCATGCAGTAGGCAAAGCTTTCATAAATATAACATCAAAAGAAAATCCATTCGGGGAGAAAAAAATGAAATCTTTTGTTCTCCAAAATGCTATTAATAAAATGAGAAGCCAAGCCACAGACTGACCATAAAAGACTTTCACATAGAATATATAAAGAACTTTAATGAGTCAATAAGAAGACAAAAGGTTTTAGTGGATAAAAGAGTTGAATGAACAGTTTACTAAAGAAGATACATGAATGTAACGTTCACATGAAAAGATCCTAGAGTGCTCCGTCATAATCACCAGACAACGTCTAAGTAAAATGATTTGTATTTGGTGAGACTAGGAACTTTGTTATCCCCAGGCTGTCACTACACATTCACTGAAATGACTGTAATCACACTAGGGGTGTGTAGGTATGTGTGTGTGTGTGTGTGTGTGTGTGTGTGTGTGTGTGTGTGTGTGTGTGTGTGTGTGTGATACACCTTAATCCCAGAAGAGGCAGAGGCAGGTGGATCTCTGAGTTTAAGGCTCAAAAATAAATAAATAAATGAATGAATAACCCTCCAGTCATGAAGTTACTTCCAAATGTTACAAAAGCATTAAAAAACAGGTCCCATGTGATTTGTTGTGGCCATTTTGGAGAACACATAGCACTGCTGTCTTCAGGTTAAACTCCAATCTTCCATAACTCTCTTTGGTGTCTACCAAGGAGAAATTAAAATGATTGGCTAAAAAAAGGTTCAGGGAACGCAGCTCATAGGATACACAAGTTCCCAGGCCAAACCTCTGGCAGCATAGGCCATGCTGGTCACTGTGTGCTGATTCTGAGAAGCAGCCTGGCTTTAGAGTGTTTCTGTACCATGGTCTTTAATTCTCACATGGCCTTGAATGGTAGGTCTTAAGTTGGTTTCTCGTCCACACAAAGGAAATGACTGATTCAAAGAGCAGAGCAGAAAGAAAATAATAGGGGAAATTTCAAATAAGACAGTCTGACTCACAGGCCCTCACTTTCCCCAACTATGCATAGTGCCCAGCTCCACAAATGTTAGCAGATGAGCTACTGTCTAAAAACCAATGACCTAAAGGACACTATTAAAGCCATGACCCTGTTTTCATTATGGAGAGATTAAAAACAAGAACTGTCTGGGGCAACTGTAAACATCTCCACCTTTAATGACACCCAATGCCCAGCTTCCTTTCTCACTCCATGCTGACTAAGAACCCCCATTTTTATGCTTAAAAGCCTCTTCTCTCTCATGAGATGAAACATAAGAAGTCCATTGAGGTCCAGCCTTCAGAGTAGAAAAGTCACTGCAGTGATGTTGCCAAGGGCTCCAAGGAGCTGTACATGGTACTGCTACCTCCTCCTCTTCCTTTGCCTCCTCCTCCTCTTCCATGTGCAGTGTTAAATTGGGAGCAGAGGTACTTTGAATTGGTAGACCTACTATTTCAGACTCAAAGGGATGCGGGCATAATCCAGCTGCAGCATTAACTCTGGAGCCAGGGAGATGATTCAGCATGTAAAACATTTGCCAATCCAGAAAGAGTCCTGGAATTTGGGTCCCCATAACTCATGTAAGTGCTGGGTCTAGCCACAGCATCTTTTCTGTCATCTTGGGAGGCAGAGACAAGGAATCCCGGAGCACAGTGGGTCACTAAACTAGCCAGATGAGGAATCTCTGGCTTCAAGTGAGAGACCATGCCTCAATACAGAAGGTAGAGGGTGTACATCAATGCACATGTTGCACACACATGCACATGCACACCATACACCACACACACACACACACACACACACACACACACACACACACACACACACACACACACACACACACACACACAACCAAAAACACCTTGTCTCCATAAGCAGAATGTGTAAGAAATCCAGCAGGCTCTGACTGCCAGGCAAGTCTCATATGCATGCTGATTGAGAATTCAGCTGCATAACCTTCTGCGAACTGTTTATCTTATGTACTTGTTTAACTAACATTCAAAGTGACAAGACCCCCGTTTCTGGGCCTTCCTTTTATACTTTCATGTGGGAGTGATCAGATGAAGCTCAGCTCCCACAAACTTTGCATGTTTTTGATTTCACACATAAACTGAAGGTTAGAATTCTAGTCTGTGTCCTCAGCCATTCAGGGATTTTTTTAGATCTTTGAACATGACTTCAAACCCTGCCAAAACACAACCCAAATACAGACTTGCTTCAGTGTCTGTACAAATACAGAAAAGAAATGGGTATGTCAGCTTTCAGTGGGTACCAGCCTAATTGAAGCTTTAACTACTGTCAGTGAACAAAGGCAGCCAGAACTAACTAAGGCTGCTTTGTTCAAGTGTACGAAGACATTCCAGAAGACAGGGAATGGACTCTGTGTAGCAACTGGAATAAGACAAATGTTCCTGTGACCACTGCAATCCACACCTTCTCTCAGAGCTACTGCTACGCTAATAATTGTCTCCAGCTAAATTACTTATTATCCATGTTCATGAAAAAAAGTATTTTTGTCTTATGTACATCAATCTTCCAAATATAAACATTATAATCTCATGGCATTTCAGTACTTTCTAGTATACTATCTTATTTTTATCTACACCATGGTCCATCACTGAACCTATATCATGTCTTGATTTCACAGTTGAAGTTAGAGATCAGAGATCTGGGACTCCACAAGCTGCAGACCTGTTGCTTTCCTTGGTGTCATACAACCTGAATTTCAGAGTAGAGAGACATCCCAGGGCTGTGTATTACATACCTGCAGAGATGCCTAGTAGTTACACACTTACATGACCCTACTGTTCTACCATAAATAATCCAAGGCAGAGAAAAGAGTCGCTTTTAATTTTACTGTCTTCAGTAGTAGTGAAAGTTGGGAGCAACCTCAGGGAATCTTCATAGTTCTTATAGCTTCAGAGAAGACACTGCCTGGGCCACCGCCAGGTAAGGCTCAGCCTGTCTCCCCCACTACTATCCCCTGGCACAGGCCCATGAACTGTGAAATTCTGATGACTCATCAATGTTAAGACCCATCCCCCAAAAGTCCCATAGAGCCACTATGCCTTCACATCATTTGTGCATTTAGCTCCTGTATACTACTACTTCACAGTTAGGCCCAGATATTTGTCTCTACATTACAACTTCTCTTCTCAATGTTTTCCCTCATGTTGGGTCACTCTGGAAGTATTGTAATACCTTCCTCCATGATCTTTCACCAAAACCTGAAGCCACACAGTTTGGCTGGTCTGACTCCACCTCCATTGCAACCCAAAAGCCAAAACTATCACATTTGCCACAAGCTGGATCTGAAGTAGCAAATCATGATGGAGGGACAATTCAGTTACAAGGCCAGCACTACAGCTGTGCCACATCATGAAGAATGAGCAGAGCCTGAGGCCGGATGCACCCTAAGCCCACCCTGCTTAGTACGGCTGTGTCTTAGCTTGGTCACGTGAACATCCTGAGGGAGAGAGTGAAATAATAACAAACCATCACAACCAGCATGCCAGCATAACACGGGAAGATACTACAACACCCCCATACATTGTGCTACCCAGCCACTTTTCATTCCCACAATATTATCAAGTCTTCAGACTGCTAATGCTCTGTTTGGAACAAGAAGGACTCCCGCCTAACACATCAGATTCTTCAAGCTCTAAAAACATCCGCCATTGGTTTGGTGCTTCCCTAGATGCTCAGGAAGAATGTATTCATTTTATTGTTTGAAAAATTATTTATTAGAAAAACAAGATGGCTGGCACCTCTTGAGAAAGCCTGACAGGTAACCTGAGTTTGATCCTCAGGACCCACTTACAAGTAGAAAGAGAAGGCCAACTTCATTAAAAAAAAAAAAAAAAAAAAAAAAAAAAAAAAAAAAAAGATGTTAACTAATTTCCAAGCTGCAGAGAGCATGGGAACCATATGATCATAAGAAAGGCCAGCACCGAATAGACAGAAGAAGAATGGAGGTACTAGGCTGCTGCAGAAAGTTAGTGTGAAAGTTAACCCAGTTAGTTAAAGAGAAGGAATTTTTAAAGACCTTTGCAGATAGCTCTAGGGAACTGGACTCTTGGAGTTGAGGTCCGAGTTCCTAAACCTAGAAGAAGTTGAGAATGGGAGCAGAGAATAAGCAGCAGAATGGGGCACATGCACAGACCTTGAGCTGTCTATGGGGATCAAGATAGAGTCAAAAGGAAGGTAAGCCCTTTCCTAATCCAAGACAAGGGTTTGCCAAGGATGACATAGAATTCAAAAAAAAAAAAAAAATGTTTAAGCTGATATGGGTGAGGCTGGGAAGAAAAATATGCTCATTCAAAACACATATGCTCGTTGATTCAAAGCCACCATGCATATGGAGAGAGCAGAAGGGAGCCGGTGAGATCTGAAGCACACAAATCAAAGAGCTCCAGCACGCTTGCTTATACATTCTTTAGTCAGCTCTTAATGTACAAGCAAATATTTGACTTTCTACTTTATGATAAAATTAGTAAGAACCAACATTAGTAACATAAGAATCATATTTACCACAGTGCACATTAGGTAAAGTTAGGTAGCATAGAGAAATAGAATGAGATGTTTTCAAAGGGTGTTCAGACTTAGACCATCCAAATCTCATCTTTAAAAGTCATGGCTAGTGCCATGCACCCTGACTGCTTGGCATTTATGCTCTAGTGTCTTGCATTGCTTCATAGAAGAGTTCATCATATGTGCCTTACCTTCCCAAACGGATTGTTATACTCAGTAATTTACCAACACCTCCAAAATACTCAGTAGAGTGCAGTGTGCATAGTAGGTCTTTAAACAATGCTTACCGGGAAGCTAGTGTTCTTTGATCTATTTGTGTCTGTTTGTTTTGGCCTTCAGATGAGGTCTCACAAATCTTAGGCTGGCCAAGATTCTCTGTAGCCAAGAATACCCATGATCCTCTGACTGTTCCCCCTTCCCTAGTGCTAAGATTACAGAATGTGCCACCATGTTGGCGTACACGTGACTGGGGACAGAATCTAGGGATTTGTAGACATTAAGTAGGCAGTTTGCCCAGTAGAGAGTGCCTTGATTTTGTACTGGTTTGTACTGGGGGGGGGGGGCTTTTTGTCTTTACCTCCAACTAGAGATCTCCTTGAGAACCAGAATTGTACCTTGTATATTCTTATAACACTTGCCCTGTGTCCTGGTTCAGACAGTCTGGTCTATAAATCAGTGCTCAGAGGGTATTTTCTGAATTATCTGAATGTTCACCGGCGTATTTCCAGAAGGAGAGCAATGATGCCTTGCCATTAAATTTCCATACCTAAACCCAACAGTTAAAAGGTTCAACCTGATGTTGGAATGTCTTTCTGTATGCTGTGAATATCAGTCTTTAAATAAAGAAGCTGCTTTGGCCCTTGGTGAGTACTGTAGAAGAAGTAGGTGGGGAATCAGAATAGGTAGGAGAAGGAGGGTGGAGTCAGAGATAGATGGACCCAGACGCCCAAAGAAACACGGGTGAGCCGCAGTCCATGTGGCAGAACAGATTAATGAGAATGGGTTGATTTAAGATGAGAGAGCTAGCTAGCAATGTGCCTGAGCCATAGGCCAAACAGCATGAAGTTAATATAAATGTTTGAGTCATTTGAGGGGCCTGTGCAGTGGTGGGTGGCTAAGTGGTCTGGGACAGCAGGTCTGTGGGTCTGGACCTCTGGATGGACAGGGCTGGAAACCACATTGTAACATCAACCCTCTTACAAAACTATGGAGTCACCACCAAGGCTACTGTATAGATGGCAGGACAGTGTCACAGGTCAGCCACCAAGCTCCTGAAGCAGAACCAGAACTAGTTGACTGGATCAGGTTCTACATGAAGTGCCCTTTCCCCTCTGCCATACTGCACACTGAATCTCATGGCTTGGCTCAGCCTTTGGCTTCAATTAACAGTGTGACATCATGATATAACTCCCAGGTGGCATGTAAAAGTCTCTTAAATCATCTTTGATACACTATGGGGACATCTTGACTCAAATGCATATAAGCCCAGCTGCTCATGATGCCTCTGATGCTTAAAGTTGATTCGGATTGTAGACTGAATGAGCTACTTGGGAAGGAAAATCGGATGTAGTCAAGCCATTCATACCTGAAAGGAAAATCCCAGTGGAATCCAATGAGGCAGAATGCCAAGCTTTACTGTGACTTGGGTACAAGCAGCTTGTCTAGATCTAGAACCAAGTTCAGCCTCAGTCGGCCAGGGTGGAGCCTTGGGAAGGTCCCCAAACTGTTTGATCCTGGTGTTCAAGGTCCCTACCCACACTAACAGTTTCTCCTATAGAAACCACCAGTGACTCCACCAGTTCGTCCTGTTTTAAAAGGAAACTGTGGGGTTTTCACCCAGACTCAGCCACCTTGGCTCTTCTTTGGCCATCGATGCACAAAGCTGCTTTTTAATGTGTTTCTTGTACTTGCTTTGTCTCCTGTGAGCAGCCAGAAGTTGGGTCGTTGTAGTTGGGTTTTTTGTTTTTTAAATCAGGAATAAGATTCAAAGAGCCTGCCCTGCAGCAATCCCATACTGCACTTCTTTGTTAGAATCCTAATGACGAATTCTAAATACATAAGAGAACATCTCCAGCTGTAAAAGTGATGAGCTTCGAGGGTCCTGTTGTGTTCCCTGACCCCAGACCTATTTTTGTATTTTGATCTTGGGGACCGTGCCTCATGACTTTCAGAACCCTCGAGTTATCCCCGGGGTAACAGCACCAGCTTAACCAGTCCTAGAAAGACTTAAAACAGGGCATCATCCAGGATCAAAGTAGCCAACAAACCCATGCATTAGCCACGGGACCAGCCCCCAAGAGGTCTGCGCTAAGCGGCATTGTGCAAGTGGCTAAATTCTTCTCGTGGAAAAAAAACAAACAACAAAACCCCTCAATATGAGAAAGGCTTTGTGTGGAAATGTCTGAATAGCCACAATGCTAGCAACAGCCCACATTTTGATATAAAATACAAGAACAGTACTTCAATGTCTGATTAAAGTGTGGAAGAAACAAAATCATTTGGATGTTATTTATTTGTTTTTTTTATTATTATTATTATTTGTATGTTTAAAGCCGCCTAAAACCTCAGTTCAGTGTTCCTTGCTATGCATTTTCCTCAGGATCATATTAAAGGGACTTTCCTGTATTCAAACAGGGAGTAGAGAAGACAGAGATGTCTTATAAGAAAATGAAAGGGTCCAGAGTCTGGATTAAGAATAGCACAGCCCGGAGAGGTTTTGTCAATGACCTGACCCTTCATTTTTCCCTCCTATTGTCTGCCTACCCAGAAAGCAGGAGACCAGCAACAGAGATGATCAGATGAAGGCGGGGGAAACACAACTGTCAGTCTCCCGAGGACAAAGCCTACTCTTTACAATACCATCCCTTAAACCCAGACGTTAGAGAAGAAGGAATTGGGAAAAGTGGCAAGCAGCTCCTGGATGGCTTTCTGGGGATATGGCAGAGATTATGCTAATCACCGCCGCATTGTCCTCTACAAAGTGTTCCCATATCAAACCTTTTATCTGGGGAAGAAGAGATGCCCAACCTCTCAACTCAGTAACAGCCAGCACTTTCTGCGTGGTGTCTGTGTAATTAACACCAGCACTAGACCTTTTTCATTTGTCCTGACTGAGCTTAGGCTCTTCTGAGGGTGTCCACAGGGGAGCAGCCCTCACCCTTTGCCTGTGGCCCTGGAGCCCCAGCTTATGCTTAGATCTACACACCATCTGTTACGGGCAGAGGAAGTGAAACTTCAGCTAAACTTTGACTATCAGAGAATGCAGGAGACCAAGCCCAGCAGAGCGAGATAAGCAAGTTATTATGGCTTTCCCAAAAAACAGAACCAAACAGCAAAAACTTGAAAATTCAAACTAACTGCTTCATTTTTCATATAGAGCTTAAGATTATTTTAGCCAATTTGCACTCAAGACATAGCAGGCATAAAAACACTAGCATAGGTGATAATTTGGTGGTAAACCACCAACAGGATTTTTTTTTTTTAACTGAATTTCAGCATCCACCTGTATTGTTTAAGAGTTGGATCATGGATGTTCTATGTCCAAGTTTCTAGTTGCCCAGAAGCTATTTTAAACAAAAACAAAAACAAAAACAGAAAAAAAAAAAAAAAAAAAAACACTTGGAGGCCTAAGATATAGGGCTGAGTTTTATTTTCTAATTGATGTCTCTAGCTTTTGTTGGGACAGGTAAAAATTCCTATGAATATCAAAGAAACGATCTTTATAATCGTAGGAGCCATGTGAAAGCGTCAGGCAGAGGCAGTTGTCCATGGTGCTTTGGCTTGTTATAATTGTTCGTGTGAGGATTTAATCATTAGGTGTTTCCCAACATTTAAGAGGGAATGTTAGTTACAGAAAAACCACTTAACTTCAGGCAAATCCTCTGGGGAACAGCCATTACCACCCTTTGTATTTGTTCTCCGGAAAATTCTGACTGTACTCAAATACAGTTCCTTCTGGCTCCAACCCTGGCTTTTGATCTATTCAAACAGACCCTATGGCCCTGGGAGCAAACAATTAGACATACTCAGGTACTGATGAGGCCAAGTCACAGGTTCCAAGACTGAGTCCACAGAATTGTCCAGGGATCACATCCAACCTGTCCTTTCATAAATCACTTACCTTTTATTGTTAACCAGAATAGAAGCCAAACCCTTAGCCTTTGGAAGGATAGGGCCCACATACAAGATGACATAAATGGGCCATTGGCGATATCTATTTGGGAGCCATGAGGTCTGTTCTGTGTGACCTCTATCCTATCTGAATAGAAGGTGGGTTTTGCTGGATGGAAGGGTGTCTTGGTAGGAAGCCCAGGATTTGATGAGATATATGTGGTTAACATCCTGTACTGTTTAGAAATATTTCAATAAAATTTGTGTATTAATTCAAAATGAGTTAGCAGGACTTAGATAACTCTGGAAGGAGGCACATGAACCATTATTGTATGCCTTCAAAACATTCCACCACCTCCGAAGAGCTAAGAAATGCTGCTCTCCCTAAGGAAGTTCCAGGCATGAGCCCACCTGAATCAGCAGCTGTGTAGCTATGAACCCTATATAAAAGTACGAGCCTCTTATTTAAGTAATGGTACTAAGTCTAGGCTTCTGGCTAGCTCCTGGCCTGTTCCAACAGTCTGGTGTAGGATACACACAGAGTGGAGCAAATGCTGTGTCTTTTAGAAATGAATCCTGCTTTTGGCGTTCTTACCGTGTACATGCAGGAATCACTATAAACTTTCCCTGAAAATTCCAGTTTGAAAGTATTGGAGGAAAAGTGAGTGAAGGAAGAAAATGGTCTGTGAAGATTATGCCAGTATCAGCCTTGGAAAATCTGAAGATTTTGGCAGCTATTTTGAATTTCAGAAGTTTACAAATTTGACCTGCAATCACACTTGTCTTTGTAAGTACAATCAGAACAAGAATATTATAATTTTAAAAATATTTTCAAGTCTAGATAAATCCTAAAGACTATTTCTCTTCAGATAGTGATGAAAGATGAGATAGCAAAAGATACGAGGAACAAATGGCTAGTTTTCTTTCTGTGGGGAAATGTTACCATCACACACACACACACACACACACACACACACATATATGTATGTATGTATATGTATATATATATATCAGTCTACAGTATCTAACCTTGAAACTTGTCAAATATTATTGCCATGTGCATTGTATGTGTTTTATTGTATAGTATATTATATATTATTTATAATATCCAACTATAAATTTATATGACTTGCCAGCCTCTAACAGGTTGAAAAGGCATTTTCTGGTCATTTGCACCTACTGGAGTGCACATACGAATCTTCACAGCAAAGGATAGGAGGTCTTCTAAAGTTAGGATACCTCCCAGAAATATGCATGTAAGTACAAGCAGACCTGCTTCATGAGGCAATACCACAGAGCAGAATTAAGTTGTCTCGAAGAGTCCCTTCTTGGAGAAACCACCAAGCTGTACAAACGCCATTTACTTATCATCGAAAGTTCTACTTAGTATAAGCTGTTTAGACCACGTGAAATCTGCAACACACTGTTAGATCTTTACAAATTTCATGAAATCTTTTTCGGATATCCAAAAAATCCTGAACTGCTTGAATCTATTGTCCCCAGCACTGGGGACTGACCCGTAATCTCTTTCCCAGCCAGGATACCAAGTCTGTACCCAACCTTGTCACTGATTCCAGCAGCTGTTTGAACTCACCCGAGGGATGGCAGCAATCCTACTTCTAAAGGAACACCACAAGGGCTTATGCTCACTACGCCTTGAAGAGAGCCTGAAAGGAAGGTCAAAGGTGAGGAAAAGATAAAGTGCCCAACAAGGAGATCAGTAACACGGAGCCTTCTTGATGAAATCCTACCGTCTGCTTCTTCGGGACACAAGCCTCATAACTTCATTTCAAAGCAGCCTCATTTTGCTGGTATCTGTGTGTGCATGTGTGTCTGTGGATTTGTGTCTGTGTGTGTGTGTGTGTCTGCTTTTGTTTTTCAGGCGGATCACTGTCCATCTAAAAGCCTTATTCAGTTGTTCTTGTCCTGAGCACCTCGTTTGACACAGGCTGCATTGCTCTTGTCAACAGAGAAGGCATCAAAGTGAGAGCGAAGGGCGTCCCATTGGTGGATTAAGGCCTTCTGCATGATAAAGTAGCTACCTAGGGCGGACAGACTTAATATGTGAAAGAATGTTATTGAGAGGAATAGAGTACCAAACTCTGTCATTCTCTTCATAATGTCCTAATCTAATGCGTGACACCGGGGGCCTTGGGCCAGGGTGAGTGTTAATCAATGAAACACCCATCTGTGTCCCTCGTCCTTAACGTTATTTAAAACTAGCCTAAACTCAATTATTGTCCCTTAGAAACCAGGATGGGATATTAAGTTGTTTGAAGGGAATTGTGTCCCACAAAGAAATCCCAGTATTACCATGCAGAGGCATCAATGTCTCTGACTAACTTTTAGCTAACCAGAGATTAATACTGATTATCGGGATGTGAAAAAATGCACAGATGACGTCTGCCTGAAAACGTCTTATTCAATTATGGTAAATAGAGAAATCCAAAGTGCACCATATTCTTTGGGATGAAGTGCATGGTGTAAATCTTCTGCATTGCTGCAACACTATAACTATACAAGGTGATAATAAGTTCAAATACGGATGCAGACCTTAGGGCAAATAAGGAATTAATAATTTTGAACTCATAATTGCTAGAATTACGGTGACAACTGGTAAGATATATAATTTAACCCTTCCATGCCTGGAAAAGATCATCCTAAACATGCCATCTTATTCTTAACTAAATGTAAATGTATCTTTAAGGAAATAAGAACCAAGGAGAAGAAGACAAGAATGTCATCGCTTGGGGAATGCGTATAAGTGTGTTCCTAAGTAGAGAGTGGCAGTCTGTCCATCTCATCTTTACTTTCCTGGGGTCATTCTGTGCCTACGTTTAATGGCAGGCAGATTGCTTTTAGAGCAGACTCAAATCTCTCACAGAGACAATATGTACCAACTATTCTTTTGAGAAGTTTTGAAACAAATGAACAGGGAAAAAAAATGGCTCTTGAAATTCACAAGCAACTTAGTCTAAAATTACACTGGTATATTTTTATAATGCTTCTTAAGTCTGCAGATATGTTTAAATTAAGACGAATACATGATGTAAAGTTGCGTCAAGAAGCTTATCTCCTAACTACGATTCAAAAGAATTCTCATTTCCTCTCTGGAATACTGGCTTTACTGGACATAAATTTTATGCCAATTAGTAGTACAACCTAAAATAGGCATAAGGTACAAAAATGGGCTGATATGTCCAAAAGGAACAGAATAGATGACCCAGAAACACGGTCACGGAACACCAATGAAAAAGATGACAGTGAGGAGTGGTAAACTCAGCCACAGCACCACTGCCCACTGGGAAAGAAGCGACTTCAGCCATCATCTTATGCCAGAACACAAACGCCTGGCCAACAACAAACCAAGGTCCAAGTGTTTCCAAAAACAAATGTAAGAAGACAGTGGAAAACTTGAGTTGAAAAAAACAAAACAACAACAAAAATCATACTAAGCTTAAAACAGAGTGAAATTACTTTAGGGCTCAGGAGATATCTCAGTTGTTAAAGTGACTACATTGTAAATATGAAGACCTAGAACTCACAATTAAAAAAAACCAATAAAAAAAAAAACAACAAACAAAATAAAACAGATGAGTGGAATATGATTGTGAACCCAGAGCTGTGGAACTGGAGACAGACAGACACTGAGGGCTCCCCTTGCCTACCTGGTGAGCTCCAGGTCAATAAGAGACCCTGCTTGCCTACCAAAACAAAGTGAGGGTCTGAGGAAGACACCTGAGGGACTCTCTGTTTGCAAACTTGCACCTGTACACACAGGAAGTCACCACACACACACATAACAACAACAAAAATGGAAGACTTTTCGGCAAGTGTTATATTAAATGGCTAATCTGCTTACTTCCTATAGAACATGATGAGGCAGAGGTTTAAGCCTAGCCAGCTTGGGAGAGTGCAGGTGTTCCTAGGGTATTTTCCAGTTGAGAATATAGAAGTCAAGCAAAAAGAAAACCCTCTAAAACACAGCTAGGAGAATTTGTGTACTGGTATAATTTATATTCAGCTCACACTCACACACTGTATGCAGTATGTGTATCCAGAAGGTGCCAACATTGATAACACACATCTTGATAGTATAGAGTCTAGATGACATGCTCAGATTTGTGTTACAACAAGGTTTCTGACGCAGTCCGGCCAGAGGTTCAGACCCACAGACCTGCTGCCCCAGACCCCTTAGCCACCTGCTGCTGCTTAGTCCCCCCAAAATGATTCAGATGCTTATATTAAGTTCATACTGTTTGGCCAATGTCTTAGGCACATTGCTAGCTAGCTCTTTCATCTTAACTCAACCCATTTCCATTACTCTGTCTGCCATGTGTCCCATGGCTCACCTGTGTTCCTTATATGTTTCCTATTGGACATCTGGCTCTAGCTGATCTGCCTCCGCCCTCCTCCTACTATGCTCTGATTTCCCCTCTTACTTTTTCTATGGTGCCTGTCATGGGCCAAAACAGCTCCTTTATTTAAAGGTTGATATTCACAGCATACAGAAAGGCATTCCCACATCACCTCCCCCTTTCTGTCTAATCAAAAAGGAAGGTTTCAATTTTAACATAGTAAAATTATATATGACAAAATAGCTACCAAGCAAGAATTACAGTTACAATATCTAGTCTGTTTATATTTAGCAAGATTAAAGTACTCTATCATCTACCTTATCATTGTGAACCTAAAGTTTCATATCCAATATACCTTTTAAAATAACCAAGAAAAACTATAAATATTTAATCTTCAAGTACATCAAAGACCACAGAAGGATATAATATCTACCCAAGTAAACTGTAAGTGCAAGCAACTTCTAAAATCTAGAAATGACAGAGATGACACCTATCTGCCTGGACAGTAACCCAAAGTTCCTTTATAAAGTTGGGGCATCCATCTTTAGCCTACAGGCCCAGAGCCTTTTCATTTCAGTGAAGCAGGAAATCTGCTCTTCCTATTCTGATATAGTTCATCAATTGCTTCTCCTTGTGTCCTGATGAATATCTGACAGTTTTCTTTGCAAAGCAGGAACCTGAAGGACCATCTTGGCTTGTTCTGCCAAAGTTCAAAGGTCACTTTTCTAGGGAACCTGCATGTACAGTTTAAACAGCATCCTGTCAAGTAGTTAATACAAGAATAAGTTCTTGTCCAATGGCTAACCATTGTCACAAAGAAAGTAAACTTCATATGGAGTTTCTTCAATGCCCATTTTTCTCTTGAAGTAGATTGGTGCTGCCAGGAGCAGACCTGTCTCACTGTCCAAAAAAGTCTAAGTTCTTAAAATATTTTAAATGCCATATTCTGTAAGTCTTTGAAGTGTTTGAAGATTACCCATCTAATTGTAATATATCTTTGTATATCTAAAAAATCCTAACTAACATAGCTATAAGTTTAGTTATCATAGGTGACTATTAACCTGCATTTCTTAATTATACATTACAATTTTAAATCAGTTACACAAACATCATACCTTAAAAAAGAGTAGAAAAATTCATACAGCATAACAAAATTGACCTTAAATTTGTACCAATAAATCAAAATCCATACCAATATAAAATATTTTGAGACTAACAGCTAATTTTCTGATCAAAGTAAATTCAATAATCTAATTTTTTAAAAATCACTCATATACCATATCCCCTTTTTCTTCTTAGAAAGAGATTGACTATGACCATTAACCATTTATAATGAAAACAAACATTTATAAACAATATTTTGGGAACTTAGACATAGTTTTCCATTACTACTTCCTGCTGATTAAGGAGCGTTGGCAATCTTACAGGTTCTTAAGACTGGATCATCTTAGTCTGCAGCCCTGAAGCTGATGTGACTATCTCTTCCCATCAGAGAATTTTCAAGTGGTCTTGGTTGATGAAACCATAAGAGCCTGGAAGCAATCCACATGTTCTCATCTTCTGTGGAAACAAAATCAGAACACTTCCAAAGCAATAAATCTTTATACACAAACTTCAAAATCAAGACACCTTCAAAATGTATGTTCTCTTTTAACTTAGCAGCCTTTTCAATCCATTGTCTTTCTGCAGTTAGCTCATTAACAGTTAAAAAAATTAAAAGAAAACACAATAATAACCATAATCCAGATTCTGTGCCTATTTCCATCTTTACATAGCTTATCATATTTTTATTACTCTATTTCTATTTTTTAGGGACTTTCTCTGCCTTCTCTCTTTTCTCTCTGAAGACTATGTACCTTTTACATACATTGTAACTTGTTTACAGGTTTTTTTTTTAAATCTGAATCTGTTTTATTGTGAATCCTTAATAATTTTCCAATCAAAGGAGCTTTTAGAATGTTACTACTCTCTTTAAGAGCCATATAGGTTTTGCAGATAAAGCTGAATCAGTAAGTTCTCTTAAAGGGGCCGCGTCTCTGTTTGCTGCCAGCAAACAGAGCAGACCTAGGAAATGCTGCTACTAAGACACCGTCTTTGAATTTGTTTCCTTTTTGTTCAATGTAAATGTAAATCTTAAATCAATCACATGCTACTGAGTCTTCTGTGAGACTTCAGGAACGGGCCTGGTTGCAGCTTACGCTCCCTGCTACCAGTCTGCTGTGGCCATTTTAAATGTGGCCCAAATACCACGCTATCTCTGTACAATGACTTGCTTCAGATACACAATTTAGAATCTGCTACTGGCTCTGTTTCTGCTCTAGAACACTTTTTAAGCTTTCACAGGCTTTATGTGGTTATTCAGCCCACCACTGGGCGCCATCTGTTACAATATGGTTTCTGACCTGGTCCGGCTAGAGGTACAGACCCACAGACCTGCCGCCTCAGACCCCTTAGCTGCCCACTGCTGCTCTGGCCCCCCGAAAATGATTCAGATACTTATATCAAGTTCATGCTGTTTGGCCTATGGTTCAGGAACATTACTAGCTAGATCCTTCATCTTAACTCAACCCATTTCCATTAATCTGTCTGCCACATGGCCCATGGCTCACCTGTGTTCCTTACATGTTTCCTCTTGGGCAGCTGGCTCAATCTGATCTGCCTCTGCCCTCCTCCTACTATGCTCTGATTTCCCCTCCTACTTTTTCTATGGTGCCTGTCATGGGCCAAAACAGCTCCTTTATTTAAAGATTGATATTCACAGCATACAGAAAGGCATTCCCACATCAGATCTGCCAGTTTCTCAACAACTTGCTGGCATGGCTTATTTCTGAAGCCTGTGCCAAGTAACAAAGGTCCTATTGTCTATTATTACCAAACACTCATACACTGGAAGACTGTCTCCTATAAGAACAGTTAGGCTGCTGGCTTCTAAAATAGAAGTTGCTAATATTTACTGAAGGAATACTCATTGCATAAGCTATTAATGTTACCATCACATCTCTTCATTGGTCAGTTCTCTTCTGTGAGACGATTCTGACCTCAATAATGCAATGCATTACTTGCTTTTTATTTTAGAAAATGGCATATCATGTAAAGTAAGTGTCGTATCCATAATATTCAAGAGGTTTTTTAGGACTGGCAATCTTGAAAGCAGAATTCACACTTGGGACATTTAGTTTGAGTTGATAGAATACTCAAGTAAATAAAATGAAACCAAGATGAGAGGCCCTTCAGGAAAAACTATGCAGCCTAAAATTGTGTGTTTGAAAAACATTATAGGCCACTTATGATGGCTACTCCCCAAGGAGACTAATGATCAATGGTAAAAAAAAAAAAAAAAAAATTCAAGTTGTTCACATTAACCATCACCCTATAACTATATTACTCAGAGAGTAACAGGACATACACAAGCCCTTGATCTCATTCAATCCCCCCTCCACTCACCTTTATTATTCAAAAGGAAGAAATTAAGTAACCAGATCAAACCAATATCCAAGTGCTGATTAGAGAATTCTCATGCACAGGATGCCTCCACAGAATTTTGAAGAACTAAAGCCTTTCATAGTGGTCAGATTCTTCCAGAATGTGTAGACTTTCACTCCCTTTTGAGAGAGGATTTGATCTTTAATTTAAGGGTGTGGAAGGAAAACCATTTTTGATATTCAGCATTTAGCAATTTATATGTGTTGAAAAAACTTAGAGGTCACAAAGAATGAAGCAGCAACATGAAATATCTTATCAAACATTGTTTTCCAAAGTCTAAGCTAAAGTGTAGGAGAAGAGAATGAATGACTCCTGAGGTACGACTTTTGTGTAGTGAGTTTTGAAACTCAAAGATTCGAAGCTAAGCTAACTATTTTTTGCCATTTAATTTTGCTTAGTATTTCTCATTAATCAAGGCCCCAAATCACCTAATTAAATATCACCACCTTGGGCAACGATCAAGTTCTTTTTTGTTGTCACCATAACTGTGGTTGGTTTGTTTGCAACAGGGTTTCATGATGAATCAAGCTTGCTATGTAGCTGAGGTGGGCTTTGAACTCCTGATTTTCCTGCCTTTCACTCTCAAGTACTGAGATTACAGAAATGTACCACTGGGGTAGACTTCTCAAGGCTTGACTTTACATGATTCTGTAGGTTGGCTCTCTGAGACGATGGCCCGCTAGGCTGAATGCTAAATAGCCTGTATATCTGTTTTCTATGTTTTTGCTTTACGCTGGCTTCCCCTTGGGTCTAAGAGATTACTAAAATATGGACTGAAAGAGACATCTCTGGCTCTCTTCTCCATCTATTTCTTTTGCTTTGGAGCACTTGTTTATCTCTGTTGTAGACATGTCTCCACTTAAACGTCTCTCTAGAGTAGAGGGTCTCAAGCCCCTTTGAGGGGGTCCAATGACTCTCTCACAGGGGTCACCTAAGAGGTTCAGAAAACACAGATATTTACATTAGGATTAATAATGGCCTCAAAAGTTGCAGTTTTGAAGTAACAACAAAAATAATGTTCTGGTTGAGTGTCACCACCAACACGAGGAACCGTTTTACAGGGTTACAGCATTAAGAAGGCTGAGGACCATTGCTCTAGACCCTGTCTTGGTGTCCTGAGCACTAGTCTTATATTCCCATCTCTTTTCTCTGCTTTTCACCGTTCCTTGTCTGTTTAGTCGACATATTGAGATGAGACGGGTGGCCAAGCCTAACCTGATGGGGCTTCTAGTGGGATTTTGCCCCCAAACTCAAGACTGGGATTCCATACATGCACCACTACTCATGACTTTGACATCTGTTTTCCACCCATGCCAAATCACACATCTTTTATCTACTGTCTGGTCTGGTTAATGTTGGCTGGTGTAGGACTCCTTGAAAGCAGTCGGTAGCTGACCTTTGGGGTAGGTTTGCTCTTCTCCAGAGGGAGATGAATTAAAAACAAAGAGAAATGGCAGTTGGAAATTTTGCTTGAAGTTTGTCACATAAAATTTCAGGAAGTTTAGTCAAGTCTCCGCAGTTTTTTGCTTAAATAAAATTCTTCGTCTATAGCCACTCAAAAAAGTCAAGAATAGTAAATTTAAAAATACATTATGCTGACGTTAGCAGACAAGATTATAAGTTTAACTATCTCAGTTGAATTCCAGGGGATGCTTACATAATGGTGATTCTATTTATAGATAACAAATAGGGGGTGACCTTGGTAAATCCTAGTCACTCAAGCACAGGTGATGTCTGGGCAGACAGACAACTGTGTGTCAGCACCAGTGAGGGAAATGTTTCTGAAGGCAAGTGTATCCCAAACAACCTCCACAGGTCAGGCTGAAGGAAGGATGAAAGGAAAGGTCTTTATCATTCAGGGACTCAAGTGGGAGCTGGAGTGTTCTCCCTCAATTAGGCAAAGTGTGGTGGAGATGATTAACCTAATGTTACCTTGGTAACCCAAGAATTACACTGTAAATGAGATCTGGCGATGGGTACCTTTCATCAGACTAGAGCCACGAGAGCATTATGAGCAAGAGAGCGGTAATTCTACAGTTTCTAGCACTTTTAACCATTCATTAAACAGCTCTTTTTGATCAGAGGCAAACATGGCTGCTACTCCTTAAATGAGTGGACACAGAACTTGTGTTTTAGTGTGACTGTGTTCATGCAACCCAAAACTCAATAATGATAACATAGTGCCTATGGGATACAGTGACTAGAATATGACGTGTAGGGGTGTGGGGGGGGTGAGGGAGAGAGGGGGTAGAAAGTTTGTTAATGCCTTGTATAGGGCCTTTTAAAATATGAATGCAATAATTTTTAATATGCTGCATACAGGGAAAAATCACACATACTTATTACATTGATGTTCTCTCTCATCCTTCAAAGAGTTTGAGTAGGGATAAACTTTAACTTCCACAGTGTGTGTGTGTGTGTGTGTGTGTGTGTGTGTGTGTGTGTGTTGTGATTTTTTTTCTTATAATAGAAAGTATCTTAAAAAGAAATCATGATAATTCTATCCTAGAACTCAGGTCTTTCTTATATTTCTGAATTCTAAAAGTGTATGGTAGCCTTCCAGGGACTAGAGCACTGATAAACATTTGAAAACTAAATGAAGCTTTTAAGGTCTCAGACCTGCCTCCAGGATATACTTGTGACCATCACCTTGAACTAGAGTCTAAAGAGTAAAGTCCTAAGGCCATATTTACAGCTTTAAAGACACATTTTTAAATTGATGCTGAGCCTTTTAAGACCTGTGATCAGGTGTGGGGGAAGAGGTCATCAATACGTTCTTCCTCAAGGCTGTCTTTGGGATAGTCCTCCCAAAGACATTAATTCTATTATAGACGGAGAGATGACAGACAGACCGACAGACACCCTGGTGCCCTTCTCTCTTTAACATTTTTATCATTTAACCTTTAATCATATACAACCCCAAGGCAGTGTTTCTCAATGCACTGTGAAAGGTGCTCTGTGAGACATTCATGAAATAGCTTCGTGAAAATGGCTCAAAGCCCAGTGTTTCCAAGGTTAAACAAAGCATAACATGTTTCTTTATTGAGAATGGTTTTGTAGACTTTGGGTTAATATTTATTGTTCTGTCAAACATAGGATCCAGGTAGGAAATAAAATAAGCACAGTCCCCACACAGGGTAACATTCCAGACAGCCCACTAAAATATGGGAAAACGTTACCTTGAAATTTATCCAGCTCTTCTAGTCCAGAGACCTTTAAAATCCTTTGCATATTAGAAATGGAATGGAGCAAGTTTTTAATATCTCTGATTATATCCATAAGCCAGCTTGTGTTTCTCGGTGTTTGGGAATGATTGTCCTCCCTCTTCTCTCCCTCCCTCTCCCCTACCTCTCTTTCCCCCGCCCCTCCCATCTCTTTACCTTCCCTAGAAGTTAATTATTATCAAATCTTCATGATCTCTAATTTTTCACATAGTCTTTAATTGACGCTCAGACTGGCCTCAAAGTTAGAACAGTTCTTGGCCCAGCCACTCAAGGGTGAGCCACCACAACCAGCCCAAACCACCACAACCAACCCAAACCACCACAACCAGCCCAAACCACCACAACCAGCCCAAACCACCACAACCAGCCCAAACCACCACAACCTTATTCTACTCTCACAGTTATGGCCCCAGATGGTACTTAATCCTTCTCCCTTCCCAATCATACCCCCCCACACACACAGACACAGAGACACACACACACACACACATACACACACAGACACACACACACAGACACACACACACTCATACACATGCACACTCACATATACACACATACACACAGACACACACACACATACACACACATACACACAGATACACACACATACACACACAGACACACACACACACATACACACTCACATATACACACACACATACACACACACACAAACACACCCTGGATACCACCACACCACACACTTTTGCTCTCATACACAGAAGACTAAAACATACCACAGACCTCTTTCAGAATTTTCTTAGCTTCTTAACTTTGCTTTGCAAAGACTTTGAGAAACTGACTCCAAAAATGAGATGGAATATTACCCATTTTCCAGGTAAAAATCTAATCTCGTGAAGATAGTGTGAACCCTCATGTTCTGATTGCCTGCTGGCCTGGGCTCCTGGTGTGTTTCATAGTTCTGAGAACTTAACACCAAACCTTTTTATGTTTTTGTTGGTCTCGCCTTCTTGTGAGACACGAGGAAAGAGAGAATATCTCTTTTCCCCTTTTCCTTTTCTTGCCTTCACTGCATCAGAGCCTGGTACCACTCATGGGAGACACCGTGATATGTTTGCTGAAAGAGGACTTTGGACAAATTGGACTAAAAAGACTTACATTCCAAATGGGACTCATACTACAGTCATAAGCAATTATTATTAGAATGAAAGTCGCTTCCAATCAGCTGACCAGAAATGGCCAGCTAGCCGTGCACCGATAAACTCAAGTGCTGTGGAGGGAGCAGTAAGGAATTCAGGTGTACCTTAAAAACAGGCAGCCACGTCCTTAAAGAGTTAATGTGCTGATTTCAGCTAGAATGGATACCTTCAGAGTCCACATATTCCTCAGAAAACATCAGAGATGGGAATAAAGTAATGTGCCTCAGCCCACTGAAGCGTAATCAGTTTCCACCACTTACACTTGCAGTGATGGACCTGCATACAATGAGGCTGCTCTCTCTGGTTATCACCTGTAAGTTGAGAGGGTCCGTATGGCCCCTCCCTTATGAAAGATTCTACTTGGACATTGATGCAGGGCAGCAAATTTCCCCCAGCGTCCTCATTTAAATCTCCTCTGGAGCTAGGGACTGTTCGGTTAGGGATTGCATTCCCCAGCATTTCATTAAAGTCGATGCGACCTTAAGGTATTTCTGGCCGATAATATTTAAGGAAAACGGTTGGTACAATTTCCAGGCTGTACTCTTAAAGGAGGCCGCTTACCCTCCTGGCCTCCTCTGTGGGGTGAGAGTGTAGTGTGACAGCAGCTCTTCCATGGGGATGAGCTCGGTCAATGCCCTAAAGAACAGTGGCCTGACTGATAGGAAATAGTCAGGTGTGAGGATGACCTCCCGGAGCAAGGTCCCTCCACTTCCCTGGAACAGCAGCCAGCTCAGACCTTCAGCAAGAGGGGAGTCCTTTATTACTTGGTTCATAATTTGGAGCTTCAGCCTCTGATGGAGTAGCTCAACCTAAAGAATACTCTTAAAGAAGTCCGTGACTCTTAAATCTCTAAACCCAGAAGTAATGACTGTCACCAAGTATACAGAGCAAGTCCTGGCTACCCACCAGGTTAGCTGGCTCATCACACAGGAAAGGGGCCCACAGCATAGGTACGCTGGGTACTAGAAAGGAAGACAGAAAAGTGGAGAGCACAGAGACTTGGTATCAGTGTGGGGGTGTCCTCTCACAGAAACACACAAGAGCAGAGGAAGAAAAAGCAGGCATGGAAAGCTGAAGGCACGGTGAGCTAAATAGATCACTGGATGCTTGTTCACGGTGCTGAACTTCTGGATGGAAGAGTACTTTATTTGCTTTGAATCTGGTGGAATAAATAAGTAATAACTGACTCGAAATAGATGATCAGGTTTCTATTTTAATACCCAGTTTGCCATCAGTCACTCAACCATTATAACTATCTCAATAGGAGCTTTAAAAACCCTATTAAATAATTTTGAATTTGCTACACTCTTGGGTGGTAGTGAAATCCTCAAGTGTCTACCTGACAGAGCGATCTCGGGAAGCAACAGGGAGCAGTCAGGAGGCAGGTAACAGATGCCAGAATTAGGAGGCAGTTTACACTCTTCCGGATGAAGGACTGTAAAGGGAGTGACGAATCGTGACACCAAGAGAAGCCTTTAACTAGGCTTTGCTCGGCATGGCGTCAAGTAAGTAGCATCAGCCACATTCAGCAAAGCAAAAAAAAGTGTCTGTATGCTGAGATGTCAGCTAGTAAAAGTGTCAGTCTCTAAAATAAATCAAGCAGCAAATGGAAAACATATAAATAACTATACTTGATGCCAGCAACACTAAGGGGAAAAGCCATTTTAGAGGAATTTTCCTTGTTAAGCATAGTGAGCTGGGCTGAGCATGAAGACTTCTGCACAGGTGGGTGGGTCTTCTGGTTTTATATGTAGTGTATGATGGCTGCAGAATGACCACAGTTAGTAAAGCCAACACCTTGAACGTGTACGTTTATGCTTTGCATAGCCCATATTCTCATTGTTATTTCTCTGATTTCTAGTTTCTTATATATATACACAATGAGGCTGGGGGTGGCTCATTGCTTTGCAAGTCCTCAAATATTTTGCAGTGTCCTAGAGCTTCATTATGTAGGCCAGATGAGTACCCAAGGCTGTCCCTCTGACCTTCACCTGTACACCATGCATGCTATGCCTGTATGTACACCCACACACCCATGAGTGAGCAAGGTACATCTACACACACACACATACACACACACACACACACACACACACACACACACACACACACACACACTCACATTGGCAAGGATACCATGAACCTAGGCCCAGATATGGGGAGAGGGATAAGGTTTTAGGAAAGCTTGGGTGATGCATCACCCTCAAATATATCTACTCATCTGTCCTATGATGCTAAAATATTCTCTTACTAAGTCCTAGAGCATAAAATTCAGATGTCCTTAAAAGGTCATTGCTTAGGGCTGAGACAGCAGCCTCTTCGTGGAACAGGTGGCACTGTCACATTTAGGATCAAAAGATCCAGGTGCCAATTGGAGCTGAGGCTTCTATTAACTGTGCAACTTCTGTCTGTGTCCTCATCTAAGAGAGCGGAAGAGGTAGAAAGTCCATAAACCAACTGAGAGGAGTCACTCATAGAAATGTCTCCTCTGGTCCAAATACCACAATGTCTTCTGTATAATAAACATGGACAGTGCCTCAGCACTTAAATAGAAATCTGGCCTCTGATGGTGGCTGGAAACAGAAATTCTTACCATTTTTTCTGAGTCAGAAGACCTTGAACATTCTTAGGCCTGATTCCCAGCCCCTGTACTCTTGCTTCCAAAAGCTGAAGCTCTTTGGGCCTCTGGATATCAACAGCAAGATGTCATCAATTTGCAGGTACGTTTCTGGGGAGGTCTTTGGGTTGGGTCTTAATGTTTCACCGTATCTCTATCCAGCTGATGGCCTTGGCTCTCAGGAACTTCTAAAGCCAGGAGGCTACCATACCTCAATGAAGGCTAGGGAACCAAGAAATGAAAGTTTGTCTCTGTGCTCCACCCCTTCACTCTCCTAAAGGACTAGTCTGTGCCATGGATTCTCTAAAAGCGTGCACTACCTTAGACTCATTGAAATATCACTTTATGGTATCACTTCAGACCGATATTCCCCCTGAGGTGATTTAAGTCCTGAATTCTCGACTGCCTTTTAAAGAGGCATTTAGAATTAAATTAGTTATATAGCAGCATCTAAAACACATGCCCATATTTGTACCCTCCTCCTTGTTTGAAAATATATGCACTTGTGAAAATCATTGCTCCCAGTGATCTTATCTGTCGGAATGGCTTCTCTTACAGAGGTTTCCTATCAAGATCTCTTGATTATGGCTTCATTCTCCTCCTTGGGCGTTCAGATAAACTAAGCCAAACAATCATAATTAGGAAGTTTTCTAGGTAAAACAGTTAAGTTGGTTGTAAGGCTACCTGCTGCACCTGCAGGGATTACTTCAAGGAGAATAGCTCTGTGGGCTCAGGCCAGCGACTTTCTCTGCAACATGCCTGATTTTCTAGAGGTTAATTAAATGCCTTCCTCCTACACATATAGATTTCCTGTCATGTAAGTGTTCTCAATCTTGCTATCATGGTGTGATCCTCTATACATAGCAAGGCCTACGTTTTATGCATGTTTTATGGCTCTAATAAATAGAATAATTAGCTTGTTTACAGCTGCCCATGTGGTCTGTTAATTTGGTATTTCTCCTGGCTATGGCCTAACAGAAACTCACCATCATTTCCCATTTCCCTAGGAACTTAGCATGAATAAGCTTCTCTGGTGCCCAGCTCTGGAAAAACAAGCTTCAACATCCTTCCCCCTTTTCTGTTCCTTTCAAACCGCGTTGTAAATTTTCACAGATCAGTATCTTGGTAGTTGCATGATTACTGACTCCATGTTTCTCACAACCTGTGGACAAATTCTCAACTTAGGAAAATAATAAGACAAAACCATAGATCTGACTGGGTATAGGGGCATACACCTTTAATCTCAACATTTGGTAAGTGGAGGCAGAAGGATCAGGGATTGAAGGTCACCAGTGTCTAAAAAGCACAACAAATCCACAGCCTTAAATGTATCTCGGAAGAGAAACACCACGTACCTTCTCTGGAACCTTCTGAAAAGCAAAGGATGCTCCAGCTGCCCTCTACATGCTACATGAAACTTGGTAATAATGTCATATACCTAACCCTGCTGTATGGATACATAGATAGTAAGTAGATAATATATCCTCAGTGAACATTTTTTTCACTTTTTCCTGTGGTGATTTTATTTAACCATAAACCTCCGTTCTTTCTCAAATCCATTGCCGTTCCTTTCCTCTTCCCCTTCCCACTCCTAACAGCGTTCACAGACTTTCCACGGCCATTACATCCACATCCACCTTCAGGTCCTCACCTGGTGCCTTCTTCTCATTTCTCCCACATAAGCTCTCTGGAATTAGTAGGACACGTTGTTTCCCTCATTGCCGTGATAAAAACATGACAATAACAAGTCAGTCCACTGTGTCAGGGAAGGCGTGATGTCAAAAACAGCCCCAACTATAGCAGAAGGAATTTATTGTGGCGCTGTCAGCCACACTCGGGTGAGAGCAGTTCCAGTGTCCTGCCCCTTTTATTCCGTATATATCCCAGGCCACAGGATGGTGGTGGCACCCACATCCAGGGTAGGGTTTCCTTGCACAGCTAAGCCTTTTGGGACAGGCCCCCACAGACGTATGCAGAAGTATATTACTAAGTCCACACAGGTTGACCATGAGCCCTAACCATCTGCAATGTCACAGTACAAGTCACTGATACAACAGAAAAGGACCTTTTAGTTTTCTTTCAACGAAGGATCCTTTGACTCCATTTAAGTGCCTATGCCTTGAACTAGGGCTGTGGCTAATGGGGACAGAAAAACAGGAGATGAAATAAATGTGTTAAAGTAAAATTTACCAATAGAAAACCAAGAATAACTGCAAATGATACGCTCAGGACATGGGACATTAGGATCACAGTACGTTCACCTCTCACACAGCTTCAGTGTTCTAGCAAAGGCAGGGCCACCAATGAAGACCAACATTTATACTCCTTTGAACTGTTTTGCATTTGGCATGAATCTTACAAAGCCTGGTTTCCTAAAATATTTAAGGAGAGAAGTATAAAATAATCTTACATCTTTTCTACAAGCTAACACTTTGAACATTGCAAACTAGGTGAAGGAGCTCCAGGGAGAAGGGAAGAAGTGGCCAGTTGCTCACGTCTGGCACAAGCTCCGTGAGTAAGCGTTTATTGAATGCTAACACAAGGCCAGGGGTTTCACACTTGCTGCCTCATGTATCCTCAGGTAACCTTGTGAGAAAGATACTGTTTTAGCCTCGTTTTATAAATAGAGAAACTAAGACTTAGAAAAGTTAGATGCTTTGCTTCAGGCCTCACAGTCACAGAAGCAGAGCCTGATTCTGAGCCTAAGCCTCCAGAATCCAAGCTCTAGGCTGAACCTGTAAGTGTGAGCTTTGGAGGAACATCCCCGGTGTTTGTTAAGGCCCCTGACTTGCAGCTGACACTGGAAGCCAGTGGCTGTTGTATAAGCTATGGCACAGTGACAATGCCTCTCCCAGAACTGCCAATTCAGGGCCCCGGTATCACAGCTGCTCATAATTGATCATCAAGCATATTCTACTCCTGATTTGTTTTGTTTTGTGGGGTTTTTATTTGGTTTTGTTTTGGTCCTAGCCAGGTGGCCCTGTACATATGGCAGCTCTGCTTGCTAGCAGAAGAAGCAGAGGGGGAAAAAACTTGAATGATGGAAACCAGCAGGCAATTAAATACTTCCACTCAGACAGCAGGTAGCTTGTTACCTGAAATGCCCAGGATTCATCATCGAGCAATGAGAGCACACGTACCAGACGCTGACTTCAGGGAGCCAGCAGGAAGAATACCACTGTGTGCACATTCCTGGCAGAAAGGATGTGTTCTTTTTCAAATCTGCTCACCTGTAATCCTCTACCCCTGCCCTTTGGTGCCTTAACCCCTCTTCTTAACAACAAGCCTAAGACTTTCTCTAAAAATCGGAGCGGTTCTAGACCCTTCCCTTTCTTACCACTTTGGAGAGCTGTCTTACAGGAGCTGAAGGATTATGAACAGACATGCATTAATATGCTGGCTTTGCGTGGTGCTACAAGAGCACCTGGCTCCGTCTGTCTGTTAGTCAAGACATTTGACTTACAAAGAACTTTAACTCGTGTTTTAATGTTGTGTAACATCCTCAGCTTTCTTCCCTCTCTCCCTCCCCCATTCCTTTATTCCGGTTTTCTGATCTCCTACGGGTCCCAGTGGTTAGTGCAGAAATCTGAGACAATGTCAAGACCCTCGCTAAGGTTTTGCAGATGCTTATGCACATTTCTCAGTGGAATAAAAGCCAGGGGCAGACTGAGTTCTGATCTCCTAACTTATACCAGTTATCAAAAGACATTGCCGAGCAACAAGTCAATAGAGTGATTAAAAGTGGCTTGATCAATCATCCATATTTTCTCTGCCTCTAAGGATATGCTCATGCTCTGTGACAGATGTTGAATGTTGTTGACTGTTCCCTTGAGAAAAGGAATGTTGGTTATCTTTTTGTAAAGGTTAGTATGATAGAATTTAGGTGTTAGTTGATAAGGTTAAAATAAAAGGCTTAGAGTCTTGAGAGCCTGAACAGGGTGTGGCCAGCCCCATTAGAAAGGGCTGTGGAGATCTTGAGTGGCCTGTTTGGTTCCTGCCTTCTTAGAGATTAGATCATCATCCATCACCTAGATCATCCTATCTTCAAAAATCGCCCTAAGGTTTAATTTATATCTGTGAGTGTTAAAATACCCTCTAATAAATATTAATCCTATATATAATATATTACAAATAAGATTTGCTATAATAGGTTAGTATTCAGTCAACTGGATTGCAAAGAACCTCTGGCTCAAGAAAATATTAAGGAAGGACAATTGTTTTCATGGATAGAAGCACCGGAATAGTAACTAAGCAGTGAGTTTAAGGAAATTCAAGGGACTGGGAAGTTGGCTGAGTCAGTAAAGTACTGACCACAGAAGCATGAGAACGTGAGTTTGTATTCACAGCGCTGACTGGGATAACATACCCTATAATATAACCCCAGTGATTGGATTTGGGGAGATCAGTGACTCTCTGTAACTTGCTGGCCAGGCAGCCTCACCAGTGAGTACCAAGTTCAGTGAAGATCTCATCTAAATAAAAAACTAAGACAGAAAGAGATTTAACATTGACCTCTGGTTTCCACATGCATCGGTACACACGTGTATATATAAACAAACACAGACACACATGCGTACAAACACACATACACCACACACACACACACACAAGCACATTCGTCCATTAAAAAGAAAGTAAGAAAAAAGAAAGAGAAACAGGATCCCTAACTACAGCAGGATCTTGGGCATTCATTGTTCCTGGCGTGAAACCCTTTTCTGGAGCTTTCTTGTGAGTCTTCATGTTCCTCACACTGGTAACTGGCTCTTCTCTCTGCAGAAGCAACCTTGAGCTTCCTCAGCCCACATGTGACCTATCCAGACCTTTCTGCACCTCAAGACACTGCTCTCCTGCCCCACCTCCTTATTACTGGCAGTTTGTACACTTTCCTAAAAGCACCTGGCTGACCCAGCTCATCTTATATCTGAGCTTTTGTCCCCTCCACCAAGTCAAGATGAAATAAATGTCTCCACAGAAAATGTCCAAGATGGGATTATTATCTAGATTGGAAATCAAGAGGCTTCTCCAAAGTACATTTTATATTACTGTTAGGCTTCACTTATATCTTTACTAATTTTGTGGCTTCCATGATATGTACATATATTACATAAGGAGATGAATTACATTTTAGGATAGAGTTAGAATGAAGTTGTATTTTAGGCACCAATCTGTACCCAAGAGCATGTCATTATCATGGACTTACCTGTGAGGTGGGAAATTGTCCCTTAGATGACACTTTTTCTTTCCATAAATTAGGATAATCTCTTTTCATAAGTTGGAATCGGCCAAGAGATGTGGAACATGCCTGAAATCCCAACGCTAAGGGTATCAAGGCAAGCAGATAAGGATTTTGAGTCTATCTCCAGCTACATGAGACCCTGTCTCAAAACAAATAGACAAAAACAATGAATCCTCCCCCAGGGAACCCTGACGGTCTCCTTGTGTGTAGAATTGCTGTTTCCCCATATCAGTGACATGAGGATCTTCGGGGATCCCCAGTGCCCTCCAATTCTTGTGGCAGAATCAGTAGGCCCCAAAGCCAGGCAGATACCTAATGAAAATCTACTACTAGACAGTGTCCTAGAACAGGCTGCTAAGGTAAATGATTGGCATGAACATGACCTTAGCCCCAGATCGAGCTTCTCAGTTTACAATTCCTACTATTTTTGTACCTGTGTAACATTTCATTTGGAAACGTAGTACACAAGGGATTTTCAAATTCCTGGGTTCCAATGAGTTAAACATACATAATTAGGATGTTAACTAGTATTTTCCAGGTCTATGGACTGCACTTGGGTCTTGATGACAAGCTCACAACGACAAAGCGTGAATCTAGCCAGAACTAGACAAGGGCTCTCAGTTGGGTTTTTATTTTTATCATTAATACCATGGACTCTTGAAAAGAAAAGCCATGTGTGGTGGATGCTTTTACTCCCTTAGTTCTTCCACCACCTTTCTGCACACTGAAGGTTTTCATACAGTCGGACACCTTTAAAGTGAAGCATTTATTAAATAAGATATTAACTAAGGGGCTGGGATGTTGGCTCAGTCAGTAACACGCCTAACATGAAAACACGGGGAGCTGAATTCAAATCTGTTGTCCCAGCTTTGGTGGGGACAAGAATGAGTGGGTCTGTGGAGCTCCTTGACCTCCTAATTTGTCTGAGCTGATAAGCTCGGGGTACAGTGAAAGTCTTTGTCTCCCTCCAAAAAGAGAGGTGCAGAGAGATCAAACACACACACACACACACACACACACACACACACACACACAGAAACACACACACACATCTACATACACAAACATACACACACCTGCTTGCACACATACCAACACATACATATACCATATACATAAATAACATTAAAAATATAATAAAAATATGTCACTTAAAGCCTGGAGAGATGGCCCAGAGGTTAAAAATGAGTGCTACCCTTGCAGAAGGCCCGAGCTCAGTCTCTAGTGCCTTAATAAGTTGGCCGTAACTTCTCCTCTGAACTCTACAAGCATCTCCATTCAAATGCACACATTCCAGAGACACATAATTAAAATTAAAAATAAATCTTTAAAAATACATGCCCAGAGATTTGTCTCTTTGATCTCTTTAGATCCTGTCAAGCTAACCAACAGCAACGCTCACGGAGTAAAGTAAGAGATGGGCAGGGAATTCCTAGAGTAATAACAGTCCAGTTTCCTATCTTTGTTGTTGTTCAAACATTTCCTCATTTCAGCCTCTGTCTCCTGGGTACTGTCAGTCCGAAGGCTTAACATTTACAAATTCGCAGTCCAATATCTGAGCCTGCTCATTCTGACCCAAAATGGCAGCTACAGATATTCTGCACAACACTCCTGTCCCTTGAACTCTTTTCCAGCGAGTTAGAGGCTCCCGTGCTCCAGCTCTGTCCCTTTACTTGAACCCCCGAATTCTGTTATCAGTATTGAGGCACAGTGTTAGCCTATCCACTCCTTCCTGAATATTCTTCATCCAGTTTTCCCAGAATGAGCTTCCCTGAACTTTAGCAGGGCTTTTTATTCATGACCCATCTCTTGGGTTCTCATCTGTCTCAGAAAAGTATTGCATGAACTCTATTTGGTATTATAATAAAAACCTGGAGCCAGATACTGGGGAAAAGCCAGAATATCAAAAACAGGGGACAAACCACAGCCAGTTCTCACCCAGCCAACTCCTCAGGCTGAACAGGGTAAGTGTTATCGTCACAGGTCCTCAGCCTGACAGGTCACTCAGACAGAGTGGCTGAACTTCTCCTTCCCCTGCCTTATATTTCTTTCCCTGCCCACCTTTTTTACTTCCTGATTCAATTCTCCTAGAGCTAGGATTAAAGGTGTGAGCTACCACTGCCTGGCTGTTAGGTTTGAACTCAGAAATCCAGATGGATCTCTGTCTCCCAGTGATGGGATTAAAGATGTGGGTCACCACTCCTTGACCTTCCTGACTTAGCTGTGGGTGATTCTGTCCTCTGATATTCCAGCTGATTTTTTTAAAATATACATTATATCACCACAGGATAGAGATCCCCACCTTGCCATATCCAAGGACCACTGTTAGCAGGGCTGTGGACAGCATGGAGTGCCTCCAGGGGTCTGTTACTTAACTAGGAAAGCCTGGTTTCACTCTTGCCCTTAGGAAATAAAAATAATATGTGTGCTCACTTCGATATTAAAACTTTGTGGAAAGCTCTTAGTAAATATCGGGAAATGCACAAAGATTAGTGGTTTCTTTTTTCAGAGTTCTCAAAGCAGTATATCAGATAAGGCGGGGGGGGGGGGGGCACAATGGAGAACAGCAATGGACCCTCACACTCACGCACACCCTTACTAAACCAGTTGCTTCTTTTCCCTGTGCTGTGGCACAGCGAGGCAAATTTCACCTGTCATGTTTGCTATGAGACTGGCAGTTTCTTGTTTAGTTATTTATCTCATCCCACACAGAAAAGTGCATGTTTTATGCTTGCTGCTGTAGTTTGACAAGAGGCCAGGGGGAAACTTCAAAAGAAAAGGACAGACGGAATGAGGTGGTGCTGTAAATAACATGGAAGTGATTTCAGGAGAGCCCGGGAAGTGTGTGGACGGCTCACCATAACTCAGTGACTAGGGCACACAGTGTAGCCCTGGATGACAGTGAGGGTACCCTGGTAGGGGACGCGTGTCAGCCCTGAGTCACAATGTCCATCATATTCAAGTCCATGTCATGGCCAAGGAGGTTTCTCAGTCTAACGATTTTAGAAAAAGAAACTACTAAGTGGGCCGAGATTTTGTGTTTTAACATGACAAGTAGTTAAAGGCATCTTCGAGAAGCCCCCACGGCATCTCAGAGCTCATTTCAGCATGTGGAGACACTCCAGTCCTTTATTTCAGAAAAAAAAAAAAGCCCACATCAGTGAGCCCTGGGTTCCATCACTGCAGTTATTTCTGAGGTTAAACCAAATAAAACCTTCAAAAGTGTGAGTAACTGCTCTGAATTTTCTTTTCCTGTCAGGAACACTAATACTAAATCAGATTTAGGATTGCAGATGTAAGAAATCACTGTAGAATTCTTTCTTCTATTGTTTCTTACCCACAAGAGATTCCTCATTGTTGACCCTTGGATTAGCAACATTGTCATTCTCTTGCTGGGTCTTCCCCAAATTAGTTAAGCCATCAGAAGGCGCACAGTTTAAGAGTAATCAGCTAGTTTCCATTGTTCTCAATGTCACCGGACTAGCTGTCAGTGAGATCCTGGAATGCCCACCTGACTCATTATTTTTTTTAACTGAAATCTTACCAGGTCTGTGGTGTATACAGTATCAGTCCATACCAAAATTTATGAGAAGACACTGTAGCCTATCTAGAAAACAACAGTTCCTCTGTGTTCAGCCTTGCTAGGGACGAAGGAATGCGCATGCGTATGAACGAACAAATCCACAATGAAAATCCGTGCATTCTACAAACAGTGACTAAGATTAGATACAGAGAAGAACCTGCAGAGGACAGGGGGCCACAGAAATCCCACTGCAGATCTCTGACCCAGAAGCCCAGTCTCCTCATGGTCCTCAGAGTTCCTCAGGGTCAGTCAGCCTGAGAGAGAAGGCCCAGAGAGATATACTCATTCAACACTCTTCCATTTGCTGAGTAACTGAAACTGGTCTTAACATATCCCTGTCCGAGTGGCATGCATGGCCTGAAATCTAAGGGAAAGTGGAGTGTCAACCAAAGAGAGGACCAGCGCTGGAGCCAAGCATACAGAGAAGCCACTGGGGTGGCGTGAACAGAGAGATGATAGTTTGATACGTTCTGAAGTGTGATGTTTTAATAGAGGCGCTTCATGTTCACTAAAATGAGCAGTGTTTGTTGCAAGATGTCTGGGTAAGAAGCTTGGGATTTTATTCATTTACCTTTATGTATTTACTTACTTATTTACTTATTTTTTAGATAGTCTCACTCTGTAGCTCAGGCTAACCCAGAACTCACTGTATAGCCCTGGTTGGCTTCAGACTCCCTGCAGGTCTCCTTCCTGAACCTCCCAAGTCCTGGGATTATGGACATGAAACTCTCTGCCCAGGTAAATTGCTGAAAGAATTAAGCTAAGGAGTCACAGAAACAGAATTCAACTTCAGAGTGATGGATGTGGAAGGTGTATATACCCATATGATTAAATTCTTGGGAGATGCCCAGAAGCCAGCCAGGAGAACATAGCTGAAGTCCAAGAGAGAAAAAAGGTGTGTGGCACAGTGACAGTCTACTGGGGGAGGGAGTAGGGACAGGATTCTTCACACAAATAAGGCAAAACAGTCTACTGCAATAACATGCCCTCTAACAAATTATATTCCCTTGAAACACAGTCCATCGCAGACCTAAGCCTCAAGGCTGTCGAGGACATTAGATCTCTATTAACTCAGCTCTTATTCAAAACAAGAAGCAATGTAAACATAGAAAATACCAAACATTCATCTGGGCACGTAGCTAGGTGATGAAGTGCTTACCTTGGGGAGCATGAAGACCTGAGTTTAAGTTCCAGAACCTATGTTTAAAAAATCCAAATGAGATGGTATGTGCTTATCATCCCAGCTCTGGGGAGGTAGAGACAAGCAGTCCCTTGGGGCTTCCTATCCAGCCAGTCTATTCTATTTACAATGTTTATGCCAATTAGAGACTTTGTCTCAAAAGTCAATGTAGTTTGTAACATTCAATTTGTCCCCTATTCTCTATCTACTCACATTTACCTGGAGATCCTGGGAGACATATACACAAGCACATGCACAGACACATGCACACACACATATGCACACACTCATGCACGCATGCACACACGCACACACGCACACGCAAATATGCCCGCATGTACGCACGCAAATATATAAATATTCCCAGTGTGACAGTCTCTTCAGAGGCTTTCCCTAGAATGATTCAGACTCACACAAAAGTACCATTCATCCTCTGGGACAACAGAATATTGTACCTCTCTTACCCAGTTAGGTAACCTCACAAGGTCATTATCAGAAAAAAAATATCATTTCCTAGAATCACTTAGACGTACATAAGCCAAGTCAGCCATCTAAAGTACAGGAGGGACTGTGTTCAGACAGAAACACCAATGACACAGTGAAGGACAAAGCAGGGATGGTGTCGTTCCCCGTGAGTTTCTTTTCAGTGGACAGACTAGTTACTTTCAATCCTTTGCAGCCCTTGTACTCCCCAGCCCTGCCTGTGACATGCTCTGGGAGACAAGTGGATTTTTTTTCTAACTTATTCTTTCATCTGCTCGTCTCCAGAACACAACTGTAGCAAGGCGCTGGCATCTGGCCTCTGTCCTGAGAAGTCAGGGTGTTACATGCCAGTATACAGAAGACTGTCTGTGCCAAAAGGCAATGCCTGCAATTTGCACTGTAGCCCAAACAAGGCTAGTGATGCCAGGCCTGAGGCTGGAAGACTAACCTGGGATATGCTTAGAGTTCTACCCCAGAAAGAAGAAATTGGGGTTAAAAAAAAATGAAGCCCGACTTTCCACAGGGTGTTACATGCCAGTATACAGAAGACTGTCTGTGCCAAAAGGCAATGCCTGCAATTTGCACTGTAGCCCAAACAAGGCTAGTGATGCCAGGCCTGAAGCTGGAAGACTAACCTGGGATATGCTTAGAGTTCTACCCCAGAAAGAAGAAATTGGGGTTAAAAAAAAAATGAAGCCCGACTTTCCACGTCACAGTATGTTTCTAGAATGGACTCTACAATGGTAAGCAGAGAGTTCTGAGCAACAAAGCAGTGAGTGGGGACTGTAACACCCAACAGCCCTTTTATCCAAGATGAGAAACAGTAGCTTACATAATAGGATCGGGGCAGAATTGTTCTGAGCGGTGTGAGTAGAAATGTTTTGCTGACTGCTGTTGCGATGGGGAACAGACTTTGCATATCATATCACCGTTTTTTGTTGTGTTTGGCATGCAGCGTTTCTCTGCTCTTGACTCTGAGGTGTGAGGAGGGGGCTCTAATCATATGGCCTTGTACAGATGCTCCATTTGCATGCCTATTAATCCAGGCCCTCCTGGAGATGCTGGAGCAGAGACACAGCATGCTTTGTGTTTGAACTTGTGAGAACCCATACCACTGCTTAATAACTTAATGCATATGTATAGCCTCCTCAGACAGCCCACTAGGAGGCAGAAGCAGGAGGTGTCACCAGCTCGCAGACGGCAGGGATCTGCAGAAATGTGTTCTGACAGTCCCTGTATCTTCATCCGGTCTAGACATACACCTGCCTGGTGGAAAGCCTGCTTTACTTGAATCCAAAGCATTCCTTACCAGTGACCAGAAATAGCAGAATGGGTTGACAAGGCTTCCACCGCATTTACCTTTATAAAATGATTGTATTGTATTTTTCCTTTTGTTTCAGCTATGAGTGAGGTAATGTGGGGCTTTCTGAGAGAGAACACATTAAGAAATGAGGGTATGTGGCACTGAAGCTTGACCTTTCACACACATTAGTTAGTACGAACTGTTGTTCCACCTCTGACTAAGTGCAAGATGGCCCGAGGATGATTTTTCTGAGTCTTGTCTGTCTTTTAGAACGGACAGAGATGGCATCTTCGTGACACTGCAGGATTGTCTTGAGAAATTGGGGGCATACACTGGCGCTCCCCTCACCGAGCCCTTACTGATGAGTTGGAGCTGTCCTGACATTGTTGCACAGCTTCCCACCTCTGCAGGCTGACCTTCTCTGCCTTGATGGGGTAATGAAGGGTGGGGATCAGCCGTGCTTGGGGCCTTTGGCCTTATCTGAGTGATGCATAGAAATCAACTAATCTGAGGAATCCTCTCTGGAAATGTGACAAAGAAAACATGCTATCATTTTTAATAGACACTAGGTTTCCTGTGGCCTTTTGAATTTTATTTTGAAAAGAAAAATCTGTGAAGTTGGCAAACATAAATGAAAACTATTTGAAGTTTTTCAAATAAATAAATAAATAAATAAATAAATAAATAAATAAATAAATGAATGAATGAATGAATGAATGAATGAATGTCTGAGGGAAGCCCAGAGGAAAAACCTCAAAAGCAGCCCACATTTCCGCTAAAGGCAAGATTCATTTTTAAGTGGTGACCTCACACAGTACCTACCAGGAACCAGCACTACCCATTAAGATGTTCAGGACATTCGAAGACCAAAATCTATTCCTTACTGTACCTTTACTTTTCATTCTAAAGCAAGCTTAGAAATTATTTTTGAAGTTAGAATTACTAATTCTTATTTTATTCACTTCTTTTTTTCAAGTGTTTAGGTCCTACTTACAGCTAGAGTCCAGCATAGTGTATACAATTACTTCATAAGTAGCCAGTAGGCAGAAGGGTGAATCATGGATTGTCTTCTAACTGCAAAGTGGTGTCTAGTTAGGTCTATCAGTACCGCCTGGAAGGTGACAGGAAAGACTCATGACGTCTCTGGGAAACTCCACTACCTCAACACTTTTAACATGAAGATGAATGAGTAGGGTCAAAAGAAAACACAATTTTCCACAAACTAAAAAGAAAATCTATTTGGAATAGTGTGTGAACATAGTCCAAGAATAGAATCATGGGAGGGGAATTCTGAGTGCTTCAAGAACACTCCAAGACACCAGGACAAGAGCCCTGTGAGCTCAGTTTCTTCAAAAACACAACATTGTCCAGTGTATCAGATAGAAGTTAGTTTACTTTAGATTATGCATTATGATTGGCTACTGTTAGTTTTTGGAGGCCTCTATGGGGGAAAAATACCCACGTTTTTGCCACATGCAGCTTGTACTTGTGATTGTACATAAACAATTTGAACTCATGAGAATTTTACTCATGTGACCTTCCTTAGCCCTCAAAGTATAAATTTTCTGATGCTCTGATGTGGGAATGTCTTTATGTATGCTGTGAATATCAATCTTTAAATAAAGGAGCTGTTTTGGCCTATGACAGGCACCATAGTAGGTGGGAAATCAGAATAGATAGGAAAGGAAGGGCAGAGTCAGAGACAGACCAAGCTCGATGCCCAAAGAAGAAACATGTAAGGAACACAGGTGAGCTGTGGGACACACGGCAGACAGACTAATGGAAATGGGTTGAGTTAAGATAAGAGTACTAGCTAGCAATGTGCATGAGCCATAGGCCAAACAGCATGAAGCTAATATAAGTGTCCGAATCATTTTGGGGGCCTAAGCAGCTGCAGGCAGCTAAGCGGTCTGGGGTCTGGACCTCTGGCCGCCTAGGACCAGAAAACCTTGTCTGTCAAAATTTCAAACTATTTGGTATTAGCTAACCCATGATTCCATGTCTTCCCTTAAAACCCAATCATAAAAGAAGTGACAAGTTAGTGTGGAAGAAAATCCTGCTCTTGGGTCTTGTTTTTTCCAAAGGTCTGGGATTTGCTGATTGGTTTCTTGTTTCTGTTTCCTTCCAATTTCTTGGAAGCTGGAATATAAAGGCCTTGAGGCAATCCCTCAGTCTCAAAAACCACCTCCTGTAACCTTTTAGCATCCTGTGGGCCAGTGACTATGCTGACACCACTTGGCTCTTAGAGTCCACCCAAGAATGGGAAAGGGTAAGCAAAGCACTTTAGAAACAATGACCAAACCAAATCTTCAGCCAGCCTCCTTAGGTTCCAGCTCCAGCTCTGCCTTTACCAATTGTTTGAAGGAGTCACTTAAAGTCTTTACAGCTGACTGTCTTCATTACATAGGTGCTAGAATGTTATAGATAGGAAACAATTAATACACACAAACACTGAAAACAATGCTTAGAGCACAGAAAAACAGTTCATTGGTATTTTAAACCCTTGTAACTATTTTATATAAATAATTTTATATAATTTATACAAATTTTATTAACTATAGATATTTAAATTATTGCTTCTTTATTTTCAAGGATATTTCCTACTTTTTGCTATGACAACTAAACTTATTTTGTGGTATTTTTTGTGATAAGTTAGAGCTGTTTGTTGTTACAATATTTGCCTCACAGGTAGATCATACATCAAGTTCTTGCATTTCCTTTTAATATTGAGGTAATTGTTATATTATCTGGTGTTATCCTGAAATGCCCTATTTTTCCCTGGGAGCTTTATGTTCACACCAAACAATAAGTGGAAGCCTATGCTACCTAACCACAGGAATGGAGTTAGTAAATTCTGCTAAACAGATCTCTGTCAATAAAAGTTGCCAATTAAATAGACTATTTTTAGTAACAGAAGTAACAGAAGGAGAGAGTTGTGTGCTTTTTTAAGCAAGTACAAGGGCCCATGACAGAAACGACAGTGTGAAGACATTGAGGAAGATGTGAGCAGTAAACAACAGAGCAGGCAGAGGCTGAAGCTCAGGGTGACCCTGTGCTCAGATGCCTCCAGAGCTTGTGTCTGTCTTTTCTCTAAGCCACGATTTGAAAAACTTACTTTGTTGCTTTTATTTTCTTATATTTTGTTGCTTTCTTAACCAACTCCCTAAGAATTAAAGATTTGTTAGACAGCAAGAAAAGGAAACGGGGAAGAGGAGGGGCTGGACTCCAGGGCATCTTCCCAGTTAGCATCGTTTCTTCTGCTCAGTTTCAATTCGTTATGAAAATAAAATTTATTTTATAATGATGATGTTGAATCACAAGATCCCTAGGAAATGAAGATTTAAACAAATTATGACATAAAAGTTAAAATGTATTCACTAGACACAGCAAAGATACGAAGTGACCCAGAAAGATTTGGCTAGAAAAGCTAAAAGACAGAAAGGTTTTCTAACTATACACACACATATATATATATTTGGGAATTTCACTAACTGCAATAGGATAGCAGGAAAAGGCACCCATTGGTATGATCTGAGCTCTGTACTAATGTGCAGAGGGAGCCAGTCGTGTTGAGTAGGAACTCATGCTCTGAGAAGCCGGGAGTACTGTCATGGTGGGTACAACCCAGCTTTTCACCAGCCTGAGCTTGAGCATGACGTTCTTTAAGAATTCTAATTAAGAGGCTAGAAATGTTGTCTCAGAAGTTAAGAGCACTGGCTGCTCTTCTAGAGGAGCACAGTTAGACCACAGTCCTCTTTTAGAGGAGCATGGTTGGATCACGGTCCTCTACTTATGTATGATGCCTTGCAAGGAAATATACCAGCCTGGTGGAATCCAGTGCCTCTTCTGGCTTCCACAGGTACTGCACATATGTGATGTACAGACATACATGCAGACAAGACACCAATATACATTAGATAAAAATAAAGCAAAAACATGTTTAAGGAATTCTAGCTAAAAGTCAGTGTTTTATTCTCCACACAACCACTGCTGAACAAGTGACACTCCTCTACACCAAGCCTGAGGAACTATACATTTTACAATAAAAAGTGAAATTCCACAAGACCCTACAGAAGACCAGGCTGCATCCATGTGACATGATGAATTTTTCCCTCATTTTGAGGACTTTCATCTTGATGTCAATACTATCTTAACCTTCATGGGTGTTAAGATGTTTATGAAGAGTGGGGTGATGGCTCTGTTGGTAAAGCACTGATTCCCAACCCTTGTAATAAAATAAAAACTACGTGATAGACATCTGACTTGACTACATATAAGTTATGCAAAATAACTGGAATTGAAGCTATGGTGATTTCTCAGTCAGTAAAATACTCACCTTTGTGAGCATGTGAAGAAGCAAATCCAAGTTTAATACCCAAAACTCATGTTGGATTTTTGTTTTTTAATGTGGTGAATCTTGCTATCTCGAGGCTTGTATCCCAGCACTGGGGAAACAGAGACAGTGGGTCCCTGGAGTCCACTGATCACTCAGCCAACAGGGAGAGATCCTGCCTCAGAACATCAAGGTAGATAACAACTGGCCAAAGAGTATCTGAGTTTGACCTCTGACCTCCACCAGCATACATGTCCAGATATGAACAAAGGCAGGGGGGGGGGTGGCCTGACCATAGAAGGCCCACCAAGTTCACCAGTCACCCATGAGGTTCAAGTTCCTGGAACTTCTTATCTCTAATAATACATTCAGAAGGAGCTTATAATTTAGGCATGTTCTATTTTAGTTAATGAAGGTTCTGAAATTTGAAGTCCTGGAATCCCTAATTATTCTTATTTGCTCATGATCATCTCATTCCACATCTCCAAGCTAAACCGTTTTATCATTTAGATTAGTGGCCCTTAGCTTTTGACCCACGGTCTGTGCTTAAGTGTCTTTTCAGCTTGGTCTCTCTTTAATTAGGAGAAGCAGCCCTGTGTTTTAAGACTGTCACTGTTTAAAACAATGCAAATTTTACCTAACACTTTTGCCTTGAAGCATCTGCAAGGAACTTATTTTTACAAAATCAAAACAAATATGAATTTAAAAGCAACCATTAGGTTCAGTAGCCAAGACGATGTTATTCTTGACCCTGCTGGCATAAAAATTCAAATTCTTTTGTTGAAGATTGTTCTGTGCAAGAATATGTGATTTTCATAAATCTCTTTGTTTCTAGGAAGTTCAAAAGGAGCAAAGACAAAATTCTGTAGAGCAGACGCCAGATTAGCAATTAGGGTCTGCGGTGGAAGGTTCAGGGCTGAACTCCGGAAGATTAGGCAGCCCAGCCCTTCACTGAGCCCCGCAGAACCCAGGGCAGCCCGGGAGAAGCGGAAACTCCAGAGTTGCTGCGTTCAGGGTTGCTTACAGCTTTTCTCTTTGCTCTCAGCGCTGTTACAAATAATGCAAACCTGTTTTTATTAATTTACATTAAGTTCATTTAACACTGATGAAACAGACCAGAAATGTATAATGAGGACCATTTAACAAGCTCTTGCGTTCAGCTAATCGTGCTCTGTTTGCGAGAGCTTATCTCATTCTTGGGAAATCGCCTGGTAGAAGCCCCCTCCTTAACAAGTGAAAGGGAGTCGCCAGCTACCGATGACAAAGAAAAGAACCAGCTTAATAATCTCCAATTTGGTTTTCCACTCCACTTAATGATGGAGGCGATGTAAGCTCTGTGGCCAGAGGAACACGGGAAGCAACCATGAGTACTGAAAATTTAATTAAAACTCAGAAAGCCATTGCAATGAAGACTCAGCAGAAAGCCATTTATTTTTAAAATCTAATATATTCTTCATGACTAAAGGCTAAAGCACATGCTGACTTACACCCTTAGCTGTAACTGATTTAAGCTACTTGATGACTTTTTTTTTCCATTTTCCCTCCGTTTTTTTTTTCTTCCTACCTTTTTTTTACCCCTTTGGCTCACAGGGTGGTACTCAATTTGCAATGGAGTAAATTGGCAGAATTTAATTTGGTGGATTTTTTTTTTTAACTCTGTAAAAAAGAATCCTCATTAAAGCCACACGATCAGTTGTATGCTTTTTCCATCATTAGCTTGCCTAACTGCAGGTAAAAGACACAATTATGGATTTATATAAATCCTATTGTCAATTTATAGCTGAAAGACTGGAGAGATACCTCGCTTTAAACAGGTTATTTTTTCCCCTTAACCTTTCTTTGTTCTAATGAGGATTTGGTTTGTCACTGTCTGAGACATCTCCCGGTAGGAAAGTTTCTCAGGAAATTAGAAGGAATCAAAAGTCCAAATGGGAAAAGATGCTTGGCTACATTTCAGATTCACAAGAAGACTCAACACTTGAAATTCATCTCCAGAGGCCTGTGTCTCTCAGGTGCCACACTGAACAATGAGGACTCCAAGGAGGGCTGAGAGGAAAGGGAATTGAGAGAAGACCCCCTCAAATGTGGTTTACGTACAAAAAAAAAAAAAAAAAAAAAAGGTTAAAATGACGGGTACCGTTTTTTCTCCCATAAGATCTCGATACGGATATATTTAGCTTACTTCACCTTACCTTGTCTCACCCACTCACACACACCCAATAAATAAAATAAAATTTAAAAAGCTTAGAAGTAGTTGGCAGATCAACATGGAATAATACACTTATTCAGAGCCCCAGGAAATGTGGCTGAATCACCCCATTCTCCAGCTGTGTGTAGTGGCTGACGGAGCTATTAAAAAGCTGTAGGACTGTGTTCTGTGGATCTCAGTCATCAATTTCCACTCTGTTCTCTGAGATGGCCGTTCTGGGACTTCTGGAGTCTAAGCTATTCCTTGCTATTTTTTCTCTCCAGTCTAGCTAGACTCAGTAGCAACCGCAAGCCTCTGTCATGTGCAGTCAGTCCTGTTGACTACATCGGAGCTGCTTCCAAAGTGGATCATGTCCTACCTGCCACTTCCTGAAAAGGAAGAAACAAGTGACCATCTCCTCTGAACAGTAAGGTCAGCTCAAATGCTTTCAAGAAGACCCTCGGTAACAGCTGCCTCCTGCGCAGACAGAAAAGCCAATCCTACCCTCCTGGCTCTCACTCCTCTTGGAGCCCCTTGCTGTCAACTATGCACATTCTTCCAGGTATGAATCATTATCCTCATGTCCATCCTTGTTACCAGGCTAATGACATTAGATCCAAAGGTGTGAGATTAACCTCAGCTATACTTTTGCAAAAAGACTAATGCTTAATTCCTATTTTTTTCTCACTTCCAAGTCACCTGCATCCTGCTAGTACTTGTAATTAGTAGCCTTCTCTTAAAGATGTTGGAGCATTCTTGCTGCCAAGCTCTCTCTGTAAACACTAAGAAGCAAAAATACTTGTGTGCTGGGTCCACTGTGGAGTAACAGTCACCCTCCTTGTGACTGCAGTCATGAGTGGAGGTGGAAATCATGGTGGTCATCCAGGACTGCCGGGGTATCATCACAGCTATGGAGAAAGACCCAAATTCAGAATCGAAAATACAAGTGTCTATCACTTTTATGTCATTGTAAAGTTGGGAAACCATAAGTTGGGGACTATTTGTACTGGTTAGGCATGATGGCAACCAAGGAGCTGACGGAGGAACACCAAGAAATCCTCAGCACCCACATTCCAACAGGAAGATCCTCACGATGCAAGATTCACCTAAAGGCTTCCCAAACTACCCTGAAGTCTAAGGAGACTGAGTATCCAGACAAATAAGGACCGTAGTTGGTTTCAATCCTAGTTCCAAAATATTTTCAGAGCCCTAAATAAATTAAAATAAAATGGCTTTTCGATGAAAAGATGCCAAGTGTCAGAATGTGTAACTCTTCTTTGCAGCTTCCAGCTTTACCACATCACTGCCGTCTACACCTTCCTTCAGATGTGTGTCTCTATCCTGGCTTCCCACTCGGAGTAGATGACAACACAGTTAGACCACAGGAAGGACATCAAGTTTAGCTTCTAGATGCCAAAGCAGGACGCAGCTGAAGTATGTGACACCTCACAAGAGCTGCAGTCTGCTTGTCTGACTCTTCATTCCCCACAGATGTACTGGTGATCTTCTGTGGACACTTTTCCATCACCCAAGCCAGGTCCTTATTCTAGGTAAAATCTGAGCCATCCATAGTCCTTAAAGCCACCCACATTTATCCAAATATCACAATGCTTCTAGCACCTAAAAGTCACACAGGATCTAGTCTGTGTCTGTACAGCTCACTCTGGCTCCAGGAGAACACTTCAAAAGCAATCGGAGGTAGCAGCCCCAGCCCCGGCATGGACAGGGACCGGTCTAAAGGGAAGGGTAAGGTGCCTATGCTGCTGGCCACCTACACATGTGGCTTCCTGCTCTGACATCAGTTTTGTTCAGCTTCCCTTTATGGTCATAGCTTTCCTTTGATTTCATTTTATATATTAATAAATAGTTAGCACTTTCTACTCCAAATTAACAAGTAGAAACTTCATACAAATAAGTCTACCATACTTCCAACCACACTCCAAATAAGAAAGCGTTTTCTTTGATAGATTGAAAAGTATACATTCCTAGGGTTTACATGCCGTGGTTTTGGAACTGAATTGAAAAAAAAAAAAAAAAGTAGAAAGCCTTAAAGTAACTCAGATAAGCTTTAACAACTGGCACACTGGTGAGAAAAGTGAAAGATGCCATCTATTTATGGATGTTTTAATGAGAAGTTAAGTGAGGCAGATGTGTGTGATTAACTAAAGTGGCTGGCTGCTAACATTGTATCAGAACGATCATTGCAACTTTTCAATAAAAGCTACAGGGCAAAAATGATGCAGGAAATGATGCTTAAGGCACATTACATTTGAGATACTTATGGAAATCTTAGATGGAAATATCCAGCACAAGTTGAATGTTGGGGGCCAAAAGAAGTCTATATTAGGAATGTGCATTTTGGATATCAACAGAAAAGGCATGCTCATTGAAATGGCGGTGTGCTGTTGCCTAAATGTTGCCTGAATCTGAGACGCGTTTAAGATCAAAGAAAGAACAGCAACACAAATAAAAAAGGCTTCAGGAAAGATCACTGGATACAGCGGTACATGCTTGAGATCTCAGCACAAAGGAAGTTAGGACTGTAGAATCATGAATTTGAAGCCACCTTCAGCAACACAGTGAGTTCCAAGCCAGCCTTGACTACATTGGGAAACCTTGTCTCAGAAAAGATGGGGGGAGAGTTGGAGGAGGGAAGCAGAGAAGGGGGAAGGGTCTTTAGTAAAGTTACAGACTAAATAGTTAAGGTTCTACCGTCTTATATCTTAGCTAAAACCATTCAGATATTAGATTCATATGATTCAAGATAAACAGCCTTAAAATAATCCCTATGTATTGCCACTTGCCAATATCCTAGACATTTAAAATATACCTTGTGTTTATTATTTGTTATAGTTTGACCTTGTTATGTTACTGCTCTCCCTCTCCCAGACATTGCCTTATAACTATTTCTACTGTATATAGTCTTATTCTTAGTTTTAGAACTTTCTTAGCTAGACAAAAGGGGGTGTAGTGGGATTCAGGCATTATTTAGGGAAGCTTAGAGGTGTAGCTTTGGGGTATCAGGACCCTAAATGGGCGTGGCCAGACCCCATTGAAACCGGAAGCAGGCTGACCTTCCTTCCTGTTTTGTTTCTACATTCTCGGAGAGCGGATCAGCCATCCACATGGGGCAGCTCCACTCTCCAAAAATTGTCTTAAGGTTCAGTTTATATCAATGAGTGCTTATACAACCCCTCAATAAATATTAATCATTTATATGATATAATACAAGAATATAATTCTGCAACACTCAACCTCAACTTAAACTGAGCATCTTGTAAGTCCATGATATAAACTGAAATGTTCTGGTATCTTCCTATGAGTAAGAATTAGATGAGAATAGAGGACCCTGAGGATGTGCACCAAACTGTAAATGTGGATCACAATATTGGGAAAGTAAAGAAAAAAATGAAGGAAAACCAAGGAAAAGGTAGAAACAGTTTGTGTGACTGATGCTGTGGGTGTCCACTCCGTGGTGCACAGAAATGAACACAGGGCCTGGCATAGAACATACCCCTTTATCCCCAGCAGTTAGAGGGCAGAGGTGAAGCACTCTCTGGTATAAGCTAGACCAGCTACACAGTGAGACCGTACCTTACCTGAAGAAAAAAAAAAAAGTAATAATAATGAAGAATGGTGATGTTAAATCTGGGTCTGCATTTAGGATTTGCCAAGGTTTGCTTGCTCTCTAGTGTGAAATGCAAAGTAAAAATTAACTTGCACAGCCTGGTCCTAGCTTGATACCTATTTTTTAGTTCTGCACAACAGTATAACTTACAGTGAATGTAGAAGGATGGGAAGTGTGGAGGGACTTGGCAAGCAGCTGACTGTGCATCCTTCAGAGCCAGGGTGGGACAGTGTTCCCAGACCTTATCTTGTCTCACTTGTAATAACCACTGTGAATTACTGTGTAATTTACAGAACAACAGAGGAAAAAAATTAAGAATCTAAACAGTGAGTACTAGGAACCCAATCCTGCTGTAATAGAGAGAAGCTGGCCAGAGGTACCTTGTATCTCTCCTCTCCAGAGCCTGTGCTTACAGCTCAGCCAGACACTGTGACAACAGCTGCTATTTGGGGGGACATTGTATAGCCCGTGACATTCATGGACAGCACAGGCTTTGCTTTCTTCCCACAATTTCAAAGACATTTTATGTAACAAACTTTACACGTCTTTGCCATCTTAAATATTCACTCCTCACCAAATTCTTCACCTTGGGCCGGCAAAATAGTTCACTGGGTAAAGGTGCTTCCTATACAATCCTGGTGACTTTAGTTTAGTCCCTGTAACCCAGGGAAAGACAGAAGATGAGAACTAACACACACACACCACAGGCACACCACAGGCACACATACACACACACACACACACACACACACACACAATGTTCACATGCACACAGAGGATAATAATAACAGTAAAGTATTTTAAAGGGACTCTTCTTATCACTTTGTATATCTTTGGAAAAAATAAATGAACTAATCTTACCACAAAAATTATTTCTGTTCAGTCGATCATGTGTACTTCATCAACATGCACACGCTGTTTTCACATTCCACACTTGGACCTATTTGGATTATAGAAATGCGAAATGCTGAAGTCCAAAGATCATTTGATTGTGCTATAATGATAAACTAGAATATCCCATGGTATAAATAACTACAGAACATTGCCACAGGGAACAAGCATCTTCCCAAGCAACCAAGCGCTAGACTAAAGTATGGACTAGACAACATGGTAGCAGGAAGCAGAACCTGCCTGGGTGCTTCAGGTTTCCACCTTCCTGGTTATTGACATCATCTTTGTACTTACTGTACTAAAGGACAATTCATTTGAGGTAAATGACATTAATTAAAGATAAAATCAACCTTTGCGGTTTGACAAAAAGTTGTAAAAAAAAAAAAAAAAAGTACCAAGAATCCCAGCACATTGTTAAGGTTGAAATAAGGATTCCAAGAATACCAAGGAATTTTGATGATCTGGCTCTGTTCCAGGCCATGGGTTTTAGACAATTTATAAAGTAGGCTTCAGTTGTCACTACTCCATTGATAAAAAAAAAAAAAAAAAAAAAAGAACACATTGGTTTTACTTGTGGCTTTATAACTGCTGCCTATTGGTTACACAGTTATAAAGAAGTGTTTCATAAAGTGGTATAATTTAAAAATGTATACACAATTAACTCTAGTTTAGGATCTGCATGCTGTTGTGTGTATGTGTGTAATATGAGTGTGTGTGATGTATGTGTGTGATATATGAATGTGTGTGATGTGTGTGTGTGATGTGTGAGTGTGTGTGTATATGAGTTGTGTGATGTGTGAATGTATGTGTGTGATGTATATATGTGTGAGTGTGTGCGATGTGAGAGTGTATGATGTATGAGTGTATTGTGCAATGTGTGTGTATACGTATGTATGTTATAAGTGAGTACACACGTGTGCCTCTTAGTGCATGTGTGGAGCCAGGGGTCAGGGACCAATTGTCTTCCCCAGTGGCTCCCCATCTAATTTTGGGGAAATAGTTTCCCACTGGAGCTCACCAAGTGGCCAGACTAGCAGTTGGGCAAGCTCTTTGGGTCCTCTTGTCTCCCCTCCTGATGGGGACGAGGCACATGCTGCTTCACCAGGCTTTGTACATGAGTCCTGGGGGTCAAAGTCAAAACTCTGAGCTTGCTCAGCAAGCTCTCTACCCATCAAGCCATGGCTCCAGACCCTAAAGAAAATCTAGTCAGATTATATTACATTAGTATTACTATTGTTAAAATATATTTCCTTCTATTGGGAAATATGGCTGATAGACTTTTTTTCTAATCAAGCAAAAATTATTTGGTTTACTTTTACGTGGAAGGAACCAGTAGCACCACCAAGCACCACCCTTCTGGAGAAGGTATTAGTGGAAAGTACAGGATGACCAGGGTGTGTGGACCTTCTGCTATGAGATACGAAGGCGTGACTTATTGGACAGTCTTGCTGGGGAACGCAAACACACAGGGCGAGACAGTGTAGAAGGTAGAATACGATCCATCAACATAGCGCTCTCTCTCTCTCTCTCTCTCTCTCTCTCTCTCTCTCTCTCTCTCTCTCTCTCTCTCTCTCTCTCTCTTTCAAGAGGCCATGATGCCATATGGCCGGCAGCAGAGCTGAATGTTCTCCCGGAGTTATCGAAATAAGTAAGAAGATAGGATCTACGACCACTCAAGAAATTTTTGTTGGTGTATATTGATGTTTGGATGAGAAATGTCTCCATCGATCCCTGATTGGCGATAGTGTTTGTGGAGGTTACCGGACCTTTAGTATAAACTTGCTGAAGGGATTATGTCACTGGAGGCAGGGCCTCACCTCCCCCTTCCTATGTGGACCAAAATGTGATCCACCAGCTTCCCGCTCCTCTCGCCACATCCACGTGCTTTCCCTGCCTGTGACCACGCTCCCTCACCTTGGTGGACTCTTTGTCCAAGCCAAAAAGAAACATTTTCTCCTCGGAGTTGCTTTTGCAGAGTATCTTACCACAGCAACCATGAAGTAACTAATACAATGTCTCCTAAAAGTCTACAACAGCTTTCTTTGTGAACACACAGGGCTTCTTCTTGGTAGAATCGCACACCTGTTCTGAGTAGCCTACACTACCAAAATCTACATCCAGTTCCGGATTCCTGAGCCTCGGGTTGTTTTTCCTTTCTCCTTTGCTTTAATTGTGCAGAAGCAAATGCAACATAAGCAATGTAAAAATCAAGTCTTGCTAGTTAAATATAAGAACACAGAGCAAAATATCTGAGAAAGGTTACACCTCTTTAAAGATGCAAATTGATAATGGAGCTCAATATCAAAACAACACAGTGCTGTTAATTTTTAAAAAGGTGCAAATTGCTAATCTTACTTAAGGCTTTTTTTTAATTGCTTATTAAGAGTCCTAGCACACACAAAAAAATTTAAACAAAATAAACTCTTAAAAATAGAGGGGTAAGAAGTAAATGTGAGTTTTGCTATAACCCTTTGCTTCTCTTTTGAACCTGCTAGTTACCGTTGGACTTGCTAATGTTTGAAGATTGTCATCCACCCCAAGGTCACTCTAGAAGTCTGCAAGCTTGGCTTACCACTTATACATTACTTCAAAAGTGCTTCATCAGAACTCAGAACCACGAAGATATAGAAAATAACCATTTAATACACAAGTTTGGAGACTCAACCGATCCCTAGTGAACCTGACTAATCGTGCCTAGCCTCTCTAAGGCTGCTGAGGTTAGCTGCTGAGGTTAGCTATGGGCTTGACAGGAAGACTCTGTTCATGTGAGCTGAGCTTTCTCACATATCTAGGGTCCATGATGGAGGTGAATGGGCAATAGAGCACTATCCCATGTGCTTCGTGTAGGTGGCCATGACAAGAGAGCATTTTTTCCAACTATTTCCAAGTGTCACGTATATTAACTTTTTAGTCATCTGTGTTAGGTCATCTGTGTGAGGCTAGACATCAAAGCTGGAGATATTCTGTACATAAAGCTTATTGCACACACGATAGGGATCAGGATAATCCGGAATGGCAAGACTGAAAAAATAATAATAAATTGACCCTGTCTAGTTAGGGCTTTGGAGAGGGGGAAAGAAGGGGTTATTATATGAGTTGTCTACAAGCCCTAACAATGCCATGAGATCAGGCGGTGTCCATGTGTTTCCTAGACAGTGGTAGGGAAGTAGCTTAGTTACTGTTCCATTGTTGTGAAGAGACACTATAGCCAAGACAGACTATAAAAGAAAGCTTGTTTTGTTTTTTGTTTTTTTTTAATATTTTCATGGGGTAGTCCATGATCGTCATGGCTGGAGACAAGCAGGCACAGTACTGGTAGTTTGTCTTATTTACAACCACACAGCAGCAGAAAGAGAAAGAGAGCCTAGGTCTAGTGTGGGCCTTTGAAACCTCAAAGTCTACTCCACCTCCTCTAAGGCCACACCTCCTAATCCTTCCTAAACAGTCCACCAATTGGGAATCAAACATTCAAATATATAAGCCTCTGAGGGCCATTTTAATTCAAATGCCACAGGAAGAAAGCTTAGAAATCTAAATTTTATCAATAGCCTAACATCAAAATTGGAATCTGGACTTTTTATTTCAATTCCACTGTTCAAAGTCAGAATATCTAATCTCAGAATCAAAGGATGGAGAAATGAGCTCCAGTAAATGAAATTACAAAGGAATACATCATCGGCACATGGATTCAGGAAGGGCATAGGGCTGAAATAGTTGATGCAATCAGTCTAGCATGAAGCTACCCAGGGCCAATTTTGGGAGACAAAAATGTTGTTCATGGATGTGAAGAAACAATGTTCTACACACCCAGCTAGTGATGGGCAGGGAGAATGAGGGATGCAGGGAGTTAATAAGCATATAGTGACCTTCCCTGAAAAAAAAAAGCAAAAGAAGCAGAAAATCTTCCAATGAAGCTGGCAGGTTACGGGTGGTTAGCAAGGAAAATGCGAAAGGCTGCCAAACCCACACACAATGTGTCTCATGTCTCAAGTCACGATGTGAATGAAACCCTACCACAAGTCAGTATTGTGATTCTTTAGTAAGTTCTAAGAGAGAAGAACCCTGGCTTGGTCATGCCAAAATTGAGAATCCTGCCCTTACCCCAGTTTTGAGCTGGGAAAATATAAAACAATTTGATTATTCGTATAAGCAGAAAATATTGCTGACTTCCAGTGTTCCCTTGAAGATTCCTAGAAGGATAACACATATTCTCTTTATTTTATGTACCATTTGGAAATGTTGTTTACCCTATCCACAAACATCAACATGGCACCTGGATTGTAAGCTCAGCAGCTGAAATTCTCTTTTCCGTTATCTACACTACTACTTCCTACCACACAAGCACAAGTGTGGACATGTTAGCACCCTACATCTCATCATCTGTCTCCCTTAGAAACAGAGCAGTGGAACTATTGATTCACATCAGATCACCGGAGTCCAACAGTAAATAGAAAATATAATATTATTTTCACATTTAGGACATTGTCTCCAAGTTGCTGCTGAGAAACTCACGGTGTTAGATCCTTATGAAAAGACCCTACGTGAAAAAGTCTGCAGTCTAGAAAGGGAAACCCTTGAGGGGAATTTGAAGTTCTCGGGAGGAAGCACACTGATGAAGGCAACCCTTCACTTGCATCCTCCACATCCAGCCACTCACCCTCTCAGTCCACCTTGATTGCTGAAATATCCATCAGATCCATTCATTTTTATTTGCCTCCGTACCCTACACACGCCCCCATTCTCACATACCATCTTCACAAGACTCCCCAATATTTACACAGTAACTCCCTAATTACTACACAGAACGCCAGACTTTCCACAGATCTGTCTTCTCTTGTATCGTTGGCCTGCATCTCCTATTGTCTGGACCCAATATGTTCACCAACAGCTTTCTTTTGTCAATAATCAGAAATGCCCTTCAGTGCCTCAAACCACTTCTGAGTGTGATCTTCAATTGTACAGACCCTACTCCAGAGTCCTCTCATGCTTTGTGAATTTTGCCTACATCTTCCAGGTCCAGTTCATTGTTTTGGGTTTCCTTTTGCCTGTCTCTGTGTGGCCCAGATCATAACTATATCATAGCAACTTGCTGAACTGTTTGTTTCTGGTTAGAATCTGAGCTCCTACTAAGCAAGAACCATCTCATTACTGTTAGTCTCTGTCCCCATTTGCCCCTTGGTACAATGCTTGGTACCTCACAGGTGTCTCTGCGTATGCAATGGGTGGATGGGTGGAGGGATAAATAGATGGGTGGTTCATTGTTCCTTCCTGACATACCTTTTTCTCTCTCTCTCTATCTCTCTGCAACAGAATTGTATTTCCCTGGATTGGGTGAGGGGTTACTGGGACAAGCTAAACACGGGATCTGTCTATTTGCAGTGGCCATTTGAGAAATTGAATCTAAAAGATCGAGAGAGTAGAAGCACATGGAAGGTGTGAGAGGCGTGTTCTGAGGATGGCAGAAACAATGGGCTGCAGGAATGTTGAATAAGCATGTGGAGACATAGAAAGTCAAGAGAGGGCTGTAGCGGGGAGATCACTACACCAAGAAATGAGGATGGAAAAGCTGTTCATAGCAGATACCCAGGAAGAGGAAGAAACTGATAAGAACCAATTAGAAGGAAAGTGGAAAAAGACCTTATTCTAGGAGTCTGGTGTTAAAAAGCAAATGAAGTGGAAATTTTGTAAGTGTTAAACTCTACCCAGAAGTGTAACTTAAAACAAGTGGAAAGAAGGTATAACAAGCTTGTGTTTAGATGGTAGAGCATACGAAATCATAATTAAAACACTTTACCAATGCTAATTAAGGTAGGTAGGTCAATATTATTGGCCTGGTTTTTAAGCAAAAACAGCCCCTGGAGCGGGAAAGATCAGGGGCCTCAGCTTACACAAGTGTGAACTTCTTCAGAAAAGAGCTGTGCAGTTGAACTGGAGAGGAGGAAGGTGCCCGAGAAAAATCCCCAGGGCAGAAAGGAAACATAAATGAGCAAAAGGCAGATAAGGGACATCAAATTTGTCAGTTTCCCTGAAGAACAATCAAGGCTTCCAATGCGATATTGTGTCTAACAAGCTGCATCCTAGAAGGACAAAGAGGCAAGTCCATTGAGAGAGAGAGAGAGGGAGAGAGAGAGAGAGAGAGAGAGAGAGAGAGAGAGAGAGAGAGAGAGAGAGAGAGAGAGAATTCCACAGCAAATCTCCAGCTCATTCTGGCCCTTCATTTTGACATAGGGCCAGAGATGTATGAAAAATCAAGAGAGATCTTAGAGGTCCAGGAATTTACACTAGTCCAAGCAGATGACAGCACTAACCATGCTCTCCTCCTGACTTCCAAACAAGGGATGTCTCATACAGAGGCAGGACTTCTAACATCAGCACTAAGTCCCTTGTAACACCGAAGTCTCTGCGGTTCCCTGTGATCTTGAGTCATAGCTATTACCTCTAGACTATAAGTCCCTAGAGGTCAGAGAAGGGCCTTCCTCACTCCTTAAATACAACCCCCATTAAGAGACACATCCTGGAGTAATTGGCAAATAAATTAGGGGAAAGAATAGATGGATAAGTAAATATGCCTGTTGTAAATGCCATAAATCTGTATATGCAAATGTTAGTCTTTAGGCACAGACCCCTAGAGAGATTGTGAGGACTATCTGGGCACCTGGCTACAGTTTGAAATATTCACCACTAGATGGCACTATTTTAATGAGACAGTAACATGCTTACTTTAACATGGCCACTGTTAAAGGCAAGGTTTATGCAAAATGTATACACCAAAAGTCAAATGTTCCAGCTCTGCTACTGCTCCTGATTGTCCATAACAGATAATGTGAGCCCTGTCAGAGGGGAACGGTTTCCAATGGATTCTAAAATCTCCAACCCCACTGTTATGGTCACCTAAACCACCATTTGAAGGTTGATAGTTTTCAATAACCTGAAGTGATGTTCTTATTAGAATTTGTTATGATTACAAATGTTTTCAGCCTCATATTGCGGGACTTGAATTACACCCCTGTGGAAAGCCCTAGACAGCAACTGTGTAAACAGTCACCTGTCCCGAACCATTGATGAAAGTCTGAGTTCCAACTCCAGGGTCACTTTTGCTAATTATGAGGCTCCATGACAGCAAGCAGCCCTCAGAAACTGGGCGGGCCTCAGTGAGCATCAGCAGATTTCCAAGACAGAGAATGCAAAATAGGTACCTGAGACAAGCGGACTGGAGAGGTAGCTACAAGCCAGGAGAACAGTATCCCTGGGTATCCCTTACGCAGTGTGGTAAGTTTCCTTTGTTTGGGTTTCAAAAACCTGCTTTCCTAGGAAAAAGACAAAAATGAATTAATTGCTAGTGACCTCTCTCTCCCGCCTCCTGTCCATCCTACTCTCTCTCCTTCTCTCTTGGTAAACAAAGATAATACATGATGAATAAGTGATAGATGTTAACAAGATTATTATAGCAATATACATATCTGTTTACTCTTTTCTTTTTTTACGTTTGAATAGACATGATACTATGAAATACCTTTTCATTTGTTGGGGCGTCCTTAAAATGATCATATGGGATGACCGAGCTCTTGATTCTTGGAGTAACAATACCTCCAGTATCCCCCCAACATGGCCCCAGTATACTCCAGCATCTCCCCAGCATCCCTCAGTATCCCCCAGCATCCCCCAGTATCCCACAGCATCCCCCCAGCATCCCCTAGCATCCTCCCAGTATCCCCCAACATCCCCCAGCATCTCCCAGCATTCCCCAGTATCCCTCCAGTTTAGTGGCTTGCAGGTCACTCTGTGTCACATCCCAGGAATCCTTTCTGTCCTTCCCATTCATTGTTGCTGCTCACATGGCTGCCTGCTGTCTAGCAGGGCTCAATAAACATCTTCTCACCAACTCAGCTGGAATTCTAAAGGAGCAAAGATTGTGGCTGGTGCATCCTTTAAACCCTTCTCATTGCCCAGCACAAAACTCTAATGAAGACAGATGAGGAGGACAAGGGGGCCCAGAGCTGAGCTAGAAGTCGGCAAGGAACTCATCTTCATCAGAAGTGACAAGGCAGCTGAGCATCTTAACCCACATTCAAGTCTGTCTTGTGGAGAAGCAGCATGTTAGCTCCAACCTAGCTGTCCCTACTTCTGCCTCTCTGCAACAGTCCCAGGACACCGGCATTTTGCCTCTGTGTACCTGCTCCTTGCCTTGCCCAACCTTGTCTCTTCATCTCTACAGCACATCCCTCCTAGTACAAGCTTGACGAGAACAGAGTTCTCCTTCCTGATTCATGTTTTGCTCAGAGCTTTTCACAATATACGCACTCAGTTTGTTCATTCATTTACTTGAGGACATAAAACAGATCTTGTCTGTCAATAAAGCAAGAGGGTAAGAGATACACACAGATTGCAACAATGGATGATATCAGGAAATGTTAAGTAAAACTGAAGCTGGGTTTGAGCTAACTAGGACCTACAAAAGTATTTATTTTCCAAGAGTACCCTTATTTCCCAAACTACTGCTTTGTGGTATTGTAGAATGTATAACGCCATATGAGCTGAGCCTGAATTACGTACACTCAACTATAAAATCAGTGAAAAGAAAATGAAATTGTCCAGACTTGAGCATAGATGATGCACTATGACAATTTAGCACTGAGCTATTTTTAGGAATGACAGAGTATCCTATGCTCTGAAACCTGCCTGGCTTCCTGCCCAGATGAGAGCCTTGCACATCTGATTTATAATTTCAGAAATGATGGTAAAAGATCAATGTGCCATGCCTTCCAGACTGCATTTGCATTTTAATAGAAGATGTCAATGCCTCTGTTTCCCAGGGTGATACATGCTAGAGCCTTCCGGTGGCCTTCCTGCTGACTCATGAGGGCTCTTTCATGCTGGAGGATGGTGTCATACAAGGAAGAACAACCCCTCAGAAACTACTGTACCCACTGGAGTGTCTCAGGCCACTTCGTAAGACCCCAGTCTCTCCCTGGGTAGCTGTCAGATATCTCAGGATTGCTCACAAGTGGAGACCTGATGGTGGTTATCACAGGCTCTGCTGCTGCTGTTGCTACCACTGGTTTTAGTGCTGAGGGTTTCCTTAATGCTCCTATATAGTCACCCTGAAAGCTGGTTCTGAGTTCTGGGGCACAGTAGCTAGAGAGAGTCTGGATTTCAGGTTTCCCCAAACAGTCAACGGGCCATTCACAGCCAGTCTACTCCCACGCCATGTCACAGACAAACCTCAGGCTATTGGACCACTTTTCTGTCAAGAACTACCCTAGGATTATACACACAGAGCTCATCTCCTCTTCTCCTCTTCATGGTGGATCCTGAAGAATACACTGTATCAGCGCCAAATTAAAGAGTGTAATCTTGCTGGGGATCATACTGCCAGGGAGTAAAGGCATTTCTAAGGTCCTTGTCAGCCTCCTTGTCTCCAACTGTTTAAAACATACATGTGATTTTTCTTTCCAATTTTTGCTTTTGAATTCCTTCCTTTATATTAGACCATATCCTGTCAACAAATCAGTCTCTGCCACTTCAAAAAAAGCCGTTCATTTACACGCCTTGGTATAATTCCATGATCAGGAGATAAACTTTGTCAGTGTTCTTGGAATGTGAATGTGTATTGGCAGCAGAAGAACTGGCCTGTGGGAAGCTAGGCATGGTGGTACAAACTATGCTCGGCACTTGGGAGCTGGAGACAGCTGGACTGGGAGCTCAAAGTCATCCTCAGCGACATAGCAAGGCTCTCTCAAACACAAAAGAGGAAGGAGGAAATGACCTTGTAGATGAACAGGAACAAGGTTGACTTTCTACAAATTAAAATAATAAACCCCCAGGTACTTGCTGTAAGCATAATAGCAGGAAAAGAGCGAGAGCTAGGGCGTTTCACTTCCCAGAGTGTGCGCTCACACACTGAAGCTGCAGCCAGTGTTCGCCTAGTACCTGCCGAGCTTTTTCCCGCCAGGTGAGAGCTAAGACCCTGGGATGAGCACAAGAGAGAGACTTCTCTCCCATTCTGCCCTTTATGACCTCGAGGTGAGGACTTGGGGCATCTTGGAAGGAAGAATCCAACATCCAGGGCTGGCAGTCAGGAAAGAGCATTCTAGAGGAAATGCCAGAGCAGAGCATGAAGGTACAGATGTGGGAATCCCAGAGAAGCCATCGGAGGAAGATGCTGCTAGAAAATAAGGACAGGGGTGTGAGTCTGGGGAACGAGGGGCTTCAATAAGTCAAGGCTAAGGAGCTGACGGTATCCAAGGATGATGAGGTACCAGTGACAGGGTGGAAGCAGAGTAGAGTTCTGGCCAGAGAAACCATTTGAATAGCCCTGATGGTCTGTCTCCATCTGCTGCCTGCAATGAACTTTAACCTTTTTTTTGTCAAAGCAAAATCTTTGTCTCACTTGTTCTTATCTGTGTGTACCTGTAGAGACCAAAGGTCAACCTCAGGCATTGCTCCCCAAGACACCATCCACTTTCTATCTTTATTTTGTGTTCATTTTGTTACTGGTCTACTGTTTCTTCTTTGGCCTGGAACTCACTTATTCTGCTAGGCTGGGCTGGCTGGCCATACAGCCCCAGAGAACTGCCTGTCTCAATCTGCTCACCACTAGAATTGCAAATGGCACCACCATGCTGAGCTGTTGTTGCTTTTTTGTTTTTAAATAGGAGTTCCAGGGCTTGAATTCAGATCCTCAAGGTTGTCCTGAAGGACATTTTATCACTGAGCTATTCCCCCAGTGCCCTTCTGGACAAAATATAAATCACATTCAAAGTCAACTCATGACCGATCACCAGTAGAAGGCCTTGTTAGTTTCTTCTGTCCCAGGCCACTCTATCCCTGAGCAAGTTCGACCTGCTTTGCTGTGCCCCAAGTAGTTCCTACTTAGAACAGCCTTCTGGACCTCCAGAGGCAAGTACACCTGAAGCTGTCAGGTGTTGGTTCTCTCAGAATAGATCTTGTGCCACAATTTTCTCTAAATGGAAGCATTCCATCTTTCAGGAGGCTCACTAGGATTAGGGAAGTTAAGAACCTCACAAGGCTCAGGAAGATCCTAAAACCAGAGAGCTACAAAGTCCTTCATACAGGTTTTTCAAGCAGCAGCAGCTACCAGGAAAAGGATTCCCTCCCTGGCCAAGCTGCCAGGTTTTACAGGAAGTTCCAGGGGTGCAGCCTTCATGACTCATCAATGATGCCAGATGCCTCTCAGTCATCCACACTCCTCTCAGAAAGCCCTCATTGGCACTCTATAAGCGAACCTGATGAAGTCATTGCTTTATCAAGGTGGACTTTGGTGGAATAGTTGCTTTGGTTTGTCATCCAATGTTCTACAGGGGGAAAGAGACATTCATTTACATCTCCCCAGGAAAAGTCACCCAACAGTAGGACTCTACACTGGGTATACCCTCCCAGTTGCAGGCATCCAAGGCATCCAGTCACTGCTCTCTCTCTCTCTCTCTCTCTCTCTCTCTCTCTCTCTCTCTCTCTCTCTCTCTCTCTCTCTCTCTCTCTCTCTCCAGCAGTTCACAGAAGCCTCAGAGGGGACAATCACCAAGAGGGTAGATGCCAATTGCTCATCTTGCATACAGGCCTCACATTCCGCAAGCAGAAACACTTCCTTGGAAATACTGGGCTTCTCCAGAATGCAAGCTTTCCCAGGGAAATTGAGGTCACTGGATTCCTGGTTCTCCAGGGGCCTTCTCTCCACTAGCGGAAACAAGTGCCTGCTACCAGGGCAATGCTATTCAATTAGTTCTCATTGAAGTTTCTTCTTTTCCCTACAGGTGTAAATTGGGTACCTGGCATGTTGTTTTGAACTTGACTCCACATAAAAAGATATTTATATCCAGACTGTATCTGGCTCGGAAAAAGGAAGTAAAGATACATTCAAGGCCTCCAGCATTTACCCCTCGTGCCCCAACCCTCTACCTGGGGAAATAAGGAACAGGGAGGCTTTTGCAAACAAGTTACAGGGCTGTTCCTTCTTGCAGAGAACAGTGCAGAAAGCAGCACCTGAGGAACTAGCTCTGCTCTGTAGATGGCATGTGATTGTTAGGGACTGAAGTACATTTCTCCAGGGAGAAAATGAGGCACTGTAAAATCAGAACTACTGAAGCTTGTACTTTTCAAAGGATATTTGATCTGAGGGTCCATCGGGTCTTTTGGCACCCCTCGTCCTCACACCTTAGAAGTGAAGAAAGTTTTTTTCCACTTGCTGTAAGGAATGTCGACCATTTTTACCACTGTTCTTGGGCATCTTCCTTGACAGGCAGCCCATGATGCCTTCATACTCTGGCCCTCCTTACCACGCCTCCATCATCACTACCCCTGCTGAAACAATCCCACTGCATTTCTTCAAGTGGACAATGCTCTATTCCTCTAGTGAGGTTGAAGTTTAATGGACAACACAGGGGCAGCAGGCTGGAGGAGCGGCAGAGGGTGTGTCATGCCTGGCCTGTCTGTGGATCCTAGTAATAAGTGTGGGTCTCTTTCTAAGAACAGTAGAAAGACATTCAAAGGCTTTGAGAAAAATTATATCATCAGATTTACATTTAAAATTGACTTTTCTTTTAAATGGATGACAGAATTTTCAGTAATATTTGAGATAATATATAATTCCATTGTTCTTATCTTTTAGGCACAGGGGTCAGTCAAGATTTCTTTTTCCATAAAAAAACCAAATAATGCATATCTTAAACTTTGTGATTTATGCGATCATTGTTGTAGTTACTCAATTCTTTCATACAGCATGAATGACAGAAAGAAGGTAGTCAATACACGTGCAAATTAACATGGCCTGGTCCCCAAAAATGTAATGTATATAAATACATGGTGGCCTGTGTCTGACACACAGACCACAGTTTGCTGACTCCTGATCCACTTTTGTTGGATGGTCTTTGTGATGTCAAAATGTTTGTCTATTATTGTTGTGATTTATAGTATTTATTAAGAATAGCTTCTAGGGCTGGAGAGATGGCTCCAAGGTTAAGATAACTTGGCTGTTCATCCAGAGGACCCAGGTTCAATTCCCAGCACCCACATAGTGGCTAACAACTGTCTGTAACTCCAGTTCTAGGGGATTTAGCACCTTCACATAGACATACATGCAAGAAAAACACCAAAGTACATTTTAAAAATTAAAAATATATCATCTAAAAAAATTAAAAGTATATCTGCTAATGCCTGGTGGTAATGGTAGTGTTTATCTTTAATCCCAGAACTCAGGAAGGAAAAGCAAGCAGATCTCTGTGAGTTTGAGACCAGCCTGATCTACAGAGCAATTCCAGGACAGCCAGGGGGCACACAGAGAAACCTGTGGGGGGAGGGGAGCAAAAACAAATAAAAGAATAGCTCCCAAAAACCAGAGTGTATGTACGGGAGGGTTGCTGGTGAATCACGAAGTCTACCCTCATTCTGAGGCCTATTGGCAATCATAGCTTCTGGGAGAGGGAGAGGCAGTTTTCTTTAGGGATGTGGCACCTGAGAGGTTGTCCATGCTGCAATGGATGTCCCTGATCACCAAGCACGTACAGGCAGTTTTAAGTGGACTCTGAAGTTGAGAGGGTAAAGCGCGGGGTACCTAGGGGAGGGAATGGAAAGTGGAATGTGATCAAAATGTATGACACACACATTTGTGATGTGGGAATGTCTTTCTGTTTACTGTGAATCTCAATCTTTAAATAAAGGAGCTGTTTTTGTCCATGACAGGCACCATAGAAAAAGTAGGTGGGGAATCAGACTAGGTAGGAGAGGAAGGGAGGAGTCAGATAGACTGAGCCAGAAGCCCAAAGGAGCAACATGTAAGGAACACAGGTGAGCCATTGGCCACGTGGCAGACAAATTAATAGAAATGGGTTAATTTAAGATGTAAGAGCTAGCTAGCAATGTGCCTGAGCCATAGGCCAAACAGCATGAACTTAATATAAGTATCTGAATCATTTCTGGGGGCCTGAGTAGTGGTGGGCTAAGGAGTCTGGCAGGGCAGGTCTGTGGGTCTGGACCTCTGACTCCCCCGGGACCAAGAAACCTCACTGTAACACATTTGAAATTCTCAAACCATAAAAAAAAAAAAAAAATAAGAAAATTAACAAATAAGTACAAGAACAGAACATGAGTTACAGAGTTGCTGAGGGGGTTGGAAGAGGAAAGTGGAGGCAAATATAACATAATTGGGATACAATGTAACACAAAGTTTTCAGAGAAGAAAACTTACAGATAAAAAGAACAGCATCTACACTTCATCAACTGTGGACTTTAAATAATTAAAATGGCAAATATTATAATATGTATATATTACCACAATAAAATAAAAGTTTCCAGCTTTTAAAGAAAAGATTTAAGATTTCTCACCTGTACCAAATTTAACGACAACAGAAAATCAGATTATCAGTGGAACTTCAGTTTATGAAACTAGGCAAAGTACATTGAATATAAGGGGATGAGGGCCCAGTAAAATAAGATATGGTTAAATCATTGGATATGTAACCAAAATATTCCAGGTTCAATGTTCAAAAAAAAGATGGAAGATCACACCAAGAATTAGGACAATTACAAGTTGAATAAGGTAAGATAATCACTGGCCTACAACATGGATCGGATGGTGAAACGGACAGTTTAACACATCCTTCTCCATGGTGCTGAAGACTTCAGTAGACTCCGTAGCTTATTGAACACTGGCATCGCTCCATTTGATGTTGGTGGAATTATACTCCTAGAGACGGAGATAGACTTTGTATTAAAGAGTCTTTTTCTTGCCTTGACTATGTCATTGAATTTATCATGAATACAATGTAGTTGAAGTCAATGAAGAAATCATTGATTGTCAATATGCATTTAGCTGAATATGTCCAAATTCATGTATCCTCGCCCTCACTGTCATGGGTCAGGGATACAGGTAATGCTTTCAGGGGCAGAGAAGCAGAGAGTCTATACAAATTTTAATCTTAAACACACACACACATGAACAAGTTCTATATCGGGACCAAATTGTGCTGTTTTTTTCTCTCTGGCTTTTCATTTCGTCTCTATAGGCTTCAAATGACTTTTGCATTACATATTTTAAAATTGAGACTAAAATGTACAACATCTGTCACCCTAAGACTAATCTGTAGATGAAGAAAAGCAAAATCACAAATTGAATCTGGGAGATTACGGTGTCGGGTCTAAAATTCCATGTGGACCTTCCTGTTTATCCTCTCTGGGACCCAAAGTGCTGACCTTCACCTCTCTCCCTGTGAGGAGAGACTCACACTTCTCTAGAAACTCCACCAACTGTACCAGATGCTCCCCAATGGTCCTCGGACCCACAGGTTTCACTTTCCTTCCAGCCTTCGGAATTATTCAACAAGTCAATCACATCTTTCCACAGCAACCACATGGTGGGAATATTAGATCATCACAACACAGGCATAGTTTTAGATTGGGACCTAATTAGCCTAATGCAATTTTCCAAATTTGATCTGCTGGCAGGAAATTAAAAATGCTGCAGTGTTGTAGAAATACTTACTTGCAAATATTGTATAAAGGGTTAATATTTATTGAGGGGTATACAAACATTCATATTACAAATTGAACCTTAAGATGATTTTTAAAGAGGGGAACTGTCTCATGCCGGTCTGCTGATCTGCTCCTTGAGAACACAGGAACAAAACAGGGCACAGGTCAGGGTTCTTTGGGTCTCTATCTGTTCTCACCATGCCTCATAGGGGCCCTGAACTCAGAAGCTACATATCTGGGCTTCCCTAAGTAAAGCCTAGATCCAACTACACCACAATGCTTTCATTAGTTTCTCTTAGATGACGTTTTTCTAGATTGAATAGCTAGCAATCTTTAAAGATATGTCTAATTATAAATATAGGACACAGTCTCTACAACAAAAAAAGATCACATTAACTTGGTATTTGCTTGTGTGTCATTTCATTATGATATCCTTTACAAACATTTACACAAGCTACTATGTCATGTTTATTATACAAAATTTGTAAGATTGTATTTAAGTACAATTGTACATGTCTGAACTCTTTTCAAAGCCAGGTAGAAGTACAAATTAATTAGTGAAGAATATATGGAAATCAGGTTCAAATATATAAACAAGATAATAAATGATTTATTTTTCTAAGTCTACAAAAATATGGGCAAAGTTGGCATTACAAGTTAATGCACTGGTGACCTATAGCTTTCTATATTTGGTTGTGTGAGTGTGAGAGAGAGTGTGTACACATATATGTTAAATATATGTAATTTAAAACAAACCTCAAAATAACTAAGTTAGCACACTTGCATTAAAGTGTTTCATTAATAGTAATATAAGTAATTTTTGATGTAAATAGTTTAATGTATAGTCTTCCTTTTATTTTTAGGGACTTGCATTACTTTTTAGAGTTCTGTGATTACAAGCATGCTTCTACACACATTCTGGAACTCATCTCCTAGTGTGCATTCTGAGAGTTTCTTTGGGATACAAACTTCAGAACACCTTGTAGTGAGGCATGCAGATGCTTGACCTTGTAATACAGTGCCAATTGTTCTCCAAAATACCAGCACTACTCTACCTCCAACAAAAATATAGAGGATCTTAGAAATGTTGTTATGCTTGGGTCATAAATATCGTCCCAAAGGTTTCTATTTTGACAGTTTGGTCTTATAATGATAGGGCTATTGGAAGCTAATGGAAACTCCCACTCACCACAAGAAGCCATTGTAAAGGATCCTTCTTTGATCATTGGCTAAGCAGCCCTAGAGACCTGTCCCTCCTGGTGCCTGCCACTACAAGAACCCAGAGCAAGTGTCAGGTGACTATTTTCCCAGTCCTGCCCTTCAATGTTACATGAGGTGGGAACCCTGTCGGAGACATAGACTAGGATGTAACTTCTGACCTCCCCAGAGTATAAATGAGCAGTGGCAGGGATTTGAAAGTGCTGGGGGCTCAGACAAGCCCGGGGGAAGCTTTCTGACAGTCCTTTCCTATACCAAAAGCCTGAGAGACTCCTCTATGATGCCCACCACGCAAAAGTCAACACAGGAAGTGTTAACCAAAAGTTGTGTTCTCACCAGAAGATGCCAACCCAAACAGCCATAGAAGAAAAAGTAAGCCAGCCTAGAGGCAGGCTCTGTACCCACACTTAGGCAGGTGGTGACACAGTCCCCACTTGCCCCGTGGAAGTGACCATATAGAAAAAGGTAGACTCTATTCATACTTAATTTTTATTTTGTGAACTACTTCATCCTCTCCTCCCACTTTCAGATAGCCTCTCCAGAAGGACATAGGTTGGCTTAGAACCAGACATCTCCCGCCTCAACCTCGCCATCTTATCCTGTGGTTCCGTCTCTTTATCCCTTTCTCTTTTGATCTGACACGAGTTAGACCTGCCTTCCCTCCTGCCTCTTTTATTTCTCTCCTTTCTACTGACGTCTTTTCTGAAATTACAAAGGGAAGAAATATGGTAAAGTTTTTACTTGTCCTTTGATTGGTGTTTCAGTTGTATAAAATGTATATGTGAAGGAGAAATGAGATTAAATACTGTGTGAGGTCTTTGGGTTATGTAGCAATAATTAATATTTTCTCATGCAGCTGAAATGATAATTTCTTTCTGGATCTACCACCCCGCTTTCAATTTAAGCCCATACCATTGGTTCTTTATGAGTAAAAATAACTGCGGACCTTAAAATGGAAAATCCCTCTCTGTCTGAGGTTTTCAGGTGAACAAAGAATAATTCAGGGTCCTAAAATGGAAAATTTCTAGATAGGGGTCAAAGCAGTTTGATGGTTCTTAGCTGTATCGTTAACCAACAGGAACTTAATATATTTAAACTTAAACTTCCAAACATTTGAATATGGGCGCCATTAATTTGAATACGGTTTATAACTGCCGTTTCTCACCTCCAGACTGTTTGCAAAACAAAAAACAAACAGGAGAAATCTTCTGATTACCAAAGTCGGATATTTTACTCTGAGGAGTTGGTATTTTGCTGATTTTTTTTCCCTCACTTCTATTCACTCCTCAGAAGAAGAAAGAAATGAGGTTTGAACATGAAGAATCAATAGCTAATACCCCCCCCAAAAAAAATTAAATAAAATTAAACAACAAAATTTATCATGTCGGAAACGTTATCATGTTGCAGTTACTTTAAAAAACCGAGTCCCCACTGGACCTGCGTCCTCCTCCTAGTGGCCAGAATCCAGAGCCGAGTTCCAGAGCAGAGCCCCATCCACATGCCTTTATCATTTTTTAATTGCCTATGCCTGTAATTCCTTACCACAAGCCGCTTAGTATTCCTGCACACTCCCAGACAGCTGCCATGTTTTCTCCCCAGAGGTGTGTTCCTTATATCCTTACCTAGCTCACGGGGCTGTTGGAAAGCTTAATTAATTAATGTTTCCTGAATGCCTTGAGGTTTTCAGATGAAAAGTGCAAGGTGTAACTATAGAGCCTTATGAAATTTCCATTATTTTCCTGGAAACAGACATGGCTTTTGCCTCGTGTGGATTCCTAGAAGACAGGGCCCTCCCATGCCTTTTTCGGAGTCTTAGATTATGATACAGCTTTGCTGAAGCCATCACTTCAGCCCGCTCTGAGAGGTAACAGATCACTCAGAATGTCACAGGGGGGCTGCATGTCAAGACCACATTCTTCTCCAACCTGCAATTTACACACAACAAAGAAGTATGTAAATGGCGATAAAGATAATAGGCTTCCATTCATGCAAATCTAAACTATACATGTGTTTAATAAAAAGCACACACACACACAAACACACAGTTTTCTGAATATAATTGGTCATGGTTTAAATTTGAAATGTCTCCCATAGGTTTGTGTTTTAAATACTATGTATCCAGCTTGTAGAAATATTTTGAGGGCTGTGGGGCCCCTAGGAGGTGGAACCTGATCATGGAATTGGGAGACTGGGTAACCCTGCTGTTTCTGAGATTCTCGCCATTTGCTTCTATCGTGGTGATATATTGTATATTTAATAAAAGTTGTCTGGAATATCAGGACAGAATTACCCATAACCAAGCCATGAAGGTCAAGCAATGGTGACCCATGCCTTTCATCCTGTCATTCAGGAGACAGAGATCCATCTGGATTTCTGTGAGTTCAAGACCTAACAGCCCAGACAGTGGTGGCACACTCTGTTAGTCTCAGCACTTAGGAGGCAGAGGCAGGAGGATCTCTGTGAGTTCAAGGCCAGCCTGGTCTACAAAGCAAGTTCCAGGACAGCAAGGAATGTTACACAGAAAACCTTGTCTAGGAAAAAAAAAAAAAATGACTCTGTCCTCTGATATTCCAGGCTAATTTTATTAAATACATGATATATCACCACATCTACATCCCTGTACTCTGCCTTCTCTACAATAGACTAAGGCTACTGAGAGTTTAAGCTGAGATTAATCCTTTCTCCTTGTTTCTGCTTGTCATTTTGGGTCACAGCCGTGCAAAAGAGACCAATACACAGATATATGCAGAACTCTTTTTTGGAAATGTAAAGAAAGCTGTTAGCACAAAGTGGAGATAATATTAACTTTCTCAAGTAAGCCAGAAAATAAACCTGCCAGAGTCTACAATGGACCTCAGATTATATATATATATATATACTTTTGAAGAAATGTTATGTAAGGAGCATTTCTTTGCCCAACCAGCCATCTCCCAAATAATGATGCAGAGACATCTTATTAATTATGAATGCTTGGCCTATAGCTTGAGCTTGATCCTATCTAGCTCTTATAACTTATATTAACCCCATAATATTAATCTACATTTAATCATGTGGCATTACCTCTCTCCCATGTCGCACCTCCTGTTTCCTCTTTATGCCTCTCAATCCTCTCTTTCTCTCTGCCAGGAAGTCCCACCTATCTTTCCTACCTAGCTACTGGCCATTCAGCTTTTTATTACACCAATCACAACAACACATCTTCATGCAGTGTAAAAATATTTTTCAAAATGTCCTTCTTTTTGTCTAAATAAAAAGGAAACGTTTTAACCCTAACATAGTAAAACTACATATAATAAGAGTAATTATCAAGTAAAGATTACGTTTGTAATATCCAATCCATTTGTATTTGGCAAATTCAGAAAGAAAAAAAAAAACACTCTCTTAACTATTGTATCTTAATCTAAGCTTTTATACCTAAACTACTTTCTGTCATAACTTGTATTACCATCCTAAAAATATCTTTTTAGACCGTAAAACATCTTAGATAAACAACTTAAGTTTTTTAAGTTTCTCAACCTTATAAACTTTACATCTCCTATGTAACTTTCTTTTCTGAATTTGATAACAAGGAAAACTGTAAAAGCTATAACCATCTAGTCTTCAATCCCAACCAGAGATCCAAGAAGGATAAACTATTACCTGAGTAAACAGGAAGTGCAGGGAAACACCTGTTTTCTCTGCAACATTGGGGCATCCATTTTTAGCCTACGAGCTAAGAGCATCTGACAAACTTTTCTGTGAAGCAGGGATTTTGAAGGACTATCCCCCACCTTGTCTTGGCAAAGTTTGACAGTCTTATTATCCCTTTGTGTCCTGCCTGTCCAGTTTATGCAGCATACTATCAGCAGTCCAGGCAAGGGAAGTTATTTGTCAAGTGGCTAACTTTTCCACTAAGAAAGTAAACTTTATATGGAGCTTCTTCAATGCCCATCATTCTTGTATAAAATATATTGTTGCTGCCAGGAGCAGACTATCTTACTATCATAGAAATCCCTGTATTATTAAAGTCCATTCTGTAGGTCTCTGAAGTGTTTGAAGACTGTCTATCTTTTTTAAAATATGTCACTGATTAACCTTGAAAATATATGCCTGTAATAGAGGGTTTCTGGCCTGAATTGCCTGGTCCTGTGGCCCAACCTGCAGACCCACAGACCAGCAGTCCTGCAATTCCACAGAGACACACAGATGCTTACATTAATTTTATACTGATCACCTATGGCTCTGGCATTGCTAGCTAACCCTTGTTCTTAATCTAACCCATGATTCTTGTTCAGCCATGCAGCTCAGCAACATTTGAACTTCTTTCCTCTGGTCTGTTGGTGTCTCATTGTGGTATCTCTGTGGTGTCTCTGTGGTGTCTCTGTAGTGTCTCTGTGGAATCTCTGCTCTGCTTTTCCTGTTTCCAGAGTTTTCTTAGTCTGGTAGCCCCAACCACACTTCCTGTCTGCCTTTAGCCAATCAGCATTTTTATTAAACTACTAGGCGGGACAATTATTTATAATGTAATAACATATTCCTACTACAGCTAGGCAGAGATGGCACACACCATTAGTCCCAGCACTTGGGAGGCAGAAGCAGGAGGATCTCTGTGAGTTCAGGGCCAGCCTGGTCTACAAAGCAAGTTCCAGGACAGCCAGGACTGATAACACAGAAAACCCTGTATCAAAACCAAAACAAAACAAAAGAAAGAAAGAAATAAAGAAAGAAAGAAAGAAAGAAAGAAAGAAAGAGAGAAAGAAAGAGAGAGAGAGAAAAGAAGGAAGGAAGGAAGGAAGGAAGGAAGGAAGGAAGGAAGGAAGGAAGGAAGGAAGGAAGAGGAAGGAAGGAAGGAAGAAAGAGGCTGGAAGAGATAGCTCTGTCTGCTGATATTCCAGGCTGGTTTTATTAAATATATAACATATCCCCACATATGCCTAACATGACTACAAGTTTGATTGTTATAGATGACTAACCACTAACTTGTGTTTCTTTACCACCCTAAATAGCTTTATATTACATTATTAAATGAGCTACATAGGTATAATACTTTAAACATGAAATAGAAACATATAATGCATTAACAAAATAACCTTAAATTTGTATCAATATGCGAAAATCCATATCAATGTAAAATTAGTATTTGCTTTTTTAATTTAAAAGTAGATTCAATTGTGGTGATATATGTTTAATAAAATTAGTCTGGAATATGAGAAAAAGATAATCACAGAGCCAAGCCACGAAAGCCAGGCAGTGGTGACATAAATCATTAGTTCCAGCACTTGGGAGTCAGAAGCAAGAGGATCTCCATGAGTTTGTGACCAGCCTGGTCTACAAAACAAGTTCCAGGACAGCCAGGACTGTTACACAGAAAACCCTGTCTCGGGAAAAAAAAATAAACAAACAAGCAAACACAAAACTCAAAAAACAAAAAAGGCTGGAGAGGTGCTTCTGTCCTCTGATTCCAGACTGACTTTATTAAATATATATCACCACATCAATAATCTACCATGTTACCCTGTCTCTCTATATCCTCCATTTTTTCTCTTTCGAAGGAGATCCTAGAAGCTAATCTTCTTTGCTTAGTTTCCTACCTGACCATGGCCAATAACAACTTGTAACCAACCCCTTTAAATGATGATAAACATCCACAACCCACCTACTGACCAAAAACCACCCACTTAGGAATGTGGGCATTATGTTCTTCAAATTACTTTCTGATGTCGTGTTTCAGTGTGATGGGATAATGGGTGGTGTAGTCTACAAGGGTGGACCACCTTAGCTAACCACCTTGAAATTGTCCTGAGCAGCTTGGAGTCCAAAGATGATTTTAGGATGGTGTTTGTGAGCACAATGGCATTATCATAATCCAGGTACAATTGTCATTGTGGGGCTCCATAATCTTTTTGGAGACTTCAAAAGTTGCTATTAGGAATGGTCATGGTTCACTGCAGAAGATTTATGAGACATTATCCCATTGTAAGTGTGCTATACCATTAGGCCAATTTGCTCTTTTTCTTGGGGGCATTTTCTCTGGATGATTTATTCTTCTTCTTCAGATGTCTCATTTGTCTTCAGAATACTTAGTTGGATGCTTTTATTCTCCTGGAAAAAAAAAATACTGCTCCAACCATAACTTTTGGGAGCTTTCTTTTTAGCAGATTATAACTAATAAAATCAAAAGCATTTGTTAGTCTTACAAGTTAGCTTGAATTAAATGGCCACACTGTTTGATAAACTATTGCCTCTCCTAATCAAGAGATTTCTCCTGCATGAGTCTAATCTTTGTCAATCTTGATGGTATCCATAACTTTTCTTCTCCTGTGGAAACAAAAGCAAAACCTCTTATACAATATAACACATACCCTGTTTCTATTCCGAGGTAAAGCATCTTTAAAGTATACAGGCTGATTTAATTCAGCAGGGATTTTTGTTTATTTTTATGTTATCCAGTATCTCTCTACAGCTGTCTTTCCTTTCTCATTAACATTTAGAAAATTTTCTGGCCTGGACTTTCTAGCCTAGCCCTGAGGTCCAGACCTGACCACAATGCTTAGGTCCCCCAAAATGACTCAGATGTTTATATTAAGTACATGCTGCTTGGTCTATGGCTCAGCATTTTGCTAGCTAGCTTTTTCGTCTTAATTCAACCCATTTCCATTAGTCTGTCCTGCCATGTGGCCTGTGGCTTACATATCATTTCTTTACATATTGCTTCTCAGGAGGCTAGATTGCATCTTTTGACTCCGCCCTCCTTCCCCCATCTATGCTCTAATTTCCCCGCCTACTTCTCAGATGACTGCCATAGGCCAAGACATTTCCTTTAACAAATGGTATTCACAGCATACATAAAGACATCTCACATCACTAAAGCATTGTGAAATTTACCTCTGGTGTCTTTATTACCCCTTTCTTTTTATTAACCATTTTTAAGTGATATTAGAGCTTTCTCATCCTGCTTGCTCTGTAGAATTGTATGCTATACTGTAATAGGCTTTATGTTGTAATATGCCAAAAAAAATTGTTTCACTTTACTACAGACATACACTAGAGCATTGTCAGTCTTAATTTGTACAGATATTCCTATGATGGTCATAACTTCTAATAAATGTATGATTACAGAATCAGCCTTTTCAGAATTTAAAGCAGTTGCCCACGAAATCTATGGTATGGTGTACATACTTTAATTTTTGAAACTCAACAAAATGAAAAACATCCATTTGCCAAATTTCATTTCTTTGAGTACCCTTTGGATTACTTCCTGCATAGTTTAGTTACACAAAGAACAAGTAGGATATTCTCTTATAATTTCCTTGGCTTGTTGCCAAGTGATAGAAAAATCCTTCTTCAAACCTGTGTTGTTAACACAGTGTTTCTTATGAAATTCTGGGACATTACCTACCAATGGCTTATCAGTTTAATTGTTACCTTGTGTAAATACTTCAGTTTCTTTTATAATTTTGTTTTAAAAAAAATAAGACTCAGGAGTAAATATTAGGGAACAAATCTGAGAGACCCAAGGGGAAAAGAGACATGAACATTTGTTTTCTACTCCATTTTCTGGGTCAAAAGGTCCACCCAGCCTCTGGGCTCTTCCTCATTTCCTTCTATCTCCCTCTGAGTCATCCGGAGAACTCTATGGTCCACTCGGCTGGCTGAATGTAAACTCTACCCTCTGAACAGAAATCAAATTTCTCCCAAATGTTATGTTTTGTTTTGTTTCTTTTTCGGTATTTTGTTTTCTTGAAAAAATAAATAAATAAATAAATTCTTAAGAACAAGTGTTATTAACACATTTCAAAAAAACAAAGAGTCCAAATTGCCAAATCATAAATGTATATCCAACTTCCCTACAAAACAGTAAAATTCAAAATAAAGTAACATTGAAGTTTCCCCTGTTCTATGAACTAATACCTTCTCATTCTTGGTGTTGCAAGGGTTTAAAGCCAAGAGCAAATTTATAAACCTTATAAACTGTCAGTGTGCAGTCATGGAGAGACAGAAAGCACAGTGTAGGAACATGCCATGTGACCATCCTGGGGTCTATAAACCCCATTCCTGGGATCTATCAGGGAGTTGGAGTGTTTATCTGCAGTACTTCAGTTGAACCAAAAGTCTTACCATGCAAGACCAACACTTGTCCACCGAGCTGTACTCAAGTTCTCATTTTACATTTTATTGTTCGGCGGGTTCACTTAGCTGCCCAGGCTGGCCTTGAACTCACCCTCCAGCACTTACAGACCTTGGATTTAGGATCTTCCTACCTCAGCCTCCTCAGCTGCTAGAATTATAAACCTGCAACATCAAACCTGGCTATCTATTCCATTTTTAAATAAAGAAATGTGGGAGAGACTTAAAATATTTATTTTGTATGTGGGAGAGACTTAAAATATTTATAGCAGACATTTTTTATTAATTTTGAGGTTTTCTTATACAAGGTCTCTGTAAATTGACCTCAAACTAACTATGTAGTCAAGGTTACCCCTGAACTATCTATCCTTCTACCACTGTCTTCCTAGTATTAGAATCATGGGCATGTGCCACCACACCCAGAGAAGCCTCACTTTTAATTACCAAAATGATGTGAAGTAATATAAATATTCATGAACAGTAAAGTAAAAAAATAAGGTATGAATGTTATCAAATAAGGAAGTTCAGGAAATGAGCTAGATCTACTTCACAAGCACAGCATTGTGTGGAGAGATGTTTCATATTTAATAAAAACCAGTCTGAAATATTATCAAAGAGAGGAAACACCACAGTCAGATTTCACCCAGCTGTCTTCCAGCTTCCTCAGCCTCACTCCTCCTGGCTTCGACTGCCTGCTCTGTCTTTCTATGTCTGCCTTAAATATCCTCCTCATCCAGTTGTTTCACATCCAGGTAAAGATTAAAGGCCTGGCACCACCACTGCCTGCCTGGGAGCCTGGAACTCCTTCTGTAAACTAAGCTGGCCTCAAACTCAGAACTGCTGGGATTAAGGGTGTAGGTCACCACTCCCAGATATTCCCTGTGCCGGGATTAAAGGTGTGAGTCACCACTGTTTGATCCTCCTAGACTGATTGTGGGTAGATCCCTCTGACATTTCAGACTGGTTTTTATTAAATATGAAGCATATCCCCACAGCATTGACTGTGGAAATTGACTGTGGAGAGTACTAAGGATGATGCCATTCATGTGGAGACAAAATGCAATGAAATGTCATGTTCTAATGTGTAAAAACATAAAGTAAAATGATAATAAGTAAACCTCAAAGGTAAGAAGCCTGGGGAAGATCATGGTGAACACTGCCTATAAGTGGAAAATGGACAGGGGTCAACACTACCCTTGAGAGTTAAATTTTATAGTTATTATTTTCCTAAAACTATTTTAAAGAAAAGTCTATTCACAGGGTGGTAGGGTGGCCTCATGGGTACAGATGCTTACAAAACAAGTCTTTGGACCTAAGTTCAGCACTGTGTCCTGGTTAGCTTTATCTGTCAACATCAAACAGCCAAGGGTCAGCTGAGAGCTGACACTCACTTGAAAAATTGCCCAGTCCATTGGCCTGTGGGAACGTCTGTGAGAGACAGCCTTAACTACTAATTGATGTGAAATAGCCCAGCCCACTACGGACAGTACCATTCCTAGGCTCTATGAAAAAACCAGCTAACCATAAATGAGCCAATCAGCAGCATCCTCCATGGTTTCTGCTTCAAATACCTGCTCTGATTTCCCTCAATGATGACCTATGACCCGGAAGCTGAAATAAATAAACCCTCACCTTCCCTAGGAAGTTTTTGGTCAGGAGGTTTTTATCACGACAGAAAAAAAAACCTGAACACCTCAGAACCCACATAAAGGTAGATGGAGGTGATTCTCCTCTAACCCATGTGTGTGGCATGGACATCACACCCCAATAATTATATTTATAGTTAAAAGAGACTGCTGTCATCAACAGTAATAAATTGTTCTTCCTGGTGGGGTCCAGTAGTGGGCAGACTGGATGCATGGGGCCAGGGAGTATTTAGAAACTCTATGTGGTTTGTCTTTACTCAATTTTGCTGTGAACATAAAACTACCTTAAGAATAATATTTATTAAAATATTTTTTTATGTAGTTAAGTGGTTCGGTTTTGCGGTTTGGATCAGAAAAGGGTTAGACAATCAAATAATGACGATCATGTTGGAAGAGCTGGAAGGTTGGAGGTTGACCAGTCATTTTCCCTTCTGTGACCCAGAACCTGGAATATAGATGGTCACTGGTGCCTATTTGTTGAAGGGAAAACTGTATTTACACACAAATCCAGTTAGAACTGGACAGAAATGATAGAAGTAGCTAAGTGTGATAATTCATACTTACAACCCCCACACTTGGACATATGGGGCAAGAAGGCCAGAAATTTGAGACCAACCTATGGTGAATTCAAGGCCAGGCTGGCCTCTCCCCATCTCAACATTAACGACAGTTCCTGGGAGACACTTACAGGGTTGACAATTATGTTGCTTTTCCATAGTTAACCCATACTTTATGTTTCCTTCCCATGCTTTCGTTTACAGCCAGTACCAACTGTGTTAGCTTTACATGACAGGCTATAATTTCTCCCTCTCTCGCCTGACCCTGACCCCTTCTAACTTTTTTTTTTTTTTTTTTTTTTTTTTTTTTTTTTTTTTTTTTTTTACAAGGAACAACTTCAAGGAGATAGAAACAGCCTGGACAATAGTTTCTAGGGCATCCCTGTCTTGGAAAACAGGTCATGTGGTCCACACAGACATTTAAGAAGTCTGAGCCTTAATCCCATCAGCACAGCAACAAACTGCCCAGCCCCTTTACTTTCTGGACTAGTTCTGCTGTATTTATTTTTTTCTTACTTCCACTGGACTTTAGTGAGAAAATGGCTTCGTTGGATCAGCTCTGGTGTGATAACAAAAATGAAAATGAATGGGGAAGGGGGGAAAAAAATCAAAAGCTTATCTCTCCGAGATGTAATTTAGTGTCTGGCAGGAATAATTCAAGAAAATTGTGTCCACTTCCTGATCGCATAACTAAACAAACAATGAAGGAGGAAACCCTGCTGAGAGACATTTTCACATTAAAAGGTGCTAAAAATGGGCTAGATCTCCTCGCAGCCCTGTTGGAAGTCTCCATTCAATTTTTAGTCATTTCCTCTCTGTCCCCAGACCTGCTAGCAACTAGCAAGGCAGAGGGAAGAGGCAGTCTGCAGGCTGACCTATGAGTAATTCAAGGTAGGACAGAAAAGGAAGAAAACCATGTCTCTCTCAGACATTTCCAGGTGACAGCATGAACTGAGAGAGGTCAGGGAGGGATGGATTGGAGCCCTCAGTTCCCCGTAGGGGGAGAGACCTGAAATCAGTCCACATATGACTATGCTTCTGAACAGAGGTGTTACGTGGATCTCACTGGTGTGTGTATATTGCAGAAAAAGTGATACTTTGATGTTTAAATATATTGCTAGCAAGGCACAATGGTGCACACCTTTAACAGCTGGGAGGCAGAGACAGGTGGATCTATGTAGATTTGAGGCCAGTCTGGTCTACATAGTGAGTTCTGGAACAGCCAGAGCTACACAGTGAGACAGAGTCTCGATAGATAGATAGATAGATAGATAGATAGATAGATAGATAGATGGATGGATGGATGGATGGATGGATGGATGGATGGATGGATGGATGGATGGATGGATGGATGGATGGATGAGTGGGTGGGTGGGTGGGTGGGTGGGTGGACAGATAGGGAAGGAAGAGAGGAGGAAAGAGGGAGGGAGGGAGGGAGGGAGGGAGGGAGGGAGGGAGGGACATGGGCAGGTCAGTTTATAGTTAAAACCTTTATAAGTATCCATTCACTATAATATAAATGCATTGCGATTTCTATCTGAGATATCAATTCTGTATCAAAAAAGTCTTCGAATCAATGGAAAGTTTCCTATATAGATGAAAAGGAAGCCAACACAGAAGGTCTGTGATGTGCCCCAGCTCCAGCCGGTGGCAGCAGTGAGCAGACCTCTGGGAAAGGGAAGTAGACAGGCCTGGAGAAGCAGGTTCGGGACCCAGCCCTAATGGTGGGCAAAGGACAAACACTGGACATAGGTAAAACCCTGATGAAATTCCATGCCCATTACAAGGGCACACACTGCGACAGGAGCCACATTTCTAGGCCTTTGGAACTCGGGCGCTGTTCGCTTTTGAAAAGCTACTTGGTGAGGACACAGACCCACGTTTTCAGCTCTGAAGGGAATAAGACATTCAGGGTGGAGTAAGACCAAAGCCTTCTGTGGTTACCTCCATGTCCTCCCTACCACATTAAGTGGAATTTCTTCAAAAGCAGACATTGGACTTGTTTCTCTATGCATCTCAGAAGCCAAGCAGGGTGTCAAGAATGTATGCAGCAACATGTTAGATTAAAGATAAAATTGTGTGTGGTTTTTGTGTAAATATCTAAGTATCTGCCTCCATACAGCCACATATTTTCATGTGTGCAGAGATTGTTATTTTGTATCCCCGGTGTCTTACATGGTTCTTTGTACATTGATCGATGGACCAATGGGCAGCTGGATGAACTGAGAATCTGCAATTTCTGCCACAATGATTCTTCTCAGAATTTACAGTATTTTGAAATATCTAACAACATTAGCAGGTCCTGACTCCTAAGACTCTCTAACAAAAAGAGCAAGAGATTCCTAGATAAATGACTATAGGGGAATTTTAGAGCTGGAACATCTAGAATATTCAAAGTGAGTGTGGAGCATGGGGTAAGGAAATACTTGTTGAGAGAATGCTTTGTTTCTATAACTACCTGAGCAGATCCAAATGTCAAGATCTGGAGCAATTTAAGCAACACTGCTAAACACTGTCAGATTCCATCCCAGAGAGACCAGAGAGTTGTAAGTCTGACGCTAACATAAAGACTGAACAAATAAAGTGAACGAATCTCCATGTAGAATTCTAAATAATGTATGCAGATGCTCCCTGTCATGTGTGTAGTGAGTACACAGGGCTGTGGAGGAAAGCAGCACATGCTGACCAAAGCCAGCACCCGTAGTGATGAGTTCCATTGATACTGAGTGCCCTAGATGCAATGGAGTAAGGATTGCAATGTCTTCTCCAAATCCATAATGTCAGTCTACTCATGAGAAAGACATCAGGCAAATCGAAGGCCATTCCAAAAACCTACAAATGCCTTCAGACCATCAAAATCACCCAATGTAAAGAGCTTGTCGCAACCCCAAAGATAAATAAGGTGTGATGGGATAAGGAAGTAGAAGGCTGCCATTGGCTGGAGAGCAAGGAGATCTCTCAGTAAGTCATGGGCCTTCGTCAGTGATCATGTGACAATATTAGTTCTCTAGCTATGAGAAATGTATTCTACCCATCTAAGATGTTAGTACATGGGAATGGTCCATGGCATGTTTTCAACTAAAAGGTATGCATCACCACCCCAGATTAAGGAAGATTTAAGTAAAGCATGCAGGGAGGGGCAGAGCAGCGCAAAATTGTCCAGATATCCTGTTTTTGTGTTTCTTCCTAAGAAGTTTTGGTGAACTTCACTTCAAAAGCAGACTCTAAGGGTTTTATTTCTCCTGTGAAGTCTCTAAAGTAAAATCTATCTCCCTGAACAATTAGACAGTGGTGTGACTTCAGCTAATGATTTCCAAGCTTTTGACTCACTTGTCGCTCCCTCTGGTCACGTGTCTACTCTAACACAGGGTGAGAATATGTCACCTGTGGACAGTGAACATTGAAACTCTTCCTGCTTTGGACTTTTGTTTTATATAGCCAAGGACACCTTCTGATAACTGCTCTGACCTCCCCTCCTTCCCAGGCAGTGACCACCACCTCTTTGCTAGTCCTCTCTGAATTCACACCGAGTAGTGAAAATAATATCTGAGGCTGGGGGATGGCCAGTCCTGGGAAGGAGGGTGACCAGGTGCAGCAACCCAGCTGCTAGGCCTACCTCAGACTGGACCCTTTTCTTTCAAAGATCTGAGTCATTTCCTCTGGCCCCTTTATGTCCAGTTGAGATGAAAAGTGCCCTTTCTATTTGCGTCTCGGGGCTCCTTTGGAGTCTAACATCCACCTTATCCTTTTGAACTCTGATCCTAAAGGGAAACATAAAGTAAGGTCGGGAGCCTGCCTGAGGCCTCAGACCCCTCAGCATGGCGGGAGGCCACAGTAAAGCCCTTGCCTCTTCTCAAGGAGAGCCTGTGCATCCATAGTGACCAGCCATTTGTAGAAAGAGTTGTGTGAACACCTTCCAAAACCCAGTCCGGAAAGGCATCCCCTTCCGCAGCCTGCGTGCCACAGGTACCACTTAAGAGCAGAGACCCCTGAATCCGGAGGTAAGGGTCCCTCTGAGCTCATCCCTCAGTGTTTGCTTGCGTGCCGAGGACCGTTTGCTTCCTGACCAGCTCAGCCTGAGAATCCTTGCTTTATTTTCCTGCACACAGAACTCTAAATTAGATTGTAAACAGGGACCTGTGAGGAGACAGAAGCAAACACAACTTTCATAATTATCAGAAGTGTTCATTCTCATTAACAAGGGGTAATTGTTTCTATTTTGTAAATCGATCTGAGATGAAAGAAGTTAGTTAATAATTTATACTGTACCAAGGAAAGAGGGCTGTGAAAAGACCCTACGGAAGGATTTGAATTAAACAGCCTCTCGCCCTTTTAATATCTCACAAGAGATCTTCTGCACGGGTTCATTTAATTTAGTGGACACCGCAGTGTGGCCCATTGATTGCAGACAAAACTTCTAAGGGCCTGGTGCGCACCCTGTTAAAACGTGGGAAAAGAGTAAAGTTGGATGTGAATTAATTTGATTCTGTACATAATTCTTTTTCAATGGGATTCTGTGTCCCATTGCAGAGGCATGAAAAAACGGGACAGTGAGTTTGATTGCTCAATATTCATCTACATTTTCCTCTCTATGGGCCCAATATGCTTGGCTTAATTAACTTCGCTCAAAGGTGAAGCCGTGCGCACCATCTGCTGTGAGACAATCACATTTGTATGCTTCTCAGAATAATCCCTTTACCACTGAAAACAGCTATCATATAGTAGCCAAAATACAAACTTTCAAACTTTTTCCCCCCTTTGGAGAAAAAGACCAAATCCATTCTGGTCCAGTGCTGGAAAATGACCTGGAGTGGAGGCAAGGGCTGTTGTTTTTGTTACAGCCCAACTCCTTGATCGCAAACGATTTCACATTTGTCTTGTCTTCCCTCCACCACCAAATTAAAAATTCTGCATGCTTCATTTAAAACCCAGCTCAAGAACAACCGCCCAGCGGGGCACCTTCCTTTTTCTCCTACCTCTTAATTTCAAACCAACAGAATAATAGGAAAGTGGCACCTTGAAAAGAACCATCAAGTCACCCAAAATCCCAATGCAAAATATTGAGGCAAAGTTTAGCCATTTAATTTTTTAATCAAGCCTCAAGGACCACACAGTGTTATCAAGGGCCTGCTGAACTTGCTCGAAAGCTGGGTCATTATTTGATCTTTGTGGCTGGTAATCTGATTATCTCATTGTGGAGGTAAAACTTCAAATCCAATCTTGTTAGCAGCTGGCCAAGCTGGATTACGACAGCTACTGAGCTGGAAAGTGGACGGAGAAGTCCAGCTTTGGCCTGGCTTCCTTTGAGCCCACACTTGGCTACTTTGGGACTTATATACTTTTGTATCTGAATCAACACTTTATTTGAGATCTCACACCACAGACTGAACATACTCTGTGGTGATACTATCGAGCCAGCCTTGGATATATGAGCACAGTTCTCAAAGATTCACGCCTCTATCTAGTTCCTGTGTCCCAGTTCCTAAGAAACTGACACAGGTAATTCGGTGGTCGTCGGAAAAGTCTCTGGCCCAAGATATTTAACGAAGGAAATTAATGAACCAAATTCTTCGCTTTGAGATTCACACTTGACAGAGTTGCTAAAATATGCAAATTCTCACAAGAGTTGTGTGGTCTCTGCTTAAGTTGTGATCTCACTGAGGCACTGACCGTGGTTCCAGTGAATGCCCAGCCCCGTCAAAGCCCAGAAAGTCTTGAATCATAGCTTGAAAGAGTTCAAAGGATGGAAAAGACAAAAAAAGGACTAAGCTGGGATTTTTATGTACGCTGAAAAGAAGCATAAAATATAAGTTCCTGAATGCAGGCTGTTATGGCAATGCTGCCCATATCAAAGCATTATGTGCCAAGGAAGAGGGTTGAACTCTCTCTCTTGCACACCATATGCAAAAAAGAAATAGGAACAATTTAGGCTGGCGGTGATTTTGTGACATGAAACATTGAATGCTCTTTTTTGACACACTATTGAGTGAACAAGGAATTCAAAGAGTTTGAGCTAGAACAAGTTTTCTGCCTCAATAAGCCATAATCAGCTCCAAAGAACTGAGTACGCCTCAGAGTGGTCTCTGCTCTCAAGCCTTCCCGGGGTGGGTTTTGCTGGCTATTATGAGACGCATCAAAGCAAGGGCTCTTATGCTGGCTTTCCTATCATTTCCACTAAGACCTCAAGTCTTAGTGTGATTTCTGAAACCAGCAAGCTGATGGGCAGTATTCTCAAATATCAACATGGTCCACAACCATCAAAGAACCACAATAGTGTACGGAGCACATTAGAGAGCATCTCTGCCTGCTGTGTGATGCCACAGACGTTGTTTAGCAGCCCAGACAATGGTCCTTGATTATTTTTAAAAATCTGGTAAATGAAGCAACTGTGCAATGTGATGGCAGGAGAAAGAGGAAAATGGGATTTATAGGAGATTGTGTACTTGGGAAAGAGCCAGATTTTAAAATGCACGTCTGTATTTTAATTTATCTTCATTTTTTTTTATCAGTAAGCTTAACTCATTTTCAAAGCTTTCTAGTATTTAAATTTTTATGTACAGAATTTTTGGTTTACCTATGTGGAAACTCTGAATGTTAAATATTAAATGCAAAATCTAATTGTGTTTCTGCATCTGATGACTAAAATTTCAGCTCTATGGAAATATGTTATTAATCATTAGTACTCCTAGTTTGTATTTCAGACAAACACACACTTACGTGTTAATTTCAGGTGGTTAAATGGTGAATGAGTTTATGAACAACACCACTGTTATCACAACGTTAAGGGACTATGCTGATGTGACAACCAGTAAAATAACAATCTGAGCAGAGCTGCAGTGGCTTTTCACAAACCTGATTATGTCTATACTTAAGGGCAATAATCAAGTTTCTAAGATAATAACATGACAGTTTCTTCACCAGACAGGATAATGGCTCTACCTTCTGCTCCATCAGTGCAAGTCGGTTGGTTTTAAGCCAGAAACTGAAGGAAAAATATATTCTCCTATAAATGTCCAACTTAAACCTAGAGACTCTATACCACAAACTCTGTACGTGCTACTAGTGAAATGTCATCCTTGTTTTCAAATGGAAAAACGTGTGCGGTGGGGACTTAGGCTGTTTAGTAAAACCCTGAAGTACAGTGTAGAGTTTTTCAAGAGTGATGAAGAAAGGCAACGATTTCTTACATCTAATTTTAGATCTGAATTTGCAAGGAACACCTTTTAATTAAGCATGACATTTGACACAGTTGAGTTTGAAGTCACCTGTGTAGCTTCACACCTGTGAAAATTGTAGTTCTCAGTGCAGCTTAACACGGCATCCCCCGGCACAGCAGTCTAGCTCTGACAGACGCAGCCCCGGGAGAAATGCTTTCCAAAGAATGTGGTTATGAGTCATTTTCCTAATTGTTGTTTTTGACCTAGCCAAAAAGGGGTCTACATTTTTCCTTACTAGCCTGTCAGAATATTCTAAGATTCTTTAAAAATCCTTTTTAGCTGTATCAACAGGAACTTAGTCACCAAATGAATGAAACTTGTCCATGATGAAATCAACAAAAATAAAGATGAGAAAATATATTTATGAAAAACATTAGGAGTCATTAAAATTCGGTGCCCTACTTATAAAATCTTTCGAGTTTTTAATAATATAAATTAAGGATAATAGTATGTTTTCCACTTAGTATCACAATCTTGGCAAGACATAAATTTAAGATAAATGATTATATTATAGAAACAAAAAATGTAGTTTCTCCCCACCCAGCACCAGCCACAATAATTCAGGATTCCAAGAATAAAGTAGAAAAAAAAAATACATCAGTCAAAACTGTGTGTTACAAAAGAGATGAGGTGAAGGAAATGTGGCTTCAGATATGTTTTAACATAAGGAACTATGGATTTCCATTTATAGCCAGAAACTACTTTCTACTTGTCTACACAAATAAATCTGATGGACAGTATTTAACGTACACCAGTGTCAATGTTCACCTTAGGGATCATACTTACCCTGACAATGCTGTCGCTGTTTTAAGTATATTTTGAATTATGACTTTGTGAAATGTTCAGAGTTGGTGCATAAATATCTAACAACTGAGAACCCTACCCAAAGGCCGTGTGTTGGAGGTTGGCCCCCATCTTGGTGCTCTTGAGAGTTGGTAAAAGCCTTATGAGGCAGGATATAGTAGAAGTCTTGAGCTTATTGGGAGATGCGCCCTTGAAGACAATTGTGAATCCCTGGCCCTTCTCCCCTGATTCTCCCTGTTCCCTGTTCCTTTCAACCCTATGTAGCTTTGACACAATTTAATATTGCTTGAAAGACAGCCTCAGTAAGGGATTGTGTGCATCCCATCTGCCTGTGGATGTTATGTCCCAGTGGCCTAAACTGATGTGGGAGGGCCCATCCTTAGCCCACATAAAGAACAACTAAGAAACTCTTTGGGTTTTTCCCCTCTCATTTGGGCTTCATGTTCTCTGGCAAGGTCACCTGCCTTGTTGCTGCCACTACTGATTCCTTCATTGATCTTAAAACCAGCGGGCTTCTACTGTGGCTGGAAGACCAGCAGTTCTCTAGTAATATTGAGGCTTTTGGCACCAAAGACATCCAGCCTGATGGGCAGAACAGTGACCAGAATGTTGGTCTCTCCAATATGATGGAGAAACTGTTCCAACCGTGGTGTGTAAGCCAATCTGAGAACTCCTCTCAATATACATTGAGTGGATCTGTTCTGTTTCTCTGGCTGATACACCAGGGGGAGCATTGCCTCCTGCTGTCCTGTACAGACTCATTACAGACCCAAAGTCCACAAGGGCCTCTGTAACAAGCCAAGATTCACTGTCTTTCTTTCCAACTAAGTAATCTCAGGAATTTTGTCACAGTAATGGAAAGCTAATCATCCTAACTTCTTAATGTCAAGAAAATAAAGCCAAATGGGTTTCATTTTATATTTATGCATATTATTTAAATATTATCTAATTATAAAACTGTACTTATTTTATTATAATTATAATATATAACTATGTATATGTTGTATAGATACTTAGTTACAATTTAATTATAAAGATGAAATCATATTTAAATGTTATTTAATTTAAATATTATATTATTAAATATATTATTTATATTTTATTTTATTTATAAAGAGCTAAGCTTCTAATATTTATTTTAAATTTCTTTCTAAATTGGGCCCTGAATGACCTGACTTATTACAAAAGCAAAACTTGAAAAGAGAAAGTGCGCTCCTTGTTTTAGGATTTTTGTGGTTATACACCAGAGTCTCTGATAGAAATTCATAAAGAGAATGGAATTGTTTAAATAATGGCAATTAAAATTATACATGATAAGTATATATAGTAAGAAAGGTGACAGTTTGTACAAAGGTTTCATGTCCTGGTCAATACCCCTTCAACCTCCTTCAAAAGTAGGTAAGAAGCATATGTTTCTGTAAGACATCTACAATGACAGACACTCAGTGTGGGGATGCGGTTAATATTGCAGAATATAACAAAAGATTGTGTGTGCAGTGCTCAGACTGAGACCCCAGAGGTTCGCATACTTGAATACTTACTCCTCAGCTGGTGGAGCTGTTTGGAAAGGGTTAGGAGGTGTGGCCTTGCTGGAGGAGGTATGTCACTGAGGGCTCTAGGTTTCAAAAGACTCATTCCCATGTCTCTCTCTGCCTCCTACTTACGGTTTGTGGGTTTGTGTGTGAACTCTTAGCTGCTCCCACCACTCTGCTATCCTGGACTCTAATCTATAAACTCAACTAAACACTTTCCTCTGTAAGTTACCCAGGTCATTATGCTTTTAGCACAACAATAGAAAAGTAACTAATACAGATGCTCTTCGGGCTGCTCACTGCAATCTCTTTATTGAATTAAAGCAATGTCAAATAATAATAACAACAAACAGATCTTAGCAAGCTGTGATTGTATGAAGACCTGTCATGGACTTTTTATGATAGTTATTCAAATGAGGGACCTAATTCTGCTCTGGCTGGAGCAACATCTCCTACTGTTTCGCTCATTTGCTCATAGAGTTAATTGTTTTCCAAAAATCTACCACATCATTTAAAGATCTCCCTCAGCCAGCAACTGAGCATTTATTGGTTTATGGGAAAACCCTGGTTTGTAGCCTTCAAGTTCAGTGTACCATGTTGTGGGAAGGAGACCACACCATTAGGCTAAATTTAATTATTTTTCACAAAAGCTATCACAGAATTAATAGAGAAGATAGTAGTAGGTCTAATATCCACACTATGCATATCATCCTTCAATTTACCAGAGGCTTTAATGCCATGGTAAGGACCATAATAAACAAAGATGATATACTAGCAGAGTAGCTTCCAGGAAAATTACTAAGTACAGTAAATACATACATACATACATACATGCATACATACATACATACATAAAATTCTGTAATAAGAAATTAGAAGTGTCAGAGAAAAGGATATGCTAGAATTAACCTACTACATAAAATGTATAAGTTGTAGAGTTCAATGATCTACCAAGGTTGTTGATAGAGAACCTACTGACAAGGGGGAGTGGTGTACCTGAGAAGCTCAGTGATGTGCTCTGTAGCCAGAGTTGCTCCTAGTCCGAGGATGCCCCTTGGCTAGAACTACCTATGCAAGTTTCCTTGCATATGTGATGACATCCTGGAGATCAGTGCAGGACATCGGGATTCCTGATGGACTCTCTAACTGTTTCCTCGTACAGTCAAGGATTGTTGTGAAACATCTCTCCTTATCTGAACTATTGTTTCAAACTCTAAAGTAGATGTTTAATGTCATATGAGTGTCTTAACTTGGGTTCTGTTCTACCAAAAGTGGAGCCTGGGACAAGGCCTTTAGGAAATGTACTTGAGAGAGAGTTCCAAGAAGCAGAGGAACCAGGAAGGTGAGAAAAGACAGGAAGAAAAAAAACCAAATGTGTTACCAGGGACTGGGGAGATGGCTAGATCAGTAAGAGTTTGTACCACCATTTAAGAAGGCCCAGGTTCAGTTTCTAGCTCCACATGGTGGCTCACAACCACCTAAAACTCCAGTACCAGCATATCTGATACCTTCTTCTTACCTTGCAGGCAAGAGGCACATGTAGTCTATACACCTACATCCAGGCAAAAACACTCATACACATAAACACATAAATAAATCTTTAAGAAAGTAAATAATAAAATAATAATCCAAAAAAAACCCCAACAAACAAAAAAGATCAGTGTATTTTTACTCAGCTTCCCAGTATGAAACAGGATATGATTTGCTCGTCCACACAGATTACAGCAAACGGGGACACTGGGCACCGGGTTCTGTCTCACACTGGCTGAGGACTGACCTTGGGATTATGACACCCCACACTTTGTGGCTGTGTTTGCATGCAGACATAGTAAGTGCCCACATCGAGGACAGCCCTGGGGAAGAGTGCAGAGACACCTGATGGCTGGCAGAGAACAAGGTGAGTATGAACTTGTACGGAGCTGTCCATGGCAGCAAGCACTGAAAGCAGAGTCAGGCTGATGAAATGTGACACTGGGCACCAGAGGCATTTACCACACACATCACTGTGAACAAATGCAGCCAAGTCACAGCTCAGAGAGTAGCCAGGCTGCCGTCATTATGGCTTTCCTTCTTGTCTTCCTTCCTAAAGGGAGGAAGCGATAATAACTATGTTTAAAGCTTGTGGCATTTTTTTCACTGATCCAAATACTGAGAAACAGTTTGCATACATTCCCCTCACAAGCTCAAAGAGCTCAGTAGGCAGGATATTATTGACTTCCACACATTTACGACTCTTAACAGCTCTTAGAATCAATCCATCCCGTGTGCTGAGGATTCTGATCCAAGATGGCTGATAGGTGTCGTGTTTCTCCTTCGCTGCTTTCCCCAAATCCAAAGATGATGGAGAAAACAGACAGAAATCCTTTCAGTTGGTGTAGTCCTGAATGCAGAGCTAATACCTGCAGATCCAAAGAAGAAACCTCTAGGAACTGGAGACTGCTGAGGAGAATTGTGTGATATTTTGATCATGTTCTAACAAATAAAGCTTTCTTGAAGTCAGAGGGTGGAGCTAGCCACTAGCTGACCATAGTGGTTTGGAGGATTGTAGAGAGAGGACCAGGAAGTGGTAAGGTGGGGCTTAGGGAGGATCTAGGCCTTTTTCTGTCAGAGGACCAGAAGAGGTAGGAAGCTACTGGCAGCTCTGCTCCTGGTTCTTTGGTTTTTCAGGTTTTGGTTTCTATTGATAAGATTAATTAGATTTATACATCAGAGAATGGTGATATTCCACTCCGATGCTTGGCTTGGCTTTTTCTGGCATATGAGTAAACGCTTACAAATACAGTTGACGCACCACTCTCCTAAAGTCGGTAGATGCTGGGTGGGTCAACAGCTTCTAGCTTTAGTTACCACATTGACAGTCTTCTCTCTATCATGGTAGCTATTCTTGACAGAATGCTAACAAGCAAGAACCAGCTGCAAACTTTAAAACACATTCTCAGGGTCATGACCTATGTACAGAAAGATTACTGTAAGACTCATTTTTTTCTTCCTCATGCATTAAGCCACATTGACTGCTCACTAAATATTTACTATTGTGTTCTCTCTCTCTCTCTCTCTCTCTCTCTCTCTCTCTCTCTCTCTCTCTCTCTCTCTCTGTGTGTGTGTGTGTGTGTGTGTGTGTGTGTGTGTATGTGTGTGTGTGTGTGACACTCTCATTGTGGTCAAAAATCAATCTCAGATGTCACTTCTCCAGTGCTGTTCACCTATTTTTTTGAGACAAGATTTCTCATTGGCCTTAAACGAGACAAGTCAGCAAGGCTGGTTGGCCAGTAAGCCCCAGGACTCTTCCTGATCAGACTCCCTCACCTAAAATCACAAGGAAAAATAACATCCAACTTTTGACATGGGTTGTCAAGATTGAACTCAGGTCCTCATATTTGCAAAACAAAAACTTTACTGGGATCATCCCAGCTCCCTTCTCCTGAGCCACCATCTCAGCTCTTCCTGAGACATAATCCCAGCTCCATCATCCCGAGCCATGGTCCCAGCTCCACCCTCCAACCTTATCAGCATAGGAGTGATGGAAGAAGAAAGGTATATAAAGCAGCTACACTCTGGCTATCAAGTAGGAAATGAAGTGTCAAAAGTTTCCCTCACATCCCAAGAAAACAAGGCAAGCAAGAATGAAGAGTGCAGGAACCTAGAAGAAAGCGGAGCTCGTGAGCAGCAGGCAGGCCCATTCATCAACAGCCCACACAAGAAGAAGACTCTGTCCTTGGTCCTTTGGCCCATAATTTATCTCCAGAAAAGAATTGTGTGAAGACATGAAAGTGACAGTTCCAACAAGAGCTATGCCTGGGTTATGTGCTCCTCAGAGTCGGGGAGTGTTTCAGTTAGTTTAAGGGGCACAACAAAAGAAAAGGACTCTCACTGTTCTAGCCATGGAGCATCCAAATGTAATCCCCAGAACCAGGGGACACATTCATCACAGAGAAAGGGGAAGTTCTCAAAAGGCATGGCATTGATGATCAGAGGGACTAACGTTATCATGGGGTCTTCGAGCACAATGGGAAGGCAGGGAAAACAGTCAGGGGAAATTTGAAAAGGAAACAGATACCAGCAAAGCTATTTCTGACTTTAAAGAGGAAGGAGGGTCTGGAGCCAAAGAATGAGTAGGTTGGAAACTGCTAAGAACCAACTTCCTAGAGCACATCATCCACACTTTGCTTTTAGGTACTTTAGAAAAAAAAAAATCTTGCTCTCTCCAGTGGATGTAACCACAGCAACAGAAAATTAAAGGACAGAGTTATCTTCCACCATTGTTTTCTATTGCTGCAATAAACACAATGACCAAAAGTTACTTGTGGGAATAATTTATTTCATCTTAAATCTTACAGATCATTATAAAGGGAAGATAAGGGAGGAATCTGTAGGCAGGAACTCAAGGCAGGAAACTTTAGGTGGGAACTCAAGGTAGGAACCTGTAGGTGGGAACTCAAGACAGGAACCTGTAGGCGGGAACTCAAGACAGGAACCTGTAGGCAGGAACTCAAGGCATGAACCTATAGGTGGGAACTCAAGGTAGGAACCTGTTGGTAGGAACCTGTAGGCAGGAACCTATAGGTAGGAACCTGTAAGCAGGAACTCAAGGCAGGAACCTGTAGGCAGAAACACAAGGCGGGACTGACGGGGCCTCCTGCTTACTATAACTTCTCAGACTCATTTTCAGTTACCTTTCTTCTATCTCCCAGGACAACCTGCCTTGGTGCTGCTCTCAGTGAGATAGGCCCCTCCCTCATCAGTCATCAATCAACCTCCAGAACAATCTAAAGGAAGCGTTTTCTCTTCCCAGATGACTCTGATTTGTGTCCAGTTGATGAAATGAAAAACAAAACAAGCCAATGAACAACTGACCAACATAGTTATATAATAAAAACAAGTGTTCACTGAGAGACAAGCAGGATCTTCCCCTTGTCCCAAATCCAAACTGTCTTTGATTTAAAGATCCTCGGTAAAACCATTTTTAGTGATGTACACTTAAAATCTCAGCACCAGGAGGCTAAACAGGAGAATTGAATTCACACATTTATTTCAGTCACTAGTACATAATAACATGCCAATAAATATAAGTGCATGAACTATAAAATATATTTATCTACATAGTCACACTTAAAACTTAATTGTAAATAAAAACTCTATAGTTTAAACTACAGATTCTAATGTTACTATGTGCAAAAGACTTTGTATGACACATTAATTAATAAAATGCATACAATATAGGGCTGGGTAAATAGAACAGTAGATAAAGAGTTGCTATACCTGAGTTTACCTCCAGAACACACATAAAATGTCAGTGTACAGCATATGGGGTATAATCTTGCAATCCTAGTCAGAGGAGCTAGAGACAGGTGGATTCCTGGGCACACTGAGCAACCAAGCTAGCCCAGTTGCTAACTCCTGCTCAATGAGAGACCCTGTCCCAAAAACACAGTGATCATACCTGAGAAGGTGACACCGGAGGTTGTCCTTTAGACCTCGTATACATACACGTGTAAGTACACACACGTGAACCTGCATGCAATATCTCAGTCAACTGTTCTATTGTGTGGAGACACCATGACCAAGGCAACTCTTATCAAAGAAAGCATTTAGTTGGGGGCTTATAGTTTTAGAGGCTTAGTCCATTGTCATCTTAGCAGGGATCATGGCAGCTGGAGAAATAGCTGAGAGAGGGGAAGAGCAAGACATGCTCAGCCTGGCTAACACCTCCTAATCCTTCTCAAATAAAGCCATTCCCTGATCACTAGACATTCAAATATATGGACCTATGGGGTCATTCTTATCAAACTACTTGAGCATTTACATACATTCATAACACACACATACACACACGAGCATTCACATACATATATCACACGTGTATACACACATGAACATTCTTATACATATATAGCATTCTCTCTCACACACACACAGAGAGAGAGAGAGAATATAAATTATAAAGATGTGAGATGCCTATAGAAACAATGGGAAGATGGACTTTTTATAATAAAATTATCATTGATTTTTATATTTCTTCTTTCCATGGTATTTACAATCTCTGGCAATGAATACTCCATAATGGGAAAGAAAATATTTTAAACAAACTCCATGCTCTGAAACTGTGACATTACTTTAAATTACATTTTAAAAGAATACACAGTAATGTTGTATGAGGTTCCTGGCCTGGACTTTCCAGCCTAGCCTTGATGTTTGGACCTGCAGACCCACAGACCCGCAGAAACACACAGATGCTTACATTAATTTTATGCTGATCAGCCTAGGGCCCAGGCATCTTAGTTGCTAACTCTTTACCCTTAAACTAACCCATGATTCTTATCCTGTTCAGCCATGCAGCTCAGTACCTTTTCTCAGAGCAACATAGTTGTCCTCTGCTTCTTCTGGCTTCTCTCTGGCATCTCTGCTCTGTTCTTCCTGTTCCCAGAGTTTTCTTAGTCTGGTAGCCCTGCCCACACTTCCTGTCCACCTTCAACTAATCTGCGTTTTTATTAAACCAGTAGGTGGGACAATTATTTACAATGTAACATAATCCCACTACACAATACCATGAAAAATGGTCACAGAATATAATTACATAAAATGAGTGGTTCTATACACTACCCTACAGTTAGGATTATATGTCTACAAATATACATACAGGGACTGGAAGCACATAGAGTCATATTAATCTTTAAATTTGTCTTTATTCAGTGAGTAATAAAATTATTTTTTATCTCCTTGTAATATTCTCTATTTTCCAAATATTTTTTAAAGTATGTCTTGTTGTAATCAGAGAAACAGAGCAACAGGAAAGGGGTGGAGATGCTTCTTTTGCTATTCAGCACTGGCAGAAAAGATGGATGGGCAGAAGGTGAAGCCACCAATCCTTAGCAGTCATCTCCACACTGGGGGAATTGGTTCTCAGTGTTAAACTCTCTTTCCCTCGAGAGCACATTTTCAGCAGCTATTGGTGCTCTTCTCTGAGCACTATTAAAATATTAATGTATTCTTCTTATGGGCCTCTCACTATTGCCCACTTTCTATCTAAGCAATGAATCTATACATTTCCCGTCTCCGAAAGATCAGGAACCTCGCCCCTAGGTGACAGACGCCTCGCTCATTAGTAAGGAGACTAGGGCACAGGAGTCCTGGCTTCTATGTTCATTTTCTCAGAAAACACTTTCAGGTCCACAGGATAAATTCCAAATGTCTATATTTTACATCTTCCACATCAGTGGCAGGATATTTTTAACCGTTTTGATTAGGGACCCTACTCTAAAAAGCCTCCAAGGCCTCCTGCCTCATGAAGAGAAGATGAAATCATGAGGTGAGCACCAGTGTGGCTCCCAAAAGGGGCGCCTAAGGGATGCTTAATGGCTACTTTTCCTTTAATTGCTGCTTGGCTTCATTGGTGAGGGTAGACCTTCAAGAATGGCAGAACCAGGAAAGTCTACCCTTGACTGCCAGTCTCCTTACTCATGGGCAATGTACCCTGGAATCTAGGAAAGCTTCCTCCATCAGCAGGAGAACTACATGCTACTACAGAAATGCTTAACAATTCACTCCCATGAATGTCATATTTACACTTCATGAAGAAGACATTGTATCAAGGCCCCTCCCTACCCCAAACCAGAAAACAAAATAGATTTCAGCAATCTGTTTAAGCCCTAAGTGGCGTGGTATCTAGTAACCTGCAATAGGTTCTAAAATACATCAGATGAGGGTAAGTTCCCATGAACTATTAATGAAACAACATCACTCTTTTGAAGAAAAAGAAATTCTTCAAATCTAGCATTTGAAATGTAATCTAACTCAGAACTCCAAATCTAACACCTCAGGCACAGTGACTAGGAAGTCCAGAAAGCATCATTAGCCTTAGTTAAGAACGAAATGTTTGCTTCTGTTTCTTCTCATCATGAGAAAGGCTACTCAAGGGGGTTGTTAAAAAGTCCATATGCCAAGAAAGCCTCGCGAACACATGACTTTCGCTGCCTTTAAGTATTAATCACATGAAGGAAACGAATACTGTGGAAACATTCTTTTTACTTTGGGAAAAAAAAGTTTCTCTGAACTAACACACTCATTTGAAGAAGCAATAATGAATTCAAATGAATTCTTCCACATAATTTGGTGTGCTATTTACATTTCAGGGTGTGTAACTGTCCATTTTAATCTCCTTCCAGAGGGAAAAAGGAAGCACTTGAGGCCTCTCATGCTGTGGCTTCTGCTTCCATATCCACAGTCGAGTTGCAGAAAGAAAATTACCAGTGTCTTAAATAAAAGGCTCCCCTGGGAGCTTTTGACTCCATCGTGAATTTCCTCTGTACTTATAACACAGACCTTCGTGTTTCAGAATTTGAAGGTGCAAAGGCAAATCTTTTTTGATGTTTAAGGCAAGCATATTCACTTCAGAGGAAATCAGCATTTCTTACTAGAAAGACAAAACAGCACATTTAGTTTGGGAAAAGCATACTAATTGATGGCTTTCTAAAGAAAGTGTGATGTGAAGTAGAACTACATCCGTGGTCTTCTGTGTTGAATTATCTCTTCACTATGTGGGCCCAGGCTGGCTATCTTGTGTTTTGCTCCATCTTTAAGAGAAGCATGCGATTAATGAAGCTAATAAGGACAGTTTTCAACTAGTGAACAGATGATACATTTATTAAGGCCAATTTGGGAAAACCAGATGACCCAGCTATCGTGACAACAGAAGACCAAGTATCAGTTTAAGCAACTAGATTATGGCACTTAGTTTAAGCCTCACACTTGAGCAGATAAGATCAGAAGGAAAGGTTACTTCATGCTTACTTCCCAGAGAGTCTGTGCTGTAAGAAGAGCTGTCCTCAAACATGGAGCCTATTTAGGAACATCCTTAAAAAGTTGCACACTTGGGCCAATTAAAAGTTGGTAAATTTCAAAAATAATGTGACCAAATATTTAAGTTCAAGTTAGATAACCATGTGGTGATGTCACTAGTATCAGAATTTAGGAGACCTCTCCTGAGAATAACTGTTGGCACAGAATGAGGCCAGCTCATGTGCCCTCTTCCTTTTGGTGTCTAGGTAACTCATCCAGGTAACCAGGTGTAAGCATTTGATAGTAAATGCTCTGAAACAGGGATGGGAAACTAAGACCTAACACACAGGCCAATGCTTTCATCCATTTAGCTTTGTGAATGAATGTTGTAATAGTCATGAGACATGGCTGGAGTAACTGAGAGAGCATGGGGTTATCATCAGAACAAATGGAGAGCCATGAGACCAACCAGCCTCCTGGAAAGAAATCTATAACCAGTTTATTCTCAACAACAGCACACAAAACACAAAACAAAGAAACAAGGAAACATTGGGAAAGGACAGTGTCTTCAGTAAAAGGAAGTTGGGCACCTGCTTATAAAGTGTCCCTTTCTGAACTGAACCCTATCTCTCATCATATGAAAAACTCAACTCACAATGAATCAAAGTCCAAATATAAGATCTCCATATAAAATTTTCTAAGGGAACCACCTCAAGATATTAATATGGTGTCCATTATACAAGGTACAAATAATCTAGTACTCGTGTGTATGAGCTACACATGATACAAGTGGTCCAAAGTGTATTAAAAGACTAAATATCATCAATTTTCAGGAAAGGTAAATCCTGGACTAAACAGCAAGTCGAAGGCAAGCCTGGGCTGCATGGTGAGATCCAGTCTAAAACATATGTACACAGAACCAGTATGGTGGTGCATTTCAGAAGCTCTTCTTACTTACAAGTCTGAAGCAGAATGATTGTTTGAGTCCAAAAGTTCAAGACCAACTTTTGAAACATGTAAAATCATATCTTAACAATAAAAATAACAAAAAGCAATGAGATATCATTCATTAGACCCCCAGCCAGAATAGCTTTTACTGAAAGAGCAAAAATAAATAAATAAGTTAGGCTACTTACAATATGAAGAAAGAGGAATTCACAGATTGAAAGCTACAAGAAAGGCTACTGTCTTCATTAGCATTCTGTTGCTGTGATAAAATACCATGGCCAAAAGCAACTTGGGGAAGAGTTTATTTTGCTCACATTTCCAGGTTAACAGTTGCATCCATGAGGAATGTAGGACAGGAAGGCAAGCTGGGCAGGAACCTGGAGGCCAAAACTCATGAAGGACCATGGAGGAACTGATTACTGGCTTGCTCCTTGTGACTTGCTCATCCTGCTTTCTTACACAAGACTGCATTCACAGGGGTGCCACATCCTATAGTAAACACACACACACTAAGTAATCTAGACAATGCCCTGCAGACTTGCCTACTGGCCAATCTTATGGAGACATTTTCTTAATAAGTTTCCCTCTTCCCAGATATGTCCATATTTGTTTCAGGTTGACAGAAAGCAATCAGTATATCACCAAATATAGCATGTCAAAGTAGTATTTTATTAGTAAGTAATAACCCTGTGAATCAAACTGCCCACCGCACACTTACCATGAAGTCTGTCAAGAACAGGCGCTGTTTCCTTTGTGAAAGAATTGGGAGGTAGCAGTGTGGAAGGCGACAGCTGCTGTCTTGTCAGCACCCCGGTTATTATTTGGGGAAATTTCTTTTGCGTGTGCAGATTTTGTTTGGGTTGTAGAGAAATGCTCCACACAGATAAACGGCTACACAAAGTAAGTGTCTGAACAGCTCTCTTTTGAAATGAGGGTGCCCCAAAGTTAAACGATTATTGAGTTTTACTCCAATAAATTCCCCAACTTAACCTGACACCGCAAGTTAACACATTGCTGATCTCCACAGCTGTAAAATTTAGTTCCCCACACTTATTTATTACCATTTTTCAAACTTATTTTTAATTTAGAGTAAATTTTAGTACACAATGAGAGTTAATTGCATGCAAAGTACATACAACTGTCGGCTAAGTGTTCCCTCTAGTTTTAGAAAAAAGAAAAAAAAAATCTTTCCCCCACAAATGTTTGAGAACATTTGCTTTTAGTAAGATAGTCCATATCTCTGGATGATCCCTCTTCCCAGCATGATTGACTGAAGTCATCCCAACCTGGTTCCTTCCTGGAAGTCAGTCTCTGGATGTCATCAAAAAGATGTTTCATTTTCTCTGATTACAAAGTAAGGAAATTAGAGGCCTGGATGGCAACAGAGAATCTTCTTGTAGTCTTGAAGAGCACATAGCTAAATTAGTGGACAAAGGACAGAGTGGGGAGCTGGTGAGAGCTCAGGGGACTGAGTGTCACACAGCCATCTCCATAAGCAGATTACAAAAGGTCATGAATCACTACCCTTCCTGTCTCACATAAGCTTGAACTAAAAATGAGCTGAGTATTCGAATATATACTTACAAACAGAAAAATGCAATTGCGAATCTGTGGGTGAAAGTCTAGAAGGATGCATGACGGTGAGCCATTTGCAAAGACACCGTGGGATATATCACGAACAACTTTGAAGTTCCTTGTTTCGGTGACTGAGCAATGGCAATGCCCTCCTTTGAGACAACACCAAGAAGGGTGCAGGCCTTCGTAAGAGGATAATGGCTTCTGCTTGCTCTTGTTGAGCTCCGAAGATCTACAAGATATCTAAGTACAGATATCCAACAAGCAGTCCCAAACGCTACTTAACACCCACTGATTTAACAAAGAACACAAAGGTACTTTTAGAAATATAAACTATAGAGCTGGAAAGACAGTTCCACAGACAAGAGCTCTTGCTGCTCTTCTAGAGGACTTGAGTTTGGGTCTCAGCACTTGTAGAGTATGACTTAAAAGTTCCTGTAACTCCAGCTCCAGGGACCTGACATTCCTTTCTGCCTTCTTCAAACACCTACGTGTGTGTCACACACACACTTGAGCCGAGAGATATTAATAAAAAATAAAATGAAGGCTTTTTCATCTTTATACCTGTTGAATATCAATGTTTACATTGGCTTTAGGGTGATCCAGTGAGAATTCCCAAGGACTTTGAGATTGGGGCATTTGAGAAAGCTGGATGAGGAGGCAATGCTGAGCGTGCTGATTTACATTCCCAGTGTATTTAGGACACCTAGAATTTAAATGTAAATAACAGTATAATGGTATCAAGAAAAATGCCCCCAATTTCTGCTATGACTGGCAGTTTTCAAGTAATTGGGCTCTGATTCTGAGGGGGGGGAAAGGCAATTCCTTATTCTCTCTAGAGGCTCAGAAACCCATGGTCTACTTTCTTCATGCAGCAGAAGGAATTACAAATTATGTGCTCTTGAATATATGCTCTCTCTCCTCTGTTTTTATTACATTTTAAATAAGACTTTAAAAATGCTAACTTATCAGAAATACACTAGAGAAAAAAGAAGCAGCTTGGCTGTAACCCCCACTAATGAGGCACTAATGCATAATTATTGTAATACACATACTTCTCTCCACAGACGAGTATTTATAAACAGCAAAACAGTTGAGTTTGCAGTGAAGCCTTGTGCAAGGATTGTTTTTCTCTTGTGGTTTTGTCCTTTTTTCTTATTTTGGTAATAATGAATTTCACAAGCTCTGCTTTTTCTCTGTAAATACTGAACGAACTTGAACAAGAGGTGTGCGCCTCCTTCCATGGATGTACACAGTACAGATTCAACACTACTGCCTCAAGTGAGACACGTCAGTCATCCCTAAGAACACTGAGCTGGGCTGGAGACCCAGCTTATGTTCAAAACAAATACTGATTGTGAAAAGAACCAGAATTTGGTTCTCAGAATCCACACAGAGTGACCTAGGACAGCCTATAATTTCATCTCCACAGACTTCAACGCCATCTTACATTCTCAAGTGCACAAATCTGCACAAACACGCACACGAAAGCACAGAGAGAGGGGGAGAGGGAGGGAGGGAGAGAGAAAAAGAGAGGGAGGGAGGGAGAAAGAGACAGAGAAGGAGGGAGGGAGAGGGAGAGACAGCGAAGGAGGGAGGAAGGGAGGAGGGAGGGAGAGAGAGAATTTTAAAATGTAACAAACTTTAAACACTCAGAGTTGAACAAGAATACAACATGGTAAGACATTCTGGTCAACACAAGTAGTTCACAGATGGAAAAGGATGTAGGACAGCACACAGCTGGACCGCTCAGATCGAACACTGATATGATGGGAGAAAGTCCACCTAATAGCCTCTTTTCTTCAGTGTGGCCTCTGAACCACTCAAGAACCAAACAAAATGTACAGGTTAAGCTATTAAAGGTGTTGCCAGAAAAGTCCTGTCTAGGCTGGAGGTTATGGCTGAGATGTGAATGTCAGCAATGTCTAGAACTAAAGTCCACTTCATCCATGCAGCACAAAAACACCCGAGAGTGGATATATCTCATGTTAAAGAAATTTGTTCTCCCAAGATAACATTTAATATGGCATACTTATGACAAGCTATTTATTAAGTTTCTGATAAGAAATTTTATATTAAAAAGTTGACTAGAATGTGTGCTCCCTGTAAGCAGTGACACACACACACACACACACACACACACACACACACACACACACACACACACACACACGCTGGGGCATATGTGCGCATATACAAGTTGTGTTCTCACCTAGAGAACCAACTAGAATAAGATCTATTCCCAAACTCCCTCACACCAGCAAAATACATTACAGCTTGCTTCTTCAACACCAGCAACAAGGCTCCTACACCCACTACCTCATCTCCAGCCTCAGACCCTCCCTCAGAGTGTTGACCAGTTAAGGCAAGAGAACCCAGGATCATCTTTTTTTTTTTTTTTTTGTTCCCACCTAAATTTTAAGGACCTTAAATTAATCCTATAAAATCTTGTCAGCTTTATCAAAATCTATTGGCTAGAAACAAATCATAGCTTCTGCCTTTGTTCATGGATACATCATCCATGAATGAAAGATACACTGAGTGAATTTGCTTAATGTGTAATGTTCCAAGAAAACTAGAAGAACAAAATCAGCAGAAACAAAAAATAAAAACAGAAAACAAAAATTTTTGGAACTATACAAAGCAAATAAGTAGCCCCTAATATAGCCTACACAATGACATTCAGTCTTGTTTATATTTTTTTTAAATCATTTGAAAAGACAACTGTGTTGACTTAATATAGAATTCCAGTGTCAGCTTGGGAGCTAACAGTCAACAAAAGTGTGAATTTATTTAATTCTTATGAAAAACAATTAGCAATATCTAAAAATTTAAGTACCCTTCAACCTGGAATTTCCACTTTGGAAAGTTGATCAGAGTGTACATGATACTAAAGACAGCTCTGTAGGGGGATTATGTTGTTCCATTATAAATAATTGTCCCACACACTGGTTTGATAAAAATGCTGATTAGCCTAAGACAGACAGGAAGTATGGGAGGGGCTACTAGACTAAGAAAACTCTGGAAACAGGAAGAACAGAGCAGAGATGCCACAGAGAAGCAGATGCAGAGGACAACTATGCTGCTCTGAGAAAAGGTACTGAGCCCACATGGCTGAACAGGATAAGAATCATGGGTTAGAATAAGAGCAAGAACTAGCAAATTATATACCTGGGCTCCAGGTCAATCAGCGTACAATTAATGTAAGCAGCTGTGTGTCTCTATGGGACTGTGGGACTGCGAGTTTGTGAGTCTGCAGATCCAAACCTTGAGGCTAGGCGGGAAAGTCCAGGCCACCAGTCTAGAACAGTAAGTCCAGGCAAGAAACCTCATACAACAAATGTCAGCCCAACATGGTAAAATACACCCATATAAGCCTTAGAAAGCTTGTAAACAGTCTAGAGCACAAAAATGGAGGCAAAAGCAGCTTCTGAGTTGCATTTCTCAAGCGGGCTGTGGTAAAGAGACTGAATGGTGTATTATTGGATTAAATTACAAATGGTTTTTTTCTTTATGCAACTTAAGCTGAACAAGACCAGTTCCTAAGCCTCAATGTAAGTGAGGAACTGCATATGGTGGATTTAAGGTTTCTGTTAATATAACAAAAAGAAAGCAGAGTCAAAGATGGCTTCTTAGTAGCAGCATTTCCTTGAGTGAGCTCCCTTTGCTGAAGGCAAGCAGAGTCTCTGCTTTTTTATAAAGAAGCTTCCTGATTCAGCCTTAAAGGCAAAACACGGGTGAGTCTTTTAAGAGGCCCTGCTGTCAAATACTTAAATGGAGTTCATGAGCAGCAGATGGCAGTGCTTTACTTGGTGATTATATGGATCCAAAAGTTCCCCAGGGTACCTGGGCTAAAAAGCTAAATTCTATGAAGCTAGACTAGGAGCTGGGTGGAGCCATCCAACCATCCTACCAATCTTTAATCCTTATCCAAGGACCTTGGCAGATTAAAGGTGTTCTCAGAAACAGAAAGAAATAGAAGAATCTGGGTGGAGTCAGTCACCCTAGCCAAGCAAAGGTGTGATCAGAAACAGAATAAGATAAGAAATAAGAGACATACAGTAAAGACAGATTCAAAAAACTCTAAATGGTTTAGAGCATGTTAAGAATATATATGTAGGCTTGAGAGAAAAGAAAAGGGGAAAAGGAGAAAGTCCTTAAAAATAGAGTAAATAATAATAATAAGCCACGTATGTTATAGAAGGGTTTTTTGGCCCAGGGTGGCCAGTGGTCTGGACCTACAGACCTGCAGCCTCAGACTTTTTAGTGGCCTGCCGCTATTTAGGCCCTTAAAAATGATTTAGACACTTATACTAATTTTATGTTGTTTGGCCTATGGCTCAGGCACATTGCTAGCTAGCTCTTTCATCTTAATTCAACCCATTTCCATTAATGGGTTGCCATGTGGCCTGTAGCTCACCTGTGTTCCTTACATGTTTCCTCTTTGGTGGCTGGGTTGATCTGTCTGACTCTGCCCTCCTTCTCCTAACTATTCTAACTCTCCACCTACTTCTTCTATGGTGCCTGTCATGGGCCAAAACAGTCCTTCATTTAAAGATTAATATGCACAGCATACTGAGAAAATTCTGGGAACAGGAAGAAGAGAGCAGAAATGCCACAGAGAAGCCAGAAGATGCAGAGGACAACTATGCTGCTCTGAAAAAAGGTACCGAGCCGCATGGCTGAACAGGATAAGAATCATGGGTTAGATTAAAAGCGAGAGCTAGAAAGTTATATACCTGGGCCCCAGGTCAATCAGCATACAATTAATATAAGCATCTCTGTGTCTCTCTGGGACTGTGGGACTGCAGGTCTGTGGATCCAAACCTTGAGGCTAGGCCAGAAAATCTGGGCCACCAGGCTAACTGGAAGGTCTGTGCCAGAAACCTCATACAACACAATTCAACACCACGTGTCAGAGCAAAGTTTTGCCAATGTCCAATAGAGATGCACACATCAACCGCAGCGCAGTCATGGCCGTCATGTGAGTTGCTGGAAATAAGAATGAGAAGGCATTGCATAGGAACAAGTGAATGTGTATGGTGATAAGTGTAATAGTTGGCTTTGTAGAAAGAATAGCAAGATAAGGATACAATTTGTATATTAACACTTAAGAATTTGGAGTGTATGATTCTTAAATATCTAGAGAGCACATATGCCCATCTACATAAATATATGACTAATACATGATTGATAGCTAGGTGGCAGACAGCTATAAAATATAATATTTTATGGTACTACAGTAGCCCAACCATATCCATTATAGATTGTAGTTATACTGTGTCTATAGGTGATAGATAGAAAGATAGACAGGTAGATAGGCAGATAGGTGTAGTTATTATATATTGATTTTATCATGACTGAATGAGAATAGAAACAGGTTTCTCACTGTTAGGTCCTTGTAGGTTTAACAACCAGTTGACTTTCTTCTGTAGGATTTTGCAGTTGAGAATGTTTTTCAGATGTTCTGTAATCATCTAACTTGACTTAAGAAAACATGGCAACTTAACTGCGTATTTATCTCTCTTCCGCTAATACATTACTACAGTAGCAAAGGAGGAATCGAAAGCTGTAAGTCCACAAGGGCAGAGGGAACAGACAAGCAGCCAAAACAATTAATAAGGAGAGCTTTCCACTTCAGTTGAACATGAACAAATGTCCTTGAATTCACACAGTGGGAAATCCTGAAGCCTGAGATTGTAGAGGAGAAAAGACATCAACAAAAACAACTGGGTTCATGACACCAGAAACCCAGGAGAACAGTGGTGCTCACCACACCAGGGGGTGGTCGGGATAATAAAGCTCTGCTGCTGAGCCACAGCTGAACAGATGGAAGAAGCTTGACATCCCAACTGCATCAGTCAGACCAAAAGTCAGCGTGAGGACCTGAGGTCAGTCTTCAGCAGTCTGTCTGTAATTCCAGTGCTGGGGAAGTGGAGGCAGGAGGATCCCGGTGTTCACTGGCCAGCTGGTGTAGCCAAGTTGGCAAGCTTGGTTAATTGAGTGACTCTATCTCAAGAAAACTTTTTTTTTTTTTAAATCATGGGCAATGATTGAGTAAGAGGACTGGCCTTGATTTCAGGCCTTCACAAGAACACACACCCATCCACATCTGCTCACAATAGCTGAATAAGTGAACTAGAGGATGAATGGTTATTTGTGCTCAAGGTTTCAGTTCTTGTTGTTTGGGAAATGTGATAACACGGGACTCAGAGCCTGTGGGATTGGAGGGTCTCTCAGCTGATGGTAGCTGGAAAGCAAAGGCAGAGGAAAGGGTGAAGGTTCTAATTCCCTTGTAGGCAAACCCTGAAGGACCCGACTCCTTCCCATTAGACTCCACCTCCTAATTTGTTTCACAAGGCCACAAGATGGTGATCATTCCCCTGGTACAGCATCCTTTGATGATCACTGCAGATCAGAACTATAGTATCAGTTTGAGTTCAAACTGAATCATAACTATTCCAAATCCAAAGTAAGATTGTTCTTAAAAAATAATAGGTCTTTCCAGGCAATGGTGGCACATACCTTTAATCCTGCACTAGGGAGGCAGAGGCAGGCAGATCCCTGTGAGCCTGAGGCCAGCCTGATGTATAGAGAGAGTTCCAAGGTAGCCAGGGCTATGCAGAGAAATCCTCTCTTTAAAAAACATAATAATAACCTTGCTCTCATAGACACCTTTGACAATAATGTTTTTACATTGTGTCTTAAAAATGGAATCATTCATATTACCTAGAGAGCCCTCTCAGAAACACCCCCAAGGGAATGTTAAAATGTGACAGAGTACAGATAGCTTAACTAAGAAAATGACAGCTTCCAATCAGTTACAGTTTGCAACAATAAACTGCAAAGCATTGCAGACCAGTGTAATAAAAAGTTTCTGGCCCAGACTAGCCCCAAGATCTGGACCAGTAGTCCCAAAGTCCCAAAGAAACACACAGATGCTGGTATTAATTTTATGCTGATTGACTTAGGGCCCAGGCATATAACTTGCTAACTCTTTACTCTTAAACTAGCCCATGATTCTTATCTTGTTTAGTCATGCCACTTGGTACCTTTTCTCAGAGCATCATCCTGGCTTTTTCTGGTCTCCTGGTATCACTGGTGGTGTCTCTCTGGAATCTCTCTGGCTTTTCTGCTCTGCTCTTCCTGTTCCCAGAGTTTTCTTAGTCTGGTAGCCCCGCCCACAGTTCCTGTCTGCCTCTAGACAATCAGCTTTTTACTAGGAGGGACAAATATTTACAATGTACTAAAACATAGACCTACTACATCCTTTTTTTCTTTTTAAAATAAGAACCCCAAATCTAATTTCCTTTGTATAGTTTCTTTTTTCATTAATCTCTATAACAACTTGTAACCAACAATGTAAACAAAGACAAACATCAATAATCCACTTTGGGGGGGAAAGCGAACATAGTTCTCTAGGCTACTTCCTGCTGAATGGGGCACTGGTAATCATATGGGGATCCAAAGAAAAATGTAGTATTATGGACAAGTCCTTAGTGGAGTAGTCTGTAAGGCTGGATCAGCTCAGCCAGTCTCCTTGAAGTTGTTTTGGATGCAGAGCTCAGCGGAAACTCCAACAGAGGTGCTCTGAAATGCTGGATCATCTGGGACATCGGTTTCCATTAGAGACTTTTCAGGGAGTTTTCCTCTGTCTAACCTTATTTTCTTTAACCAGGAATAAATCAATAGCCTCTTATTTTATGTGAAAATAAAGAGCAAATCACTTCTCCAAAGTAACATATCTTTTAATTTCAATTTTAATGTCAACTCATTTACAAAATATATAGGTTGGATTAACGCAGCAACACTTATAATCAAATGTCTTTTAGAAGTTTTAACTATTTCATTTTTAGTCAAAAAACTTAAAGACAAGACAATAGCATACAGTGTCCAGACACTCTTTGTAATTTCCATCTTTACATGGCTTATTATTTTTTTTTCTCTATTTCTTTTTTAAGGGCTTTCTCTACCTTCCCCCCCCTTTTTTTTTCTCTCAAGGCTACATATTTTTTTAACACACTCTAAACCATTTAGAGGTTTTTTTTTTTTTTTGATCTGTCTTTACTGTGTATCTCTTATTTCTTATCTTTTTATGTTTCTGACCACACCTTTGCTTGACTGGGGTGGCTGGCTGGCTCCACCCAGCTCCTAGTCTAGCTTCATAGAATTTAGCTTTTTAGCAGAGGTGCTGATAGAGCCCACAATTACCACTCTGGGGAATTTTAGGGTCTATATAATCACCAAGCAAAGCACTGCTGTCGGCTGCTCATGAGTTCCATTTATGTATTTGGCAGCAGAGCCTCAGGAAGCCTCACTTAAAAAAAATTTAAAAAAAAAAAAAAACTGCACCTCTGCTCACCTCCAGCAAACAGAGAGGACCCAGCAAAACGCTCCTGCTACTAAAAAGCCGTCATTGACTCTTCCCCTTTTGTCTGCATAATCAGAAAGCTTCAGGAACCGGCCTTATTGCAGCTTTAACTGTACCTCAAACGCCTGCCATTTGTAGCTCAAGCCCACACGTCACACCACAGCCACAGCGAGGAAGCTGCTTTTGGCTCCAGTTCTGCCCTCTAGATCCCGTTTTAATCTTTCCCTGGCTTTATGTGAGTGTGCGTGAGCCATGTTGGGCTGCCATTTATAATACTAAGTTTCTGGTCTGGACTTTCTGGCCTGAAAATCCTACAGACAAGATTTTCTTAACTGTCATCCTGTGTAGAACACAATGGCCTTGCCCCAAACCTGTTCTATTTATCTGGGTTCTTTTGAAGCAAAAGTGTGAATAGAAATACATGACGATTGGAAGTCAAGAATGGTGACAGTCAACTATAATCCTAACACTGTGGAGACCAAAATGAAGAAACTGAGATCAAGACCAGAGAGTAACTCGGCACTAGATACCTCCCGACATATCCAAAACCCTCTGCTTGGTCCCCAATGACATTCTCAACGGTAGGATTCTAAGGAGACCAATTCCTCAGTTTTAATAGAAAAGGGAAGTCTAACACTCTCAGATCTTTTTAAAAATGCATTTGTAGGGATCTGGAGAGACAGGTCAGTGGTTAAGAGCACCGGTTGCTCTTTCAGAGGACCTGGGTCAATTCTCAGCATCCATAAGGTGGTTCGCAACCATCTGTAACTCCAGCCCTAGGGGATCTGATACACCTTCTGCGTGGGGCACCAGGACTCAAGTGTTACAAAACATACATGCAGATAAAACACCCGTACACACAAAATAAGTTTCTAAATGCACACGAGGGCTTTGTACTTTGCATCATTTTACAGTAAAACTATAATTATCAAAGAGAGAAGAGTCAGTCAGGGTTCCAGGAGAACAATGTCTCAGCGGCTCCCGCTGGACCAGCTGAGATGTTAAGAAATCACACAAACACCACACAAGTTCATTGGGAAGAAGAAAAGAAAAACTTCTCCGTCTTTGATTTCTTTTAGAAAGATAAAATGAAAGGGACATTAATACATATTTTAAGCCCTGTGAATTCACACTGGGGTTTTAGAATAAAGAGGTAAATACCTTTGAACTAACAAAGGTTCATCACCGTACACATCTTTTTTTTCACAAGTATCTTGTAAAGGAAATGATGCAGGATAGAGGGACCAGCTGGCTCTGCCATGCCTTCAGGAATAAACAGTGCATTTCAGCCTGCCTCTGTCCTGCTAGAATGGCCCATCATTGACAGACCTCTCCTCTTCACATACAGCTCTTCTCAGGGCTCACATCTGAGTGTCTCTTTGTACTGTCCCAAAGCCTGAAGTCCACAAATCCCATTAAATTGATTAAAGTGGTCCAGGGAACTACCTAGGCTTTCAAACTGGCCTCAGATAAAAGACCAGAAAACCTCCTTCTGTGGGGGCTTCGGTCTGGGATGAGCAAGTCGTTTGGATGAGGTGTTGAGTTGTGGATTTTTTTGATGGATTGATTTTTATATTTTTTCTGTAATTTTCAAAGAGGTCAACAAAGACACAGAAGCTCTTCTGTCAAAAAGAAGTGGCTTTTATTACAAATGACTTCTAATTATTCCTTTGTTCTAAAAAGACAGCGGTGACAGCTACTGGAGCTTAAGAAGCCAGCAATCCATCCTGATGAGGCATTCACCGGGGCTCTGGGAAAAGAAGCCTATATGAGTATGCACCAGTAATGTCCCTAAATTGTACAGGGTGGAAGCGACCCACGGTCTAGATGAAAATCTAAAGGAAGAAATAGAAGGGTCCTACAATCAAACGCTGGACTTGCAAACTCATGATAACCCCAAGACAAAATCAAAGGAGCACAATGGAACAGCACAATTTGAGTGTTTATCTCCTCTCGGTGTGTGCATATAGGTGTGTGTCTGTGTGGGTGCACAGGGGTGCATGTGCATGTGGAGGTCTAGAGTCAGCTTCCAGGGCTGTTGTTCAGTACCCAGGCACTTCATATTTTAAAGGTTTTTATTTCTTTTATTTTTAGTATGTTTATGTGAGAGTAGTGGGTACATGTGAACTCAGGAGCCCACAGGCTGCAGAAACATGAGAGCTTCCCATCTGGAGTTATAGTCGAGCCATCAAAAGGGGCTTCTGGGAAGTGTATTCTCTGGAAGAGCTGTGTATATGCTTCAACACCAAGCATCTCTCCCGCCCTACCCCACCGTACCTTTTGACACAGAGTCTCTGAGCCTAGAGCTCCCTGAGTCGGTAGGCTGGCTGGTCTGTTTGTCTGTCTGTGCATCCCACAGTGCTAGTCTTAAAGGCTTCCCATGGCTGGCTATACTGAACACAGGTCCTCATGAACTCACAGCAAATATTTTATGGATTAAACTGGCTTCACAAATCATAGGGCCTAGAGAAAGTGACAGTTACTCAACCTAAAATGTTCGGCTTTCTTATCCATAGAAACAAGGAACCATGACCAAGGCTGTACCTCACTTGCACTTGCCTGGCATTCAGCAGGGCCTAGGTTCAATCCTCAATACTAAAAGAAACAGTAACAATTAGCTAATTAAAATATCTACATCTTTGCTAATTAAAGTATCTACATCTTTGGACTATTAAAAAGAAAAAAAATAAGTTAAGAGAAAGCTTAAGTATTCCACATACACGTCATGGGGAATAAACCATAAACATAACTCATTTTAATAATTGGCATCATTCTATGTGAAATCTCCTTAGGTTCACAAGCAAGTTTTAAAATAGCATACAGTATTGTCTGTGATGCAATAATTTATTCTAAAATGCCAAGACTTCCATTCTGGTCAAATTATTTTTTTTTTCCTGTGAAACTGTAAATAACTTTCAGAATGTTAGTATCTTCATTCATAAAATGAGATATGTCAATGGGATTGAGGGTTTGTGTCTCCAAATATTCTCTCAGTAAAACCAATATGTTACTGCTATACCAGCCCCCTCTGCCACAGAAAGGACTTTTATTTTTCTCTCCTAGGCTCATAGTTCAATTTTTAAAAGCTCAGTTCTTCACCTAATCCTAGGAGACCAAGACTTTACAACCATATGTAGCTCCATTGACATTTTAGTTTCCAAAGGAATCCAAGGCCAAATCCCATTGTCACCTGACCATAAATGGGCTCAGAACTGGACTGTTTTATGTGGTCAATTGTTACCTGTGGTAGTTTTCTCGTAGACTAAACTATGTCGTGCATAGCTGAGTTAGCAGATTCTAGTAAAAAATGCCACTTTATCACTTCACACCACTAGAAGCTTAGACCATAGCTGTAGTTAATCCTTTTCCTGCTTTTCCATTTCTGTGCATTTTAGTTATAAAGTCACTGAAGACTTGCAGAGACATTACTACTTCTGCCGGGTGGTGAATATTCACTTGCTTAGTCACATCTTCCCCTTTCCTTCACTTCCTTTAACATTTATTTGTTATGTGTGTTTAGGGTGGAATGTGACACAGTGAGTATGGAGCTCAGGGGAATCCGACTTCTTCCACCATGTGGGTCCTAGGAATCAAACTCGGGTCGTCAGGCTTGGCAACCTAATGAGCCATTTGGCCAGCCCAAGTCACTGAAGGTTCAAGGAAAGAACGGCATTGACTCTGTTCACAGCTCCAACTCACTTCCCAAGAATCCTCTTCACCTCTACGCTGGGCCCTGGGAAGCCAACCACATTTAGTTCTAGGTTTGTCTCTGAACAAGAGCGATAACACAAAAGGCCCTCTTCCCTAGAATGATCTAGAGTCTCAGATAAAGTGTTTGCAGCAGTGCCTTTAATGGACTCAAGTTTGCTCAGTTTTACAGTTGGAGTTCATTAAGATCTTAGGCATAAAGCTATACGGAGTTTCATCTGTAGGGGGAAAAATAGTGTTCCCACTGACCCTTGGCCTCTTTTCTCAAAATGAAAAAGAACTTCACAGAAGTAATGACCACATGGGGTCCCAGCAGCTCCCAGTCTCTGGAAAGAACAGTGTTTCATCAACGCAGGCCATTAGCAATCCTTCACATGGACCTGATTTTCTTCCCACCTCTATAAAAAGTATCAATTTGTCTTCCCCTCTCTTTCTCTCTGTGCAAGCTCCTATCATTCCTCAAGACAGGTTTTCCCTAAAGTACCAGCTTAGAAAGCACCAGCGTTGTGAGGTATGTCTTTAGTATCTAGCCTTTGTCACTGCCATACATATTTTCATGGATCCCTTGACCCGAGTTTTACATAGCCTGGATTCATTTGGTTTTCTTAAATAAAATAGCGTAGGAGAGAATTAGTCATTTCCAACACTGCGCTAAATTGAAAGTTAATAATTAACTGGGGCTCTAGAAAAGATTGTTTGAAACAACCTCACTTTAAAAACAGAAGGCAAATTTTAAGTTTTTGCTGGGAACTGGAACTCTAGCTTTGTGAAGCACACTCTCCCAGTGATCTATACCTCCACCCGTTGAGGCAATTTCCTTAGAAGTGAGAGGAGGCTCTTTTCTCCCAGAATTGTTCTTAGCTCACTGTATTGCAATCATCAAGTAGTATTTCAACACCAGTCCAAGCCAATAGCATTCAAGATAATTTAAAATTTATACGAGCCCCACTTAATATGTGTATAATTTAACATTTATACAAATCTCGCTTAACATCTATTCATTATCCTGATGGGTTTGTAACTCTTGCATGTCATTATTCCATTCAGATGATTTCAGATGAGAGACCCCTCACACCCGAGAGTCTGTATTGACTAATATAGTAAGACTGCTGTCTTAGGGTTTCTTTTGCTGTGAAGAGACACAATGATCACATCAACTCTCCTAAAGGAAAACCATTTAATGAGGTAGCTTACATTTTCAGAGGTGTGGTCCATTATCATCATGGTGTGACACAGTGGCATGCTGGCAGACATGGTGCTGGAGCTGAGAGTCCTTACTTCTTGGCGCACAGGCAAAAGGAAGTGGTCTGAGTAACTGGGTGCTACTTGAGCATATATGAGACTTCAAAGGCTGCCTCTGCAGTGACACACTTCCTCCAACAAAGCCACACCTCTTTGGGGACCTTTTTTCTTACAAATCTTTATTTCCTTCCTCTATGACCAAAGATGAGAGCATTTTTCTCCAGATTTTTGAAGGGCATAATGACCTTTTGAAGGGCATTGCTTCTTCTCATTTCAGAGACATGGCCTATAATCCATAAGTTTCTACTACTATCCATCAAGCCAAATCCAATGTATAGATGAGTTTTATTTTACCTGTTATAGCGGAGAATGGAATCTACTTCTGGGTGTAGAGGTGACACACACCTCTAATCCCAGCACACAGGAGACAGAGGCAGGCAGATCTCTGAGTTCAAGGCCAACCTGGTCTATAGAGTTTCAGAACAGTAAGGGCTGCACAGAAAAACACTGCCTCAAAAAATAAAATAATAAAGAGTTAATCCAGTAGGGAGAGTCAGGAACCTGGCTAGGGAACAGTGAACTTGCCTTCTAGGGGTAGCCCCCTAGCTAGGCTCCTGACCTGCTCTTCTAAACTCCCTAGTACTCTGGTCTACTTTATTCCTTCTCCAAGATTCTGCTCCTGCTGCCACATGACTGACGTCCAAGCTCACCATCTCATTTCCCCCTTACATTCCTCCTCTGAGAAGCTTCAAGGTTCAGTTTGCCTACCCTTAGGTTTTTCTTCTGAACACAAATAAAGTGTCTTTGAGTCCATTCTTGAATTCTTTTACTAATGTAACTAAGAGCCCCAAGAGGGGGCCTCCATTTTTCTAGGATCATGTAGGGAGGACTCCTCTGGGATGCTCCCAAGTTTCCAGTAACACATCTTGAAAACAAGCCTGGTCCTGAACTTTCAATGGCATCCTTCCCTTAGGGAGGTTCTTTAGTTAGTTTATTTGCTCTGACCTAGACTTTCCACTGTGTATCACAGGCTGGTCTCTAATTCTTGCCACTTGATTCAGCTTTACAAGAAGGCTGAGCTTAAAGGTGTGCACCACAGCAGGCAGTACACTGAGGAATTGGATTTAGTTTGGTTTTGTGTCACTTGAAAAGAATATTGCTGTAGATTAATCCTCTTATATGCTGGAAGACTTGTCACTAGAACTGGTTTAATAAAACGTTGATTGGCCAGTAGCCAGGCAGAAAGTATAGGCAGTGCAAGCAGACAAAGGAGGATGGGAAGAGAATGGGCAGAGTCAGGAGTCACCACCTAAACACAAAAGCAGCAAGATGAGAATGCTGGATTGAGAAAAGTTATCCAGCCATGTGGCCAAACAGAGATAAGAAGTATGAGTTAATTTAAGGGTAAGAGCTAGTTAGTAATAAGCCTGAGCTATTGCCCGATCATTTATAATTAATATAAACCTCTGTGTAGTAATCTGGGAAGCAGCTGCTGGGTATTTGGAAAATGTTTATGAGAAAGAAAGTTCTGCCTACAGAAGCTGCCATTACAAACAAGAAAATATACTACAGCTTAAAAGTAATGGCAATTAGACTCTGACAAATTTTTGAAACAACCTAATCCATTGGCAACATAAAAAAAAAATCAAGAAATTTAACTTTTATAATCCACATGCCCAGCTTCTCTTTACACAGATTATACAGCAGGAATTGCAGGTAGCATGTACCAACTCTCCTTTACCATCCCTGTTCACAGTTTTCCAAGTCAGATCTATACCCACTAACAGGGAAGCAAGTCTTTTTCTGACCTGGACCAATGTGTTGTGCAGTGTAGTATAAATTCCCAGCCAGGCCTTAAGCACACCAGTACAATTCGGACCAAGCAGGTGAGTCTGCAGTTATGTGTTCCTTACTACATCACCTTTACTCTTTCTTGACTGCATATCTTCTCTGTGGACAGCTGAACTTGTGGTTCTTTTGAGGCCAAAGGTGCTCAATATCCAAAGGAAATAGTCCCAGCATTCAGGAGGCAGAGGCAGGAGGCTCTCTCTGACTGCAAGGCCACCCTGGTCTACAGAGATAGTTCCAGGACAACCAGGACTCCCCAGAGAAACCTTGTCTTGCAAAACAAAAACAAAGAAAGAAAAGAAAAAGAAATCCTGGTGTGTACATGTTAACCAGATGGAGCTGAGTAGCTGTCTCTCTGAGAAAGTTGGTGTGTCAATTTTCTCCATCATTTGTGGTACAGATTCCATTAATGGCAGTAAAGCCCAATGCTTGCTGTACACCCAGTACTGAAAAACTGTAAAGTTTATGTGTTCTGAAGTGGCCAAGTCTCTCTGACTAGAAAGCGGAAACGTGGTCAGTTGTTTCTGGAATCCACAGTATTTGTTCAAATTTATAGAATAAAAGTGGCATGAAGGTAGAATTGGATCTTTGTCTCTGCTCAACCATGGCACACAGTAGGGACTTTAAAAAGGAGAATAATGAATGAATAAAACTGCTTCCGAGCCTTCTCTAAGAATGTGGAAAAGAGAAAAAAAAGTCCTTTTCTTTATCTGATACAGGAGTCTCCCTTCCCCCTCCCCATGAGTCAGAGAATGCACGTAAAATGGCAATCTGTGCCAAAGACTGTGGGAAGATGCATATGAGCAGTGTAAATGTGATGGAGCCTTTACTTTAGGTTGACATGGATGTCCTGGGCAATTAAGCTGCAGAATCTCATAATGAATTGACTCCAGAAGCAGGGAGAGCCGAGTCACCCTTATCACCAGGAGACACATTAAAAATCTGTGAATAGAAGGCTTGGCTGAGGACATGTGTCTGGAACCTTATACAAAAGAGCTGTGAACTCACTTTTCAAGTGGCCCCTGGGAGTGGTAAATAACTAGAAGGCTTATTTAAAGGTAGAATCTTCTGGAAGCTAGAGATGACTCACAGAAAGCCAATATAAGAAAGAACCAGCAACAGAGTTCAATGATTCTCCAATATTATCTCTCAAAAAGAGGAAAAGCAAAAGCATGAGGCATTTGGCAACAGGGAAGAAGAGAGGAACAGCAATGGAGGATTGTGATCGGAGAACATTATGTATGTTTATATAACATATAAGTAAGTTTCCATGCCTTTAAGATTTCAAAAAATAATTGATTTTAAAAATAACAAACACCTATCATATTCAAATTACTTGAGCCTTTATATTTTCTTAATGAAGAAAACAGGCATCAGAAAGAGTTCAGCAACTAGCAGGAAATTACATTTTTGATTACTTAGTATGCCCTCTGGTAGCCACCTTGAATCTAAGATATAAAGGGGTAAGGATGATTATTTTTACGGTGACTCATCTGTCTCCTTCACCCTCTTAGTAAATGTCCTCTGAAATATTCAGAGTTGGTAGAGAGTGCCCTAGTGATGGGCACTTCTCATTTGTATATCAGGACAACCAGGGATCCACAATGCCTCTTTCTGTGTAATGTAGCACAGCATCATGCTCATTGAGGCATACAACCAGAATGTGTCAGTTTGGAGATGAAAAAGACTCTCCCATCTCTGGCAAGATATTTTTTACACAAAAACTACAGCTATTTCCAATATATGGGCTGCTTATATACCCAAGGGAAGCAGCTTCATCTTGTAATAAATACGTTATTGCTCAGAGCCAGTTTGATCTGCCCACTTTTTAAAGGATAATGTTTTTTTTTTTCAGCTGTTGAAAATCTAGGAAATTTGTGATCAGATATTCCCTAATGTGGAAAGCTCCAACTACTTCACTTTAATCTCACTGATACCATGCTGCTGGGAGGGAGGAGTATCAGGTTCTGCTTCTTCTATAAATAAAATCCTTGTTTTTAAATTAAAAAAAAAAGAAGAGATAGACTTTGAATTTGCTATCATTTGTGGTTGACTCCGGTTACTTGAGTAGGTGATTGTAAAGGGCCAGGTGGTGTTTATGCAGATGACTGAGCACGTTACAATGTGTTCTTCCTTTTGGATAAAACATTAGTGTATCAGATGTGACAAATCAGATGTTCATCTTCCACACTTCCGCATTATTTTACATTGAGAATTAGATGGTGTGCTGGCTTAGCTCTTTGACTCTACTTTTTTTTCCTGGAAACTAAGTTTATAAATAAAGTTCCCTCCACACTCTGCATATTCATAGTCTCTCAGAATAGCTAACTGTCTAGGCAGCGTGATAATTATAGCCCTACCTATCTTGCATGTATAAAAGAAAAAAAGAAAGAAAATAGCATTCTGAGGTAACCAAAAGCACACCATTCATGTGCTGTAACAGCATTTAACATACTATCCATTCCTACGGGTGTCAGGGGAAAGCACAGACTCCTTGTAAACATCATCAGATGAAGCACCTGGGTCTCCAGTGTCCAATCAGGAAATCAGCATCTGCCAAACTCTGAAATGCAAGGCTCAAAGAAAATTTTTTTTTTTCAAATCCAACGGCGTGTCTGTGTAAGTACAAATGTTATAAATAAAACTTTAAATGATCCCCCAAATGATTTTAAGTACCAGATAACATTCCCATCTACAGGACCTTCTGGAATCTCATTCCCAGTCACCGTGACCACACACTCAGCCCACTCAGGCTCCCACCATCTCTGCTCCACAGTGCTGAGATTCCAATCCCAGGAAAGACAGATGCTCCCAGATTTCCAACAAGAGTTACTGAAAACTGCTCTATCTATGACATCTTTATGGTGCGCGTTGAAAGCTTAGTTTGTCACCAGTGAGACACTACTAGAGAAAAGCATGTGACAAACACATTGTGTAAATATTCACACCAAGTTTCCTTCATCTGCAGATCAACATATGACCTTTTCCCACAGACAGCAGAGGAGATGTAAGGCCATGGAAGGACTGTAAGCAATCTGTTGTAGAATTTTGGAGGGTAGACAGAGTGAAGGAAGATGAGATTGTTGCTGAGTCCTAGGGTCCAGATATGACCAAGGATGTAAGGAGGAGACAGAGAACCAATGAATAATGATAGCATTTCAGCCCTCTGAGGGGTGTGGTGGTTTGAAAGAAAATGGCCCCCACAGGGAGTGGTACTCTTAGAAGGTGTGGCCTTGTTGGAGAAAATACATCACTGTGGGGTGGGCTTTGAGGTCTCTTTTGCTCAAGCTTCCCTTGGGGTGACTATGAGTCAACTTCCTGTTGCCTACAAGAAGTAGCACCCTCAGCTACAGCACATCTGCCTGCACGTCGACATGTTCCCTGTCAGGGTGATGATGGACTCAAACTCTAAGTGAGCCACCCCAATTAAATGTGGTTTTTTTATATGAATTTCTGTGGTCATGGTGTCTCCTGCAGTAGAAACTCTAAGAGAGATGGTGACACCCAGTGTGGCTACTCTTGCTTGTCAACATGACTGGATCTGCAAACTACCAAAGGTGTGGGTCACCAGACAGACAGTCCTGGGAATGAGTTTCTTGATCATAGTTAAAGTGAGAAGACCACCCTAATGCAGGAGTCACCTTCTGGGGCAGCCCAGGCAGAGAGAAGGGCTTCTTCTTGCTGCCTCTCTGCCTTCTGTCTCACTGTTAAGTCCCCAACTTGCTGCTGTCACTGCCCTTTACCCTGCTGATAGGAGGATCCAACTTTGGACTTCCAAACTGGACCAAACCAATGGCTCCCCAGGAATTCTTCAGGCCTTCAAAACTAGATTAGGATGGCTGAGAGATCCAAACTTTCAGACTGAGAAGCTATTGGATTCTTGTCCTCTATAAGACATGATTGTAGACCACCCAGGCTGTATTGTGTAAGCCAATCTAATAAATCCCCTTTTAATATATCTTTTCATTTTCTCTGCTCTGTTCCTCAAGAAAACCTTAAATAATACATGGGGCCACTTATTTTACTATTTAATAATAGTTTATTGTATGACAAAACTTTCCTTAAGGAGACACAACATACACTTCTAGTCAATCCAGTTAGGGAACCCATGACAGACAATAGTATCTGTGGTGGATTAGATAAGAATGGCCCCCATAGGCCCAGGTATTTGAATGTCAGGAGATGTGGACTTGTTGAAGTAGATGTGGCCTTACTGGAGGATGTGTGTCACTGGATGTCGAGACATCATGACCATTACAAGTCTTATAAAGAAAAACATTTCACTGGGAATATCTTAAAGTTTCAGAGAAACCCTGTCTCAGAACAAAACAACAACAAAGAATTCATAAGAGAATCTGAGTGGTAATAACTCAATCTGCCAGGAGCCTGACCCCAGCTCTTCCCAGTTCCCACCAGCTCCCCAAATAGCAGCACCAACTGGGAACTGAATGCTCAACACAAAAGCCTGTAGGGAGCATTTCATGTTCTAACCATAACAGTAGAAAAGTTCTATCCACTTCCTCTGCTCAGATTTCACAAGGTTTCTGCAAGCTGGGTGCTGAGCATCATGTCTGCCTTTCTAGAACAGGGAGAATTGGTGCTAAAAGTTCCTGTGAGGGTATCATGTCCCAGTCCTGTCTGTGAAACATCTAAGACTTATCTAGATCTGGAGTAAGGAGTCTGGAGATCTACCTTTCTGTCTCTTTTACCCACTGGTATCAAGGCTGCCCTAAGAGGATATCAATTTCCACACTCTTTAAGCATCCACAGGAAAGTGGGGGCACCCATAGCCCCAGTTTTCTAGCAAAGCAGTGTGGGTACTAGATTGTGGGGAGCAGAAGTATTGACTGAATGTGTGTTGTTGGCACGGAGGACCTCAAAGCCTTAGTGTCATGGACATTGCAAAGCCTTTCCTCGGTTAAGCTGAAGGAATGGCAAAGCTTTCTTCACATCCAAGTACCAGGGTTGATGGATTAGTGACCAGTGTGTGCACAAACTTCCATCTCCAGCTTCCTCCTCCCACATGACTGCAGGCTGAGACTGTTACCCTGCAAAGACCCACACACACAACAAGCCTACCTAAGGCCTCCACTCTGTGAGTGATCATGTGATACCCCCATCATAGCTTTTCTACATACCTGTTTCTATGTCTGTCTTTTCTTCATTCCCTCATCATACCAGACCAGTTTCCATACATACAGGTCACGGAGATGGATGTTAGAATAAAACTCTCTGAGAATCAGCATGGTAAACAATGGAAAAAGGAACATAGAGAAGCAAACAGTGGCGTGGCGTTGGCACCATATTGTACCAACTTTTTGTAAAAGTTTTAAAATATCAAACTGCCAATTACATTGATTTGTTGCTGCAGAATCATCTATGAATATAATTAATCATTTAATTAAATACTCATCCTCTGAGACTAGCAATATGGTAGGCTGAAATATTATGGGCCCTCTCCCTCGCCCAAGACACACAATTAACAGTAACTTAGCGCCAAATAAATGAACAAGAATCTAATGACAGCAACGTTCAAAAGAGGAGGAGCCTGAAAGTTCGCCTTGAAATCTAGGTCTGTTGCTTTGCACTTCTTCTGAATACACATGCAATCCACGGAAGGCAACACAGCAAAGCTTGGAGAATTTCTCTACAGTAGCTACCAGAAATAAAAAGTGCCATGGTCTGAAAGCCAAAACAACACGAGAAAGTCTTTAAACACTCTACTGACCTTGGAACCAAACCAAGGGAAACCGAGTCAGAGTGAAGGAAAAAGAGAGAGGGAGAGAGAAAAAGATGGACTATAGAGATCAATAATGAAAATGGTGACATCACCATAAAACTTCCAGGCTATAAAAAGATTGTGAGGAAATACCACAAAATAATTCATTGCGTATACATTTGATGAATGAAATTAAGTAATTCATCAAAAGTTACTAACAAACAAAATGTAATCAAGAGAGATCCGTAGATTAACTCCTATTGAGCAACATCCTATCGAGCAACTAAAAATCTACAGAATAAGTAAAACAACTAAAAGATTTCCAATAAAACAAATTCCAAAACCAGATGGTAGACTTGAAAAGTTTTATTCCTTGAAATTTCCATACATGTATACCATTTATCATTATTAGAGTTACTCCTCTCAGAAACCCCCTCCCATCACATCTCTCTTCCAATTTCACATTCTCTTTTCATGGACACTTAGCTCTTCATGTTGTCTGTGTGTTCATGGGTGTAGGGATATCCGATAAGCCCAGGCAGTTACCAGAGGCAACTGTCCTGATGAACACTGACTCTCCCCGTCTGCAGTATTCAGTTGTCAAAGCTCCTGAATTTTGACTGGCTCCATCTTTTACAGGCAACCAAAGCTGCCATTCAGTTCATGAGTACTAATAAAATAACAAGAACTTATTTCTAATCAATTTCTGAAGCCAATCAGACAATGCTGCCAAAAAAAAACTGCTGACCAAGATCCCTTATGATCATAGATCTAAAAATGTTCAACAAAACATTTGCAAATCAAACTTTTGTTATATATGGAATAATACATTACAGTTCATAGGGATTCTCTCAGAAAAGAAAGGTGTTTTCTCACATAAAAAACAATCAGTGTGATCTACTGCAATACAAACCAAACAAAAAAAACGCCACATGATTGTACCAAATGATGCATAAAAAAATTAATGTTCATTTATGACTTGTGTAATGAAAGGAAGAAACCTCTCTGCAAAATAAAAACAGAAAAATCTCCTCTCCCTAGTGTAGTGAAAGGTACATAAGAGGCATCCAGACAAGATTGCACATGTCTATAATCCCTCTGTGCAGGAGGGAGTAAGAGTTGGAGACCAGCCTATGCTTTATGAATCCTCCTCTGAAAAAAACTAAATATACATTAAATAATAAAATTTAGGGACTCATATTACTCAATATTAAGTTATGTTTTTCTGCACTACCAAATGAGAAACTGGTAAGAGATTAAAAAACTAAACACATAGAATATTCAGAAACATAGCCACATGAATCTAGTTGGTCAATTTTTGACATATGTGTGATGTAGGATGTCCTTCTGTGTACTATGAATATCATTGGATAATAAAGGAACTGTTTTGACCTATGGAAGGAAGGCATCTTAGAAGCAGATGGAAGGAGGGCAGAGTCAGATTCAGAGACGTCATCTTGTTGCCCAAGAATCAACATGTAAAAGTAACCCAGGTGAACTACAGGCCATGTGGCAGGACAGATTAATAAAAATGGGTTGAGTTAAGATGCAAGAGCTAGCTAGCAAAATGCCTGAGCCATAGGCATGCAATTAATATAAGTTTCTGTGTGTTTCTGTGGGTCTGTGGGTCTGCAGATCTGAACTATGTGCCACACAGGCCAGAAACCTCCATTACAAATGGCACCCAATGTGGATTACTCACATCCACATAAAGCCTGAGAATGCTTTAAAAGGCTTCTTGATCACTCTTTATACAGACAAAAGGGGAACAGAGTCAAAGACAGAATCTTAGTAATGGTGTTTTCTTGGTCAGCTCTGTTTGATGGCAGTGAACAGAGATGCAGCTCCTTTAAGAGACGCTTCCAGACTCAGCCTTAGTAGAAAACATTATGTGGTTCTTTAAGATGCGTAATGTAGGATGTCTTTCTGTATGCTATGAATATCACTGGATAATAAAAGAACTGTTTTGACCGATGGAAGGCATCTTAGAAGCAGACGGAAGGAGGACAGAGTCAGGTTCAGAGATACCATCCAGTTGCCCAAGAATCAACAAGTAAAAGTTGATCTAATGTCTTGATCCATTAACTGTAATGGAGTTCATGAGCAGTGGATGGCAGTGCTCTACTTGGTGACAGTATGGACCCTAAGATTCCCCAGAATTGGGTGGTAAAAAGCTCCACAATATTTAATACTGCTTCTCAGAATTGTAAAGATAAATGTGGCTCTGGCACCTCCACCATGTTGAAAAGCCCAGTTGAGCAGATCAAATCAGTGCTTTATAGTCCAGCATTTTTAAAGTTCTTCTGGTTAGAAAAATGATTAAGGATATGCAATAAAAACAGATTCAGATGGAGAAAACCTCTATAAATGGGTTATAAAGTGTATAGAATATATATAGGCTACAGAGAGAAAAGAAAAAGGGTAGATAATGTCTTTTAAAAAGAGAAATAGAATAATAAAAATATAATAAGCCATGTAATGATGGAAAATACACAGAGTCTGGATTATGGTTATTGTGTTTTCTTTTAATTTTTTAACTGTTAACAAGCTAATTGAAGAAAGACAATTGATTGCAAAGGCTGCTAAGTTTAAAAAAAAACATATATTTTAAAGGTATCTTGACTTTGAAATTTAATTCTAAGGATATGTTGCTTTAGAAAAGAAAGTCTGCTTTTCTTTCCACAGAAGATGAGAACCTATGGATTGCTTCCAGGCTATTATGGTTTGGTCAATTAAGACCACCTGAAAAAAAATCTTTGATGGGAAGAGATGCCCACATCAGCTTCAAGGCTGCCAGCTAAGATGATTCAGCCTCAGGACTCCCATAAGATTGCCAGTGCCCCTCAATCAGCAGGAATTAGTAATGGAAAGCTACACCCAAATCTTTAAAATATTATTTATAAATGTTTGTTTTCATTAAAATGGTTAATGGTCATACTCAATCTCTTTCTAAGGAAAAGGGGGAGATATAATATAGGAATATTTTTAAAAGATTATTGAATTTACTTTAATCCAAAAAACAGCTGCTAATCTCAAAATATTTAAAATTGGTATGGATTTTGGTTTATTGATGCAAATTTAAGGTTAATTTTGTTATACTGTGTGTATATTTCTACTCTTGTTTAAGGTATTATATTTATGTAAGCCCTTTAAAATTGTAATGTATAATTAATAAAGGCATATTAATAGTCATCTATGATAACCAAAGTTATAGTCATGTTAGGTTTTTTATGTACACAAAGATATATTTCAATTAAGTAGGCAATCTTTAAATATTCCAAAGACCTACAGAATATGGCATTTAAATTATTTTAAGAAATTAGATTTTTCTGGACAGTGAGATAGGTCTGTTCCTAACAGCACCAATCTACTTCAAAAGAATGATGGGCACTGAAGAAATTCCATACAGAATTTATTTTCTTTGTGGTAAAGATTAGCCATTGGATAAGAAGCTGTTCTTTCTTCAACTGCTTGACAGAATACTGTATAAACTGGGCATGCAGGTTCCATAGGAAACTAACCTCTGCACTTTAACAAAACAAGCCAAAGGTCCTTCAGGTTCTTGCTTCGCAGAGAAAACTGTCAGACATTCTTCAGGACTCAAGGAGAAGTGACTGATGAACTATGCCAGAATAGGCAGAGCCGTCCTTCAGATTTCCTGCTTCACTAAAAAGGTATGGTAGAGACACTGGGCCTGTAGGCTGAAGATGGATGCCTCACCAAAGGAACTTTGGCTGACTGTCCAGACAGACAAGTGTCATCTCTGTCATTTCTAGATTTTGGAAGTTGTTTGAACATCCTGTTTATTTGGGTAATATATCCTTCTGTGGTCTTTGTTGTAGTTGAAGATTAGATAGTTAGAAGTATAGTTTCTCTTAGTTATAATAAAAAATATATTAGATATGAAACTTTAGGCTCAAAGGATATGGTAGATGATAAAATATTTTATTGATTTTGTTAAATACAAATAGACTACCTATTGTAACTAATTCTTGCTTGATAACTATTTTATATATGTAATTTTACTGTGTTAAAATCAAAACCTTCCTTTTTGATTAGAAAGAAAAGGGGAAATGATGTGGCAATGTCTTTCTGTGTGCTTGATCCACAGCACTTCACAAACCAGGAATAGAACCATGCCTATCATCTCAGCATGTTAGGGATAATGAGATAGGCGTACCAAAGTCTAAGGTTGTCCTTGGTCATACAGGCATTACACATACACACAAACACACACACATACATACACACACACACATACACACACACACACACACACACACACACACACAGAGGGACTTCACCAAAGAAAAAAATATATGAATACCAAATCAAAACACAAACATTAGCATTAAACATTTTGGAAGCGAATTAAAGCCACAGTGAGATAACACCGTACATCTGTTATCACTGGAGAGGCTCCTAGAGAAAGTCCAACACAAGGCCTGCCAGGCTGGGGACCTCAGCAAGACCTGTCTCCAGGTAAAATGAAGCAAAAACAAAATCAGGATAGGAGAAACTGGCTACATGGCTGAGTGAGTAGAGACATTTGCAAAAGACGGACCTGACAGCCTGAGTGTGAACTCCAGATCTTAGAAGGTGGCAGGAGAGAGCTAACTCCTTCTCAAGACAAAAGAGAAATAAAATAAGGTGTAAGTGCTGAGAAGGCTTAGCAGTGAAGAGCACTTGCTACTCTTACAGGGGTGATACACAGACACACATGCAGGCAAATCACACGTGCACATTAATTGATCAATTAATTAAAACATTTTAAGTAAATAAAATGTAAAAGCAGGGGTTGGGGACATGGCTCTGTAGTAGTGACTACCTTATATATGTGAAGCCTTAGGTTCAGCTCCTAGTATAAAAAAGAAAAGAAAATGAACACCCATGGGCAAACAATGTAGAGTGGCTATCACAGAGCAACCAGTACTCATCCACTGATAGTAGAAATGGAATAAGCAGAGGCTGGAAAGCCCTCACCCCAAAACGTGATGGCCTGAGCTCATAGTCAAAGCACCTATGACAAAAACCATCCATGGTAACTCGGTGCCATGAACCTCAGCGCTGGGAGATACACAGGCAGATCCTGGAAGCTCTCTGGCCAGCCTTCTAGTCCAATTGGTGACTCCAGGTTCACTGAGGGACCCTGTGTCAAAATATAAGGACAATGATTGGAAATGTCAGGCATTGACTTCTGGCATGAACAGCTATGCATTCATGTACAAACCAAAGGAAAGGGGGGGAAAGAGAGAGGGAGGAGGGAAAGAGGGAGGGGGAGGGATAGAGGGAGGGAGGGAGGGAGGGAGGGAGGGAGGGAGGGAGGGAGGGAGGGAGGGAGGGAAGTAATATGGTGTGGTCACTCTGGGAAGTTGTCTATTTTCTCTTTTGAGACAGGGTCTCTCTACGCACCCATGGTAGTCCTAGAGCTGGATATGGAGACCAGCCTGGCTTCACAGAGATCTACCTTCTCTGACTTCTGAGTGCTGGTATTAGAGACCTGTGTCACCACACAGTTTCTTATAAAAAGAAAGCTGTGCTGACCATAGGGTCCATCTGTCCTGTGTCTAGGTAGCCATCCTGGAGAAAAGAAAAACTACATTCTCAGAAAAATCTACACACAGATGTTTATAAAGACTGATTGTTAAACGTGGGGCTCAGCAGAAGGAAGCTGTCTTGCCCACAGTTATGCCTGCCTCCTGGAGAAAGTTCTACCCAGTGACAGGCCCAGGGAATCCAAGGTCTTAGTCTCTGCTTCAAAATATACAATTTGATGTGGGCACGTTAGCATACCACCAGTCCAGTTAAGTCATCTGTTATTGCTAAGGTCCTGCTCTACTTTCCAGGGGCAGATCCGCCCTCCCCTCACCCTACTCCGGGATTCCTGCTTGGTGAGACAGTCTTCTTCCCAGTTCTGATGAGCATGTGTGCACACTCACAAGACCTAATACACGTTCATGAGCCTGCAGCCCAGTCCACTGCAAGTTGATGATCCCTAAAAAGCTATATAGGAAAAAATCTCAAAATACAAAGTCTGTCCACAAGACCTAAACTTCCAGGAGTGAGACAGAGTTAGAGGTGAATTAGCAAAACTTCTGTGTTTGTTTTCAGAACAGATTACACATCAAAATGCATAGAAGAGATCCCCCCTCAAATTTTTTGTTTTAAAACTTTGTTTAGTTCCCATTTTTAGTGCTTTCCCACTGAAATGCTTTAGTGTCATTTTTGTCTGGAGTATAACTTAAGCTGTGGAAGCCTGAGGGAAAGGGTAGAAAGGATAAAGGCTAAGGCTGAAGGACAGGCTTGGGCTAGCAGGGAGAGGTGGCTCTGCAGTCAGCCAGAGGCTGTGTCAGGAACTGCCATCTGCTCCCAGGAATGGGCTATTTCAGTGATGTTCCCAAGCTTAATGTTGAAAACACAAGACAGTGTCACCAGATGAGGTCTGGATTAAACAAAAATTTTGTGTCTACTAAACCTGATCTACCACCTGGTCTAATGACTGAAGCAAAATGAAGCAAAAAATGAAAGTCCAGCCTGGCTTTCAGTGTCCTGTATCCAGAAAAATAAACTCACAAAAGAAAACAGGAGTTTTACATGGTAGATTGATGCCTTCAGTTAACAAATGATAAATGCTCAGTGCTTAATGGAAACAGGAGAAAGCAAAGATGGAATTGGGTGATTCCAGTCAGAATATGGCCATGATGCACTAAAGAACACTGGGTAAATATCGCCTAGAAGAAGTATTTACTCATTAAATTTTAAAAGCAGTGGGTACCATGATTCTGACGGAAAGAATATGAAGATGTTGTAACAGACAAAAACATTGCCCCGGTGTAGAGTTCTAAGGAGGACATGAGACGATTGCTTGAGATGAACCTTTACTGGAACATTTGCTAAAATGCAACCCCTCAAAAAAACTGCTGTTAGAAAGCTGGGCTGGGGCTGGAGAGATGGTTTGGCAGGTTAGAGCACTGGCTGCTCTTCTGGAGGATCAAACGCCCAAATGGTGCACAGGCATACAGCCAGGAAAACGCCCATGCACATAAAATGAGGAATTTCTTTTAGATCTGGAGTGAAGGCACACCTTTTTAATTCCAGCACTGAGGGGGTGGAAATGTGAGGGGCCTTGGCCAATCATCCTTACCTAAACGTTGAGCTTTAGCCAGTGAGAAATCCTGTCTCAAAAGCAAGGTGATGCCTAGATATGGTAAGATGGGCCATTAATCTCAGCACTCTGAAGACAGGCAGACCTATATGAGTTTGAGACCAGTCTACATGGTATATGGTCTACACAGTGAGCTACAGGCCAATTTAAGCTAGATGGTAAGACCCTGTCTCAAAATAAAATGAGGTGGAAGCTGATGAGGAGGCTCAGTGGCTAAGCATTGGTTCTTGCAGACCATCTAGGTTCAGTACGCAGCAACCACAGAGAGAAGCTCAAAACCATTTGTAACTCCAGTTCCAAGGAATTTAATGCCCTCCTCTGGCTTCTGTGGCCATTGCATTGTACCTGGTACAGATGCATCCAAGCAGGCGCGCGCGCACACACACACACAAACCAATAAATAAAAATAAATAATTGTAATAATAAATTATAACAAATAAATAAAAGTAGTTGCTCCTGAAAAATGATACTTGAGGTTGGCCTCTTCCCTTCACAGATAGATACACACCTATGCCAACACTACACACCTGCACAAACACTGCACACCTATGCCAACACTACACACCTGCACAAATACTACATACATACACCAACACTGAACACATATACAAACACTGTACAACTACACAAACACTACACACATACACAAACACTGCACACCTATACCAACACTACACACCTGCACAAACACTGCTAACCTACACAAACATGGCACACCTACACCAAAACTGCATACCTACACAAACACTGCACACTACACACATACACAAACATTACACATCTAAAAAAGTGCTTTGCACACGAAAGCAGCTAAAATGGAAGCTCAGAGGTTTGAAAGCTTAATACATTTTCATGCAGTAAATAAACAAATTAACTGAAAATGTGATTACCCTCCAAAATGAGGTAGGGTTTAGGAGAACTGCTAATGTCTGTCAATAATTATGAAAAGCTGTGGTTTTAGCCTCTCTTGAAGCTGACCTGGTAGCCTGCAAGGCTCTGAGGCTCCCATAACAGAAACGAGACTCCCAGTCACCATCAACAGAGCAGCATCACTTTGCTTCTGTGACTCTTGCCCTCCAAGCAGAAGGGCCCAGGTGGATCTCACACCTGCAGTAGGTTTGTGTCCCAGTGGAGGAACACTGAGGGTCACACAGCCCAAGTCCTTTATAATGGGCACTAGCAGACTGGGCTGAATGCTGTTCCATAGGAAGACACAGTGTGACACCCCAACCCTAAAAAGATGATACATACCAAAAGAACAGAGTTGGTAACTCCTGGGAAGATATTTCAAAATGCAGAAGTCCACTGAGGCATGGTGGAGGACAGAATGAGCATGTGGGAAAATAAGAATTAAGATGGAGGGCATAAGAAAGCAGGCTAAGAAACAGCTTTCTACCAAAAAAGGCAGCAAAGACGTACTGTATGACCTGAAGTTCTGAACACTTGAAATGGAGACTGAGAATAAAGAGGCAGGTAACAAAAGCAAAAGTAACCCTTCTGAGCCTGGTATGTGCAGCTGCATAATCGTATCACCTTCAACGCAGTTCTTTGTAACAATGTACTGTTCTACAATGTTTCCTGGTCAGGAATCTGGAAGTGGCTTTCACAGCCTGTTCTGGTTCAGGATCTTCCAGAAGGTCACAGACTAGTTATTGGCGGCTACAGTCAGCCCATTGCTTGCCCAGAAATGGACTACTTTTCAAACTGGTCCTGTTCTCTAAAGCCATGAGTGGACCATTAGCTTTGGGACTTAGTGGGCCTTATATTCTTCTCCCTTAGGCCTTGTGGTCCTCTGGGTATGCAAGCTGACTTCGCCCAGAGCAGATCATGTGATCCAACAAGAGAGATTGAAGAAGAAACCACAATACTAAATGCTTTCTAATGCAACAAGTCAGTGACCCCTGGTCACCCTCAGGAGAATTAAGCTCTAAAAAGGGTAGAATATGAATAGCTTCAAGTCGCTACATACTTTTTAAATTTGAGCACCTGTCAAACTGGCTACAGAGAGCATCAGAAATGAGCAACAAGTGATGTTTGTAAGACAGGCTATAGGAAGAGAAGAATACACTCAAGCTGCAAATTCCCATGTTTTTTTGTTAGAACTTATCTTTGTGCTATTTCAGACCTCATTATTCTGTCACCAGGACCAAGCTCTTTGACTCCATAGAAAAGTGTGCTTGTTTCTGTCTTAGCCTGATTAGAACGGTGGTTCTCAACCTGTGGGTTGCAACTCCTTTCACATTGCATGTCAGATATATTTATATTGCAATTCATAACAGTATCAAAATTATAGTTTTGAACTCGTAACAAAATAATCTTACAGCTGGAATGTGAGGAGCTCTATTAAGCAGTCACAGCATTAGGAAGGTTGAGAACCTCTGGATTAGTAGCAACATCCACAGCTCCGCTTCCCAGGCAGAGGAGACACATCCACCCAGATGCTGAGGAAGAAACTGTGTCACTCTCTATCCAGTTTCACAATCTTGAGGCTTACTCAGCCCATTTCATGGGGTTCTTGTGGTGGAGCAGAAGAACCAACGAAGCTATTGGCAAAACTCAAATTTTCTCTACCAATGCACACCTTTCCAGCCTTTACCTCTCACCAAGCGGCACCATGGCACTCAGAATGACAGTTATGCAGCTGGCTGAGGCTGTGTGTTCAATGAAAAAGGCAAAGTCAAGGGTACCAGGCAAGAGCTGGAGGTGGAGAGCCACAGTCACCAGATGAGAATGGGTATTGTGGGGATGGTGAACATCTCCAAGGGAGCCTTTTTGGACTCTAAAGAAAAGAGGTTCAGAATCAAACTAAGGGTAAAAAATAATAATAATCGAAAAGCGGGGAGAATACACACAGAGAAGAAGGGAATCTGTCAAGAGGGGCAGAGCAAACATTCAGAAAAGTGGAAGAAGTAAATAATGGTTGTCCCCGAAGCCAAAGGAAAGACATTTTCAGAAAACCGGAGGAAGGGTGAGAATGTCAAATGCCTCAGAGAGGCGTCCACAGGATCCAGAAATTGGGTCTATTTCCCGTGGTGATGGCAAACGGATAGTTTTAGAAATAAGTGCTCTGGCTGTAAAGAAAGCTGTGGGCCCAGCCACAGTTAAGAGAGAAGTTCACGGCTGGTAGACACCTGCCTGCCTGACCCCCTGAGCTAAGGCAGAAGGACAGTGAATCATTATGTCCAGTCTGTTCTTGATTCACAGGCATCCAAAACTATTCAACCTTCACTGGCAGCTTTATTTTTTAAAACAACTAGCATTATTTTCAAGAAAAGTAAATACATACCAAGTAGCTTACAGACTTGTTCCCATCTAAATCTATACTGTAGCCTAATGAACCCTTACAAATATATGATTTTTATCCCCTTCAATTTCTCTTAATTCTAGAAAATTTATAATGACAAAACCAGTTTTTGTCAACACATTTTATTCCTATATTTTGCTGGATTCTGAGGTTGTTCAGTTTAGATCGTGAATCTCTACTGCCCGCTATGGTCCCTAGAAGTCAAGTGAGGGAGCCTTAAATTGTGCCATTTTTTTTCTAGGGTATGATAACCCCCAACAACTACATACCAATTTTCCAGCTAATGAAATGGATATTCTATTCTTTCTAAAATAAAGAATAAGGTGATGGTAATACATTGTTTGTAATCTAACAAATAAATATTGCCTAAAGATCAGAGGACAGAGCCAGCCACAGAGTTAGATCAAGCAGTGGTGGCACATGCCTTTAATCCCAGTACTAGGAAGGTTGAATAGAAAGTGATATGGATGGGGAGAGAAAGGAATATAAGGCTGGAGAAGACAGGAGCTCTGCCTTGTGCCTTCCTGGCTCTCACATTCTCTTCCCCCTTCATTTCCAGCTGAGGACTCAAAGCAGTCAGTCTGAGGATTCAGCAGTGGTGAGAAGTTTCTCTAGTGGCTTGTTCCTCTGCTTCTCTGATCTTTAAGCATTTACCCCAATGTCTAGTTCTTGGATTTTATTAGAACATCAATTAGGATTCCTGCAATATCTGGTACCGAACATGGGATATGAACCCACAGCCCTTAGATTTAGAGTCTCATGTTCTACAGAGCAATATGTCACCACATAAGGCCTTGGAATATCTGTAGCTCCAGGATGTCAGCTTTGCAGTCTCTATAAGGCAACCATCTGATTGTTTTGTGTGGTAACTTTTGTCTGCCTACTAAGGGACATGTTCTGGTTGTCAGAATTCAAGCCTCCCATTCTTCTCTCCCTGTTGTACTCGGAGACAAGACAATGAGCAGTGTGATGTGCCTTGTCCATAGGGATCCTCGTGTTCCTGGCTGGAACACCACTATTGCCAATGTTATTCCAAACTATTTCATTATCCATAAAATTAGTGTAAACACTAGAGGAATGAATGGACACAAAGACAAAACTTTGTGATGGTGCTTCTAAAACTCCAAACTCGCAAATGCCCTAAACCACAAGAACCTTATAAAAAATGATTATAAATTATATTTCCCAGTTACATAAGCTTCTGTATCCCTAGTCCCTGTGATTTGACAGGAGCAGTCATTTACCCAGAGCTCAAATGGTACACAAATCTCTCTCTCTCTCTCTCTCTCTCTCTCTCTCTCTCTCTCTCTCTCTCTCTCTCTCTTTCTCTCTCTCCTCTCTCTGCATTACTCATATGGAAAACAAAATCCAGAGTTATCAATTCTCCTGCAAGACATGCAGGTCTAGGCTTGTACAGCTATGATTTCTGCTAACTGGCCGCCGCCTAGTATTTTCACACCTCTCTTTGTACTAAATGGTTAGAACCGATCACTCTACCAGAAGCTGTCAGTGAGGCACCTTCATCTAAGACTCACAATTAAGACATGTAGCAATACAATTGAAACTTAAAATGTTATTTTCCTTGGTAAACTCTTGAAGAAATGCCATCCATCTGCCCTTTGTACAATTCCACACATATAAATGCCTGTTAAGATCACTAAAAAATGTTTTATACAATTTGTCATATGTAACCAGCACACTTCTGGACAATTCTTTGGATAATTAACTAGATATCTGGTAAGTATTTTAGAGTGCTCATCTAACTTGGCAAAAGCTGTTAGCCAAAGAAAACTTTGAGGCAGGGGAGAAAAACACACAGCTTCGCTAATAAATACTTCTCAGAAATACCAGCTCCCAATTTGCTGCTTGTACACAATGGGCCAGTTAGAACTTGCATGGTGATCCAATTTACCTCAGCTCTTGTTTGTAGTCTTCGTGGAACCGCTGTGTGAGCACAGTGGGGGCAGCTCCAGCGTATCCCCTGAGTCAATCAGTGGGCTTTTGTTTCCTGCTGGTCAAAAATATCAGGTGGCTTCAAGAGTCTAATTATCAATGAAAAATTAAATTCAATACAGAAATGTAGCCACAAGCACCTATCTCTTCACCCTACCTGTGCCCTGACCACCCCAGGCATGTGGTGGAGTATCAACTTACTCTTTATGATTTCAAAAAGATGGCAAGAAAAAAAAAAAAAGACTCTGACCTAGGGAAGTAAACAGAAGAATAAATTTTTACCTACATACCTTTCATGTTTCTTAGTGGAAAAACACGGTAATTACCATGAATGTTCTGGAAATTAGCAAACAGTAGGAGTTTCCTCTAAGAATTGCTAGGGCAGCATGGCTTCAGTCAAAATCCTGGCCATAGTGTCTATCTCAATTCAAAAGACAAAGAAATAAAAGAATCTTCTTCCTGGGACTGCCAATCATTTCAGTCTGCTTGGTAACATCGGCAATTCCCTTTTCTGGTGCAGGGAAAGCATCTTGCCGACCAGGGCTATGCCTTCTCCCTCCGATGAACTTAGTGCAGGCAGGAGAGACAGAGTGAGGTTGGAACCGCTAATAACTGGCACTTAATTCAAGCTTTCAGAGTAAATACAGGTTCCCTGCTTCATATTCTAAGTCAGAAATAGACCTTGATGCAGTCTCAGCTTTGCTGTCCTGAACACGGCAGCTAGTTTCCACACATGTTCTCTGCCGACCTCTGTCATCTAAAAAAAACCAAAAGAGTCCTTTACTAATAGATAATCAACTAAACTTATGGCGGGAGCAAAGATCTACTGTCTCAAAATAACTCACTCTCTGCAACCTCTCCTATGAGATACCCACCCTTCAGAAAAACAAACAAATGTCAAAAGAAAAAGAAAAATGAAGTAAAGCTTCCCCAGGTGCTTGTAGGAAAGAGCTCCGTATCACACATGTAGAGGGTCAATTCTCTCCTACTCTGTGAGTCCTAAGATAGTACTCAGGTTTACAGCAAGTGCCCTCACAACTGAGCATCTCACTAAGCACCCTCACCAACTGAGCCACCTCACTAAGCACCCTCACCACTGAGTCATTTCTCTGGTGGAGTTGTTTTTCTTATTGGGATGGTTATTAGCCCACAAATAATGACACAGAGACTTGTTATTAATTATGAAAGTTTGGCCATTAGTTTAGGCTTGTCCAGCTAGCTCTTAAAACTTAAATTAACCTACTTTTATTATCTGCATTCTTCCATGTGGCTCTGTTATCTCTACTCTGTACCATGTCTGACCTCTTCTGTGTCTTCCTGGTATAATCTATGTGCCTAGACTCCTCCTCTTCCTCTCTCTCCCCAGAAGTCTCGCCCAACCTCTCCTGCCTAGCTATTGTCCATTCAGCTCTTTATTACACCAATCACAGCAATACATCTTCACATAGTGTGCAAATATCCCACAACGTATCAACTCCATACACTAGTTTTAAATTTCATCATAAGTAATATGGTTGATTAACAGATACCACTGCAGAGTAAGGTATTCTTCCAAATGAAAGAATTGACACTGATATCAACCTTGGGTTAAATAGTTACAAAATTCAATTTTCTCTATAGGTTAAGAAGTATAAAGCGTCTTGAATAGGGACTGTAGAGATAGCTCAGCAGCTAAGAGCAAATTTTGCTCTTCCAGAGCATCCAGTATCCAGTACCAAGCAAGAGCAAGCCTGAAATCTTCGATTCAGGAGATCTGACATCTTCTGTTTTCTGTTGGCACCAGGCATGCACGTGATACACCTATACATATGAATAAACAAAATAAAATAAATAAAACAAAATAAATAAAATTTCAGGCCAGGTGTAGTGGCTCATGCCTTCATTCCCAGCACTTGGGAAGCAGAGGCAGATGGATCCATGAGTTCAAGGACAGGAGGCCATGTAGAGAGACCCTGTATGAAAAACCATAACAAATAAATAAATAAGTAAATACTCATGAAGGTACATTAGATAATAGACTATAAATCCCTCCAGTTTGGAAAGACAGTAATATGGTGCTTGTTTCAGTTTTTAAAAATCACAAAGAGTCAATAAACAGAATTTAAACTTGTCCAAAGGACTTAGGAAACTTGACAGAAAAATACAACAATTAAACAAAAAAAGATAATTTAAAAATATAAAAATGTGTGCATTTCCTTTTTTATGATTTAAATGAAATGTTCTATCTTTTCAGATATAGGAAAGCATAAATCTAACTTACTCATAAATTTTGAAAATAAAAACAGATTCTAGGAATACATTCTTAAAACTAATTAGAATATTATTTTGACAGTTATATAGCTAATGATTAGACAGTCTTTGAACACAGCATTTCTAGGAGAGATGAACACTTGTGGGTAGGTGCCTTTGACTTTACAGCCTTATGTAAACTTAGCTGACTTCTAATCTCTTTAGCATGCATGGAGGCATCAAAATCAGAAGCCATAACTCAATGGTCAATCCTTACAAACGGTCAACCTCCAATCAGTAAAAATAAAATAACTCAGTAAATAGTGATGTAAATTTGATTTTTAAAAATTCAGTTTATTTCAGACCATAGGCAGGAGAATGAGTGCTCCTCCTGTGTTGATATAGCTCTGATGAAGCACAAGTGGCTTTTTCTAGTCTCATTCTTTACGTGTCCTCAAGTAAAATAATCTACTCTGCTGTTAAAAGTACTAGAAAGAGTGAGGTGTGGTGGAAGTACATCTTTAATCCCACAACATACATATAAAGTCAAAACAAGCTTGGGCCAATCCTACTGGTGCGTGCCTTTAATTACTCGGGAGGCAGAGGCAGGAGGATTTCTGTGTTTAAACCCAGCCTGGTATACAAAGTGAGTTCCAGGCTAGAAAAACAAAACAAAAAAGTGCTACACACAGAGACACACCCACAGACACACACAAAATGTAGTACACATTAAAATTTTAACGACAGAGTTTTTCAAGTGAGATAGAAGATAGAAGTAAATGTGTTATGCAAATGTATCATCTCAGGTTTTCTGCTCTTCCAAACACTCACACACCCAGAACTTTCTGGAAAAGGAGCTGGACATGCTACTTAAAACTGCATCGTGCGTTTTATACCGTAAATTATTAAAGGACTTAATGCACGATGCAGTATAAAGAAAGCAGGCAGATTACAGAATAATTTAACGTTGCAAAGAAACAGAATAACTTGCAGGACATTAAACACTCCATTCTGACACAGAAATGCCTAAAGCTAAAGCAATTAAAGCTGCACAATATTGCCGGCTGACATGATGCATATGTAAATTTGTCACTCACCAGCAAAGGTCTGTTCCAATCACTGGGAATGTTCACAGCACAACCCATGTAGCACAAACTGCTTTAGTGAAGTCCTATAACACTAGCTTATCACATAGGTGTTTGATAATTATCCATAGTCAATTTTTGGCTTAATAAGAGTCCTCTGTGAAATGGACTTAAGATGGACGATTAGTTTTTGACATATTATGAATATGTGTGTTTAGTTCTTATAGATAAAATATAATTTTTAACATGCAAAGGAAATTGCATGTTAAAACTTGTAATTATGTTCCATTTGGTTATAATTCTTTTAGGGCCCCTCAAAAGGCCCTACCTTTGCTTATTGAATCTACTCTCCAGAAACAAAGTCTAGTGGTGCCATGTTGAATTCAGCCAGTGACCTGATTTATCCCAGCTTAGAAAGAGTGGTATTCTCCCACAGGAGGTGGGAGGGGAAACCAGTAATCCTCTAATGCACTGTTGCTATGGAACAGAAGACACCTGCTGAGATTTAAAGTCACAAAATACTCGGGTGGTTGAGAAAATGGGTAGACCTTCCCTCCACTGCCAACTCCTAAAGACTATCCTTGCCAGGACCCCAGGGTTATTCACCATTGCCAAAAAGCTCTGGACAGAACCTGAGCAGCAGCAGGCTATGAAGAAGCGAGACGTCCTTTAAAATCATCATAATACCATCAAAGCCCTTCAGTTAGCCTTTCAGATTATATGAACCAACAGTAAACTAGGTCCAAGGGGGCATTTAAAAATATCAAACATCACTGCATAATGGGATAATCAAAATGGTTGTTGAATGTTAATTCCTATATTTAAGACATTTCACCAATAAGATTAACTTTCCCAGGGCATCTCTCTCTAGCTCTCATGGTTTGTCTGTCTGGGAGGGGTCAGCTGTTTGCTTGTTTGCTTGCTTGTTTTTAGGGATTGGGTTCTGGCTCATAAGACTTCACAGCTCTATGGCTCTAATTTTTCTTACACGGACAATGTGTTCGGTTTTCTCATCTACTTCAGCAAACACGGACTTAGTCTCTAGCCTTGTGTTTGGGAGAGGTCATGGCTAATCACATATGCATGTGGTAAATAAACTGGACAGGAAGGTCCTGACCCACTAAGTGCTAGATGCTGTATATAGCTTTATATTAATAACCTAACCTAAGCACCCTGCCCAAAACCAAGTAGACGCCAATGCATTAGACACCTAAAGTTATATGCACGCTATAGTGAAGGGAAAACAGCCCACTGCTCTAGATTTTAGTCATGATAGCTCCCTTTCAAAATAAGAGTCTAGCAATGTGAGCTTTACTCAGCATCTCTGTAGGGCATCATGGGAATTTTTAAGTGTGTTTTGTAAGTCCTCAAAAGGAGAAAAACAGACAAGTGCTCTAAGAAAATCATACACTTATTAAATAGAGGTTGAACAGATGAAGAATGCGAATCAGGAGAGTAAACAGCCCAAGGGTGTGATAGGGAAAGTGAGAAGTAGTGGGTGATGTCCTAATTTGCTCAAGTACCACCTGGTCTATTCACGCTGTCTGTCTGTCTGCCTGCCTACCAACCTACATGTTCTTATTGCCTACAATGAACAATTTCACAATGGCTTTGGAAAGGTCTGATTTTGAGGGCACCAAGAAAAGATGTTCATACAAACACAGTAGGATCCACTTTATTACTGGAGTTATGGCTGTTTAGAAATGGGACAGATCGCTTTAATGTTGACGTGCCAGAAGAAAACAATACCTCAGTTTAAAAAATGGTTGCATATTTCAATGTTTCAAAAACAATAAATATGAGTCCTAGCCATACCTAGTGTGAATGGATCCCAGTGGCCTAAGAAAATAACTAAATAATTCTAAAATTATATCAACATTTGGACTAATTGTTACCTTTGATATTTTTATTCTGGAAGTTTTAAATGTTCTAATGCCCTTTCCCCTAGTCCTTAACATAGCAAGAGCTGAGATGTGGCTTCTTTACTATGGGCATGTTTTATCTGTGAAGCACAATATTAATCCCATTTGTACCATAAAAAATACAAGCCTCTTGAGTTTCATTCCCCTGTGAATTATGAGCCATGCAGATACTCTGGAGAGAGTCATTGTGTCTCTCAGATCCCTGTTTTGTTTGCTTTCAAAATTTCCCTCAAATATCTTGATGCATAAACTATTTAGGAAGTTTGAAGTCCCCCTATGAAATATCTTAATATAGTTTTTCATAACATTCTATCACTTTTCATATCCACAAATTATGTAGTATAAAAAACATCATGTAAAATTATATTAACCATATTTTGTCCCCTGAAAGGAAAGTCTACTTATTACAGTCAGATCCCTTTGGCGAGTGGCTAAAATATCCAATGAATAGGTTTTAAGCCATCAGACAGAAATGTTAAGAGAATAATGAAGATGTGTTGACATCACAGTCCTGGTCTCCACAGTCTCCAAATGTGTGTTTTGGGTGCAATTCATTATAACTCATTTTAGCTGATGTTTTCTGATTCTTTATGTTTTCACATCTTTCAACAAAACAATAATACATAAATAATAATATCTGACAAGACACTGCAAATTTTCTTTTACTGGTATGCTCCCACTCTCCAAAAACCTTCAAGCACAGGTATTGTAAGACACAGAGATGATCTGAGCATGAAAGTTAAGAAAGCATCCTTTCTCTCCTCCACTGCACACATTTCAGATTCCAGTCAACAATCCATTAAACAACACAGAACAGCGATACCAAGTACTTCTAGCAAAAAGCGGTTGCTAACCGTAGCTTCATTTTGAAAGTCATTGTTTTTATCAGCAGTGTTTTCCAACAAGCTTGTTTGATAACGCCATTAACCATGGAATCATGACTCATCTGTTTACTCTCTGAATTATACCTATTAAATTACTAACCCAACTTCTTTCCCTGGTTGTCATGATCCTATTAGAAATATCCTTAATAAGCTGATGGTCTTGCCATTCCTTTCCTAGGCCTATACAGCTGCCTGAATTTACTCACCAATTCAATTTAGACTACAGGTTTGGGGATTTGGGTTTTGTTTTGTTTTGTTTTGTTGTTGTTTTTTGTTGTTGTTGTTGTTTTGTTTTGTTTTTTTTTTAAGAATGGAGTGGATCCTGACATCTGCTCACTCTTTATTACAGAGGCTTAGTTTTAGAAAGTTAAAAACTTGAGAGAAGTTTATGGTATGAGTTCTTCCACATACTATGCATCAATAACAACACTACACATTAATAACAACAACAGACTTGCAAAGATCATTGGACACCTATGGGAAAAGATGGGGGTCACCTAACTCAGGAGAAAGCTCATCTCATAACACTAGTGCAGGGTCAGAAGCTGCTCTTCCTCTGAAAGTTAGAATCAATTTTTGAAATTGTTACTCTGTCATCGCCATGATCAACGCTGCTCATATAACATTGTACCCCTAGAATTTTCAAGCCAAGTGACTAAAAATCACTGAAGTGTCACCCATGAGTCCTGCTATCAAGGCAATGCATGTCACCTCTGCATGTGTTGCTTTTCATTCACCTGTGACTTCCCGCTCAGTTATATTAGCTTTTTTGAGTACCAACCTTCTTTTAGGAACTGATCTAGAGATTAGGGATGAAAGGAGATGTGTATGTAATGTGTGTGTGTGTGTGTGTGTGTGTGTGTGTGTGTGTGTGTGTGTAACATACTCATAAACATTGCATAATGAAGATACTTTTAGGTACTAATTTACTAGCCATCATCCAAAGTGTATACAAAATAATGTTCTTGGCATAAATCTAGAATTAGCATTAGAAGGCAGCTGAGGGGAAGAGAGAGGAAGGCATTTCACAAGACTGTGTCGTCAATGCTTCCTCGCTAAAGAATGCACCATCAAACACTTTCAACATGAAAACTGAAGTCTCTCATCCTAAAATGAGATAGGGAAGAAATTTTCAAGGGTAAAACTATCAGCTGAAAAATGCGTACTGTGTACTCACAGAGTGCAGAAAACTTTTCCTGATGAGGAAGTGCTCAAAGTTTCACAACACGGATGCCGAGGTGCGAATCATGCTAAGACATTGGCACAGATGACTGTAACAGGCACCGCTAATGAGGTTTTTAAAAACCTAGAATTCGTGAGTATTGAATCAAGTTCTTACACAAGGTCAGAATCAGATTCTCATGTACACTCTCTTTCATACAGCTACGAAGGGGCTAATCTTAGTGGACCAGGAGCCTATCACGCACTGAATGCTGGGAATGTGGAATAAGCAGACTGAGGTCACTCACTACAGTTGTCAGTGTTTCCTATGGACCGTGTAAGCAGCAGAAGGAATCACCTTTCTTGAAGTTAGTGTGTTAAACACAAAGTTATGTGAGCCCACAAATTCTATTCCTTCAATGTCCCTTCTGGGTGGTGATGGGTGCACGTGAGAGGCAGAGGCAGGAGAATCTCTGTGAGTTCAAAGCAAGCCTGGTCTACACAGAGAAACTCTATCTCAAAAAAATCAAAACGAAGGAAGGGAGGAAGGGAGGGAAGGAGGGAGGGAAGAAGGGAGGGAGAGAGGATAAAAGAGAAGAAATGTCCTTTCTACATAGTACCCCATGATATTATTTGTAGAGCAATCTTGAAATTCCAATATTTACTTCCCTGTTGGGCTTCTGTCACACCAAAATACTCCTAGTAAAAGATAACTTTCCTCACCTTAAGAAAGACAAAAGAAGAGGTGATGTGTTTATTCCCAAAGTTCACCTAAAGAGGTGTAAATGACCCTATGTTTTGGCCGACAAGGAACCAGGTAACTGTGGAATTCTATGAAGCAAACTACGCCAAAGGAAGGTAGGGGAAGAGACCAGAGAACACAGTGCTGGGGATAAGACTAAACACCCTTATTTTAAGCCAATGGTTTCTGTTTCTAAGGACTGACCTGTGTTGTTCTGAAGAACATTGTCTGATTCTGTAGATATTCCAAACCATGAAGCAAGCATTTTAATCCAGAACAATATGGAAAATGTGAGCAAATTCAAATTTATCTTTCTTGAAAAATGTTAAGTTTTCAATTTAAAGAAAAAAACTATGTTAAAGACTTCTTTGGCCTTCAACAAATGGTCCCTGTTCCTGTCTAGAGTATAAAAAAGGGTGATTATGAATCTTACACACCATATAAAGCCACTCAATACTTAACAGAATCCTCAACCTCCCAAAACTGAGCTTTGTAAAAGCCACAAATCTTACGGTCCTGATAAGGAGGAAAGGGAACGTTCGTGTTATCTGCACATCATAGCACTGTGTCTCCTATGCTAGTTCCTTCCTGATCTTTGATTCGGGGAAGCAATGAGATATTTCCATTCTGGGCTCATAACATAAATGTTCATCATACTTTAAAGGTATGGACTCTACACTATAAAGCTGAAGATAACGATTTGTTCCTCCAAACGCCCCCAACAATGCCAGAAGCTAACCCCTTCTGGACTTTTACTGTTTATTTCAGCACCGTGAGGATCTGATATTTCAAAATCATCCAACAGAATGTTCAAATCAGAATTTCATGAGGAAATCAGACCCAAGCATTGTAGCATTTTTTGAACATCCAAAGGGCTGTGGAAGTTTCTTGGCTGTGGAAATCCTCTCTATTCATCGGGGCCTTGTATGATATTTATATAGGATAATAAGGGTAAGTGCGGACACACAAATCAGTACAAACTTGTCTATATGGAAGAAGTGTCTCTGTTTGCATATGGATATCCATGAAAATTAGGGGAAAGAGTCAAAACTAAATAAATATTTAATATTTCAGCACCTGTCATATAGGTTTTTGTATGTGCATGCATTACTAATATTGACTAGCAGCGTTACCGCCGCTCTAACCAACTTCATTAAAGAATAAAAGAAAAGTAATAAGTCATTTCACACTTTGTCTGACCACTATACAATAATAGCAAGATTTCATGCAAGGGGACAACATTATGCCCATCTGCAATCACAGTCTCTTTGCAAAAATCTCAATTCACACTTCTCATGCAGCTAACCTTGTTACCATCCCTTCCTAAATCCATCAGTGTTGCAGCTGCGCGTCTTCACAGCCCAACATCTTAAAATTCATCATTTTGGCACCTTAGCATCACTATAGGTCAAGACAGAGAATCTGACCAAGAATAATTAAAGGGCACCCAGATGTTTAGTTTACTTATCCAAAGCCTTTCCTTTAACATATTTGATTTGCCATGTGTACTATGCCTTTCATAGTTTAAGATATGTGCAATGTGATTATTTTACAGGGATGAGACCTGGAACAATACATCTCAGACTTTTTTTTTTTTTTTAACAAGTGTAGTTCTTTGTAGTTGAAATTTGAACAAGAGGCGTGATAATGAGTAGGTTGAGGGAAGGAAAGGTGTTATCTCATTAAGGTAATTACTAAGACATCCCCACCATTATATCGGTTTGAAAATGTGGCAATTAAAGTACCCTACATGGGCTCCTGGAGACAAGAGAACAAGACAGTTCTGGAACTTCTATGGTGCGGTTAATGTGTGTCACGTAAATGAAAGGCTAGACTACCGATGTTTAATTCTTTTACTCAAACCCCCACCCCCACACTGAAATTTCTTTGTAAGTTACAGAGTGTTTTTCTTCCCTTCTTTTTAACCTGATTTAGTTCTTACCAACTGTGTTGGGTAAAAATGACCTGGTCAAAAACACACACACATTCACATGCACACGAAGACACTTACATACACCCATGCACGGGCATGCACGGAGAGCATACACTAAGGCACAGTGGGCACTGAAGGGCTCCTCTGTCAGCTGACCACCTTTGATTCTCTGTAGATGCTGCTCTGCTGAGGAGGCTAACACATTTAAGGTCAAAGTTGGGAAGGTCTAAAATAGATGTTTGAAAAAGAAAAGTGTCTCAAAAAATAGAAAAAAAAGAAGGAAGGAAGGAGAGAGGGAGGGAGGGAAAGAGGGAGGGGGAAGGAAGGGAGGGGAGGGAGAGAGGGAGGAAAGAAGGAAGAGAAGAAGGGTGTCTTCCTCTACTTGCTCACAGCCTGCCCCGGCAGGCTAAATTTGCATTACTTATGGAAACCGTCTCCCCTTCTCGTTATTATTTACTTCACTCTGGAGCTGCTCCTCTTCCTCTGCCCTAATCAAGACCAACAAAAAGGATTACGACAATTGAGGCTTAAAAACCAGACTCATAATGCTTGCTTTCAGGGCTAGGGATATAGTTCAAAGGTAGAGTGCCTGCCTAGCTGGCACGAGGTCGAGCTCAATACTCAGCACCACTAAAAAACCAGAAGCTTGTTTTTATACTCAATAAACCACTATTTATCTCAAATTTAAAAAAATAATAATAATTCAGGACCAGGGAGGAGGCTCTATCCCTGGCCTGCGGTAGGAAGAGATGATGACTAATTAACTCCAACAAATTAATTTCTGACCTCCACATGTGTGCTGTGGTACATGTGTGGACACACAGAGATGGATGGATGGATGGATGGATGGATGGATGGATGGATGGATGGATGGTGGATGATTGGTGGAGGGATGGGTGGTAGGTAGATAGAATATAAATAAAAATTAAAAAAAATAAAAATAATTTAAATGTCCAGATGTAATGCTGGAAGTGTAGCTCAGTTGCGGAGCACGTACGTAGCATGTGCAAAACCCTCAGTGCTATAACAAGTCAAGTCTAATGTCCATTAATAGAAAATGAGTAACACGGTTTACTGACTATTACATAACCAAGTGCCAACACGGAGTTTTAAAGAATAAGGAGACGTGCTTTAATATGGAAAAACAAAAGTTGAAACACGTACAACTGTATATAATGCACAGTAAAGAAAACTGAGAAATAGTAAGCCAAATTCTGGAAGTGGCTCCCAAGCCCCCTTTTCCAGGATTCCAAGAATGTCCCGTAAGGGGGGGGGGGTCATCTGTAATCCTGCAGCTTCCTTCCTCTTTCCTTTCTCCCCGTCTAACTTTGGAGGCTGGGATGGAGGTGAGGCCATAGTGAACAGGAGAAACCACCAAGGAAATATGTTACATGAAGACCTGATGCTTCCAGCTGGTATTCAACCAGCTAACTTGAGATTCTCTCTAGTTATGAGACTGGGTCAAGATCAGTTCTGCTTACAAACCATCTGTTGGATAGATAGATCCTTTTGCCAAATTTCTGAGCAGAACCAAATAATAGTCAAGAATCCTGAGGGATGAGATGATTGATGCCTGTTTTAAAAAAAAAAAAAAAAAAAAAAGCTTGCCAAGTAAAGGGCTCCTTCCTGAGGTGCTGGGGTGCAGTGGGGGAGCGTGTTTTGAATAGTTGCTGCTTCTTCAAAACATTGGTCCAAAAATTAATTAGTAATGAGATCCAATAAACTTATAAGCTTAGTACTCTATCTCCCCCCCCCCCATATTAGCACCCCTCTGCAGGGGTGTTTAGCTTGTCACCTTTGCTCTTGAAAACACCCTACACATCTACAACAGCAAAGTTAAAATCCGGACAAATTCAAACAGGAAAATGGAGAGCAAAAAGACCCATTGAGGCTCAATTTCCAATCAACCTCCTGGCAGGCCTTTTTTTCCAGTGGCTCCCGTATCCACTTCCAGTCCTAGGAATGAAAACAGCCATTACTGCTGTCTTAGTCTTAAATGAGGTGGGAAAGGCAATTCTACCCTAATAAGCATTTTTGTGGGTGTACTTTGGGTATGTGAAAATAATTGAGCCTTTTACAGGGATGATGGGGCCCCAGAGAAGGCAGGTGACACATGCAACTCGCCTGTCCGCACCCTCTGGGCACTTGAAGGGAGTAAAGGATTTTAAACAAAATAAGAAAGAGTGAGAGAGAGGAAAACAGTGAGTGGAAGTTTGGGCTCTGTTTCTGCATCCTAGGACATCTGAGTAGCCTCTTTCCCCGGATTCAAACAAATGGAAACCGAAAAGAAAGGAATCCTGCAACCCGCACGAACAAGGGTGTTGCTGTGTTCTGATTGGACAGGGCTGAGGTGGGCGGGATGAGCACAAGGGGATGCAGGGGAGGTGGAAAGAACCTGCCTTTTGGTAGTTAACTCTGACGTAAACCTAGAGATTCATAGCAACGGCGAAAATGTGGACTGCCAGAAATTTCAAAGGCAAAGAAAAAACGCAAAAGTGTTTAGGTTTGTCAGTTTGTGCTGTGTGAGATTTTGGTCCAATCTATCACCTCATAGCAAGGAGAGAAAATGACATTCGTCCTTTTACTCATATACACGACACAGTGTTCACTCAAGGCCAGTGAGGACACGTATGCCCCTTTTAAATGACACAATGTGGCAAGCTCCTAATAATAAACTATTTTTGGAAAAATAGGGCCTATGAGAAAGAAACCTGTTAATGTAACCAAGCTCCTGATACGCCCTGCTTTCAGTGGGAGCTTGCTCATACTGGGGTACAAACCTTTCCCCTTAGATCTGCAGATGCCCACCTTGCAGGAGGCAAATGTTAGCTCAAGAAGTTGGGAATTACGTTTAGTGGTTTAACCAAACACTATTTTCATCTCATGAGGAATTTCAATCAAATTGGGCATATTAGCAAGTCCATTTAAAAACTAAATCATTAGAAAAAAAAAGTCTACTCACTCAACAGGAAATCTGGCTTATATAAAAGAGGCCCGCCGCCTGGACTCCCATATTTGAATGCTGTTCCAAACAGCTTGAGTGCTCTTGGTACTGTGGAGAGCACAGCCTTACAGGCCATTTCCTAACACTCAGACAGCTGTGTATAGAACAGTCTGCCTTCCACGAGGCACCCTAGTTTTGTGGCTTAGGAGTGCACCACCAGCGATACTATACATTCTAATTCTCTATAGAAAACATGCCCAATCCTTTTCTGCAGACACTGTCTAATTGCCCTTGAGAACCTCTTCCTTCAGGCCTCACAAGCTCTGGTGAAAACCCTGAACCCACAAAAGTGGACAAATCACACTACTAAAAAACCCAGTCAGTTCTTAATTTCTATTACTAACATTTCCGTCCCTTTAACTCAGCCAGGGAGAGGGAGCCGGGAGCCAGGAGCTTAGAAAAACTGACTCAAAATCCTGAAGAAAAATTCTAATCTTCATGCAGTTCTGAGGCCTTAGGAAGAGTGAGGGAGGAGGTGGGTCTGGATGCAGAAAGCGGCAAAGCTTATTTTACTATCTTCACAGGAGACAGATACAGCCTTTTTTTATTCCCTCCACAACTCACAAAGGAGACAGGACAGTGCTCTGTAGGCCATCCCGACGACTGCTCCTGAAAAATGTCTGGATTTTTGAGCCAGGCCTATCTATAGTTGCCCTTCCTAGACATGCCATCCTGAAACTCATCTGTCACCAACACAGGAGCTTACAGACTGCCAGACAGCCGGGAGACCAGACAGCCCCGGGAGCAGAAAGGCACCAGCGCCTGGTGCGTCCTGCTAGGAGTGGCTGGAGCCGTCCCCTCCCACGGGCAGCACCCAGGGCCACAGCCCGGCTTTTGTAAATCAAGTTCAACCTCGTGCTCACGACGCTGTTTTGCTCTCCGGGGCCGCGAAGAGTCGCGAGCACGCCGAGAGGGAGAAGCGTAGGAGACCCACGACCCCACGGGGCCCGCGACCTGAGGAGCATCCTCCTCCGGAGCGCTTGTGCTCGGTTTGCAGCCACCGAGGCCACATACCAGGACAGGAAGGGGTGCAGAGGCAGGTTCCATGGGGGCGCAGAGGCTTCGGAGCTGCAGACCTCGAGCCCGGCTCTCCCCATTAAGAACTTATTAAGTCGGGATGGGAGGCTGGTTAAGAGTTGATCTGTCGCAGAGCGCTACTTACCCCCAGATCTTTGGGATTTTGAATCACTTTATTGATCTGAAGATTGTGTTCTTTGGAATGTGACCCTGTTTGGACTTAAGGTTAATCGGGAAACGCTGCTGGGGAGGGCTCTTTGTAATCACCTCGGGATCTCCCCCGGGAGCGGCACACTCCCCCCACACCACCACACCCTCCATGATAGCCTGGGCCTGGCCTGGAACCGCTTGAGTTTGCCTCTTGCACCTTGGCGCGATCTGGGAGCTGTCTGTGGTGCTAGGAGGGTGAAGCTGGGGAAGCCAGCAAAGCTCAAAATGACAGAAGCCTTCACGTTTCAGCTAGAAGGAAGCGAGGCAAACGTCCCTTCTGACTTTTCCCATCTCGCCAAGGCTGATTTTCCAAAGCAAAAGGCCAGTGATACCTCCCTTTCTCTGACAGCACAACCTCTTATCTAGTCGGAACGTTATTTTAGAGATGACATGGAAAGGTGCTGGACACTGGGACCCAACTCAAAAAAAAAAAAAAAAAAAAGCCCACCACCACGAGTGGTAGAGAGGACTGGAGGACTGGATTCTACTCAAGAAAGTTGGGCTGGATAAAAACTAAGCAAGAGAATGGAGATGCCTGAAGAAGTTTGTTCAAAGTTCATCAGGTCAAGCTCTAGAGAAGCCACCACTCGCCTATGGGTCACATCTCTCCATGGTCAGCAGCCAGGACACAGGGCAGCCCAGCTTTCCCCACAAGAAGGAGTGATTCCAGGCTGCGGAAGAAAAGCCAGTTGCATCTGCTTCTGACCAGTTCCTGAAAAGTCAGGCCTTGCTTTCCAAGTGTGTTGACTTCAAGCCCTGCCAAGCCTTTTAGGGGACCAAGCAGAGTCCTTTCAGTGTATTCCTGGTAACCTCAAGGTTTCACGAGTGCTAAAGTTTCCCTAACCCTGGGAAGGGCTTTCCCCAATATTTTTGGAAAGTTAAAAAATAGAGCAAACCAAGCTACTGCCGGGCTGCCTTGCTTAAGGGGTAAGCCATTCCAGAGGGCTGCACTGGCAGGAGGAGGGTGGGAGGAGGGGGGAGACTTTAAGAGAAGCTGTGTTTGCAGCAACACAGGAAATTGGCTAATTTGCTTCTGTGTGGGCTTTCCTTTGTGTGGGGGAGAAAAATAATAAATTGATACAGGGAGGTAAATCTATTTGCTGGGGCTAGAGCCAAGCAGCAAGTGTTACTTTGCAATTTATTGAAAATGGCTTAGTTGGGCTGCAACACTGGCTGCTGGCCAGGAAACTTTCACTTCTTCCCTAACAAGTAGATTTTCTATAGATCTGTACTATGTTTGCTCTAGCTGGTCTCAAAGCCAGCAAACCTTGGGGATATGAACCTCTGTGGGGTTTTGAGAATGTGTCTGGAACAAGTTTATTTTCCTGTGTTCTGATAGGAAGAAAGAATGTCACCAGAAGTATCTATTTGTCTAGACTTTACTTAATCAGTCTAGAAACCAGTCATAGTTTGTCCTTCAGAAGTGGGGAAACATGTTCAGCTCCTAGTAGCAGCCACGGGGCGGGGGGGGGGGGGGGGGGGGCGGGGGACAGACCTTAACCAACTGTGTCTCCTGTGAGAAAGACACATTAGCTTGCTCCTTGGTTCTCACCCATTAGTCATCACCCCATCCCAAACTTAACTGGGCAGGCACAGAAGCACAAAGGAACCCTTTGTAAAGGAATGGACCAGTTTTGTGCCTGGCTTTTTAAGCAGTAGCTTTAGGTACTTTCAATCTTAGGGCACCTGCAAAGGTTTCCTTTGCAGCAATGCTCAAGGGGAGAAAAGAACTCCAGTACCCAACTTTCTTCCTGGGTCAACTCTTCTTGTCACACCCAATCTAAGGAGATCACAGAACGGGGGGGGGGGGGGGGCCGCAGGAACAGATGCAGGAAAGAAGGTTGGACACTTTCAACTCCTTAGTTTAGGAGTTGAAAACATGACCATGAAGAAAGGTGAACTTGCAGATATTTTGATGTGTGTATGTAAAACAGCCGTGGGAAGTGCTGCCCTGCACTGGCCACCCACGGAGTCCAAGCTCAGGCTGAGATGGCAACCAGTGGGTGCCAATGGGTGCCAAGGCCTTGCCTAGGAGTGTAGGTTTGCTAGTACATTCTCCTCCTCATCCTGGGTAATTCCTCATGTGGATTCTTTCCACTCGTGAAACCTGTACCTTCTTTGGCCCTGAGTTTACCAAACCCAGGTCCTGTGCAAACAGAAATTACTTGGCATCTTCAGGCCTTGGAAAACACTTTGGTAGGTTTAGGTGAATCCTCATAAACTACTGAAACTTGATATTTAAAAAAATCCTACCAAAGCTAAGTAAGATGGAAAAGTCTGATGAGTATTCAGACACTGGGCCTTTCCCCTGAACAGAGCGATGTGCTATTTCCCGCCAAGCCAGCTGTCTGAGTTTGCCTCTGCTCAGCAGGCAAAAAATTAGAAGGGCCAGCCCAGACTCTTGTTAGAATCATAAAAGACCAAGACCATTTTGATTCGATTGATGAGCTGGAGGGAAATCTGCAAGCCACTCCCTAATTAGCAACGGTCTGATCAAGGCGCCTGAGGCAATTTCCTTCTCTCACCTCTTGCCTTCCTTCCTCCTTCCCACCCCTCCTCAGTTTACGTTCCCACACCACTACATTTTTTTTTAAGAAACATTTTTAGCAAAGCTAAAATCGGAGGCTAGGTTTCCGATGTCTCTGGTCTCTTTGTCAGAGCCCTGGAACAAAACTGAGGTTAGCTAGTAGTTTAGGGGTGCTGGGGGAACCAGTTCTCCCACTGCTGAGAAAGTGACCCGACAGCAAACAGGAGCAAAAACATCTCTATACCTCTGTCCAGTCGGCCTCTCATCCCTGCAGTTTTCCTTCGTGAAATCAGTAATGCTGAGCTTGCTAAAGAGTCAGCCCTGGGCACCTGCAGCTTAAAATCAAGCTCTGGCCCTGATGGGCGCGCACATCACACACACACAAACACACACACACACACACACAGAGAGAGAGAGAGAGAGAGAGAGGAGAGAGAGAGAGAGAGAGAGAGTCAGAAAGGGCCTCCTCTACACGCTGGGCAGAGTTTTCCATTTTAGGTGCCAGAGCCCGTCCAGAAGCACAGATAAAAAGACTTGGCAAGCTTGTCTCAACTAGAGTTTGACGTTGTTTTTTTCCCTCTGCAGATCCAAGCACAGCGAACTCATTAGGGGCGAGCGACTAGGTGAGGGGCTGGAGGCCTGGAAGGTCGCCGTTGGGGACTAAGAAGGCAAGGATCAAAGCGGCGACAAAGGTTTGTTAGCAGGGCACTCGTGTCCCCCGGGGCGTCCTAATTGCTCGGCCTGCAGCCTCCCGCTCGCAGGCTGTCCGGCTGTGCGAGCGCCCAGCCGCGGGCAGCTGAACAGCTGCAAGGCTGGCCCAGTGTCCGCCTGCCGCCGGGCTCCTGCTGGCTTCGCTGGCCAGTGCTCCAGACACACACAGCCCCAGGAAGAACTCTAGAAGGGGAAGGGCAGACAGAAGAATCACCACACACCGCAAAGCCTTCACGTCCAGGCGGGAACAGCAGAGAAAGCTGCCTATTTAGCCAGCACTAACAATCCACAAATAAGTATTCATTCTTCAAACCATTCGTATAAAAAGACAGGCACCATAAGTAGCCTATACAGCTCAGGAGAGGCAGGCATTAGAAATGTCTGTCTACAAGCTAGCTCCAAATCGACAGATACTGTGGAGTTCTGCTAAAGAGATATTTTCTGCGTCCAAGTCACTCATTTCATCATGGGTGCGTGCTATTTTAAGTAAAATCAGCTCCCTGGGATTTCATTGCTTGTTAAAAAAAGATAAACTTTATTTTTGTAATTTTCAATCACAAAAAAATCTATACTTTTGTCTAAGCATTTATTTTTACTGAATCCAAAAGACATGAAAAGAAAAAAATCATGTTTTTACTGACGTATATAAGTGACTCTGTTTTGGACAACATATAATAAATATGATATATCACTTATCACTCAGTCTTTCAAATGTACATTTTTCATATTATGTAGCATGCCACTTTTCCAAAAGAAAAAAAAAAAAAAAAAAGCTCATGAGAAATCAGTGCAAAGTTCTCCGTCACCACCCTTTTCTGCTCTGAGGCAGACCGGATGTCCAGGGTACCACCTTCTGCCTGGGGGTGAACTTCAGGCTGTCCGTCCATCAGTAATTCTCTCTGCTAGAAGGTTCCTCTCCACGCCCTTCTCTCATCCCTTCGTAGCCCTCCCCCCTCCCTCCCTTCTGCGTGTCCCTAAAGTCATTTTGTTAAAAAAAGAACTCGAGGTTTTCTGGATGTTTTCACTTACTGGTTTCACTTTCAGAGGGGCTCTCTCAGTATTTTCGCCAGTCACACTGTTGGGGAGTTTTGCATCCCTGCCTCTGAGGGGGCAGATGGAGAGCAGAGGGCTAGCGGGTCCTTGGGGACCCTAGCCCACCGGTGAGCTCCCCCTTTTACTGGCCTGCCTCTATTCCTGTTGGCCTGGTGCGGGGAGAGGCGGGGCAGCTGTCCAGGGGGGCGGGATGGGAACGTCCCCTCCTTCCTCACCGGGGATGCGGGGTGCCTGGGATGGGGTTGGACAAAGGGTTGAGGGCCGGCTGTCCCCCAGGCCCCAGGCCGTGGATGAGCACGCGGGGCACCAGCGGCCGCTGCAGCTGCGGGTGGGGTGCCGGAGGAGTCCGGTACATGCTGCTGTACATGGCTGCGGCCGCCGCTGCCGCCGTGGTGCTGTCCATGCTGCCCAGCAGGCTCGGGTGGTAGAAATAAGGCGACGGAAACATCCTCTGCAGAGCGGAGTAGTTCCCGGCCTCGGCCAGCAGCTCCAAACCCACCGCGGTCTGCCGCTTCCACTTGGTTCTGAAAGAAAGCGGGGAGAGCAGGCGGCGGGCTGCGGAGATCGGTCCCGGCACCGGCACCCACCGGCACCGAGCCCGCCGCTCCCCGCCCCTCTCCTGCCCTCCGTGTTTCCTGGAAGGCCTGGGCAAGGCCAGCTGCAGGTCTCCAGCCCCAGCGTCCCCCGACCTAGCTCTCGGGAAGGCCCAAACCCCAAAATCAGCCTTCTTAGGACACCTACGTGGAGACACTCGCCAATAGAATCCTACAAGCTGCGCTACCTTCCCTGGCCCTCAGCAGTACGGTCCACCCCACGGTTAAACTAGGTCCTGCAACTTTCCCCGGAGGCCAAAGGAGAAACCACATCCACTGGATGTCTTCCGTTATCATTCCCCCACCCCCCAATTTCCCTCCAGTGTGCTCTGACCAGCGATCTAAAATGTTGGCTCTCGGCCCCTCCCCCATCCCACAGCACCCGAGGAAACCAAAACCAGGAACAAACAAAGGCAAGGCGGCGGAGACTCGGGTTTGTGCTCTCCAAGACTGTGGAGACAACTCTTTCTTCCCTCTTACTGGGCAAGACAGGCTTAGTGGCAGAAGGGACGACAAGGTTTAAAAATGGAATTCGTTGGAGAGCAAACTCTCCCGAGGGAACGGTATCCCTGACCACTCTAGGTGGGAGGAAATGGATCCCAAGACATGCCCTCCTCAAAGAGAAAGTCATACTTAAAATCTGTTATCCTTTTTTTTTTTCCGGCCTCCTCTCTCTTTCCATTGAACCGAGCTAGGAAGATAAGGCATCTACTCAAATGCCCTAGGAAGGAAGGCAAGCCTGATGGGGCATCCATACCCAGCAGCTCCTGCCAAATTAATAAACATGTCGCTGGTTTTAAATTGGCTACAAATGACACTAATGTTTCCGACAGAATTAGGGTGGCTGAAACCGTATGTAATGAGACAGAAAATTATGGTAAGATGACAACTGGATGGGCATTTCCAACCCCACTTATGAACCTTATGAACGATTAGAACACAGACAACAGAGGGCCAGAGAATTGAGACGAGGGAATTGAGTGCCAGGTGTGGAAACAGGACATAGCCGTAACTTCTATTACTCGAGTTAGTAGAGGCCAGCCACTATCTTAGCATCGTTTTTTAGAGAATTGGTGGTGTGGGATAAGGCCTGCCCCCTGCCCCCCCCCCTTTCTTATAAGACTGTCGAAGCAGCCTGTACAGGAAGGGGACAGTCATGCACCCTTCCCCTCCCCCCCCCCACATTCACTCCAGACTAGATGCTCAACCAGCTGCCTGATTCTCCAGTCGGCGGCCTCCAGTCCAACTCTAACCCAGATGGACTTCCCTAATCTTCCACTCTATGGCAACCAAGGTTTGGGGACCTTGGCTTTCCCAACTGCCTCACATTTAAGCCAAGGCTGGTGGGACAGCCCTGTAGGCACTTCTTATGGCTAGCTTTCCTGCTGCAGATATTTGGAGCTAGTCTGTGGCGGGTCTGCCTGCTCTTGTTCATCCTGTCAGTTGCATAGATGTTTCAGTTTGAGAAGGTACGGCTTGATTGATTTGAGGACAAAATGGGGAGAGTTCTGGTAGCTCGCTCAGGTTTCACAGGAGCAAGAACTATGTATTAAGACATTTAGAGAACCAGAGTATCCAAACTTTGGTGCCCTTGGTCTCTCCCTTTTGGAGGTGTGGCTAAGCCCTGCCTAAAAGCACCCACTGCAGATCGCTTGATTCTCTCTGTGTCCCTGGTCTCCAGAGGGCAAGAAGGGCAGACAACTGTTGGTGATAATGGCCTGGACAGCAGGCTCCCAGACAGCAGGCACACAGTGGCTTTCCTCACCTGCGATTCTGGTACCAAGTCTTGACTTGGGTGTCAGTGAGGTTGAGTGCAGCTGCCAAGTCCATGCGGTCCTGGACACTCAGGTACTTCTGCCGCTCGAAGCTACGCTCTAGCTGATTGAGCTGATGGTCAGAGAAAGCTGTCCGGGCTTTTCGAGGTTTCTTGGCTCTCACAGGGGGACTTTCTCGCTACTTGTAATCTCCCGGTCTCCTTCTTCCTTTGTTCCTAGGGTAGAAACAGTGATACAGCCCTGTAAGTCAGCCTGAAACGGGAGGAGCGTACACCCCACACTTCCACATTCTCACACCAGGTGCTGATCTGAGGGGCAGCACTCAGCACAAATACCCTTCGCTGGGCCTCAGTATAGAAGCCTGAGAGAGTTCCCCTGGGTATCTGATCTGTTCACTATTTTTCTTTGATTTGAGAGGAGACTCTCTTTATTGTTTACAAAGGGACATTCCTAATTAGGTACCTCCCCAAAGTCTTCCTGCTCTGTTTTTATAACACGAAGACATCACACTGCTTTTCATTTTCTTTTCCTGCTAACTGGAAGTGAGAGAGGCCTTTGTTTCTCGTTTTTCAGATGCATTTGGAACCTCATCTTTACCAGATCTTTTTACAAGCTTCAGAGAGAATGCGCCACCCAGACACTGAGCTGAGCTCAAAAAACACTTGAGTCCACCCAGGTGACAGCACAGAAATTTCCGGGTTCTATTTGTCAACTTTGGTTTTTTGCTGAAATGCTGGGAAATCGATATGTCAATCCCTCTCTGTTTGTACCGGTTTGTGCCGCAGTCCTTGGTCTTCCCGGCAGGAGGAACAATAATCTCTCTAATTGACCCACTGGGGAGGTTGGTGCTTGAAATCGCCGGACCAGACTGTACATCTGTTTGGGGCACTATTATGCTAATGCTATAAACAGTTAAATGAAGAGCCCACATTCTACCTTCCAGACAACAATCTTTACAAGAGAATCAAGCATTAACAACAATAACAGGAACAGCAATCAATTGGAAAAGGGAGAAATAATTCTCTCTGGTGCGTTGAAATTTTTGCAGTGTAAAGACCTAAACTTGTGCCATTGCCTGAGAAGGAAGGAAATAGAGTTGGAAGATAATTTCCATGCAGTTTTAATTTTACAAGAACAAATTTAATTTCATGAAGTGTAACTTTCATACGGATTTTGTTATTGTAAAGGGCCAGAGTTGATTAGGTCACAGACACTTTGTTGAGGGTATTGATGAAAAGTTTGTTTGTTTTTTTAATGGACTATGATTTTTTTTCATGTATTAATCACCAGCTGATAAAAATAAACCGTTCCCATAATAATGTTGGAAAATTGTCCAGCATTAAATCAGACAATTCCTGTGATTATTTGGAAAATTTAAGGAGCATTTACATTCAAGAATAAATAGTAAGTTGTGATTACAAGCTGAAGCAGCCACAGCTAGGTCTCAGGTTCTCTCCACCCCCTCCCATTGCCACTCCCAAGGTCTCAGCCTAAAAAAAAATAAATAAAATAAAAAAAATAAAAGAAACTAGAACAAAACTCGAATCAATCCCTGTTTTCAACGAAAAGCATTTTCCACCCTATCTCTCCCAGCGGCCACCCCCCCCCCCAACACATTTACAATTAAGTAAAACAAAGAAGCTGGAAGTCGGTGAAGGTCGTAGGGTAGAAATGTAACCAACCGAGCTTTGGGATGCATTTGCTGAATTGCGCGCCTAGGCCCCTCTCTAGCTTGATCCACTCCTTCAGCCCGTCACTCAATCGCCTCAATCACCCGGGCAGCCCTGGCGCAACTCACCGTGGCATTTGATGTCGCTCTGGGAGTCTTCTCTCTTGTCCAGCTTGGTTTTGCTGTCCTCCTGCTCCAGCTTTGGCCTAAAGCTCTCGTGCGCCGCGTTGCTCTCCTGCTTCGGTGTGTGATGTGGAGAGACGCTGGTGCTGTAGGGCGCACAAGCCGCCAGAGGTTTGCTGTCCCCCAAGATGTCCTTAATTAAAAAAGAAGAGGTGGAAGTCCTGGGGGCCGAGGCGGCCGAGCCCAGCTGTTGGGCTGCGGATGGTGGCTGCGGCGGCGGTTGCTGTTGGGGCGAAGGCTGCAAACTTTGCGCGGGGACCGCGGCTGGCGGCGGCGGCGGCGGCTGTTGGCCTTGGTGGAGGTGATGGTGATGCTGGAGCCCGTCTGTCACAAGATGCGGTTCCGGGGGCTCCAAGGTGACCGAGATCGGAGAAGAAGGCGCCGTTCCCACGGTATCAATCTCCGAACAGGGCGACGGGGTAGCCTGGCTCCTAAAATCCGTGGTCCTAGGTTCGCCGAGAGGGCGGAAATCTCCGTTCATCATACCGGGGCTGCCGGAACCAGCACCGGACAAAATCGTGTCTATTCCAAAACTCGACCCGCTGGCCCCTTCCATTGCTGTCATTTCTACATGAGGTCCACGCCACTCCGCGGATCAGCAACCGCCGGGACCAATCGAGGGAAACTATCGACCGTAAAACAAAATAGACACTTAAAAAAAAAAAAATAGTTGACACTGCTTTAAAAAAAAAAAAAAAAAAAGTGGGCCGGGAAAGGAGGCTAATGTGGACGTGGCAATTAGTGAACACTTTCGACTCAACTTTTTCCCATATGCAAAAAGTAAAAAGGAAGAAAGACGGGAGGCAGAAAACCAAAAGATGCCGCAGGCAGGAAGATGCGCTCCGCTGGACCACCGCGCACGTGGCCAGTGGCGGCGAGCCGTACCCAGGCTAAGGTGCTGGCAGTCGGAGCGACCCCGCCGCCGCCACCGCAACTGCCACCCGCCGCCGCCTGGGTTTGCCCACTGCCCGGTCCCGGGCGGCGGCGGCGGCGGCCAAGGCAGGTGCAGCGACCACTAAGCCCCGGCGATCTCCGAGGTGACCACGGCGCGCGACCCCCGCCGCTCCGGAGCCGAGTTTCCCAACTTTCTCGGAAAGTTGCAAAGCGGCCGCGGCCGCAGGCGCCCCGGGGAGGAGGAGAAGGAGCGAAGGAGCAGGCGCGGGCGCAGGAGACCGCGGACAGGCGGCGCCCGGCGACTCCCGCCGCTGCCCCGCGCGTTGGCTTGTCATCCGCCGGCTCGCGGGCGGCGCCGACCCCCTTCCGTGACGTCACGGCCCCCGCCGCCTCTCCGCCCCCCCCCACGCCCGCGCCCCCGCTACTCGGGCCCCGCGCCCCATTGGCGGCTCCGGCTCCGGCGAGCGACGCCGACGTGCCGGGAGCCAATGGGCGCGCGCCCGGCCAGCCCGTCAGCAGCGCGCCTCGTACCCCGCTGCTCTTTTGAGAACCCGAACCTCCCAGTGCTCGCCGACCCGAGCCCGGCGCCTACTCCGGGGGGTTCAAGCAGTACCCGCAGTAACGAGCGACCGGCCAAGGGAGATGGGGGAAGAACGGAGGGACTGGAGAACAGGGGAGCCCGAGAGCTGGAAGCGGGGACTGGGTCACGATTCGTTAGATGTGCCAGGGTTAAGGCGGGGTGGAGGGTGCGTGGAGAGGCCGCGAGTGGCAAAAGCATCTCGCGGTTGCCCGTGGCCTGCTGCGCCGTCGCGCTCGTACGTTTCCCAAGCACGCTTGAGAAGTCGGAAAACACAAGGAAGGGGGGGGTGCTTGGGGACCCCACGGGGAAGTGTGTGACACTCGGAGAGGCTAGCAGCCCCAGAGCTCTGCGGGTGCGTTCCAGCTCGGCCCAGCCAGGTGGCGGGTCCTGGAGACCCAGGGAACCTCGTCCCCCTCTTTGACCCCCTGTCGGGCTCACATCCCGCTTAGTCCGCTGTCAGCCTGTGCTGGGAGGAAAATGCCTGGCCGCGCACTTTCTCCGGAGCCGGGGAAAAGCCTGCCCGAGGCGTTCTCTGAACGCAGCCGCCGTTTCCTGCGTACGGGGCTGCAGTGAGGGCTGCGGGGAACCAGCGGTGCCCGGTACCTGTGCTCCCTCCAGGTCTCCCATCCCCACTGTGGCAGGCCGCATATTTGGAAAGGAAACGGTCACTGTGGATCCATTTGGGACCCGGAGCGCGTTTGTGACGCCGCCTCGTCGGAGGGTATCAACTTGCGTTCTTTTCTTCAGGACGTCTCCAACCTGTCTCTTGTTGAATGTCAGGGTAATAGGAAGCGCCAGTGACAAGAAGGCGTATTACTTCTGATTAAGTGCCGTGTCAACCTAATTAGCAGAGTAATTATAAGGTGCTAATGAATGATTCAAAGTTCTTTGAGTTACATTTTACTCCAAATTACCATTTTTAAGAGCCTTATGAATCTGCATGGTTGGCATCGTTTCCGTGACTCGGTGCAGAATGATACCCGTAAAGGACAGGGTTTATAGTTGGGGGGGGTTCTCGGGTTCTCTCTCTCTCTCTCTCTCTCTCTCTCTCTCTCTCTCTCTCTCTCTCTCTCTCTCTCTCTCTCTCTCTCTCTCTCTCTCTCTCTCTCTCCCTCCCTCCCTCCCTCCCTCCCTCCCTCCCTCCCTCCCTCCCTCCACCCCCCCCTCCCTCCCTCCCTTTCTCCCTCCCTCCCCGTCGTGAGGACCAGGGAGGTATCCGTAGGTTAATGACCTCCTGAGACCTTGTTTCCTCTGATTTGGAAGTGCGAGTCCCTGGACTGGATGGAGGAGGTGGTGGTGATTCATCCAGGGGACGTCTAAACCTTCGATCCGGGAGTTTGGGCGATCCCGCGTTATTTCGAGAGTGTGTTGAGCTGGTTCGCACCATCCGGCTGTCGTTTTCGTCTTGCTGTCTCTGAGACTTAGAGAAGGAAGCTACGAAGGTGTACCTTCTAGGCAGTTCTCTCCTTTCTCAGAAGGCGAGCAGGCTTTTATCAGGGAAACTGGGCTTGGTGAGTGGAAGCCAAGAAGTGCTACGGACAAATGCTGGCTGCCTGAGCGATCTCGAAGCCCCTCTAAAAAAAAAAAAAAAAAATTATAAAAAAAAACCTGTGGCTAAGCCCCATGAGTGGCAACTGGCTAGTCTACAAGGCAGCCTCAGAGGGCCTAGGCTGAGGCCTTGGGGGTGGGGAGGACAGAGTGTTTGCCCCGCAGACCGTCTCAGGAGATTTCAGGTTAGGCCTTGGCTTTCCAGTCAAAACCTGCAACCACCAGGGCTGGGGACCGATCTCAGTGAAGCAGCTCATTTCAGGCTCCGAGGCCCGGATGAACAGTCTTGGCACAGTTAACCCCTGCGGAAAGGAAAGGGCAGGAAGGGCGGCGGGACTGCTGGAGAATGTAGAGGAGCGCTGCTCTTCCTTCTCTGGTCAGCTATCGATTAGGGTTCCCATTCTGACATCATCCAACAACATCCCCAATGAAATGTGCCTTCTCCCCGCACTGGGGGCCCCAATTCAAAGTCAGCTCGCGGGGAGTGAGGACGGGAAAACATTTAAAATCCAGCACTGACGGCCCTGCACAAATCAATTATTCTCGACCTTGATAAATAATTCATTTAAGCCTGTTTTTGTTTTGTTCCGACGCCTACAACGACTCCAGAGCTCAAAGGCTGATGGTACAGCTTGCGTGGGGCAGGTCAGCAGGGTGTTTTCCTTGGAATAATTCTCAACATTGGCAGCGGAGATGCTGGGGATATGACCCCACCAAAAAAAATGGAATCTTAAAGAGGGGAAAAGAGAAGAAACCCTAAGTGGGGTGTGTGTGTGTGTGTGTGTGTGTGTGTGTGTGTGTGTGTGTGTGTGTGTGTGTGTGTGTGTGTTGGTGGGGGGCTCGTGTTACATGGACCTCCAAAGAAAATTCAATAGACTCCACCTTGTAAATGTTTCTGATTATATTTTTTAAATGTCGGTATCAGATTTGCTATGGGCTGTATAGTTTAGAGCTTAGTCTTCGGAAGAAATCGTAGTGAAGAGAACATAGACCCCTGATTCGGGTCCCAGGAAATGTTTGGAAATGCCTTCAACCAAAGCCAGGTCACAAACTTAATGAGCAAATCCCCCAGAGCTAGGGCTTAATTTAACATTCCTCAACCTTCCCCACTCCAGATAGATTTCTCTTATGCTGTTATTTCCTTGAGAGAATATAATGCACTCCCAAAAATAAATTTTCTCGCAAAAAGCCTCACTTTTCATCTTTAAAAAAAGAAGAAGAAAATTAAGCTGGGTGTGGTGGTGCATGCCTTTAATCCTACCACTCTGGAGACAGAGGCAAACAGTTCTCTAAGTTCTACACAGCCCGGTCTACACAGTAGTTCCACAGCCAGGGCTCTGTAGAGAGACCTGTCTCAAATTAAATAAGCAAAAAGAAATCAAAATTCGGAAACAGATCAGGGTGCAGCTTCAGCTCGTTTCCAAGAGTGTTTGTATTCATTACCTGAATTTTAACCTCTCATTTCCCCCACTGGATTTAAAATGCATGAAAAATGTCTTAAGCTGACATATTTAATTTGGGAAGATTTTTAATTTGTTGCTCTGAAAGCAGTTTTCTTGCTAACTTGTGCATAACAGAGAATCTATTTTCTTTCAAGTGGTACAGGACGCACCAATGCCAAATAAGAGTGAGTTTCTTTTTCCCTACCTCAAAGAATAATCCAAACACAAAACTAAAGGTTTTGTGCAGTATACCTTCTGCCTTCCTCTCTCACTTCTAATTTTGACATTCTTTTAAATTGGAACATCACATTTTTAGATAAATTTTAATATAGATGAAAATCAAAACAAAATTATGACTAACTTAAAATACTGTTTCTTCTTCTCTCCTGATATCCATTTGAACATTTAAAGAGTCGCTATGACGTGGCCAATTAACAGGAATGGGGTGCAAAGGCGCCTCTCTCCACTGGGCGGCGCCAAGAACTCCAAACCGAGATACCCTGCTATTGTTATAAAAGATTTTGCATCTATTAATGCTAGATACACAAATAGGCTCTCCTCAATCTAAGGCTGATTCGGCAACCATGGTGTGACCTTTCCATCTCATGATTGGACCCACGTGGGAGGATCCTTTCTCTTTTTATATTCAATACATTTCGGACTGTTTCAGATACTGGTGCATATTTGCTTAGAAAAATCATCTGTTAAAGAAAAATATGAAAACAATGGAAATAAGTATTTTTTTAGTCTGGTCCAAAGACTGAAACCGGAGGAGTGGAGATTGGGAGCAGGGAGACAAAGGGGGGGGGTAAGAAAAAGTAACAAAGTTATTCTAACAAAAAGTTAAAATTATAATCTATGTAACTAGTAATTGTCCTGTGAGATTGAAAGTTTTGAGAGATAGCTCTGGCATCCTTAAATTCTCAGAAATTATTGCTTTATCAAAACATTAGTAAGTTGGAGAAGAAGCCCCGGTAAAGCCTGTACCCAGAAGGTAGTTGTGTGGTGCTCAGGGCACACAGAGGTAGAGGAGAGACACTGGAGGAGTGAGTTTGGCCTATTTTGCCAGTTCCTAGTGTTCCTGGCAAGGCTTTTAATCCCCACACACACACACACACCACCACCACCACCAAGGTCTAATTATTCTCAGCTCTGAGCAGTACCCACTCATTTTATTTCTGTCTCCTCATTCAGTCCTTTATGTATTGGCTAATAAAATTACTGAATGTGCAATCTATGGCAGGTGCTTGTGTGTTCTGGAAATTGTCCTACTGAGCTTGGTATAGTGGAAGCTTAACAGAGGGAGAGACTCTTGTGTGGGGGAAGGTGTCTGAGGCAGCAGGAAGGTTTTCTTCCAGACCCTGGGATGCACCCCCAAGTAGTGGACTATAGAAAGATCTATATTATAGCTAAAGGTAGTGCAAAACCATTCACAAAATTGATCAAGGTTGAGCTACAATGTACAGGTATATGTTGGATCTCCCTGGGCTCAGTCAGAACAAAAACTGACTGCGCATCCGAATCCACACTCCTACTGTCGGAATGCATAGCAGGTTATACAGTTTGGGGGTTGATTCCAGCAAATGGTACAGCATACACACACCCCAAAATAAAGATGCTTCCCCTATCCCTATTGACACTCCTGCTCTTTCTTTATTTTCTCCATTGCTAAATTCTGGAAGACTAAATGGTCTTAGCAGGCCTAGGAAAAGTCTCTTCTAATTCAAGGGTGAAGAAGGAAAGGGTGACAATGTGAAGACAGTGGAAAGAAGCTGCAGTATCATGGGGAGAAATCTTAATTTTACTCTAAATTGAACCATCATCCACTGAAGACCAGCTCCTGGAGAATTTTAAAGAGCTACCCGGTGACACACGAGTGAAAGGAACCTCGCCATCCCTAAGATGATTCTGGTTAGGCTGAAGGAATTGGAGAGGCCGCAGCAAAGGAACTCCGCGCAAAAATGCCAATCAGAGAAGGGGAAATTCATTTACGACGTTAATTAACAAGCGGCTAATTAAAACGGCACTTTGAGCGCTAATCAATCGCCTTATTAAGTAAGAACCATCTCTGGAACAAATTGGAAGCTCCCCGCCCAGTCTCCAGCCTCGGTGCAGGCAGGGCTGGGTTCCCAGATCCGGCACAGCGGGTGGGAAATTCTGTCTGCTCTCCCACCAGACAGGCAGCAAAGCTCTCCGGGTCTCGAGTTAACGCCCTGTAGAACCGCAGGCTCCTGCCCCGGGATCCCAGGGACTGGACAAGAGTCTAAGGCCGTCTTTAGTTCAGTCGCTCCCACTTGGAAGTGAGGGGTTGATTGCATTAAAAAGCAACGCTCTCAGCCACAACTAACGCCGAATTTGTCTGGGAAAGAGCTCCTATCTCGCCTGCGAACACGTAGGGGCAGCCAAGCAGCAAAACGAGGCAATTCAGCCTGAGAGGGGGCGCTCTCGGCCCAGGATCCCGCGGTCCCATTACCCTAACCCACTCACCATCCCAAGATGAAATTCCCCGGTCCTTTCCCGGGCATGCCCCCACCACCACCACCACCAAAAAAAGGAAAACGAGGACCTATTTTAAGGACAAAACACAGCCACCTCCTGGATTTTGTCTCCAGGAGCTCCATAAGAAAGGGGTGAGTGATCCGAGAGGAAAGAGTGAGGGACACCGGTGGTCTGGGACACACCAGCAGCCTGCAGGTGCCTCCCACCTAGCTCCCTATGGTCGGCCCTGGAAACGCCTCGGAAGGATCTTTATTTTGAGGAACCTCCCGCGTTTCCTAATTGTTTGTTGGCCGTTTTTCACCAAAGTCCCAAGAGAAAACATTTGGTAATAAGAGGGGAACTGTGAATTAAATGCTAATTAAGTGAGTCCCCCCCCAGGCCCCCACCTGCCTGGCAGCTTGTATTTAGACTGAACATCGGGCGCGCCCACCATAACATTCCAGAATTGCAAAGGGTGAGTATAACAAAAAGAGGCCTGAGTGGGCTTCAGAGAGAGAGAGAGAACGTTTGGAAGAGGGCTTTTGGAGTGGTGGGTAGTGTGTGACATGGCCTAAGGACTGGCTTACAATGCTTGAAATGACACATGGATGTCTGAGCTGGCCTCGGGTTCGCTTTTCCCGCGGGGGTGCGCCTGATCACATCTGCTGTTGGAACTGAGCTTGCTTGGGGTGTCCCGGGAGAGCCAAAGGAAAGACTCCCCTGTGCAAAGTTCAAAACCATTAATATTTTCATCGTATTACCACTATTCAATATAATAATATTTGCTCGGTTAGCGGCACTAATTAGGCCACATTAAAACCGTAGTGTCTCCCTAATGGTGCGTAATGTTGCCCACACTCACATTTTTCTCTCTGAGGATGGGCGGCTGGAAGACAGGGGAGGGGAGATCCGCAAGGAGAGGGCTAAATTAGGATGTGAAGCCCCCTCCCCTCACACACACACACACACACACACACACACACACACACACACACACACACGCAGCTGACTGCCAGTGGCACCACAGTCTCTGCGGTCGATGGGACCCTCGCCGCGCATTGGGCCCTGCGCCCAGCACCAGACAGCCTCCTCCGCCAGACCGCTTTGAACTTCACCTCATTGATTTTTATTTCCCTTCCCCCTTTTTGTGTGTGTATTTTCAATTGGTTGGGGTTTTAATGTTTGGGAGTGCCCGAGTGAAAGAATTAAAATACTCTTATACCAGATTCCCTCGGTATAAGAGTTGGAGGTCCTGACTCTTCCTCTAAGACCCCCTCCCCCCGTTTTCGGTAGAACAGTTTGCTGAGGTTCTATGGTGGGAGTGTA